>OX465586.1:23310366-24510366 GCA_950022655.1 Alentia gelatinosa | reverse complement strand
TAGAGCCGGGTCCATAGTCTTTGAGTATGAAGGAGACATCTCACATAGAAACAATACCCTAGTCTTAGAATACGAAACGAAGAAAACCGTGCACCCATGGCCACTGCCGCCGATTCGCGAAGATAGACCTCCCGATACACTACGATTAAAAATGGCCAAATCGTGGTGTATCGGAGGTTCCGGTATGTATCGTAATACGTCGGAAGACGCAGCCCATGATTCAATCAGTGTATTAATATACATATCTCTGGCAGTATTTCAATATCAAAATACAATATGATTCAAGAAATGTTGCATGGATGTAAATATTTTTACCAGTATATTCAAAACAATATCACATCATTTTTCAGACACTAGGACAATTAAATTAAATTGAACTGGGACTGCATCATAATTCCGATATAGAAATATTGATTTGAGACAATTACTCAGTATTAGGCCTGTCGTCCACCTACTACAATAGAAATTTAGACCTACACTCTTACGATTTTGTCTGACCTCCCAATGAAATTTTTTATTTGAAGAATCGAAAAGTCAATCGACGTGTATCGGGAGCGCAGTGACACTAATTATATCATCAACTCAAAGGATGCCATCGACTAATGCGACTAAGATGTTAGATGATGTAATTGGTGCAATACAGGTATTTCCCGTTAAGTAGTGTGAAAAGAACACAGTAATTTGTTTTATGCTTTAAAAGCTGTAGCCAAACAGGCAGTGCTTAGAAGTAGTGCTGGCATGATATGTAAACAACGACGATATACCAGTTGGTAATCTCTTTCACAAAGGAAAACTACATGGTTCAACAATCATGTTGGTAGTATGAATTGCTGACTTGTTTACTTTCAGGAGGTTGAATAAACTGTGTCAGCCTTTATCTTAAATGTACAGATGAGCAGCAACTTGATACTGCTGGCAGTCGCAAGCCAAACTCCTGAGCTGTTCTAGAAGCTGCGACCATGCACACCGTGCGTCCAGAAATAGAACTATGGGGGCGTACCAAGAGAACCGGTGGGTGGCTATATAAGGCAATTCTGTAGAGGAAGTGCAGTGCCCGATTAGATGATGGAAGCGTGCATGTAAAATAATAAAGACAACCATAGATCATGTTGAAAAATATGAATACCTTGGGCCACAATTTAATGAAATCTGCGACATGAAATTTTCATTTCCTTTTCTATTTCGGTTATGATGTGGTGGATAATCTTTTAGAAGGATCAATATTTCGCCGATAAAGCCTCAGGTCATTATTGGCAGTGAAATAGCTAGTCTTGGTGTCATGAGGTGATGAGCCATTTTGATCTCCCTCCTTGCTGATACACCCATACTGATTTATTTCCACGGTAACAGGAGTGGATCTGGATAATGCCATCATACAAACTCTCTCGGCAGTGGCTTAGATTTACTTCCATGGTACCTAGTCACTTCGTGGATTTTTAGATACAGTGTATTTTCTCTTGTTAACCCTACGGGCAATATTATCCATTTTAGCTTGTTTCCGTAGATCGTCGTCATATCGTATTATCTGACATCTCACATAGTACATTTTCGGGAGGATTCCATTGAGAATATGCCTTTTAAATGGTACACATATCAAGTATAAGTAGCATATATTGCTTTATCCTACCTCTAATAAAAAAGAAACACCATAGAGTTATTATTGACAAATTTTATGCGCCAGGCCGTGATATAAAATGTGTTTTATGCCTCTTGGGCAATAACAAAATTGATCAATCAGCGACCAGAATCAGTGAGCTACTACAAAAGAAAATTCTGGTTGCACTCAAATTGCGCCTATTTAAATCTTTGCTAATGTGATACCGAATATTACGAGTGATTTATGCAACCAACCCTATCTCAAACTCCATTCTGATACACACTCAATGAAAATCCAGTTATAATCACGTTCTTAGCCATTTGACTATTTTGACATTCCCCGATCGACGAAGCTTGTTTTTTGTCAGAATAACTCAACATGTATGCTTGAGATATGCTATGAATTTAACTAAGAATAAAGCAAACTTTAAAAAAACTTATCGGTGGTGCAATCTTTGTTGACATTGTCAAACTAAGATGACCACTGACAGTGTAAGGCACATCAGCAGAATTATAATTCAAAGTCAGCTTGTGGGTGATACCTGTATGCATGTTAAATATCATTAGAATATTAGAAAGTGTGTATGAACTCAAAGATTTCCAGTTATGATTAGGTTTTCTGCCTTGCGGAAATCGCTTTGTCAAACTCGAACGGTGGATTTGGCCATGGGATAAGGAATACGTTACTCTTTCATGTGAGGACAAATGAACCTTCTTTAGGTATATTTTACCGTTTTATTGCAGTTGATATCTTGGGTGGTCTACAAAGAAGTACCATGACACTACATACGAGCTGAGCATAGACTCCCAGTGTCTAGAGCCTGATTCAGGATGAGATATTAGCCAAGCAGAGACAACGAAGCATCAGACAGAAGACTAACAAGCCAAAGCGAATAACGTCCTCGTCGTTCCTGTTCCTGTGCATGTTCACCTTGGTACTACACGACTTTAAGTGAACCCTTAGACATGTTTTTATATATATGAGGCAATTCGTTCTAGTGTTCGTGCCAATAAAAACCACCGCGGCAATAGTGCTCCACATGTCTCTGGAGTGACATGCAAACTCACCCTCTATTCCACTCATGCTAAGCAGGGTTAAGTAGCCTTCTTCGAGAGTGTTGAGATCCTGACGGGTCCCGGCCGAGACTCTGCTGATCACACGAGTAGGGAAACATCATCCGCCGAGCACTTACACCAGAGAGTGTTTACAAGTGATCTGCAGGTCTGGCATACTGGGTTGAGGGCAAAAGCTCTCATTCATAGAAGATTTGGAGTTGATCTCGTAGGACGGCATACCCCTTGCTGGATCCTCAGCAAGGACCTCCTAATGGATCTAGTGTCATTTAGCTCATTCCTTTCCCCAATAATCAGAGTCTCTGTATATTTCTTCTCACACGTTACGCATGTTTCCAACTTTTATTTCTATTCCCTATTTTACACGCACAAAGAATATAACAGCTGTTAACTGAAGTAGCGAAGAGTGGAAAGCTCAAACATTTCCAGTTTAAGCTGCAGTGATATAGCACAATATTATCCAACTTGTTTTCATGTACATGTACTTTCACGTGAACAAAAGATAGATTAAGCTTCGTTGAATATTTACAAATCAATAAAATCTGATAGTTTAAAACATTCTTATTTTGCTACAAATAGTTTATTAAGCATGATAGCTGCCATGCTAAGAATTGGACGTGTCAAAATTCTTACGTTAGCGACTTTTACACTAAACAGGATGATATATGCTAAATACTGTGTTTAAAAAGGAAAAAAATCCAAAACAAATTCAGCTTATATATATACTCAACTAACCATAAAGATCCGGATAGAAATAGGATTATGAATATCCTTCATGAATGTCTCCATGAACACGATGTTCTATCTATGTACTCTTTCAAGGACATGTGATCTACCCAAACGGAAATAAACACTGCTATATTTAGAAAATATATCACTAAGCATATAACCAATGTTAAGATTAATCTTGCCCCCTCACAGACTAGCATCGCTGAAATACTTGTAAATGATTAATTCAAGATGCAATACACTTTAGTGGGTTGTATATGGATCCGGCTAAAACTGCAATATGGGGACATGTTCTATGGGGCATTTGCCTATCTCCGTAAACGCGTTTGGCAATGGGCGGGGGAGAAGAGGGTGTTTCAGCTGTCTTCGGCTATTAAAGGCTGGCCTTGGGCCAACCTATGAGGGCCCCAGCTACTTTAGAGGCGATGGAGGCCTCGCTTCTTGTGTCGCCACTGATTCTAGTAAGTGGTGTGTCTTTTCATTATGCAGGGATGCCTCAACTTATGAAAGCCAGCAGCTGCAAATATCTGCGTGTCTCCCATTTCCGCAGGATCATGGAAAGTCTTGTAAAGTGACTAGGTGGTTAGGGAAATTCACGTATTTTACGTATCATGATAGTTGTTATTATATGATTTATAAATATTTTCCTAAATCTCCTTTTTTTTCATTTTATAAATGTAAATACATTGTGCAGGCATTTTATCATTAATGAGAAATAATACATATGTTCCAGTTGACACAAATGGAGAGTATCTCAGTGTTTAGTTCAACAATGTCATAATATCTAGTCGCTATCAATTACACAACGAACTCTTTTATTGCAACTAAAGAGATAACAATAAAAGCCGTCGCTTCTTCTTCTAGATGTGCCACTCGGACAGTCATTCCACTAGGAGCTTGTTCAACAGGATAGACATCTAGATTTTTGTAGTTTAGCATCGACATAATTTTGATAGAGATACATTATGATAGCCGATTTCACTGCCGACGTGGTCAAGATCTACTCCATTTTTTGTGCTGATGCACATATACCCTGTTTAGTTCCATTGCGCTGATGGCCTCCAGACAGAGATCAGACATAGGGCAGTTTTGGTGGCAGGACATGTTCTCTCTGGTATTTGAATGGTTTGCTGTTTCACGCGTTTAATATTGTGGTGGAAGGAGCCAGGAATGCTATTTTCTTCTGAATAGTTGCTTCTGAATAGCTACATCTTTTTGTACACCGAGTCTAAAGTTTATTGTTTTTATTGGTGAACAGAACTTCCAAGGATAGGTGAATTGGAATCGTACCTTTCTCTGTATAGATTATTAACAGATATGCTGCAATGTTATCTAAGGGAAGTAATACATACATATCATCAGCTGCAATTATTAGCAACTGGATCGGGCTAGTTTGGAAGGCATCATCGGTGGAAGTCAAAAGTGGATATCGTCTGCAGGGATTATCAAGAGGCAACATCTTTGGATCAGGAGCAGTCAGAGTAATCTCAGTGGGTTCTCTCACGCCACATACATTTTAAAGACGCTGCAATAAGTCCATTTCCGGAGGAGCAGTGCCAAATGACGCCGGTAACCGGAAGTGGCCACTAGCGTCTGCTATTTCAGACTTCTGATGCGTCGTGTCCTCGCGTTTAGCACGAGGTTTTCTTTTCTGTATGCTCACCTATATGTGGCTGCGTGTGACCATCAAACATGGCGTGCTCAGAGACATATAGGTGGTCTGTCCGCTAGCAGAGTCTAGTTTCCCTCAGGTGTGTTTCTTTGATCTGGATGTGGAATATTCCGTGGCATATTACAGTTTTCGTGGAAAGATAAACGTGATTCCTCATACGTCAGCAGTTCCTGCCGCAAGCTATAAAATCTTACAGGTAATAAGGAAGAGCAGTAAATCTCAAATACTCAAAAACTTGGAACAATATTTATGAAGACTGCAGTTTCCAACGCTCTCTATAGTTAGTCTAGACCATGAATGAACATAATCCGTCCATTAAACATCTTTCGTATTACTAAAGTCACGGTATCTATTCATTTTCTTTGCATAAACACCCTTCTATATGTGTTTGTCAATTTGTATTATTCTGTTTGTGTAAATACATCTGCCATACGATAAATATAATAGTCATAACTGCATATATTGTGAAATGTAGTCCAATATTCATGATAAATCGTGAAGGACAAGCGTTGAAGGTGTAATTGCCCTCTGTACTGTTGTTCTCGGATGAAAACAAATGCCTCCAGGTAGACTCAAGAGGCACGGCTTGGTGCATCGGTCATCAATTCTAATCGACGAAACTCCCTGAGAACATATAACACCGACCTAACTGGCCGGCCACAGCTGCCTTGCAGCACCGCTTTACAATCAGTTACAGCTTCGCCTATGACCATGTCCTATAGGGGCCTTGATTGGTCACCCACCCCTGTCTGCACTGAGCTTCGACTCAGGGGCTGATATGGTTGAACCAAGCGTGGGTTCTGAGAGCGGAAATAAATATCAAGAAATATTCACAGCACAACTAATTGATAATAAAGTAAACTTTTATGGTTGTTTTATTCAAAATACACCCAAAAGGAAATAAAAATATGTAAAATTTGGTTTAAAGAGTGAGAAATATCTCACTCTCCAAGCATAGGTCCTGGTCGCACAAAAGTTCTGCAGTAAGAGTCACAGACACTTACAGCTAGTCGGTCAAGGTTGCCGAGTATTCAACCCGACCAGAGCTAACGTAGTCTAGCTCTGGCGGCCTGAGTAATATGGGCCATCCACCTTCCACTGCCTCCAGACAGCAGCACAGTCATAAGCTCAACACAGAATCTGAATTTGGAGCACCACGCAATTATTTCCCTGGAAGAAAACAGCATCAAGTGCATTTAATGATAAATAGACGTATATTCCATCATCTGTGCTGCAACCGATCATCCCCAAGTATGTGTGTCACTAAATAACTTTGATTGATTCATTAATCAGATCTGCATTTGTTTATTGTTTCGATGCTTGTACATCGTTCAGAGTGTATTGAACCTGGTTTGGGTTTAAGGTTAGACAGATCTGATCATTGTGTCGTGCAGTCCTACTGTACAACCTCATTCACAAACCGCATGCATCACAGCGTCCATATCGACAGAACTGTCCTCCAAATAAAATGACCATAACCGACGATTTGAAACCCGTTTGATTATGTCGGTCATTGACCAAGTCAATCGCGGTGGTGGCCTTATTGCATTATCTATGCCTAATCAATTCGTTAACACTTGTCTGCATGTCTGTTTCCATTCACCGATCTGGCGTCGGTGGTTCCCGACTGCAGATCGGTGGCGAATAGTCGGCCAATGGAAAATGGCTTTATCATGTACAACCCAAGCGCAACCCTGCCAGACCTTGCACCCAACCCATTCTCCTACATTTACCCGTAGTCCCATACCACAGTGTACCCCTTTTAAAGCCCCGCAGACCGACCCCCATCTATGGACTCCTAGCCTGCATTCCCCCCATTGGCCATTGAAGCCTTCATGGAGACTATTTCCGCCACGGTGCCGTATAAATAGGCCATTCCTACAACCCCTCCGTGTACCATCTCTTTGTAGTCTGGCCTTACAACCCTACCCGACAGCCCAGACCATGTTCCCGACCATACTGCCTCCTCGCCTGCGACCCCTGTCCCTGCAATAACATCTGAGACCTGCTCGGGACCTGCTCTCTGCGACCTGCAGCTCAGATGCTGACCCTTGAGCAGCTCAGGTCTGATAGTCAACCCGCGGCCGACCCGCTCCCTCGTCCCCACACTCCGGGGGAGGCCTCTCAGACAATTACCAGGCTGCTCAGCCATGCCCCTGCCTCCCGGCGTCAGACTTATGACCTCTTTAAGGCCCCGCTGAGCGTCTTTCTCTGTTCTACACCTTTTTTCTACCGGTCCCCTTTTTCTCCTCCTCTCTCTAATATCAAAGGGTCGTAGATAACTGTTGTATTGAGCCAATGCATGGAGTAGACTCCAGACATTGCTGAGAATATGCTGCATATGGTAGCACTAGAGTCCTCTAATTTTCCCATCTGGTTCTAGATGCTGACATGTTAAGACCAATTCTAGCGAGTTTTCACTTTTCTATTGGCTGGTTTTCCAGTATCATTACCAAGTGTATTTACCTTGGAAAATACCGAAAGTTCGTCTCAAGAATTCTACAGGCGCAGCCATGCAACGTTCCCATAGAACATTTACAAAACCCTCTGATAGCATCTGCTGTTGGAACAGACCTCAGGACCAATTCTGTCATAGCTAAATATGAAGCACCAACTGCTAATCAGTGAATTACCAGAGCACTTTACACTCAAAGAGAGAAAAAGTGATTTCCCGCGAGATTTATTGTGAACCCGGACTGCTCTGACTCTATTTTATGTCTCGGCCAATCGGTGCACACTAAATCAGTTTGGGGACTAATCAAGTCTGCGTCTAATGCCTACAAGAGGCATAATCCCCTTCGCCGTGTGCAGTTCTGAAGATTCAACGTTGTCGTAACTCATTCACAGGGTATTAGATATGAAAAACAATATGAGAACCAAATCTAGTTAGTCCATAGCATAGATTACCGGTATTTTACCAGAAATTTCTTGTCCAAAGGTGTAGCCCTTGTCTGATGAGTGTGTCTAGAAATACCAGTTCACTGAGTTCGTACAGTTGATATTGGTGGCTGTCAACTGCTGAGTAAAGACTATAAGCTTGGATTTACTTGTTAAATTTGTCCCATGCCATATGTTGCGTGAATGAACAGTGTTTTTCCTCTCTGTATATAGCTAAGACTGCAGTATGAAGGAACGCCCTTTTAGATTGGATATTAATTATATATCGTTAACGTTCTGTGAATAAAAGAATTTCAATACGTTTAAAGCCATGTCCGATATGGTAAATGCTTCCATAACGCCGAGGAATGGTCAAGATATTGGAAGAGGTGGGTGAACTACGGTCATGACCCCTTTTAACATGTATGAAATGAGAATTATTTCATAATGCCAGGTCAGCATTTCAGTGTTACTATCACATAGTGAGGGACATTTGGAACTGATGAAATCCGTAGTGAATCTGATTTTATTCTGTTACGATTCAGTATGACACTTTATATGCGGGTCACGCATGACATGCTGTTCGTGCGTCGCCGTTTTTCATGGTCGACGTAATCATGTGGGGAAATTGATGTGCTAATCACAATGCGGGTGTTGTAATGATGCGCATTGCTGCAGATGTAAGTATAAACGTCACAGAGCTTATCATTAAAACCTTGATCTTTACAAGTCTGATCAGGGAATGTGATATCAAATGAAAATAATGGAAAAAGAATATTTTTGTGTAATACAAATCACATACGCACACAACACCCTGTATCATATATTAGTATCCCTTCACTCATGTTGTTTTAATGAACTCCCTTCAACTGCAACTCTGTTTAAATATTACGAAAGAGGACTGATTATTATTAAAGTTCATATTATAGCCGTAATTAAAGTCAAATTCATGAGAATCCTTATACTGTACAGATTACCTCCGGGTATGAGCATGCTCCTATCATAAACAACGAAGTTGCCCTTCTCGTCAGTTTATTCGATCTAAAACAACATTTCTCTCTCTTGAATGTGCGGCAATTTGAGGAGTTACTGGATAGGTTTACGTGGTGTTGGAATGGGTGGGGATAACAGAGAATATAATTAAGTATGCTTTACGAAGTCCTGTTGGAATGTTGCCGACTGGAACAATACGCCTTAATTATACAATGGAATCATTGCTGGCTAATTAAATGTTGTGTGTGCAGCAGCGTAGGAACCCTGCACGGATACGGAGATTGCTTACTGATAAATTAAGCCTACTTGAGGACTGTATGGGGAACAGACCCCACCCGGCCTCAACGTATGTGCGTGAAGGGGAGGGGTGATCAAATATGTGACTGCGGTTATGTCATATCAAGCCATGTTTCGTGATGACTATTTTCATAAAGATCCGCAACCATTAATCTAGGAATTTAGAAACAACTATTTTCATAATTTACCATATTGCTTGGAATATCATCATGGAATTGAGAAGAACATTCGAGACAATTAAGGTGATCGGTGATACGCGGCCTCACCTCTCATTCCTCATGTTTATGCCTCATCTGAAGAACCCCAGACTTATACAGGGCATAGGTCTGGGGTGGGGCAAGTTTCATATTGAGACGTAGTAGTGACCGGCACCCCCGGACAGCAATGGTAAACCCCTGAAGCCTTGCCAACCGCCTGTCACACGGCACAGCCACTAAGGACGGCCGCACTGAACCATTGGATCATTGTCCTAAAACGTTCACAAACATCACCCCTCTCATAGAGAAAAACCATTAAGGTGACAGGCCCCTATAGAGACTGTACCATACAGAAACTGCCTGCCAAATTAACATACTGTATAAAAAGATATAGTACTGCTAAAACAGGGAAAGAAATCCCCTCACTCTGCCAATAAACAGTGCGCATAGGCCAGCTCAGCTTGATAATTGATCCAGCTCGTTTTTGCCGACGATGGAATCTGGGGGAGAATATTAGCAGGATTTAGTCCGGGTCCCCACGTGGCCTGTGTCATACGGATGCGATAATTCGATGAGGGCCTCCACACTAGATGACCCCATAACGCTGCCAGGGCCTGTCAACTCCATGGGGCTTGTGTTTGTTAAGACTAGTAACATGTATATCAACGCCTACTAGTATGCCATATATTGACATACGTTGTACTCCCATACGGTTTATGTTGTCGGGTGTGTATACGTAATGATGACTATAAAGGTCATCATATGTGTGTGGCGTTAGTGAGAAGAGGATAGCAGGAAGGTCACGCGGAAATTTAATATCACACTTCCATGCGCATACAACGTCTAGAAAATGAGCAAAAAGATTCTGTATTCGTATGCATATTATGTACCATGCCATCGTGTAGGGCTCTTTTTAGTTTTTATATTATGCATATATATATATATGTCTATGTACTTATTAAGATCTTAATGATGGAGAAGCTGGTTCGGGAAAAGAATGAGTTTTTAAGTATTTTCCATGCTAAAACTGAGCTGATATCATTAACCAATCGAAGGCATTGTCCCTCTGATTTACAGCAGAATGAAAAAAATGGATTGCCTGTCGTTATTTGGACTTATAACTATATAACGATACGTGGTTGTATACGGCAGCGATGGCTCGATGGACTTACAGATAAATGCGCTCAGAGTACTTACAATAAGAAAGATGAGATATAGGGCCATCTGCTGTCAGTATAACACAGTATACCACTTGACAAAATCACGCTAGTCACGACAAAGCTGCCAATAGAAGTAGACTACACAGAACTATCACATATAACACGTCATATTTTATTTATGCTGACTTATGACCCTGTGCTTGTTATATACATGATATGAAACACAGTGGCTACTATGTATTCGACCGACGAATATAGACTATACTCGTTGATCCGACACTACTCTGGCCTTTATAAAATACCCCTATGCAACTGCAAAGTTCATTTATAAACAGCATACCCTTTTGCCACACAATTCCCACACGAATAGATCTGCTCGACAACTCTGACTTTATCTATGCATCTGCTATGTACCTCGTACTTTTATTGTATGCTCTCTATTCAGACTGGTAGCTGAATTTACATTGATATCAACCTCCATGACATACAAGGATTGATTGATAAAACCAGTAAAACGAAGCTTATATACATCGGACTAATCTGGAGAGACGTTTACTCAGAGCGTACATTCGGTCACTAACTAGTATTAGCCCAGCCATGGTGCGTACACTACTTTGGGTGAATGTGCGGAATGTTAATTTGCAATTTGGACCCGTGTGTTCGTGTTCTACCAAATAGCCTATGAATAGATAAAACACCAGAGGACATATTAGAATTGCAACAAAGGCTATATCAGGTCGGATGTTCAGTAAACTGCATACTATGCATGACACACACACGTTTTATCCATGTTGTCAGCGCACTTCACAGTATGCTCCCCAGAGGCCGACACCAGCAACGTCTGAGGCGACCGGAACCAGCGCGACCTGTGGCTCTCCCTTGTGACAGCGGCAAGTACTATAAAGCCCGAAACGCCCTCTTGTGACGGCGTAGTTATACTAATGACGTGACGCCTGGTATATGTAGTCGGTCACATGACCTACTGACAGCTTAAATATCAGTGCGACGGTAAATGTGACGAGCTTCAAGATTGGAAAGGATACAGGTGCAGAATCCACTATTAGGTGTCAGACGATTAGAATGCATTGCTGCTGTATCGCTTGAAAATACAGGTTCTATGTTGGAATTTGGAATAGGCCTGATGAGAATGTACTCCTAGGTCTACAGCTCTGCCATCTAGGTAGATAACAACCGAGGGAAAGGATACATAGGGAATTTAACTGCCATTTGGAATAGGCCTGGTGAGAATGTACTCCTAGCTCTGCATCAAACCTGTACAGGCATACAAGGCATTTTACCCTACCTGCCTGAATTAATGACGTAAGGTTTCCGTTTACAGCAGGCAGTTATAAACCGAAGGTTTTTGCATAGTTGCCTGTAAGGAGTTCATAAATATAGTGATACGGAAAGTAAAAGCGCCGCCATATTTCCCAGAATATTGCACTGGGGCCCACAAACAAGAATTTAGTACATTGTACGTAAGTGTAAGCTATTTTCGCGTGAATTGCCAAGGGAGAATTTAGTGCCACGCCGGCAATAGATTTAGCGAAACCCGTATTCCGTTCTTATAATTAGGATGGTGGTATCCGGAGCTTTGAAATGGCATTTAATTGTTGTAAATGTAAATTTGTCTCGTATCTCATGGGCTTTAAAAATGAAATTATGAAAACCCATGCAGTCAGACCAAATGCCTTGAACCTCTCATGGTTGCTTAGGGACAACATACCATTTGTAAGTTTAGAAGGCATTGCTTCTCAGGCTTGAAGGATAACTACGACCTCTGAGATGTACCTCAATATCTTATTGACCGTTTCTCTATAAAGTAGGGAATAGCAATCATAGCGGGGCAAAGATATCGAAGCTTTTCTACATCCATCATTTTTATCCAGTTGTCAATGCCAACTGGCTCCTTTTTATCAATATCCTGCAGCTCACATTATATTGATTCCATATCTAAAACTCTGAAATATTCAATCGAATCCCACATACCATTAAGATATTCAGCTCTTGATAACACATCACCACACGGATGTGATCACCACACGAGTGTGATCACCACACGGATGTGATCACCACACGGATGTGATCACCACACGAGTGTGATCAACACACAGATGTGATCAACACACGGATCTGACCAAGAGCTGTACAAGAATGCACACATTTTCATCGTAAACTCCAATTCTATTTATTGTAATGCCATATGGCGTGTCCTAAAGACAAACAAATGGCCAAAAACTTTACAACAAATAAACACCTCTAAGTATTATTGGCCATAGACTGACACCCAATGACGTTTCATGTAGATTTGCGCAGGCACAAGCATCTCATGCACATCAACCATCATTCCAATGTATGAGGAAAGAAATCACGCTGGTCAACACTATGCCTCCTTCTCAAATCCCATACAAGACGATATTTATGGAGACGAACAACGAATGCTATTTTCAACAAAACTTGTCAATGTTCATTTCATTCTGTCACTGTCCTCTCTTCCAAAATGGTTTCAGATGGTCTCCATCATGCGGACAAAGTTGATACTGGAAGCAGGAGTCGCCAAGCCTGACATCCGGGGTTCTCTGACACTCGACGCCCTCCCCGAGGTCATGAAATATTCACCGGCATCAAGTCAGTTTCCCCTTTTAGGAGCGATGCTAGGCTGATATTGCATGTGGGTAGGGCTAAAAATGAACACACCTTTCTTTTACATTGACGAGGGTTATTTGAGAAGAGTTGGCACAACACACTCCTCATAAATGGATTCTATGGATAGTGGTCCTATCCGAAGTGTTTTATTCACATTATAGTTCACTAGTCTTTGATTATACCAAGTTATCAACGATATTTAACAGACTTTGTAAAGGGGCTTCGAAGACGTATTTTCCATTCAGTGTATAGTTCCCAGTTTCTCATATTGGGAAAAAGTGACCACTCTCTTTCATAACTATGGTCACAACAACACTTATAAGCTGGGGATCTGCTGACGTAGTTACAAAATAAAGAGTAAATATGACTCAATATTTACTGTGGCCATCGTTTTGTAATATTTTAGGGCATCACTTCGCGGACTGCCAGTTATCTTATAGGCCTCGGCTAACAAAAACCAAATGCGGAATTAGTTTTTATAATTTAGGTACATATTGTCACCATTAAATGGAAACTTCCCACCATGAAGGTTTTGATTTTTCCTTGATCTTTAAAATAGCTTCTACCGAAACCTTCACATAGGAAACAATGTAGATTTTTTTTCTGATGGCATCTTGGAAACCTGAATTCATGTTAAGGAAATGAACTGTAGATTGCTATTCATTGAAAGATACCTTCTTCAAAAGCAGATTTCCTGCTTTCGAACTGCTCTATAGGTGTCTATGTTCGGGCTGTATTTTACGATTTTGTTCTATCTATCAACCCTGACCTTATCTACAGAAATCCCACGAAAGCTCTCCCTGTACAGCAATTAACAAGCTCTACCATAGGAAAGAATCAAGTTCATAAGTGCTCATACAGCCTTCAGAAAAGGACACTAAGGTATATTTTATGGTACAGCAAAGCTATTCGTGTAATTCTTGTGAAAGGATAGTTATATTTCTCTATACTTTCATGTTGCCCATTAGAAGACATTTTTAGAAGCGCCGGTTAATTTTGTCGGTATTTTCGCGACGACAGCGACAGTTACGTGGCATTGGCGGTTCTGACAGGAATTTGCGGCAGTGAACATTTCCACTGTTGTGCGCAGAGCATTCTCGTCTTGGCTTTCCGGTTATAGTGCGCCGTCATTGTGCAGACGGCGAGCTGTGTGCAGCCTACAACGCATTTAGTTTTCGTGTTACATTCTCCTTTAATCAACATTGAAAATAGAGTGAAATACATCACCATACGACACCAGACAGTCGGTAATAGCGGATTTGTCTGTTCTCGGAATGCGCCAGAAACGCGTTACAATACTTATCCGCTCAAGGCTGTATAGGGTGTAGTACCGATATGGCTCAGTATCAACTATTGTTGATGTCAGATGATTAGAACGCATTTCTGCTGTATCGCTAGAAACTACAGGTTATATGTTGGCTTTTGTTTATGTGGGATTGCATTCGAGCAGCAGTGCAATATACAAGCACCATGATTGAGACCTTCTGTCAGTTATGAACCAGCGTCTTTTTTTATCAGTTAATGAGATTTCTTTAATATGGTGTTGCGAATGTGGACCTGGGAGATTTATTGTTTTTGTTTTTTTTTAAGCTGGTACGGTGTCTATTGGCAGGTAAACAATTTAGGGCTGGCGTCCACTAAGATCCCGAAGCACTCCGATATGCCCTATGATGCTCCTATCGGTAAAAATTCGAAATCGCGTCGGAAGGTCACTTCTCACTGGTACAATTGACCACGTCTCCGCGATTAGGCTCCGATTGAATATGGGGGTCGAATATTTCTTCCTGGTGAAAAACTCGTATCGAAGGGTTTCTACGACATTTCAGCATGTTGAATTGTTGGTGGCTTATCGGGAGCAGAGTATTCTGGGGGGGGGGGGGGGGAAATCAGTCCCATCTGTGAGATACTGATCAGAAAATTATGAAATCCTGGAATTGGATAGAAGATACAAGTGGTCGTATGCCCTGCAAATTTGGTGATTTTTGATTAGGTTTAAATATCTCAAATCAATACTTTCTTAGCTTGACTTGGAACAGACCTTTTAGTGCCTGAAAAAAATACATTGTTGCTTTATGTGTCCTGGTAAAAATTATTGATGCGATATTTCCTGAATTATAGTGTATCGTATATCTAAAAATAAAGATAACTCCCAAGATCTGCACATGTGCCCTGGTAATATCGTGGGACGTATCAGGAAAACTTTTTTTACAGGAGAACCCATTACGATGCGTGGTGGCATGTCTAGACCTTTGTCTACGATATGGACCCTTCGGTTAAGTCTCTGATATTTATCTTTTGTATCGGAGCCATATCGGTAGGCCTAAATTTCTATTGTAGTAGGTGGACGCCGGGCCTAACACTGTAGTCTGCTTGTACAGGATGTGTATGTACCTGCACAATCTTCCTTTGATGATAGCGTCACCTGAGTTCTTAGAAGACTACTTTTTCTCCAAGGAGACAGTAATGTGATATGGGAACCACGGAATTAAATTCCACCGGGGGACTTATATCCTCAGGGGTTTACCGAGATGATTGTTCAACGGAAATCACCTTTGGCAAACTTCGGAGGTCATTCTGGTCGTCACTGCTATTTTCAGTGTGACAGAATATTAGTAGCCGGCAGGGAAGGTGACTATAGTTCGGTGACATCTCTCTCCATACACAATAAGTCACCAAGGATATACGCAGACGACTTGTACTATGAACACCCGATTGTGAGGATAACTAAACTGATTAAGTGAAAGTAAAACTCATTTGGGCTAAACCTCTCGAATAAGAGCCTTCCCATCTCAACTCAACTGAACGCCAATATTAAAGAATATTTTCTGAATTGTTTATGATGGAATCCACATAGAAAGACTAATATCATCGACGTACTGTCCATTTATATTTCTAATCTGGTAGCATGTTGCTGTGAGCTATAACAAACGATGTACATTGCGTCCCCGTGTTGCTGTGCCATTTCTTCCAAATATTAAATTGGTTTCTGTATGTAGATATGGAAATGACAGATAACCCTGGCCCTCGGCATTGTTTGAGGTGAAATGGGAAGTCGATTTTGGTCCGAGTAGTGTGCGCCACTTTGGCAGTTCCAGGAATTTATTTGTCTGGGAGATATGAATTATAGAGAGGGTCTGAACGGGCACTATACATAAGATAGGATGTACACTCCAGCGTCACTACGGAAGTGCTCACGAGGAGACTTTCCAGAGTAGTTTTTGTTGGATTTCTCTGAGACATCTCAATGTACTTCAACCTATTTTCATATCCATTCTTGTCCATTGTGGTACACATTACAGCGTTATAGAAAAATAATAAAAGCCATCTACGTTATAACAAACTGAGAATACCCCAATCAAACGAAAAGGCGACTTACCAGAAGAGAAACCTGCATATTAATCTATATACCGTTAGATTTCTTGCATGTACATTCAACCTCTACTACATAATAGGGAAGGCACTGTGGTTCCGTCTACCAGGGCATACCTTAGTATGCTGCCAGCTAATTGCTCTAGAAACCACTGAAGGGTTGTCTCCTCCGCTTTTTTCGCTAGTAAAGTCTCCCCCCCTCTCATCTTCGCTCCCTGGGGTTCAGATGCGAGCGACAGCGACCGGTCTGATAAACGACGTAGAAATATACAAAGGCACAAAAGAAGAGCATTCTCTGGAGGCCCGAGCTTAATTAAGCTGGGCGCTCCAGTACCGCCATGTTTTGTATTTAATTACATTTCAGAGAAGAGGCCCGACGGACCAACTATTATTACAACTCGGAATGAGCTCCTTCTCTAAATGCCAATGACCATGGCCGCCCGGAGGAATCTTCCCGGATCGATATCAATTAGACCGTGGAGGCGGGCGTCTAATCGTATCAACTCCAGTGATTTAAAAGGACGGGATAGATGGGTCTCTCTGTATATATGCAGTCACCGCTACCACTGTGCTCAAGGCCAATGGATTGCAATCCACCCCCGTTAGAGTTTAACCCTTCCAGTGCCCTAAAGTGTGGGATTTCTTTTTGGAGTAACAGTGAAAAATAACTAAAGGCAGATGTGGATCTAGGTACCTATAAAATTAGGGTCTATCTATATCTTGACACATCAACTAAAAGCTCTCATAATAAATACTCCTGACAAATTTTTGAACGATCTCATGATAAATACTTCTGAAAAGAGCGTGTTGTATGTCTTTAAATTCTAGTTATCTAGTGTATCTAGAGCCATTATTGGGTCTACCTTTACCCCAGGGAACGGTATGCTATAAGTCCACCCTTATAACTGCGTAGTTACATAATCTATTGGGTATATGAGTTTCATATTGTAACTCCTGTATTCTACCAGACGGCGCCACGCGAAGACTAACGTCAGTTAGCCGAGTAATTTGAGGAACATTTCATGCTTACATATCGAATAGAATATTGAGCTAGCAGCTCCAATGGAAATACTCTGGCGGTAGATAGATCTTTGACGCAATTACGTAAATACGATAATTGTATTAAAATTGTGTGGCTAGAGGGGAAGCCACATATTGATGACGTCCCAGCGATCCTATCCAGGATTAAATATTCAATATAAGCCGATCGCGTCGTCCCTCATGGCACTGTCAGCTCGTATCTTACTTGTTCTGAGAGTAAGCTCACCTAGAACTACCGAAGTTCAGTTCGGCTACAACACAAGTGTTTATCCATACTTTTCGTATCGCATAAATTTGGAAAAACAATGGGCTTTCGTAACACACACAAAAACCTTATACTTAAAGCATCTTAAGGCTGGCTGAAGGGTGTGAAACCAAAACTATGCTGTACCAGAGGGCGGGGTGGGGAATGTGCACCGACCTAACACATACACACTTTGATAATTATATTTTAAACCAAAATAGTCTTGATTTGGTGAATATTTAGCTGTAAGAACAGATCGGGCTAAATAGAGAACCCTACTGTCCCAACTGTGACCTTCATAGTTCCTCATATTCCCCTCACCTCACCCTGTATCTGGCTTTTAAAAAAACACTTTAAGTATGTTCTTGTTATCAACAATCATTGCTGGGCTCGGCTCAAGGTTGTTTTGCCGGCCGGCCTCGCCGGTTGCTTGTTAGACATAGAGCGATCTTAACAATGTTAGTTTGTTTTCAATGCCATGAATATAATTAACGAGATGAGCTGTAATGAATGGTTATCAGCACACCTTTACAAGCATGGTAGTATATGTCACGTATTAAAGAAGAAACCAACAAGTTTTGGTCAAAGTCGCCGTTCTTCACGAGTTTGATAAGGGGTGATATGAACGAGGCGACAGCCGAGTGAATATCACAAAGCATTCAAACGAGTTGGAGAATGACTTCTTTGACCAAAACGAGTTGCTTTCTGTATTTATCTCACCCCTGTACACACTAAAAAAATGGACAACACACAGGATATTAACGGTGGAGAACGAACTGCGATACTTGTAGGGACATGGAGAACGAATTCCCCATGTTAAGCCCATGGACATTTATTCCAGGGGTGAGATAAAATCAAATCTTACACACAGTGAGGAGAGAACTGGCCATATTGTTGTCGTAAAGTTCATTTAGTACATGCCACAATTTATCCAAGATTAAACGATTTTAAGTATTCCTTTCCAAGAAATATAGCACCATGAGTTAGATACATAGCAAAAACTATGTCTAGACCAACCATGGTTTCAGGCACATCATCGGTCTAACCTTTTAGTGCCGAGATCCCCTGTGCTAGGTGGGGTATCCGGTGCAGCTTGTCTGCTGTCAGTGTCACCCAGCTTCGATCTGTCTCCATTAGTCTCTTCTGCTTCACTGTTCAACAATCAGGGACCGGTTTTAGAAGGTCTTGTGTCGCTTCACCTTCCGACACATAAAGTGTGGTCATCCGTAGATCGTTATTGCTCTTAGCACTATACGCTTATAGTATTTTGTGTTGCTCCACAAGGGTGACATGGTAATACACTGCTTATTCAGAAGAATACTGATGTCATGGATATATCGTCAGTCTTAAGGCCATCCCCGATATACAGTCAGGAACCACCGACGGACCTTAGCACTGCTGACGCCAAATGGAAATAGGCTATTAGGAGAACACAGAAAATCTACACAGTGTTTCTCGGCCAATGGAAACAGGCCTTATGTTTGGACCAGGCATTCCAGGGGTAACAAAAATGATTAGGTATAACCATCCATACAAAATCTTAATTTACAGTACTGCTCTGGTCCTTTGCTTTTATGTCCACCAACAGGAGTGACGATTGAACACTATTCCCAGTATTGCGTTATTCCCAAGGGACTATCTAAAGGTGTCTTCTAAAAACTAATACTTATCATAGTTTATTTTGCTTCCAGTCATTGGGTGTTTTCTCCTTTAAGGAATCAATTTGAGAAAATATTCAACATCATACTATGATATGCCTCTGTCTTTGTAACCTAAATGGTTAAATGGTTTGCAAACGCTCTGTAGAAGGTCTTATGCCCGGGTCATTGCGATGCCATTGCATTTCCATTGTGTCAATATCAAAAGCTAGAGGATATTTCCTCTCGCAATATGCCTGCTGTGAAATACAGCCAAGACGCGTCCATAAATAAGAGGAAACATTCTTGTATACGCCTCATACGCTGGCGTGAAATATGGGCGTATATATATGAAAACATGTCAATATTCAGCTTATACATGCACTTCCGCTATGGCGTATATATGAATAAAATGGTGGTCTTCACGCAGTGACAGAAATGAGTGTATATCATTCACAATTCAAATATGTGCACCTCTATTTACAAGTAGAACACATAAGTACTTCCCAAAGCACTAAGAATTTATGATATATAGAAAACTGGCTGATGAAACAGATTCTGTCCCAGACAGGCAGGTCAGTAAAGAGATACAAGCGGCCGGAGGAAGTAGAGCGCCGGATTTCTGCTTTAAGAGTGATAGCATGTTTTGACAGGAAAAACAATTCTAGTATATCTCAAGTACGAATACATTTTGTGACCTCCATCTGAATCCTTGATATACCTCCCGTTGTCAGGAAAGAAAAGCAAGTACTAAAGAAGAAACCAACAATTTTTGGTCAAAGTCCTAATTCTCCACGAGTTTGATGCAGAGGGATATGAACGAGGCGACAGCCGAGTGAATATCCCATAGCATTCATAAGAGTTGGAGAATGACTTCTTTGACCAAAACGAGTTGGTTTTTGTATCTCACCCCTGTACAAACTAAAAGAATGGACGACACACCGGATATATACACAATATTACCATGATTTCCATCTGAGTAGCCGTATTCTCCGCGTAGTTGACGCGTAGTAATACTCCGAGCGACAGCGAGGAGTATTGCGTAGCGTCAACTACAAGGAGAATACGGCCACACAGATCGAAATCATGGTAATGTTGTATTTATTACTCACTTATTTTTAGATCTAAGCAATAAATATGATCGTTAGAAAACTTTTCAACATAGTTAAGAAGTTATGTTTGGGACTACTTTCATCTAAAAAATCCGGAGATTCTGCAGGTCCGTATCCTACTCAGTAGCGATCTGTAATCTCCATAGGCTTAGTATGGAGACTCCGTATCAGGTGGGTAATAAAAACCATGGAGAACGGACTGCAATACTTGTACGGGTATGGAGAATGAGTTCCCAATATTAAGCCTATGGACATTTATTCCAGGGGTGAGATAAAAGACTTTACCTTCCATTTCCTCTCTATCAGAATTTCTGACCACCGACTCGGTTACTTCAACGTGGAGGGACATTTTCATTAAGTGGAGAAATAAGGTTATTAACGATGGCATTTTCCACAATAGGCAGCACCTGTTACATCTCCAGCACGCCGCTCCCCTTTTTCCTGCATGGCTGATCTCTGCTGAAACAGGGGTAATCAGCACTCATCCCTGGTGATGGCACGTGAGCGACAGATGCGATTTAAATGTCAGGATCGCCTCTGGGGGCTCCTCAAATTAGGTCAACATCGCCTTTATATCCTAGAGTTTTTTTCTTTACAAAGCCTGATTAGTTAATTGGCTTTCGAAACCCACTCAAAGAACAGGATTTCAGTAAAACAGAAAAACGACTACAATAAACTTTTAAGTGCGCGAAGAAATGACGTGGGAGTTTTCATTACATGTCTTTTTGTACATAGCGCTGATCCCTCAATTGTAAAATATCCATAAGCCTTCGACAATTAGACCTCTTAGTGAGCTACTCAGTCGGCACAAACCAAATCCAATACTCAACATGGCAGGAGGTCTTAATACTAAGGACAAGCATGAGTAAATATTGAATTGCATGAGAATAAAAAATAATTGAACAAAAATTGATCTTTTTGGTCATGTTGATGGTTTTACGAAACAGATAAACACTAATTTTGATGCAGATGACCTATCATATAAACTAGATACACTACAAAGTGTATATTCTGGATATAAAAGAGCTGAGCTCATTGAAACATGACAGGAAGTAAATCTGTGAAGGCCTTAATAATTCCTATCAGTTAATGGACATAAACAGTTCAAATCTCTCTGGAGCACGGACCAGAGGTTTTGTCTGATCGTCTCACTATAAACAGTCCTCGTTATATCCCAGTCCTATCTGGGTTCTTAGTAGTATTCACAAGCCAATTGAGAAAGGAGGGCAATGGAATGAGTTATAACGACAGGTTATTTACAACTTAATTTTCTGGATCAGCTCCTGAAATAATGCTGTCGTCAGTTGAAGAACACCTAACTGTTAACATCCGTCTCCCACCGAAAGAATCTGTGCGAGAATGTGTTTTTTTGGTCAAATTATTGAGGGAATATATGTAAGTACCTTGTCGCTGGATGTTCTTCAGTGAAACCTAGCCCACCCACTCCTAGTTCTAATGGCGGGTATTAAGCCGAATGAGCAGTGAATACTCTTTTTGAGGAAGTCTTTTGGTCAGGCCCGACCGGGATTTAAACCCCCGACCTCCCATTGTCGAGCGGAATACCCTACCATTACTTCTGCACTTCCATCGACTACAATGATTCCAATGCCATCGATTAATTAGGGTAATGTCGATTTAATCGCGCTGGCATGACCCCTAGACACCTTTAGACGGATATTCCTCGCCGACAAATGTGTGTGAGACGCTGAAGCCGCATGCTTAGCACCAGTGATCAACTGCCAAGACGCGGATAACATTTATTGGTATGGCTCAAGAGTTGCCACTCGAGATGGGTTCCCCTGTGAGTGTGTCTCAAGATTTCAGTCACGCGACTGGCTCTTTTCCGCACGTGGACTTTACACTGGGTCTACGAGCAGCTTGCTTTATTATGGCTATTTGTACAGCTACCGTATATTTCCGAATGGACACCCAAAAGGGGTGACTTTTTATCATATCATAAGAATTGAAAAGGCATTTAGCAGTTAAGTCCTATTCAGATTGTGCGATTGGAAGGCTTGCAACTAGCGGTACCTAGCTTAAAATTGCGACTTGAAGGACAGAAGGTACGCTCAAATATGTGTGTGAACCACTGCCCCAGCGACTAGAAGTACTAGACTGGCGGGGTAGAGTGTACCAATAGTCGGCTACTAGCGGTACCAAATATCAAACATGTTTGATTTTTAAAATGCTTGCGACTGCGGGTATTGCCCAGTTCACACTGTGCGACTGGAGGTACCCCCAGTCGCCGACTTGAGGTACCTGGTATGCCCAGTCGCAGACTGGTGGGAAGCATGCTGTTCAAACTGTGCGTTTGGCAGCCCTAGGCGCTCGAAGGTACCTCCAGTCGCACAGTGTGAACTGGGCATTACCCGCAGTAGTATCACTGCATCACAAAGCAAGCGTGCCGGACCCTTCGGCCTCCTTTCAGCTTCACATTAAAAGATTCATTAGAAAGTACTTTGAAGAGAAACCTTCTACTCGTACTTCAAACTACAACCTCACTGTTGACTGTTCAGAAGCTCCCATTGATACCTTCGCCTTCAGCCATTGTATAATAGCTCCAAGAAGGTCAAATTTGACCTATTCGCCAACGATTGTCTTTGGAGGAAGGACATTGTCAGTAAAGATGTCTCACGTCATCATAAGGCCACTCAAAAAAAAAAAATTGTTTCTCATCACCAAGCCATGAAAAATATGACGAGGGCGCTTTTTTTTTTTTTTTTTTTTTTTTTTTTTTGCTGGGTCAGAGATGGCTTTTGAAGTGTCTCTATTCCGAGCAAACTGTCCCCTTAAGCAGGATGGTTCCCCCGATGGTTAGGCTACTTCATACAGGCCATACTCTGGCAAAGAGACACTGTTATAACCACACAGACACCCACAGACACCTACCTGACTGTCGGAGGCCTCCCAACATGCTTACGACAATTCCAACATGGTGGAATTGTTGGAGTGTGTCGGGAGGCTTCCGACATGTTAGAGTGTGTCGGAGCATGTCAGAAAGCTATCGTAGCATGCTGCACTAGTGGAGGCAGGCTTCCGACAAGGGCTAAAGGTGGGCGTCCACCAACCACGACAAGGCTATGATAATGGCATTCTGACAAGGTCCACGACAGGCCTACGATTGGTGGACTTGTCGTAGCCTTGTCGTGGTTGGTGGACCCCAGTTCCCGACAAGAGTCTACGACAAGGCCATGACAGGCTATGACTGGGAAGCTTGTCGGGGGCCTTTCGACAAGGCTACAACAAAATCATGTTCGATTTTACCTACAACTGGACCTTTGTCGTGGAGTGTCATGGCGTGTCAGGAGCGTGTGGGGTGTCCCAGGAGCGGGGTTTTGCTCTAAAGGGGGGCATCCACCAACCACGACAAGGCTACAACAAGTGCCGACATGAAAGTTCCAATCGCAGCCTTGTTGTGAGAAGAGCAGTGTCGGGACAGCATGGCGGGCGTGTCGTAGACGTTCCTGGTTGCCGTAAAAAAGGCGCCCATGGTTCTGACACACTACAACAGTGATATCGAGGGATCCACAACACTCCACGACAAAGGTCCAGTCATGGCAAAAATTGAACATGTTCAATATTGTCGTAGCCTTGTCGGAAGGCCCCCAACAAGCTTCATGTGGCAGCCTGTCGGGGCCTTGTCGTAGCCTCTTGTCGGGAACTGGGGTCCACCAACACAGCAGTGTCATGGCGTGTCGGGAGCTTGTGGGCTGTCCCAGGAGTGGGGTTTTACTCTAAAAGGGGGCGTCCACCAACCATGACAAGGCTACGACAAGTGCCGACATGAAAGTTCCAATCGCAGCCTGGTCACAGCCTTGTCATGAGAATAGCAGGGTCGGAACAGCGGTGTGGTGGCGTGTCATAGACGTTGCTGGTTGCCATAAAAAAAGGTGCCCATGGTTCTGACACACTACGACAGTGATATCGAGGAATCCACAACACTCCAACTCCGGAAGGCCCCCGACAAGCTTCATGTCGCAGCCTGTCGTGGCCTTGTTGTAGGCTCTTGTCGGGAACTGGGGTCCACCAACCACGACAAGGCTACAACAAGGCTTCCAATCGTAGAGCTGCCGTGGACGTTGTCGGAAAGCCATTGTCGTAGCCTTGTAGTGGTTGGTGGATGCCCCCCTTAATTGGTTACATGACAACACTTGATGCATCACTTTTGCCAACCTTATAATCACATTGATTGCATTCCTTACATCAGGAGCTTTAATTTGATACCAAATACTCATATTTTTCATGATTTCTATCAATGTTTCATCTCATCTATGAAAAAAAAAAAAAAAAAAAATCTTCTAAAAACGTTTTTGCTGACGCGCGCGGTGATGAGAAACAAGTTTTTTTTTTTAAGTGGCCTAATATAGAATGTTTTCATTAAACGGAAGTGAGGCCTTAGGAAAGGAAGATAGTGAAGGGTACCAAGGGGTAAATAATAAAATAAATCTTGTTTGGCTCCTATGTAGCAAAGGGGGATACTTAGTCATGCCTGAATTTCATGTATGCCTACACTAGTATTTTCAGTTTGAATATATAGGGAATTGGTGTAGAAATAAATTCACTCTTCTTGGTGTTTTTTTTACTCGCTCTATAACTCTGAATCCTTCTATGTCCGTCTTCCTAGTTCACTGTTAGGGACTAGATGGGTGTCTACCACAATATTGAGCTTCTAAATCACAGACAAAGGCAGAATAAAGGCCAATGTTTGACAGTGACATACATCGATACACAAAGCTGTTTATTGGTCGCTAAGACTCATACACAGCAAAGAACTACAGACAAAGACACATGCCATACAGAGGGAGGCGGACTTTCTTCATTTTGATCATGAATTAGTCCACACGCAGCACTTGCAGCCTGCTGCCTCTGTCTGTATGATCGTTTGTCGATGGCATCGACCCTATCTATTAAGGCAGTGAGGTGTGCCCGGCTCAGACACGGAAATCCCTTTTTAGACCCGCAGCGGCTGACGTCCTCCTTTGATCGATCCTCAAGACGCGCTGAACCCAGCGTCTGCCAGGAGATGGCGGCCATGGATCGACGCCAAATCGAAAAGGGAAAAATGGCGGGAAGATAAGTCGAAATCCGTCTGCTACACGCAACGATGTCATCGCGTTCTTTGGAGGGATCCGCTGATGGTAGAGGCGGAGGTGGACATTGGGACAGCATAGCAGGGAGAACACAAATACGGAGACGGAGTATTTCAGGAGTTGTTGGGATGGAGATGAGAGCATTTTGTACTGCTGTTCAGTGTAGCCTCCATGCTGGGCAAACAAAGTGGCAGAGGGCAGAGGACGTCCACAGGGAGGCTATTGCAAAGCCCAGGGTATCATACAGGCAAACATAAGCTCGCAGATAGCCACACAGCACATTCATCACTGTGTCGAGTGTGGGTTTAGTGCGGTCAGCTATTCCAGCTTGCTTTGTTGCTCTGGGAGTGGACAAACAGTGGCGCTAATGCTTTTTGTAGTGCATTGTCTCCTATATTCTAGCTGTTCCACACGGCTGCCGATATTCCATTGTACAGTGTCATTATGGAACTCCATATATTGCTAGCACACGTATAGGATATAACAAAGCATACTTCTGTTGGTGCAGTTCAGTATTTGGCTTTATCAATAATAAAGGGAATGCTGTTTTACTCCAATTGCAATATACGGCTTTTCGTAAAGGTGATAAATAATTATGTGCTACTTCATATTTTACCAGGTACCATGTTGGATTAGGAGGCACAACTCTAGAAGGTTGAATACATCGGTTATACATTAGATATATTTTTGCCTCTGATGCCTGTACTGTACTTCGCTAATTCCCAAGTGCCCATTAATAAAGAAATGCATGTAAGCTTCTTTTGAATGTTTAAGAATAGTATTCTAGGAGTGCATAAACTTCGGAATAGGAAAAAGATTCATCATGCACTGCCGCCCTCCCTCCGCCCACATTTGAGAAAATAAGTGTTACCCATTTTTTTTACTTTTTATTATATTTTGAGTTTAGAATTATGCCATTCACATTGCGTGAAAAGCCCTATTTTACATATGAATACATACGCCCGGTATGATTTTTGCGTAAACAAGGTAGTCTTGTTTTCCGACATTTATAGGCGCATATAAGTGTCCATGTTACAGTCATATATATGTCAAATATCATTTCTTAAGTTTTTTATGGGGCTATCAGCGTTTGCCTAGCATGTATGATGCGTATTAAACCATTCAATAATGCTAAGTAGATAGATGAGCCTCTACTCATATCTGTATTCTCCCGTATATTGTCGCTACTGGAGAGACCAGGTGGCAGAACGGCCATGGCCGAACCTGGAGGCTTGTAAAATTACCAAACCCTAATAAAAGTAATAAAAACAACCATATATATATATATATACGCCTGATTCTGTTGTATTTATGCCACTATCCAATAATGACCAAAAACTCGTCAAAGGCATTTGGTAAAGTTTATTACCGACAAACTGGAAGTATGACAGAACGGTATCATGGAGTATGAAAATACAAGGCCAGAATGATCGAAGGACTCAAACTGGTATAAACGGTATAATGTCAGAAAATTTGATACTCCAAAGTTCATAGTAGAAAACTGTGGGGTGGGTGGGAGGAAAATGTTCAAAGGTGTCTTTGATGGCGTGCGGCATGACGTCACGACGAGATGATGTCATAACGGCCGCGAAGCACTAGATGGCGCTGTATCCGGGGAGGTCGGAATGCGTCTCGTAATCGTCAGGTGGCGCCACTCCGTTCTCCTCGGAAGCCCATTAAACCTCCTCAGTCGGTCACAATTCTCATTTCTACACCATGGGGACACCACTGTTTTTAATTCATTTGCCATTAACCATCCAAGTCCGTGGTATATGGAAAATACAATATGATATTGTCAATTTTTATCATAAAATCTTTCTAAAACCCCATTGAGTATATTTTGATTAATTACATACAATAAACTCAGTGTTCTTTGGTTTTTATTACCATTTTTTGGATAGATTTTACTTTCAAAACACCACTCTGTAGGGTTCTGGATATCACCCCTTATAAGGTTTTAACGGACAAGGGCTTTAGTGTTAGTGCAAGTACACCCTACCACCACAACAGCCGCCACACAACTGCTGCCAGTGCCACCGCCACCCATGCCGCCACCAACACCTCTGCTGTCAACGTCACTTTCACACCCGCCGCTTTTACATCTGTCTGCACACAGCCATGCGCCCACCCGCCCAGAGACAATTCTCAGATAATGTGTGTAGGCAAAGGACTTGGGGTCATCCATCCACAAACACTGGGGGGAGGGTGTAGGGAGCTTTGGGGGGAGGGGGGAGGGGGGTTCTCTACCAAGTGGTCAGTGGTCAGAAATTGTAGGGGGTAGGGGGAGACAGGGTGGCAGGGGCAAGGTGGTCGGGTGGGGAACTTTTTTATATTTTTTTTATCAGTATGCATACATGTATATACGCCAAACGTACATGATTTGTATATGACTGGCATATATGTGTCACGCAAAGGATATTTTTCTCATATACGCTTGGCAGCATATACAGCCATTGTGACCGACTGAGGAGGTTTAATGGGCTCACGAGGAGAACGGAGTGGCGCCCCCTGACGATTACGAGACGCATTCCGGCCCTCCCGGATGCAGCGCCATCTAGAGGCTCGCGGCCGTTGTGACCTCATCCTCGTGACGTCACGCCGCACGCCATCAAAGAGGCCTTTGAACATTTTGTTTGATCCTGCTATTACGCCGACAAGTTTAGTTTTTCGCGCATCTGCGGCGCCTAAAGATGCCCCCGAAGAAAACTCCCGCGGGCAAGACCCAGAAAATCGTCAAAAAGACCTCGGCAGGGGAAAACAAGAACGTAAAAATGGACAAGAAAATTGAGGATTTGAGTCGCGAAATGCGGACTATGAAATCTGCTATGATGGCTTTCACTCAGGCGGCAGCCTCTAGGAACCAGGCGGCAGCCTCGCCGTCCAGGCCTATGAACGATTCTGCGATGGCAGTCCCACAAGTTTCTCCATCGACGCCTACGGGTCCTCAGATGCGGGGATTCGATTTACATCGCCCGAATACTACATTGAGTACAGCCCCAACGGCCGTTAATGATGGTTTCGCAGCATCCATGTTAGCGCATCCCTGGATTCCTAGGGACGCTCCCGGTCTGGGCGTCTCGTATCAAGATCAATCCATCGACGACCAAGTGCGCCTATTACTGCAATCTACGGCTCATGTGCTACGGCCAAATAGAGGTAAATTTATTATTCCCTGCCACTATGTATTACTCCCCAGCCGTAAGGACCACATGAGTCTGGGGACCGTAAATTTACAGGAACACATTTGGGGCATCCTGCGCATCGTGGACGATGCGGCGGTGCCCCCTACCGTCAAACCACACGTACTCTCACACCTCAGGGAGGTCGTAGAAGATTGTTTAGACTACGACTTTACAGCCGTTCGCCGGTGGAGCGAGGAGATCTTCATACAGGTGGCAGAAGGTCGTTTCGCCAGGGGATGGGAGGATTCCGAGCAAATCCAGCACCTACGCACGGCGATTTCTCGTTCCGAAAGTTCCTGTGTTTGCCGCGCGGTGGAGGCACCGGCGGCAGAGAAGAAAAACAAGGCGCCTGGCACCTCCCCAGCGCACCCCCCCTGCAAGTTGTACAATAGCAAAGGGGGTTGTGCCGTCACCCCCCCTCACTCCACAAGTGGGGGAACTGTTGTTCACTGTTGCTCCTACTGTTCTGACAACTTTGGAGCACATCACGCTCACAGTTTCGTTGATTGCCGGATAAGGGCCCGCCATGAGGCCACCGGCGGCAGTCACGCTGCTGGTACGCCCTTTCGCGGGCAGGCAGGAGGACGACCTGCCGCCGCCAACAATTCTGCTTAACTCGCCCCGGCAGGGGGAGCGTCTTCCGGGGGGTGGGGCGGACAACCCTCCCCCGGCAAGCCCTGTTGACGCATCTGCTGCCAAAGTGTGGTGCCCCCCCCCCCCTCGGTCGAGTTCCGCGAGCGCTTCCCCGTGGAGGCGGCGCTCTACGACGCTCTACGAGCCGGCGGCGACTACATTTATAGAGCTGCTCGCCGCGAGGTTCCGTCTGGCCTACGGGTCCACCGTTGGGCCGCACTCCTAACCCACTACCACGACTCCGAGCTGAGCGATTTTCTTCGCTACGGCTGGCCGATTAGCTTCAACCAGTCACGTTGGCCCATCTCTACCTTCAATAACCACGCGTCCGGGAGGTCCCAGGGTGCCGCCCTTGCCGCGTTCGCTGAAAAGGAGCTCCTTCTCGGGGGTCTGACGGGCCCCCTCACCCATCTCCCGTTCGGCCAGTGGACCCAGGTCTCCCCCCTCCTCACTCGTCCTAAGAAGGGGGGGGAGGGTGTTCGAGTCATACTGGATTTGTCGTTCCCACCTGGACAGGCAGTCAACGACGCCATCGCACCTGGTCTCTACCTGGGGTCTCCCGCCGCTTACACCCTCCCCGGGGTGGGATACTCGATCGAGGAGATTCTCGCGGCGGGCCCTACGGCTCACATCTGGTCTGAAGACCTTTCCAGGGCGTATCGACAACTCAGGATAGACCCCGTCGACGCCCCCCTACTGTGCTTCCGTGTAGGGGGGTCTTTCTACGTGGAGCGATGCCCCCCGTTCGGTTGCCGCACCTCCTCGATCGCGTGCCAGCGCACATCGAACGGGGTCGTATATATGATGCGTTCCCACGCCCGGCACTGCCTCGCTTTTCTGGACGATTTTGCGGGCGTTGCCGCAGGGAAGCGCGCCGCCCAGGAGGCGTACGACCACTTCCTGTGGTTAGCGGATCATCTGGGCCTCCAACTCGCCGCGGAGAAGTGCCAGCCCCCCACCCGCCGCCTCACCTGGTTGGGTTTCGTGCTGGACATCGACGCGGCCACCGTCTCCATTCCTCCCGGCAAGCTCGCAGATGTTCTGGAGGTGTGCCGCGAGTGGGGGGGCCGATCCCACGCATCTCGCCATCAACTCCAGTCTCTCCTGGGGCGTCTCGTCCACGTCGGCCACTGCGTCCGCTACGCCCACCGCTTCATGACACGCCTCTTCTCGGCCCTACGGGCGTCGCAGGGCGCCACAGTTATCACCGTGGGCCGCGAGATGCACGCGGACATCGCGTGGTTCCGCGCTTACGTGACGTCCTCGAACGGGCGTCACTACTTCGGTCCGCCCGACGCCTCTACCGACCTCCACATCGACGTCTCCGCGGCAGGCGCCACGGCTTCTCTGGAGGGGTCGGCCGTCAGGTGGGAGTGGGCCCCCAGCGACGCGGACATCCCCTCGGACGACGCTTCTCGCCACGCTTACGCCCTGGTCGTGGCGCTTCATCTCCTCGCTCCTCACGCCCCCCCGGGCGTCGCCATCCGGGTCCACGCCTCCCATCCGGGCGTACTCGCCCCCCTCGCCTCGGGGGTCATCAGGAACAGCCAGATCGCCGCATGCGCGTGGCAAGTTTGGCTCGACGCCGCCCTCAGAGACACCGACGTGCTTCCGGGGGGGGTGGGGGGGCCGTCCCCCCCGACGCATGTGCCGAGCCACGTCGATGTCCCTACACACGCAGATCTCTTCAATATTGGTTTGTAAATTGCAGGCACACCACACGATCTCCACGCCCGGATGAGGGCCTCCCACGACGCCGCGCTTGTCCCCTCCACACACAGGAACAAGGAGGTGCAGGCACGGAGGTACATCCGCTTCGCCGCCGGGCACAGCGCAGTCATCTTTCGGCCTACGGTCCTGGAGGCATGCCTCTACATCCAGCACCTGGCGGATACGTTCTCGTCGCCCGCGGCCGTGAGGAACGCCATCTCCGGCGCCCGCGCTTGGCTCTCGGACCACGGAGGGGACGCCGGCGCTTTCGGCTCACGGCAGGCCGCGGCCGTGTTGCGCGGCACGGCTCTGCAGTCGGCGCACATCCTACGCCATGCCCCTCCCGTCACCATGGATATGTTGTCGTCGATCGCCAACCAGGCGGCATCGCTCACGACCGGGGTTCTCGTCAGAGCCGTGGCGCTCGTCGCTTTTTTCTCCCTCCTCCGCGCTTCGAATCTCTTCTCACGCGCTTTTGCGCGCCGACGCGGTCATCCAGGACGGACGCTTAGTTCTCACCGTGCGATCTGCTAAGACCATAGGACCCGGCCGTTCTCCGGCTGTGATTACCCTGGAACCGTCTGACGACAGGGCATTATGCCCAGTGAGGGCATGGAGATCTTATATAGCGGCCGCCCCTGCGCGGCCGTTAGACCCCATGTTTCTCCTACGACCGCCGGAGCCGTTTTCGGCCTCTCAGTTCACCGCGGTCGTTCGTTGCCTCTTGCAACGGGCTGGTTTCCCCCACGCGGACGAGGTGACCCCTCACTCGTTCCGGAGGGGGGGGGCCCAATTTTTCCATTCCCATGGCATGCCGGCCGCAGACTTACAGCGTCTCGGCACCTGGTCATCTTCGGCAGCCATGGCACCTTATCTTGTATAATATTTTCAGACTTTCAGCTTGGTATCTTATTTCTGACATTATACCGTTTATACCAGTTTGAATCCCTCGATCACTCTGGCATTGTATTTTATACTCCATGATACCTTCTGTCATACTTCCAGTTTGTCGGTAATAAATTTTATCAAAATGCCTTCGACGAGTTTTTGGTCATTGTGACCGACTGAGGAGGTTTAATGGGCTCACGAGGAGAACGGAGTGGCGCCCCCTGACGATTACGAGACGCATTCCGGCCCTCCCGGATGCAGCGCCATCTAGAGGCTCGCGGCCGTTGTGACCTCATCCTCGTGACGTCACGCTGCACGCCATCAAAGACGCCTTTGAACATTTTCCTCCCACCCACCCCACAGTTTTCTACTATGGACTTTGGACTATCTTATTTCTGACATTATACCGTTTATACCAGTTTGAATCCCTCGATCACTCTGGCATTGTATTTTATACTCCATGATACCTTCTGTCATACTTCCAGTTTGTCGGTAATAAATTTTACCAAAATGCCTTCGACGAGTTTTTGGTCATTATGCTTCCATATACATGGAAAAACTGTATTGTATATGCCACATATGCTGGCGTGAAATATGGACATACATTGTATATATATAAAAGCATGTCAATGTAAATCAGATACATGCATTTACGCGGTGGCGTATATATGAAATAACTGGTGATCTTCGCGCAGTGTCAGTGCAGTGGGGAAATTGACAATTACGGTCCGCCTGGTGTTTACATTACAATGGGCTTATGTTGTTTTCCTAAGCAATAAACATTGGGTCAAACCGAAATAAAGAATTAAACAGATATGTCCCTAGTTGTTCTGTTGAGTGTGCTATATTCTGAACTCCAAAGCCTAGCCTCTAAGATATCGGAGATTACACTTTCTTCAAGAATGCCATCATATCAAAATGATGTGGTCATGTGATATCCGCCTATGTATCATATTTACATGAATAGCTCCTGCTTATGTCTATAGGTCTCTTTTATATCAACTTTGCCTTGAGTATAATGCAGAGGGTCTATTTAGACCCACGTTTACGTGACTCGTCTATTATGTTACAGACACTGTGTATTGTGTATATCACGTTTGTTCTTACAAACTACTTCCTGTGAGTAAGCAAATCTTTGAGGAGGGAAAGTACCTACCCGCACGTCTTGGATCTATTATCGCTAGCTCTATATTATATAGCTTCTGTTGTTGAGTCATGATAAACAGACGAGACAGACAGAATGCACGAGAGGGACCTCCTACCACTGCGCGAATATTGTGTTAGACTTAACGAAAGTAATAACAACGAGACGACTGACAACAGAGTTCAGTACCACGACACGGTGTATTTATATGGAGTGGAGGTTGTGTAGATCTACAGTTCATAGAAATGTGCATCACAGGACGGTAATGTTGTACATTATATAAAATTCCCTTATCATCTAAAGCTGCATCTTGTAATAGCCATACACATAACTGTACATACAGTATGATGTGGTTGTGTGGTGTCCCCTTATCGTATAAAATCCTGTGTTTTAAGACCAGCATGTTACACGTTTATTGATAACTTCTGCATTTTGTATTGATTGAGCTTGGGCCACACGCTCATATACGCTGCCTGAAGGTCAGAGTGGTCACATAGCCTTTGAGGTTACTGCCAAAAGCAACCATTCCCCATATGCGTGCTAACACTGTAATATTGCGAAAGGAGAAGAGGGCCAATGTCTCAGGTTTTTAGACGTACCCATCTGATCGTAACCAATCACTAGAGAGCAAAATACCTTATTGACCCACTGGTGATTGATATTTGGATCCTAGACAAGCTTTTCTATAAGCAAGTGGACTGGGTGTAAGTGGGTTAATGAACCACCCATAGACTGCATATAACCCAAACCCTTTAATTGCTATTTATCTATAATTCCATGCTAATTCATCAATGATGAACATACCATTTACTCCTAGTTATTATATAGTTTTGGACATATCTCAAACATATACCGCCCGCTCCTATCCATGGTGTTTTTATGGTCGTACGTCACACTGTGACAAATGGAGTTTGTGATCACTTGACAAAGTATAACTTCGCAATTTTTAGGTACACATGTAGATAATTATACGAAAGCAGACTGACTCTCATCGTAAGTCAAAATACTTGGTATGATAATTGATCAGACATATCCCTCTGCCTTCAGCATCGAGATCTGGTTGATCAATAATTTTACAGCATATTTTTGACATACGAAGACAGTAAGCAGTTTCCGTATATGAGGTCATATCTCGAATCTGCAACTTACCGAGTTATATAATCGAAATGTCATCGAATGTGCGTGCAAGTGGGTGTATGAATATATCTATATATCAAGCACCGTTTTCGTGTATCTGATCTGCGTTTCGTGTATCTGATTTTTCAATTATAGTTCGTTCACATCATTGTAACAGTTCACAACATTTTAACCGAAAGGTATTGTCTAACACCCATCTGAACCTACATACATGTAGTATAGTTCCGAAATAACGAATGAAGAAAAGAGTACTGACAAGAAAAGGTTATATTAGATCTAATATTCACAATAGAAATAATGTTTCTATTCATTTGTATAAATATCAATTCTGCTCTATTTCCTCTCATTTTCTCCAGTTATTTATCAAACAACGAATTGTGTGTCTGTTTGTAACTATCCAAGCTACACTATTTTCCTAGGAGGAATACAATGGCGTGTGGTGTTGCACCTATCACCTATGCACTGTAGTGTATCAGGTTGCCTTCCAGAACACTAGTCACACTAGAACGTAAGATATTGATAGCAAAATCCCAAGTTAACGGGAATACCTACCGACACCTGGCAATACTGTACAGAAATAGAGTGGTGAATATATAGACCCATGAGAACCATCATTGTTTTATTTGAATTTGACACAACTGTAAAACGACTGATCAAAAATAAACACAAACTATTTTTTAAAGATATATCATAATTTGAACGCCATTGTGGATGCAGGAAATATTTTCATTCTGAAAACATTTTCTTTCACTGTCGAAGACATGACATCCAAAGTGTCCCTAAATATAGCAAAATGCGCTGAAGTGAATTGATATGAGTAACATACTGCTGTCACGACGACAGAAGAAAACCGATATAAATGCTGCCAAGAACGGGCTGCACGACCACCACACAGACATGTCAGCAATAAACAAAAATCGTGTAGACAGTATCAATACCGTTTGGGCTCAAACTCGAGGAGTTCGGCCATTTGATTAAAGTATATCCGAAGCATATAAACGCATTAAAGAAACGCACACACATAAAATAATAATTTCCTTAAATTGCAATCATAGAAAGTGGTTGTCACTATAATAAGTGCCACCAGTGCAATTTATGGGTGAGCAGTTTGTAGTTTGTATAGCTCTCTGACTTTAACCGATTGGGCCAAAACCCTGCTGGTTTATTTACATCAGCATTGCCAAGTACGAGTCGTTTAACGTTACTTGAGAGTGAGGCTGTCAAAGTGTAAACAGGAGCACGTGGTTGCCGCCGCGCCCCGCTGGCCAGCTTCACAAAGTACGGGCACCAGCTGGCGAGAAGCTTCGATCCGCCCGCCTCCGCCCCCTCTCTGCACAAGTATGCGACGTTAGGACGCAAGTATTGACCGCCTGCGAGTTTTTACTCTAGGGTTGAGAGATCTGAGTCTCTAGATGTGTAGATCTCTAGTTCTTCTTGTACACGAGCACTCTGATTCATACGATGGTGTACAGACGGTGTGTTTATCGTATATGTATATGAATAATTTGGAAGTAAATATATGCATTATGGATGGGTGACAGGGTATTCTGTACAAACTATGGCCATCGCGATTAAATATACATCTATGTCGGATGTGTTTATATGCACAATATCTCAGTTAAGCCTAGTATAAAACGTGTCCAGAAATGTATCGCATCTGTGGCTGCCACTAAAACAACCGGAGATGGATGGAGTTGTAATGGCAACGTGACTTGTAAGCTCTGCCTATAGAAGGAGAAATTGGTGCATTGATTGATTAATTGACAGCATTCCCTGTACAGTTATTTACATTGAAGGTAGACTCACTTGTCGGGGCCATGACGTACGGCATACTGACTATGATTCTCTCCCTCCTCCTGTTCATACTTTCTCCAGTCTATAGGCACCAGAGTTCGCAGGAAGTAGTACGTTTCCTCCAGGGCGGATATATACCTGTGAGGGTGTGGTAGGTGAGAAGTAAGATAATCCGTGTCGCGTTGCCTATACCTGTCTGTCATCAACTACACGGTCCACGGTACATGTAAATCCCACTCGTAAGAAGGCTGAAAGACAGAAAGTGAGCGACCATATCTCTGGCTGTAGATAGTTTAACTCGTTCACGTCCCAGATGTGAACTGTTTGGGACCTGTGTAATTTCCTTCCAGCTCTCGTCCCTCCAGGGCAGACAACTCCCACTGCGGGCACACCTTTCTCTCGCGCGGCAGAGGCTCCGCTCCCCCTGGAGTGGTTGGCCGCGGCTATTGTATCCCCACAGTGGGCTCCTCAGAGGACGGGAGGAGGGGGAAGGGGGAGGTCGGCCTGGCGGCTTCGGGCGGATGCCCTGGAGACCTGCCAGCAGCGGTGCCGAACCCAGAGGAGAGGGGGCAGTGAGGAGCAGGGAGTGTCCCAGCAGAGACGTCCCACGTGGGGCACGACACCTGAGCGGCAGAGACCCGGGGGAGGTGAAGGTGGTTGGCGAGGACGAGGTGCAGGAGGACGGGGCCAGTCTGCAACTCCACGCCGGGACATGGAGTGCTGTGGCCACGAGCAAGTGCAATGCAAGTGCAGGCTTTGAAGTCAGCAGCTGCCCTGGTCCCCTGCACAGTGAGCCGTGTTGGCGATCATGCAGGCCAGACACCTACCCCTCCCCCATCCGCCCACGCCCACCACTACACCGTGTACCAAAGTCACTTAACGCACCTTTTTACCTACGAGAAACAAAAACAGAGGATGGACCACTAGCATTGGTGAGGTGATGGATGTTGTGGCAACATCCACCAATAACATTCATTCATATTGAAAGTTATGTTTATCTTGTTTATCAGATATAATATCGACATCATTTCTTCTCTGGAAAACATATAGCACCTCTCAAGAAAAAGAACAGAATATAAACACGGTTTGTTTGTCTTTTTTTAGGACACAGCCTTTCCGTTCACGTTTGTAAATGTGCTCACTGACCTCTGTGTCTCGTCCACTCTGCAGTTCATTTACATCGTTTTTAGAAACTCCATTTGAGGAAAACGCCCCCTGGCTCGTCGGTCTAAGTAGGCCTATGAGTGGCTTGATGTGTTGTTTGAAGGTTCTGTGTAAGTGTGGGGGATTGGAGGTGTTAAGGGAACGGAAGTGGCGCATTTTAACGCTGAACGTCACGGTGCCATAAAGAGAACAGACATGTTAGGATATTTACAATAGATCCATTGCAGGTTCTTTAAATTCTTACGAATTAGTGCCTTAAAGTAGGAGTGTCGATAATTATAAAAAATTTGACCTAGACGTAGGTGTGAATCATGATTATCAAGACAGGTAATCGACACTACGTTCAGTAAATAATTCCCCAGATCACACTTTACCAGGCCCCATTTAGAGCCATATGTGTTACTTGCAACAGCTGTCATCAATTACACGAGTCTGTCACCTTTTCCCACGAGGTAATTAATGGCACATCTGATTATGAAGTACATTTACATGCAATTGCTGTATTTTCTTCTATTTTTGAATTCATATGTTTAGATTCTAAAAGTATCTACGGTAAGTGTGATCTCATGGATGTACTAGTTGATAGGTATTGGGTATCTTGGAACAAGACGCTCTATTAAAATTCCGAATGATCAACGTCTATTTTTTGTAGTGTACCTTTCGGGTTCTATTCTTTCAGTCCATGATGTGAACCAATCAACTTATGCGGCTAGATCCAAGTATAGAGCATTATGTGGTACAAACATCGTTCAGTAGTTACAATGAAACTGATTAAATACAGGATATAAGAGTCATCACGAATTAATGATGTAGTCCCAGAGTCCACTGTGGTTATCTAACTTACATACATCTATGGATAGCAAACACTGTGATCTCAGGGACAAGAAGGTGCTATGAAACATGAACATGACACTACTGCCTTTGGTTATTTCACCTCTTTCCGCCTTGGCACAGTTTATAAATCTACACCATCCTGACATCCCCACCTACAGTTAATCTCTAGTCAAATGAACACTCATCCGTCTCGTCATTCCAACTATTGAAGGGATCTGTATACTCTTTCCAATTGATATCCAACACCAAACATCTAACCGACGCGACTGATCTGTCCCAACCATCCAGCATTTCCCGCTGACACATGGGATATGAGTAGATATATCCTCGATTATAACGATCTGCGAACCAACAGGGTAAACACATTTGTCAGGGGAAGACTTCAACCTTCATGCAGAAGTATATATTCTAGACCACAGTCCTCATCCTATGCCATGTCTGCGTATCATGCTTCCTGTTCAAATTCATTTACAGACGTTCGGAACATGTTCAAATGAGGATTTAGTTCCTCAGAAGATTTATGGCTTCTGAATCCCAAAGTAATTTTTACAAATAGATGTGCAGTATTTTGAATTTGATGCGTTTGTGATGATGCATCTTGACGATAGATGATAGCCACTGGCTTTCTATCTTCCTATGAGTCAATGGTTATAATAGGTAATTCTTCAAGGCGACGGGATATCAGGCTGCAAAGACATGACAAAATCAACTAGCATACCTTTATAAAGTAAATTTTCTACAATTCATATTTAATTAAGAAAATATCTACAACTGGTACAATCTATTGTAACAGTTCCATGTGGAAGCTAGATACCTCTCTCCTCATTAACTTGTTAAACTTTAACCAATGCAAAGCGTCTAAGGTTCGTTTCTACATAGACATCTAGAGTGTGGTTGAGATTCGGCACCCCTCTCATAAGATCTCACACTCTCTCAGTGGTATTCTGTATTCCAGTCCGAATAAAACCACTAGGGCACCAGGTACACAGTATTCCCGCTAGGTGGCATCATTATAGGAATCCGATGAACGTGTTTAGCACGGGAGACAGGCCAGTGGATTCTCAAGGCTCTAAGCCTAGTTCGTAAAGAATCATTTTCCCATAGAGCATAGTGAGAACCTTGTACAGAATACCACTTAGAGAGTGTGAGATCTTATGAGAGGGGTGCACCCGATCCAATCCCTTCATACGTGTGGAGAACATCATTAATATGTATATAACAACACAACCTTCCTTCATAATAATATTTCATGAATAGAGCCGGAACTATTTTCGATAGCTGGATGTTGATTGGCTAGTATGTTCTTGACTTCATTAATAAAAACTACCCTGCACATGTCGAGTAGTTTTATATTTTAGTTGATAGATAGTTAGGTACATATGTTATGATGATAGTTCAATGGCGAAAAAGTCCTGGGTTGAGATAAAACATTTTAAGGTATCTTTTATGGGATCATTCAATGAACTGAAGCAGATAATTCTATATCACCGCTTGAAAGACATGCATATAGTCTTTATTAACAAAGACGATGTTAATCGGGAGCAGCTATAAAGAACAGTAATTGAAATATATAAAACATTTCATTTCATATTAGGCACAGGGGATACATGTTTTACTCGAATGATGCCCCGCTAGGGGGGGGGGGGGGATCTTTTATCATTCGATATTATCGCAAATTAAGTCATAATCTTTACATATGCTCCCACTGAAAACGATAGAAGGCACCTAAAAGTCCATGTGCTTGTCTGTCTATATTTATTAATGATTCCAAAGCCTGTAATATCATATTAGTATACGCCATATTTTATGTTTAAAGGTCGTGTCACCGCTGCAGTAAACAAAGTCAATATCAAATTGCTTTCAGTAGCACTGCTTCTCTCTCCCTCCTTCGCCCCCACTTTTCCTCTCAGTCTAACCCCCTCCCCCAGTCCCCCCACCCTCCACCTCCCACTCGCTCGTGCACTGACACAGCGACATGGCCTGGAGGTACGAACTCACGCTGAAAAGATAATAACTAAATGAGGCCTCTCAATGTCCTAGCCACCTCCCTGCTCACAGCTCCCGAAGGAGGACTTTAACGCTAGTATCTCCATAGAGAAAGGATATTCGGGAATAGAACCTGTGTGGCCTGTATAGATGCGGATGAGTAGCTGCCTAAATCTGCAATTCGCACGGCAAGGAGAGTATAGAGAAGAGACTTAGGACCCATCGTGACACCTGGAGAGCTGAACCTGGCACAGGTTGGCTGGTTACACTCTGACAACCTGTGCTCCCCGAGTGCTCGTCTCATCCCAACAGAAGCAAGAGAGGTCGAGTTGGTCGGTGGTATTGCCTTTTATATCAGAGACACTTTATTTCTTTTCAGAACGTATTTGCTACACCTAAAAATACGTGTTTAAAAAGTCCACCGCTTTTGACTAATGTAGGAGTAAGAGCTCTTACCATGGAACCATCCAGAGAGGTCATTTCAAGATGTTGCTGGAATATATTACGTCCTATGACTTTGCCTCTTGCCTATCGTTTCCCGCTACACACGCCATACATAGACATTTCATACTTGAGTTCCCCTCATTTGCTCACTCTCAACTTCTTGTCATACCTGTACGTGGCTATACCATCGACCAGTATCATTCTTGTACCTTTAATCTTTCCCATAAAAGATTTTTGGGACAAATATATTCACTAGAGTGCCTAAAAACTGAAGCGTAAAGTGATCACGTTCGGCAATACGTTGAGCAGGAGAGTCGCTTAAGTGCGCTTGGGGGACCCTTCGCTGAGGCTCCGTTTCACCCCTGGAGCGCGATGTCTAGCTCTTGTACTCTTTTTCTAATTGAATGAGTAGTGCATTAATGCACGTAGAACCATTTGCTTGGTTAGTTTCATACTAGCATCAGTTGTGATCAAATATCAAATTTTCTAACCACTGATGATTCGTTATCCTGACCTCAAAGAAAGACCTTCATGGACCATGACATTCTATGGAGTTTTGTCACCAGGATATGACTGCCTTTGACATTGTATCCTTTGAGGATGACAACCAGGGTATTATAGGTGGCAACATGTCAGTACAAAAACGTTCCTTTATGTTCAGAAGATCCAGAAACCCAGACTATATTGATAAAAGAGCCTGACATACTCACTTATACAATGCTCAAGTACTCACTGTAAAACCTGTGCTTCATCTGTACATTTTCGTGGCACACTGTGGAACAGTCAAACGGTACTCCTAAGAAATTCTTCGTGCTTAAAGTACTTCAAATCTCTGACGAAGTTGAAACTACTTGATAGTTTGAAGCGTCTGTGAAAAAACTATGTTGTGTTAAATACACAATAATGATTGGTTTTGTGTACGAGTGGCCGTAATCTCCGAGTAGTTGACGTGTAGTATTATCCGAGCGACTAGCGAGGATATTACGTCGTCAACTACGAGGAGATTATGGTCACTAGTACACAAAACCAGTCGTTATTGTATTTATTACCCACCTACAAGATTGATAAGAAGTCTATTGCAATTAAAAGGTTTTTGCAAGACATTTACTACCAGACACCACAGCAATGTTAAGCATGGCAGTAATTCGGTGTAGACTTTCACCAATAATATAGTTCGCCATTAATCTGTACTTATAGCATGCAAAATATGTTATTACAGTGATTTCTGATGGTAAATGAGATTATTATGATTGATTCTAAATAATTAACATTGAATGAACATTCAAGAAACTTATTTCGAAGTACATGATAATTCGACCTAATTATGGACAGGACTATTTTTCCGGAATCTCCTGCAGGAGATTCTGACATACCAGAATCTCCGGGTAGCTGTTTCCAGGTGCACTATGCATTTCCTATGGAGACTCCTTAATCGGTGGGTAATAAATTGGTAACATCTTTTAGTGATGAGTTGGAACTCGTACCATTTTGTAATCAGATAATATCAATTACTGGGATTTTCAGTGTTTAGGAGTCATTTTAATGTTATTGTTATATGACCCAGCCGAACTTATAATCATATTTCGCTAGGGGTTGGTTGGACCATGAAAATCTATTGTTCTCAGTTGAGGTCTTAACCTGTATATTGTTTCTAAATTTCTAGATGACTGGTCATAGATAAAGATCTGTTTCCAGTATGTCCATGAATTTCCACACACGCCTCGTCTCAAGATACTCCTATCTTAGCCTGTATATTGGTTCTCGCAAATTATATTACCCTGAACATGTCTACTACTGTATTGCTATGAGACCAATAAAGAAATATAAAAAAGGAAAAAAAAACTAATGATGACGAACTGGTAACGATTTTAGAATAAACTGAGAGGTTTTTAATTACAGCATTGTCTGTTTGTGGACGGAAACAAGATGTATAATATATATATGGAGGTTATACAGACACTCTTCGGCTAAAGCTCTGATGGGCTTTTGGCGGATGCATAAACTATAGAGACATTTAGCCTATACACATAGACTAGGGAGACATTGAGTATACACTTACACTACATAATTAAACCATCACTGTATATTAGGACCGTTACAGCCTATTCCACCTTTGTTTAACATCAGCTAGAGCATACTATTCATTTGTCTGGTCTCAGCTAATGCTCTACCCAGTAAAGCAAACTCTGTTTTGATGTTACACGGGTTACCTGATGAAATACGGCTTCGTGTGGCAGGGTCTCTATCAGATAAATAACTGTGTCAGAGGTCAGGTGAACTTGGCCAGGTGTGCAGGTAGTTATTTGGATCAATAAAGGCTGCGCTCTATCCTCTAATGTGGCCCACCTGACAACGATAGGGTTCTGCGCCAGGAGGAGCTACAACAGCTGTACAAGGCCAACCCTCTGAGTGGCTTAACGTGAGAGCTGCTCATCTCCGGGGGTTCATAGTTCAGTGCTGAAAGAGCAGCTCCCTTATAAGGTCATACTAGGCTCCGAGCTGTGTTAATGTGTTAGGATACAATGAAAGGCCCGAGGTTATTTCACAGGTCGCTTCTGTGCAGATTAGCTATTATTTTTTCTTCAAGTTTTATGTATCTCTCAAAAGATATACATGGTAAAAGTAATATACACTAAGGCTTGTTATACACATTGTCTTAAGAATGAGAAGAAAGGTTTATCAAAAAAGGGAAATGTGGGACTTCTATGATGAATGATGTGAATCTTTTTGAAACTAGGTATTCAGTCATCAATTTTATGAACCTGTTAGTTCTCCTGGTACCACCTTTTTGAAGGTTTTAGTACTGTCTGTCACAACTCTGGCTTAGAAAGGACAACGAATTCCACATTCTAACTCCTCGTTAATAGAAACTGTTCGAGACAGAAGTACATCTTATATTCTCCATTTGGAAGTTAACTTTGTTTCCAGTTTGTGACTTTGAGACTGGTCGTTTCTCTGTACATTAGTACAGCCAGTTGTTTTTTTCTGTGATTCCTCAGAGGTGAAATCCCACTCGATTGAAACATCTAGTCAATGAATAATCATCTATGCGAAGATCCGAAGGCTAGCCTCATACCTCACTAATTTGATTTGTCTATCTGTTGCTCATCCTTCTTTAACACAATTGACAATATACACGCGAAATTCAGCAAAACACTGGACACAGCAACACGTTCTACTTCTTCAGCAGTTAGACATAACCTCTGTATACCTTTAGAACCTGAAAAGCTTTGAATGTGATAATTTTACTATGTTATTACATGATTTGTCCAGAGCAACGTATTATAGATTTTATTTTATTTCAATGAAGTTTATATGAACTTTACGACACTTAGCTATTTGTAGTGCTTGCAACTTATAATTCTTACATCATTCGTTGTAACATTCAGCTCAGGATAGGTTTTCAGTTTCTCAGGTGTTGACAGCCACATAGTTTCAGTCTCTGAATCATTCACTGGGCGCTCTTTGTACACTATCTCGACAAGGACTGTAGAGCTGAATAATTTTTGTTGGGCATGTGAAGGATCCTTGTGTGAGACAATTAACACCAGATCGTCAGCATATTGGAGGTAATCATGATATATTGCACACAGAGCCAAAAGTCATTCATGAATAAGAAAAACAAAGGCCTCAGGACTGATCCCTGGGGCAATCTGAAGTCAATTTCAAAGAGTCTGAGAACACTACTCTGTCAGAATCACTTCGTAAAATCTTTCAATCCTATGAAAAGCAGACTTTAATTAATGAAGAATGGGTAAATGATGTTACACCAAATGAGAACACTCTTACTGATGTGCAGACTAATAAAGTCGAGGGAATTAGACTGATAATACACGTGATAAAATCGTCAGGCATAGAGGGGTTGTCAACCAGATATTCAAAGGATGTATATATGGCTCTGTCTGATAAACTGGTATGCATGTTCAATGTATCATTCCGTTTGGGGATATTTCCTAGGGAATGGATGAAGGCAGTTGTAGTCCCCGTCAAAAAAAGAGGATAACAGTACAGCTGTAAGCAACCTCCGCCCAGTGTCGCTTCTTCTGCTCTCTTGGAAATTGTTGGAAAAGAGTATGCTATGAGAGAGAACTATGACTCTTTTGAAAATAGAGAGTAATATAGGAAGAACAAATTGGCATTGAATCCCACCACTCCACTATCGGGATAGTTTCGAAATTCTAAAGAGATCACACTTTGTACATACATAGATTTAAAAAAGGTATTTCTGACAATAAATAATCAAATTCTGATTAAAAAACAACACACACAAAATCATTCTGATTCCACAATTGCAGACAATCTGAAGTTTTCCCCGGGTTCGATCTTCTATGAAGTCCCACAGAGGTTGATCCTGGGTCCATGATTGTTTATTACTTATGTAATGACCTAGGGAAAAAGGCAAAACATTGCAACTCCCTCCAATACGCAGACGATACTGTTTTGTACTGTTCAGATAGTAACACTGAAAATGTAACTATTAAAATGCAACATTAATTGGATCAGATTGCATTGTGGTGTAAAAGGAATAATCATACCGTAAATGTAAAGAAGACAAAATCTGTGGTGTACAGTTCAACTAGGAAAGCAACTAGGACAATATTCTTACAATAAATCTAAAGACTTACAATTTATCCCACCTTATAAGTACTAAGGGGTAACATTAGATCAAAATCTTGATTTCCAAACTCACATCAACAACATGGAGGTGAACGAGGCACATCACATCAAACTCACATCAACAACATAGTCATCACTGTAACTATAAAACATTTATCTTTATAAAATCAGGTATACATCACAATATCTGTTGCACTAACAATTTACAGAACCATGATCTTCCATCTAATTGATTATGGAGATCTTTATTGCAATCCGCTTCTCAAAACTTGTGTAAGTTGCAAATCCTTCAAAATGAAGCCCTAGGAGTAACATACACCTCGGATTGTATTGTACCAGAGCGCAGATACTCATGTTTATGCTTTGAAAGAAAAGTAATGAGAATCTATTACACAACAGAACTAAAGGTACAAGATTGACTAAATCATATTGGTCCAAAGTTGTGGAACAATTTACATAAAAAACATTGGGTCCAGAATGGATTTTCAAAAGGTACAACAGGAAATTATATCGTCGTAGAGTTCATAAAATTATTGATTGATATTCTGTTTAGGTTGTAAAACATACTATGCTGAAAAACATGAACTGAACCTCTGTACGAAATTCACTGTCAGTGCTATCACTACGGTACCTGCCGACTTTGATGTAAATATGTTATAACTTATGTTACCATCTGTTTATTATCACATCACAACAATGAAATGGATACTGTAAATCGGTACTGGCTGAGCAAGGAGACTAGTCCTGTATGAACTGGGCTTCTGCCAATTTAAATGATAGAGTTACAAAATTCAATTTGATATTTGTTTTAATTTGATTCGAACTGAATTACCAGTCTCAACTATATTACCCACCTATCACTTTCGTTTATATACTACACGTTTACTACCGCTTTACTTATCTCTCCTCTGTTTCCCTTCTATTTCTTTTCTTCACTTAATTGATCAATTGCTTTGAGAACTCACTCACATCTGCTATTTACAGATGAAAATCTTAACTGCAAGAGCCCAATCAGGTTGTCTCTCTTTTTAAACCTGGTGTTGGAGTTAACAGACCCACTATCATGGTGTTGAGTATCGTTTCTTAAGCCTTGTATAGCCGAGCCAAGGACTGCCTGAAAACAGAAGGTCTTTAGATATTACTTGTCCTGTTTCCTGTGTCATTTCTGATGTTCCTTTTGTTGTTGCCTTTATCCTTTTCCCAAACACTTTAATATTTCATCTATTGAGAGAGGGCCGAGTACTATAAGGGTACCATCTCAGATCTACCATGATGATTTAGCCTTCTAATATTGCTTCCCTGTGTAGTAGTTGACTTGATGGCGCTTCATTGTTGCCATCTGGTGCCTGCACCGATACTCTAGCTCACTTTTATATACCAATCAACTTAAATTTACAATTACTCATCAACCAAATTCCTTCTTCTCCATCAGTCACTCTATTGATAGTATATAAATATTTCTCGAAAATATAATTTGACAATGCAATCTTTGTAAAGGTTCCACAATGATTGAACCTTGCATGTTATAGAATTAGAGGTGTGCACTAAGCGCTGTCCTATGAGAGGTAGTGCTTTCTACATCCACTTGAAAATCGTTGATACGCTAAGCGTTTAGCACAAAAATCACTCTCCCTGTATATCCTTCCACTTTCAAGGAGCAACAGGAAACTGAATCTCTCTCAGTCTAGCACCACCTCTCACCTTAGAGCATTCCACAGGGTGCTTGAAATGTCTAAGCCTAGGTTTAACTGGTTCTTTCAGATTCACCGTCTAAATCCCCTTCGACTTCAACGTGAACTACCCGCTATTCACGATGTTTCTCGAGGTGAATCCTCGTGAAGTCTCGGACCTCGAAGTGAAATAAAAATATCTAGGGAACGAATCCCTGCAGACACGTGAGAGATTAGACACACGACCCACCAAATCAGGAAAGCTCTGATATTCTCACAGGACCAATATACAGTCCCATTGCGAGCGCGACTCGAGAAAAGGGCATCAGCCAAGATATCAATGGGCGATTCACGACCCTTCGGTGAGCAGAGGCCGAAGTAAATTTATAGGTCTGGATATCATTGCAGAGGTGTTGGAAAACTTTTATAGGGTACATAAACATTATTTTATGGAGACGGCCATCTTGCCCCCCGACGCCAAACAAAACATCAGTAGGAGGGTCCAGTTATCAATGGATTTTATCAAAAACATTTTTCTTGGCTTGTCATTGATGGGGTTTAGACTCCTCTCACAATTATCTATAGATTATAAAAGCATATAATAGTGGTTGTACCCCGACTACAGTGGCTTTATCTTACAATTTCCTGGAGGATGATGGCGGAACTAGCAATCACTCTGTGTCCTATACCATTAGATGGTGTAATATTAAAACTCATTAATATACACAGCATGAACATTTCCGTTTACATATGTGTACGTTTGGTGTATTCAAGTCTCTCCTCAGGCGTAAATAATTTTGGCCCTATTTGGCATCATATACACCTGACGTTGGACGTATCTCATGCAAGGTCAGTTGGAGCTATGTTTATGCATATTTACACCACTGTCAAATCACTCCTGTTTCTGCATATAGGGGACACCACTATGTTTTTTATTCATTTGCCATTAACCATCCAAGTCTGTGTTATCTGAAAACTGCAATCTTGCATTACCAATTTATTTTATAAAAAAAAACTTTATAAAACCTGATTGGGTACCAATTGATTGATTACACAAGTAAACTCAGGATTTTGCTGGTTTCCCCCCCTGCTTTGTTTAATAGAATTTACTTTAAACACCATTTCCCTATGAATATAATTCCAGTCCATTTATATATGTAGCAGAAGGTCCCATTAGATGTCATGCAGCCGATGACGCCGCCAACATCGCCACTTCCATAACCGGTCTGTACTTATATAGAACTGCATCGCGAATCGTATAAATAGACAATACTCCACGAGTTTGGATGGGCCGCAATCGTCATCGAGGCGAAGCCGAGTGACGATTTCGGCCCATCCAAACGAGTAAGCAAAGCATAAGCAAATCACCTACGCCACGGCCGTGGCGTAGTGTTGTCACTTTACGGGGGTGATCGTTGAGTATTTTTTTCTAATGTTATCCCTATGACTAAACTTGTACCAGGGGTGAGATAAAGCCGTATACACAGCCATGCACACGACAGTCCGCCCACTCATAGACAATACTCTGATAATGAGTGGAAAATAATAGTGGAAAATAAACTCCATCGGTAAGAGAGCTAGTCCCGATGGCTCAGCCCACTAAAACCTAGACGTGAGCGCTGACCGCTCAGAATGCTGTCATTTCTATAGGTGGTCATTGACACCATCATGCGTTGATGTCATGTTAACATCTCCCAACTGCAAGATTCTAACCAATAAAACTCATTCTTGGCACATAGTTATCATATTGTAACCTCTATTGAGTAAAAGGTGTACTTTATAACAGCACCTATTACCACTCATTAAGCTTACTGCTGTATTATTATAGTACTGTTGGCATAGGACACAATGACAATCATGACGCACAGACCGCAGTCTGTAGGGGACTCGGGGCTCCCAGCAAATTGTCAGCAACAACTTCTCTTCACTCCTACTGTCTTGCTTATGGGTGTCTGTATGGTAATTATGCCAAGTGCACACAGTATCTTCTTGTTGACACACCAGCCTACAAGCCACACACATACGTCATGAACAAAGAAAAGAGACAATCAAGAGAGTTGTCTCCACACTGCCTGGCCACAATTGATAAGGTGTCCCTCCAAAGTGCCTCCATACACTGGGCAAAGAAGTACTCCGTACCAAACTAACTGAGCGTTTACGCGGTGTGTCCGCTTTTGCGGGGCATCCATTTACACCGGGTTAAGATAAACGCCTAATAGAGGGGAACATTTCCGCTCCAAGCAAATGAACCTTAAACACTTAAGTGTCCCTTAAGTGGAACTTTACTATATCATATCCAAATTTCTGGGGGAGTGAAAAGAGGAAAGTCATAACCTCTTCACTGGATAAGCTCAGATGGTGGCTCCCCTCTTTAGATGTGCACTGTATTGTTTATGCAGTAGGATGTGTGTTGCAAGTCTGTCTATCTATCTATGTTAATTCACATAACCTGCTATTAGTGTTGGTCTACAGAAATAAGAGGTAAAGATATATATAAGATCAATGACAGAACAGGGGAGTAGAAGGAAAGGTACCATGTTCAACTAATTACATACTAGTACAGAATGCATAGTTGTTCACCAAAGGTGGATGTTTCCAGATTTATTTGCTGTCCATTGTTTTGTAAAGGGGTACATACCCAGTAATAAACCCCTTGTCTTCACTTTTAGAGATTAGAGTATGTTATATCTCGCTCTGAAGTGGCCGTTCTAGACAGTGTCGTGGACTATGTATGTGGTGTGATGGGCAGCTCAAGGCCATGCAGGAGCAGCTCATACCGGCAGAGGTGGCGTTGATATCTGACGGCCTTGCCTCAAGAGGTGTTGTATTCAAGTCCTGACCAGACTGTAATACGATACCGTTACTGATATACCTGATCTAGAGGAAAGGGGAGGATAATGGAGCTTGAGGAGAGGAATATTTGATAGGACAAAGGAATCAATACCTGAGAAAGGTAGGAGGGGAGGCAGGAGAACACTGGGAGGGATAAAGGATAAATCAGAAAAAAGGAGGGAAAGTACTTGCCTCAGCAGTACATATACTAAAACAATGTAGGGAAAGAGGCAAGGAGGGTAAAGGCCGATGCTGACATAAACTACTTCTATTGTGTGTATTATTGTGTATCGGTGCATTTTCAATTATGCAAAGGTAGTGCTCAACAGAAGAAGCAGTAACAGTACTTCCAGCAATATATTCAAAAGCACCACGGACTGATGTTTTACATCATTTAGTTAGAAGTGGTACCTGTCCAATTGAGCATTACGGTCCACAGTCCAGTATTTATACACTTTATGTAAATACATAGCAGAATGAAATTCTGAAATGTAACCTGTGATATAGTTATGACCACGTAAAATAATATAATAATATAGGTCGACCTTTCTCTCTTATATAGATTAAACATAAGTACATGTGTAAAGCTTCTATGAATAGAGCCACTATCTAATGAAAAAGGTACAATAGTTAGAACAACCTATGATATTTACATGTTTGGACCTTCATTCGTTTTCCAGAGACTACCAGTAATACACCCTAAGGTGGATTACTGAGATGGAAGTTAATTTATGGCGTTTATGGGAGGAAAAGAGGACTATAGCAGAACTCCACATGAGCCTGGATATCAAGGTGGATGTGAATCTCTACGAAATCATTACTATCGTCTCAACCATTTAGATAAATATTACCTTACAATCAAGACGAAAACGATGATGTGTGCATGATTTTAACTATCCTACGTAGGATGCACAGATATACATGTAGGTATGATTAAGATAGCACTTGATGATCCCAGCTGGGGCTTAGCGCAGATCACAACATACAATTCACGTGGGAATTGATCAACCACTCCAGAAAGATAACCGCTCGGCTTGGTAATCTATTGCCCACTTACCCTCTGCCCGCCCGAAGTAGTACGTTCTCCGGCTCATTGGTGGCTTCCTCCCGGGGTGTTGCTATCTGGGCGGTCTCTCGATGTCTCACTGCTGCTCTCTGAGCATTTTCTGACGGCGCTGCCTGTACTGGCACCCTCCCAGAGCGATCGTCAAGGTTAGGAATTAAGGTTCCGACCACCAAGAGATGGCCGTACGGCACTGTATTGTATTGGCACAGTATGGAGTGTCAAGTCAGTGATGCCTGTCAGGGGCACGTCCTGTCGTTCTGACCCCTCTGTAAGCCAATAGACTGCCTGCAGTGGGTCCCGGGGACGTTGTGCAACACGGCCGGTCAAGTGGTGATCTGTCAGAAAGGACAGACGCATTTGTTTGTATGCCACGTCCCTCACAATGATGACGACTGCTGCAGGAAACGCCCTGGCTGATAATAGAGTTCCTGTGTTTGCCTTTAGATGGCAGCCCGCATGACCGTATCCTGAAGAATGTTTTGGGCAGGGTGGATGTGGAGAGGGGTTCGCAAAAATAGCAGCAGTACATGTATTAGGACAAAGGATGTAGCCAGCGGTGAGCTATTACCGCTACACTTACCCATTCACTGTCCCTATGATAAATACATGCTGAAAAATACATGATAATATTCACCGTCCCTGGAATAGAGGGCAATTAAGGAAGATTGGTCATTTCCGGGGTAGTGTACTTTAGGCTTTTGTCAACAGCTGTGTAGCAACGTGAACCTGGATGCTATAATTCTAACCACTATGTTTGCTTTTTAAAATCATTGCTCTTACGGAATGGTAATTCTTTTACTTTCATGCACAGCGAATCATCCTTTGTGGCATTAGGCTGACTAAATGGTATTGTATATATAATAGTAGTTCCGTCCGCCAAACGATACAGTTTGGTAGACATCAAAAAGATTGCAGTTGAAAGTCACAAAGAGAACATTCAGACGAGTACCTCATACATCCACATTTATTAAAATCTCGAAGAGGTTGTAGATAACCTGTACCCATGTGTAAATGTGTGAGAAGATGGTTGTAGAGTCAAGTGTAGTCTGTCGTATGTGTTTGCCGTCTTGTGCAATGTCGTGGTTATCACGCCAAAGTGGAAGATCGTCAGAGAACAGACGAACGATTGTACCGTCTTTAAATGTGCTTGAATAAAGAAATGCATGGTGCGGGATTTCAAGATAAAATTCCAAGAATGAAACCATAGCACAGCCTCACATACATGAGCTAACCAGCGTTCAGCCAAAACCTGAAGATATTCGCAGGTGGGATTCCAGATATCTCGGAGGTAATGGCCAAGATCATTGGCATGTGTCCTAATGCTAACTCTTGCTTTCCTATAGGACCATACATAAAGTATTTACGCATTGAGGGGGTACGAGGAAGGGGGTTACAGAATTTGAAAATTTTGCACACATATATGTCCCTCCTTTGATCTAATGCATAAAAGATGGAGAAGGAGGGTAGGGACAAATCTATTTTCTTTTATGAGCAAAAACTGTATTCATTCATTTGACATCAAATTCCATATGACTTTCCCTTCTCCAATATTTGTTCCTTATTTGAGTCAATCATTTAAATATCGGAGATAGACCTTTCTTTGTTAAAAACATAGTATGAGACCTGCGGTCAGAGTATTTGCTCCCTTTTTTAATCTTATGATGAAAATAGAACTAATGTTACCTAATGCCTGACTGATCATTTTCTTATTTCCTCAGAGAAGATTGCCACCGTTTTCTGTTGTTCAGGTATGAATTAACCTTTCATATGACAATCCATAATCTTGTCATGTCCAATACAATCATTTATAGCATCTTATATTTGTTGACGTGGCGTAACGAGTTGAGACTCCAACTGCCCACCGCTGCTGCGACCACGGATAGAGAGAAAAGGGGAGGCGGACCGCGGAAATTTTTTCCGACCATGGATAACCATCGAGTCCGTTGGAACCGAAAAAATTACACCACATTCATAGCATCTTACATGAAAAACCTTAGAGTGCTGAGAAAAGAGTCTTAATTCCACAACATCAAATATAGATTTGTTTAAAACAAATATACAGCATCATTCATGTTTTTATCTTCTATTTGCTTTAGCTAATCTGGACCTGAGAGTTTTTATACCTTACATAGCCTTGCTATATTACAGGTTTAACCTTTGCCAATTCAAGAAAGCGTCTTAATACATGTTATCTTAGTGGATTGATGCAAAATTCTTGGTTATACACTGTTCACCACTTGATACCTGTCCTCTTACAAACTTAAGTTCATATCAGTAGTGTTTGGGTGGTGCTATGAAGTTATTGAAGAGGTCTATTTAATGACAAAAAATGTGTTATTTACATAGGATTGCTAGAAACCCTGGACAGTATCATATCAGCCTTACAACATTCTCACAACAGTCTGATATGAGCCTTACAGCATTCTTATATCAGGCTTACAGCAGTATCATATCAGTCTCATATCAGCCTTACAAAAGTCTCACAACTGTCTCATTCAGCTTTACAAAGTCTTTCAACAGTCTGATATGAGCCATACAGCAGTCTCACATCAGCCTTACAACAGTATCATATCAGTCTCATATCAGCCTCATAACAGTCTGATATTAGCTCAATAACAGTCTCATATCAGCCTCACACCAGCATCACAACAGTCTCATATAATCCTACCTACAGTCTCATAACAGTATTACAACAATCTCATATCAGCCTTACAACAGTCTTACAACAGTCTCATATCAGCCTTACAACAGTCTCATACGCTTTAACCTATGCATATATATAGGAGGCATCACAAACTGATTATTAAAACTTTGATGAAAGGATAAATCTGAGAAAAACGTTTTAAAAACCAATCAAGTTATGAAATCTTGTTAGATAAAAGCATAATGTTGATATCATACTTTGTTACTTTTTTTCTGGAATTTTGAAGCACATTTTAGGAAGATATTGTGTAAACAGCTTTGTAAAGTTATCTACCTTATCAATATTAGCAAACATACAATCACCATCCTGAAAAACTGAGGGGAGGTGGCCAGAGTACGCCTGTAACTATAGTTTCAGATCTAGTCATGAGATGACAGGGCTTGAGGGCAGAGCCATTTCTAGGTCTTAGTCAGTGAGCTGATTCTCCTAGCATAGATACCGTGCAATACTTCCTGCAACCTTGCCGCAAAAGATCTCCTGGGGGAGTGGGAGAAGTGGGGAGCAGCAGCTCTTCTGTCTGTGTAGGCGCTGCTCAGATGAACAAACGTCCGCTCTGCTGACCAGTATCACAACCAATGGCAAGTGAACTCAGCCAGAAGTACTGGAGAGTAGAGGAGAAATCCTATATATGAGGTTCGCTTGCAACTTAAAGCAACTTGAAAAAGAAACATACTCTATGATAAACTCACAAGAAGACAGAAGATTCTTTTTCTATTTTAGAATTCTTTTGTAATATATTTGATTTTGGATATGATTTTCAATTGCAATTGCAATAAAACCGACAAAGGTCAATATTTGTATACTAATGAATTGCTTATTGTAAAACTGATCGATTGAGTGGTGTATATACATTTACAAGGAATGAGTGTAAAAGTTCCTTGTACCTGGCTTAGACAAATCACATTCACTACGGTCCATTAATAAGCAAAGGATTAATAAATAGTATGTATGCAACAATACACAAGATAGTATGGGTAAAATAGATACCAATAAATACATATATACGAATAGCAATACATATTTAAAAAAGTCTCCCCATTCAATAGACAATGGATGTCGTACACCATATAGCAAAATCATCCTTTCTTGCCACTCAACAGCACCTACCAATGAGTTGAAATACCTTTCAAGGTACGCAGTGGGTTAGGAAGTAGTTTCAAGCTACGCCTCGTTCAATTATACCTTTAAAGACCAATCCTTCTCATACCATGTCTATGTGGTGTAAGAAGTAAAAAAGACTCTCACCCCAGTAAATGTGCAGGGGTGAGATTTCTACCTACATTCTCATCTCATAGATTCGGTCAAACCCAAAGTAATTCTGATTGAATAAATTGGATGTTAAACTACCAAAACAAACAAACGAACCAACCAAACAAACCAAACAAACAAACTCTCATTGTTGCTTTGCACTAAAAGTATCTCTGTTACGTCCTCCTGGGGGCTCATTGACATCTGGCCAGCGACCCTCTTGCATCCAGAGGGCAGGAATCATGTTATGGCCATGATCTTTGTGGTCCGCCTCCTGCTTAGTTAAGGTGGGGTACCAAATCCTTGATGATTTCATGCACAGTATCAGAACCTGCTCCACTCTACCTAGGAAACAACACGCCTGCCATGGGAGATCCTCAAAGCAAGGGCATTGTCGCCATGGATGAAGTACGGCATATATCCTGGGAGTATTCCACAAGTAACATATGTTTTACTTTTTGAATGGTTTTTGTTGATGGTTACAAATATCTAGTGACCTTGACCCTACCCTGCTTAAATAATATCGAACTTTGCAGGAGACTAAGCACAAAGTTGGCTGAGTGGTGCAGTGCCTGCATTTCACTCATGTTCAATCAAATATCTATTAAAGCTGGAATATTGTAGCTTTGTGAGTACAGTACTCAGAGAGGAACATAAAAAATAAACTTCAGGTGTGGATAAATAGGGCCCTGCGTACATGTTTTAGTAACCGAGCAATTATCGCATATCTGCGCAAGCAATGTGGGATAAGGCCAACTTGGCAAGCCTATCAGTCAGGAGTAATATCCAGCTGCTATCCTTTATCCACTGGCGGGCCATATTTGATGAGAATCTTTTTGTTGAGAGATCAAGAGTAACCCGTGGTCAGAATAAAGTAAAGTTGAAATTGAGAAAGCCATGTAGCTTAAGTGCGAATTTTGATAATCTCAATGGTAATTTTACTGTGAGATGTGAGTACTTTGTATATTGAGTACTTTATGTAATGATTACTTTTGCTACACTTTGTCAGCCATCTCTATTGGAAAACTGTAAAGTCGCTGTCCTCATCTTCTTAGTTGCTGTCCACGTTTGTTGTAAGATGTATATTCGTTTTGTGACTGGATTGATTGAAAATCATGTATTGCATATGTGAATCTGATCTGTCAATAAACGCTTTTCCAAAAAAATAATTCTTATACCTGAAAAACATTTTGCCCTTCAAACAGGAACTTCTAACAATCATTGCAACATAAAAACAGGTCCCTGGTTCTGATCTTTTTTGGGGAGAGGACATGGGGGTGGCAGGCCCGTCTGCCCCTCATCAAGTATTTCAGATAAGTCTGAGTCATTGTAAATCAGTCCATCCGACATCTGCCCAATCCCACCAACTTTGATCCATATAAACTGATACTGTGTATCAACTAAGACAAAGAAGGGGGATGCTGAAGCACCCCTTGTAGTTGTGGTACAAGGAATTGTTTGGTGGCTTGATGTGAGTGACAGCTCAAGGCTGGCTAACAAAACAGAGGGGAATTCGGTATTCATTCTCTCAATGGCAAGTTCTATCCTCCCAGTATCTCATTGAAGAGATCCAGCAGCATCCTGAGGTGATTTGGAAACCGATAACATCTTTTACATGCAACTCTCTGGTGAATATGGTGAAGTAGTGACCGAAGCTTCATCGTCAGGCCTCAAACAACCATTGATGAACCAACATGCTTCCTGTCTTCCTCCTCTGCCTTGATGATCATTCTACAATATAACATCAAGCGATTGACTTTGAACACAAACCGAGCGACTGGTCCAAATGGTTTTCCGCAACCCTTCCGCAACCCTTTGTCTGACCAGACGACCAATGATCAATAGAACTAATGGGTGCCGAGCTAACAAGAGACCACGATCCGGTCGGAGGTACTGAGGGAGGAACTGATCCCCCCGCTGGTCATACCTCAGCAGTCGCTACAAGCTACCACATCGTTAGCTAAAACATAATGATTTGTTATATAAGATTATGTTGTTAAAAATGCTAAAGTTTAATTATTGGAGTTATATTTCTCTTGTACAATCATATACAGCTGCATAGCATCTTTACGGTATCAACACTCAAATGGTTTACAGAATTCTCCCATTTGATTGTTACCGTTGTATATCTGACTGACCTTTTCAATGATACAGTATGGATAAAAATACAATTATTTTCAAAAGGTTAAGGGGATTTCTGCTATGGTCTTCATGACAGAAGTTTCTGTTTGAAGTCACTATTTGTATGTTTCGTGTATCTAATACCAGGTATTGCACTGAATTCTGTGTTAAACTGAGCAATGAAGGTAAATAGACATAAGGCATGATGCTATGAATGTATATGGGTGGGATTTTTAAAACCTACTAAATAACCAAAATAAGCTTATTCAAGGTTCATGTTGTTCATCAATGTAAAAATGAAATTATTTGATAGTCTGTCTTTCCAACATAGGGTTTTGTATAGCTCAGGAATTTTTCCTTCGGAAAATCAACAAAACTGTGATTTTCTAGTGATTTTCACTTTGTTCAAAATCTGGGAGATACAATTTTGAGCCAATTGTATTTATCAACATGTTTAAAGCATGTCATGAGAAGTGTAAACAATATAATTTAGAAAATTGGTAAAAGATTGAAAAAATATCAAAATGGTCAAAACTATCCAGGACCTTCAAATTTTCCAACATGTTGTACAACACCCCGATTTTCGGAGGACAATACTAATGAAATATATAGATTGTCAGACGTATGCGTCTGTGTGTAACACGACCACAAGTGTTCTCCTAACGTTGGATGTACTCGCTTGCACGGCGTCGTGACGCGGTGCGCTAGATGTTATCCCCGTTCCCATTGGCCGAACTTGACATGGTTCTGCCGTATGGAGGATTCTGATTGGACAGTACAGTATACAACTTTCTGTCGCTCTAGCAACGGCCTCACGCTGAGCGCGACCTGACTGTTACAAGTCAGGACATGTCATTCGGTGCTCAGTGGGGTGGGGTCATTCTATGTGAGGGGGGAGCCACAAAAAACATTTTTACGTTAGTTTTTTGCGCCGTACTCCCTGAATACGGGGACGAGAGACTTGTGGTTTCGAAGCTTACTGCTTCTCGTCAAGTGTGGCACGTTTGGTGGGGTATTCGCCCTGAAATTATCACCGCCATTGACAGCACGTTTAGCGGCGATGTTTGACCAAATTAATGGTCGTCTTTATATGTTCATATAAAGTTGTTTTTGCGGCTCGTCTGCTGGCGAAGCCTGAGTGATCTATGGTTTAAAGCCCATCTGCTGGTGGGTTTCATTGTGGCGAGTACAGTGTTAGGAGTCTTTTTTAGGTCGGGCCTTTAGGACTGCTATGTGTAATTTATGTTTTGAAAGTTCTTTACTACGGATTAGTGCGTGAAGACGTCTATTTCCGCATTTGTAAAAAAAATTTAATAATGAAATATATAGTGAGAATTTTCTTTCTTTTATTTGCACTTTATTTGCATTTTCTTTATTGTGAAATGTTGACCAAACCCCTGACTGTAATACCTGACAGTTTCAACACAATCGGATTATCCATTCTGATATTAAAGCATTATGATTCCATGATGATATTTTTCCAAAAAAAATAGGGTGTTGGACAACAGGCCTGTAAAGGATGTACAAAAGGAATAATTATCATGATAGAATAACAAATATCCCTGTTTATGTTAAGTACCCTACCACTCATAAATACCCAGGTTGGTTTTTTTTCTAAGTAAAGAAATATACTTTTTGTGGTTCAAAAACTGAAAGCGTGTTGTCCAACATCCTGGGGTGTCGGACAACACGCTGTGATATAAGTTATTATCTTGGGGTTTGGTTCGTGAAATATAGCTTATTATCATTTCATTAAAAAATATAAAGGATTATATCCACAAATATTATTTTTCTCATTGTTCTGAGTAATTCTATAAGCATGTTGTCCAACACCCCTCGTGTTGTCCGACACCCCTGTGTTGCCCAACACTCCAAATATGGTTCAGAGCTTTTATCTAATATATGATAAAAATGTTTTGGGTGAAATATGATGTGTGTAACCATATAATATTTCTCAAATTAGAGGCATTTATAACGTTTCTTGAAATCTCAGATAATTAGGGGGTTGGACAGCATGCAGTATTATACACAATTTCGAAAGGCTCACAAATCTAAAACATTCATCTGATTATGTCGGAATAATGAAGGTACTTGGTAGGTGACTAACATGAAATATAAACAGAAGTATTATTCTAAAAATATTTTTTGCATGTCTGATCCCAGGATCAAAGCGGAATTTAGCAGGTTTAAAAAATCCGACCCATATGGCACACTGGTGCTAGGTTCTGCCCAGAGTACATAATCTGTCTGAATTTTTGGTCTCTGCTCATGGTTTGGTACATCGCAGGTATCGCCTGCTCCATGTTGACGGTGTGTGAGGCGGTTTATTGTGGGCGAGCGGTCAGCACGGATCCCAGGAAAGCTCACAGTGCCGTCGGGCCTGCGCCAGGAAATCAAAGGAAAGAGTATTCTACCGGCAAAGGTTTGTGGGATGAATATTTTGCACTCGTGACACTCAGCTGCCCTGGCCAGCCTCGTCTGTGCATTTTGGTGGTACAGCTTCAAAATGGGCTTTTGGCCCTGGCTGGCAGTCGGCAACCATGAACAGTTCAGCGGATTCTGGCTGCCAACAGGGTTTTGGAGACATGGCAATGGGCCGGTGGTCAGTGACACTGGTCCTGAAGAAATTATTCAATGTTAACCCTTTCAGGGTAAATGATGCCTTGAGAAATCAACCAGCCCAGGGCAAATGATACTTTAATACATCAACCGGCCTAGGGCGAATGATGCGGCATCATTTCTCAAAAACATAGAAATTTTGTTTTTATCAAGGAAATAATGGAGTAACATTAATCAAATTTTCACAGAATGTAGGTCTAAAACCACAAATAATATTTCTATTCAGATACAAATGAAATATTTAAGATTATATGTCGTACCACGTGCTTAAACACTAAAATTAAGGGTTTTGACAACTAAGTGCTCGTCCCCTAGCACCCGTCCTTCAGGGGGTACGTCGGCTTCAAGCACCCGTCCTTAAAGGGTTAAAAGCTGTTCCACCAAGCAGATTAATGCAGCCGCTGAAAGATTTGGGCCGGCAACTCGTGCCAGCGACCAACAGACGACCACAAGGCGCCCGGTTGTGGGTAGTGCCGGCTTGGTCGAATAGCCACTTAAGATGGTGCAAGGAACACTGGTACCCAAACCACGCTGAAATTGTCCAGCACAGACTGGGCCCCCACTGTTTATTGGTATATTCATGATCTGCTATGACTCCACAAGCGTTTGCTGTGGAGATTGAGGCCTGTAGTAGGGCCAATACTCACCAGATGTCGCGTTCATAGGCTCTAGCAACGAAGACGCTTGTAAGTATATATAGGAAAACGTAGTGAGTGAACCTTTGGCGATTCGGTTCTGGCCATTTGTCCTATAACTATGGCCTGTGCCTCTGGCGTCAGGCAATAGTAGAACAAAGGACCTGGAACAGCAATCGCTACGTTTGTAACGCCAAACATGTGGCACATCCATGTGGCTTGGCCCTGACACCACCTGGTGGAAATAAACGGAACTATGTCCATTTTACCGGTACTTAATTCTGTGTGGTAGAAACCAACAAAGGTATTCTAAAGGTTTTTGAAAAAGAACAGCGGCAGTAGGATCACTGTCTTGTTTTATTTAGCTCGAACTATACTCCACCTGGCGGTTGGGAACAGAACGAATCTAAGCACAGACACGACACCTATTGTTCTCTCTATGATACACATATTCACATGACGTTACGCACAAGCTGTGCACATGCCATCGTCGAGAACTCAGACGTACTGAAAGTTTTTCAGATTGTGATACTTGCAGTTAATTCTTCGAATCCGCATTTTATAGGCCTCGCCATGCCAAACACAAGGGCCCTGTTTTATTTTCAACTCTCCTGGGGGAGGAGAGTCCCCACGAGGGATAGCTCCACTGAGGACATTTTTGAGGAGATCTCAATCTCGTTCGATTTACCCTGTCCTCGGGAGGGAGAGAAATCCTCGGCCTAAGTCTCCTTTGAGAGAGCCCCAGGACAAAATAAACCTGTAGGACACTTTTGAGGAGACTTGAAAGAGAGGCTGTGTATACTGCAGGTGGTGGCACATAGTGGTATTTTTGGGAACTAATTTCATCATTTATGAATGTATGTAAATCTAAGTAAATAGCACAGTAATTCTCCATCTGAGACCTCCAATTTTTATTAAAATCATAATAAATATATTTCCGATAGTTCAGATGAATTAAATAGCTTTTATTTCTTATTTTGAATCACCCACGATACCCCTAGACATGTCGCCCGCCAGGAGAGCTGCAGGACAACGAGTCACTGGATGAGAGAGTCCAAAGGATAATCCAATCTTCAACACATGTCCTCCAACCTCAGTTGGGTAAGTTCACACAGCCCCATCAATATGTCACTTGTGGGGTTAAAAAGGAAAAGACTACACTGGGTTCACTCAACATACAGGAAGACAGTGATTCTCGCCCTTTCTTAATGCAACATCTTAGGTTGGTAGTAGAAGACTCCTTAGAATATGAATTTTCCGCAGTCAGATGCTGGGGTGAAGAAGTTTTCACTAGGATTACGGAGGGCAGATTCCGATTGGCTTGGCGCAGCAAGCCGCAAATTCAACATCTCTGCATGGCCATTGCCAGGTCGGAGGTAGATTGGCCGCCACCTCTGTCTACACTACGTTCCAACTAAGAGGTTGGTAATGTTAAACCCAGATTGTGTCCACGGATTCTCACTCTCAGACCAAGTAGTTTTGTTCTACATGGATTCTGGGATCCAAAATACCTGCAAATAACTCTCCATATGTTAATAAATTGATAAAGAAACTTATCTCTGTGGCCATTTTATCAAAAATACACATTAAAAGAAGATGAGAACATAGAAAAGTGACTTCCAGGGTAAGCATGTGGGTCATGGCAGGGTCAAGGGGACGTGGCTAGAGAGTGGTCGGACCACAGAGTAAAAATAGATACACAGAGTAAAAATAGATACCAACACCTAACAAACCTCCTAATCGAAATACAGTTAAAGTGGAGTACCTTTACCCACTGCAATGGGATGAGATACCCGCTACCACGCCATGTCAAGGCCCCTGTCAATTCAACGTGACCAGAGCTAACGTAGTGTTGCTCGGGTGGCCAGTGTAGGTCGGAGAGAGCACTTCTCAAGGCAACAGAGGGCGATAGGGAGCGACACGTTCACACGCAAGAAATTTTGGCAAGCTTATTTGCAGCTCTGAAGGCAAGGAACCTCACTCCGGTCATCCATGTTTCCCTGGGGGCACGTCGCCACCTGACATGGTTTGTGGCATACTCATCATGGGCTAACGGAGTGCACCTCATAAGAATGGAACGACACGTCACGAGCCTTACCATTCACGTGACCCAGGAGGTTGCTACCGCAGCGGTTGGAACTCGAGCGATTCGATGGACTTGGGAGAATTCCCATGACGAAATCACAGGAGATTCAAACAGGATGACAGCTTTGGCAGTTCTGGTCGCTTGCCTTTTCTTCCTCACTCCCAGTCGACGCAGGTTCAGGGTCACTATCGTCAGCAATTCCGAATTAGTACCTGGTTTCCTTGGCGATCGAGTCCACAAGGACGACATGTCTCTAAGTGCGCACGTCAGCTGTGGTATATCGCAGCGATTCATAATTGTGAAGTTGTTGTCGCTGAAACGATGTGTTATCCTCGCATTGATGCTTGTGAAGTTGCCTGTCCAGTCTCTGACGATCTTTTCACAGTTGTCGCTCTGCTTACTTCCAGGCAAGGACATGGTCCTCGTACTACACAGCTAGATGTTGCTGTCTCTGAGGGCAGCGCAAGTGGCGTGTACTACCAAGAATAAAACTACTCAAGCTGAGAAGTACCTGGAGTTCGTTTCAGTGAACATAGCGACACCTAAACGTCCTTCGGTTCTGGAGGCGTGTTGGTATATCCAGTTTCTATCTAATACCTTTTCTTCACCGGGTGTGGTTAAAAACTACCTGGTGGGAGCATGTGCATGGATATCGGATCACAGAGGCGATGCGTCAGCTTTCACCTCTTCGCAAGCAGCCGCCGTCGTAAAAGGGGCATCGGTACGTTCTGGGCACATCACGACTCAGGCTCGACCTATGATGCGGGAACTTCTCAACTCAATCTGCTATCTCTCAAGGCACCTTTCTGACGGTCTTCTCTTCAGATCAGCTGCATTGATGGTGTTCTATTCGCTGATGAGGGCATCAAATCTATTCGCTCCAGGCAAAGTTTCATCTCGGCTGATTCACACTGTCACGAGGTCTGACGTCAAGCAGTTTCAAAGTGCCCTGGTCATCACCGTACATTCTTCCAAGACCATCAGTCCTCTGTTAACCCCGTCAGTGATCACAGTGCCCGCCGTCTCAGGCACTTGGTGTCCCGTATGAGAATGGGGTTCTTAAAGAGTTGCGTACCCTGCTACAGAACTAGATCCCATTTTCGTCACTCATTCTGGCTCTCACCTCGCACCACAACAGTTCACAGCAATAAATCAGGCTTCTCCTCGCGCGAGCAGGGGTTTCTCAGCCAGAGGCTTTTTTCATCCACTCGTTCCAGAGAGGTGGAACTCATTCAGCCTCTGAGTCTGGCTCCTCACTCTCCCAAGTCCACCAACTTGGCACTTGGTCCTCAACCAAATCAATGGTTCTGTATTTACCATGAACTAACATTCAAGGTTTGGCCCTTTAGCTTGTTGGTTGAATGTTATCATGTATTCATACTATATCATGTTTACCTTAAACGTATACTACTATGTCATTTTTACCAAAATCCTGAATTTTAATACTTCGGTATTAACAAACAAAGGTATACTAGTTTTTTTCCATTATTACCAACCTGGTAATTTAATACTCCGGTATTACAACCATTTCATTTTAACAAAGGTCAATTTCAAACCTTAACCTTAATTTTCATGTTCTGAAATACATGTACACATATTCACATTTCTTATGTGTAAACAGTTATTGACAGATATAAACGATAACTTTTAGGTTATGACATTACACGATGTACTCGTATATAGCATATAAATACTCTCCAACTCACATGGACTCTCTGTTTGTCATTATGACAAACATGTGAGTTTTAATGGCAAGAAGAGTGCAGGTACAAACTATACTTCACCTGGCGGTTGGGAACAGAACGAATCTAAGCACAGACACAACACCTATTGTTTTCTCTATGATGCACAAATTCACATGATGTCATGCACAAGCTGTGCATGCGCCGTCGTTGAGAACTCAGACGTGCTGGAAGTTTTTCAGACCTCCCTCCCACCCCATATTTAAGAAAAAAACAAAACAAATTTTACATCTGACACTTCTCAACTGTTGGTTAAATGTTATATCATGTTTTCATACTTATATCATATTTATCTTATATCATTTTTACCAAAATCCTGAATTTTAAAACTTTGGTATCATCAAACAAAGGTATACTAGTTTTTTCCATCATCACCAACCTGGTAATTTAATACTCTGGTATTACAACTATTTCATTTTAACAAAGGTCAATTTCAAACCTTAACTTGAGAGTTAATTTTCATGTTCTGAAATACATGTACACATATTCACATTTCTTATGTGTAAACAGTTATTGACAGATGTAAACGATAACTTTTAGGTTATGACATTACATGATGTACTCGTATTTAGTATATAAATACTCTCCAACTCACATGGACTTGTCATTAATATATTGATAGAACACTACTTTTTCTTATGCTAGACAATAATCAACAGATTAGGTAAATAATAAATAAAGTAAAATAATGAACAGTAAAAAGAGTCACTGCGCGAAAACCATCAATTTACTCATATATACGCCATCGCGTAAGTGCATGTTTTGGCTCTATCTTGACTTGTTTTCATATATATACGTCCATATTTCACGCCAGCGTATGCGTTTCATTTTGTATACAGACGCATAATGGCTGTATTTTCCGCCAGGCATATATGAGAAGAAATACCCTGTGCATGACACATATATGCCGGGCGTATATGTGTACCGATAAAAAATAGAAAAGGTTCGCCGTCCCCGGCCGCCTCCTGCCCGTTTGTGTTGGTAGAGGTATAGGTGGTCTCAGTGGTATCAATATGTAGTAAGAAAGCTTTCTCTGTAATTGCTCCGACCCCGCCACCGCCCCCATCAAGGAAAGCGGCAGGTGAGAAAGTGGTGTCGACAGCAGAGGCGTTGGCAGCAGCGGTGGAGGCAGTGGCTTTGGCAGTAGTTGAGTGGCTGCAGTCGGGTGATACCTGGTCAGACCTTGTCTTTAAACTTAGGCCCGTAATACATTATATAGAGAGATATCCAGGACCCTACAGAAGAGGGGTGTTTTGAAAGCAAAATTTATTTAAAAAACGTTTAAAAAACTAATTTGATAATATAACATTGGATTTAATAACCAAGGACTTAATGACTAATGGCAAATGAGATATACTACACTGGGATCCCCAAGTGGCAGAGATCGGAATTATTGGATAGTGGCGTAAATACAACAGAATCAGGCATATATATGACTTCTATATGACTGCAACATGGACACATATACCCACCAATAGATAAGGCTTATCCACGGCGGAAAAGGTCAACCTTGCATAAGCAAAAACATACCTATATACGCTGGGCGGATACATATGTAAAATGATGGTTTTCGTGCAGTGAGTGATATGAGTCTATCATAGAAAAGTCGATCACTTTCGAATCTCTGATCCTTTTACTGAAGGTCTGCCTATAAATCTAGACTTAACATGAACAACAGATGTAGCAAAACATCGCTTGGTCTTTCTCAGGATTACGAAATCCCCTTCAATGTGTAAAAGTCAAGTCAGACCGAGTTTCTTCATTTTGGTGTATTTCTCTGCGACCCCTCGTCTGCATTCTGAGGTTAAAAAGACATTTTTATTATATTGACTCGTTGATCATTGTTAAATTATTGCTGATACACATTTACATGCCTATGGAATGAATCAGAATTTGTATTTACGTTGTCAGTCAGCTGTAATATTATAATATTTAATCAATACATAGATGAAGGTTGTTATCATGAATGATATGGTGATGGCATTAATTGACAGTGATCTAAGATTTATTGATAATACATGCTTATATATTAGAAATATAATTACGGAAAGCAAAATTAAGAAATATAGGTAAAAGATATTTTTATTCAACAAATCTATAATCTAATATGATGTAACACAGGCTGCAGTAATGATTATTCATGGTTATGGTTTTACCTCGAACATATCCTTTCCTTTTGTTTCCACGGGGAGAAGATAATACACAAGGGAGTTGAAAATTGATGCGACGGCATACACTGTCAATCCAGTGTGCATTGAATAGCTGAACAGTACCTAGGACATTGTAAAATGGCACATATGCATTTTATGTAATTACATTTATAATTGTATTTTATAGCTGAAAAGAATGATCATTTCAATATCTACTGCCCCTGATAAGTTTGGGTGGTTTTTTTGGTTTATGTTTTTTATTGAGCAGCGTTTATTGTAAAATCCGAAACCTACATACATATCCATAGCTTAAATTCTAGAAGCATTTCCTTATACAAACATTGAGTGAAAATTGTTAACTGTTGTCTAATCCGTGCCCCCCTTTTTTATTATTATGTTTATGTACTACAAACATCCATTCTATATGAAGTTGATGTCGCCACCTTTTATTCCTGCATTATTTCGTTAAGCGTCTAATCTCCAGGTGAACTAGATATGGTCACTATCATAAATAAATTTAGGCTTCATAGAAGTGCATCATCTATGCCACAGAAACCACCTGAATTATTCAAATAGAAATCTACCAAACTAGCCACTAACATGTAAATCTTGGTGTCTACTTTCATAAAAGGTACCTGCTATCTAGCATTCAGAAAATAAGGTCGGGATTCTTTATATCAGCAGGGTGCTTGAGTTGCTGCCTCTGAGTAGCGAGTATATATATACTCGTTGCTCTCAGTTAGAGATAATTAAATATCCTGACATGACTTGATATATCTCAGTAAGGCCCGAATCATGGAATATATAGACAACATCATTTGATCGATGGTTTTATGGACAGGCGGCCAAAAACCATGAGAGGTTGATGTGTAGTAATGCATGAGCGTTATCCAGTGTATTACGAAGTTAACCATGAGTGGCTTACAGATACGCATGTCCACAAAACCATTGTTTGTTTTATTGTATTTATCCATCTTCTTAAATGAATTAAACATGGGCATTGCCAAATCATAGGGTATATCATGGGGGACTAATTTTTGCTCCATAGGAGAAAGGGACTATTTTCCGGTACTCAATGTCTGTTAGTTGGTTGGTTTGATCCAACATCCGGTAAACCACTACTGGTCCTTTCCAGACTTCCTCAAGGTTCATTTACACCACAAGTGTGGTGATTGAATCTATGTGATGAATTCAGTTAGAAATCTCATCCCTACACATTTACCGAGGTGAGAATTCTTTTACTTCTCAGTCTATAGAGACATGGTATGAGGAGGATTGGCCTTTTATATAGCACCTGTGATTTTAGAATTTCAATGAAGGTATAACTTGAATATAGTAAAGAATCTATACCCAGATTAAGAATATTAGATAAGTGTGCGTTATGCGGATTATGAGTGCAATGCTATATGTCTAATATATGACAGTATAGCCGGTATTTAATATTGGAAAATATCGATGACCCGTGAGAAAATCTGGAAACAAATGTGCCGGAAACCCTCTTCGACCAAGAAATGAATATATAATCATAATTGAATAGGATTTATCTTATAATTTTTAATCTACTCAATAGTACTTTTTTTAAAATTTTGACTCATCAGAAACACACATAGTATTCGACATGTTATCAGCAATTATATCTTCCAATTCCAGAAAACAGGCCATTTACATGCTTTATTATGGAAGGTACATGAGTGATATTTGATTTGATCATGCACATCACTGATTCGCTGAAATTCGTGACATAAAAACAAATAATGATTGTGAGCAGAAAAACGTTTGACCAGAATCGTATAGAGTTATTGTCATCAGAAATCCAATGGTAAAATAGGGGTCTTTGTATACTGGATAAAACAGGAACAGTTTTTGGATAGGAAAACTTCATATATATCAGGAATGAGCAGTAATGTTCAACACAATACGGTGATTGCTATGGTAAATATTCATAGATAGTTACCTGAGCGAAATAAGGTGTTATCATTCCGCCAACGCGGGCAATAGCACTTCCAGTACCCATAGAAATGCTGCGTACTTCAGTGGGATAGACCTAAACAGGAGATTCAACAAATCACTTTCATCAAGTTATAGCGGGATTCTGGCCATGTCTTCTCAAAACAATACAATAAATTGAACTACAGTCAGTATGTCTATCGATAGACTTTATTCAGATGATATCTAACAAACTATAATGAGAAATATAAGCGCTATGTTACAATATTATACCATTTATTGCAGCATGCAGATATTCTGCATGATACAACTCATGATACATTGTATAACGTTTTGAAGCTCTATCACTACCAAAACATTAGTTAAGACTTTATTATGGTTTGCCATTGCCTAGTGGCGAACAATTAATCTACTTTCATATTTTACCATTATATGTCACGTGTACACATTCATCATTTGACTGCGCGTTTTGGGATTTTTCTTAGTTTGTGAAGTTGACTTATAGTAACAGAACAAGAGTGAGGTTAAATATACTATTGTCGGGCATGCCCACTATAATTTATTAATTGGCAAACATGATTTAACTTTATTAGCTCTTTTCTTTGAAATCTCATTTTCCGTGGTTAAGAATGATTTTCACTTATTCTAAAACTAATGCTTGAGTCCATCTTAAAATGAAATACAGACGATAAATTGAAGATTATAATTACCTCATTCGTATAGAGATATGTTATCAAAAGTGTCGACTCGGCGAAGCCACGGAGAAGGAAGAGGAGGACTAATATCGGAATCCTAAAACATGACAATATGTTTACAGTTGAAGAATTCGTAATTATTAGGAGCCAAGAAATGCCATCTATAATGTTTATTGACGACGTTATTTCATGAAATAATACACGAGTAGCGTCTAAAAGTAGTACACGAATAGAGTGCTTCCTAACAGTAAGGTATTCCGGGTGTTCTGGAAAGTGGTTGAGGCCCGAATGTTTGGACTGCCACCTGCTATGTTTAAACCGTTCCCTGTCATCATTTGCACTGACCCCTCCAGAAAGTATATTAGCAGCCAACCATGTACACTTCAATCTTCACCCAGACACAAAGGAGTCAAGATCTCTAAGGCTGCAGAGCATTATCACCACTACAGTGAGGAAGCTGGAACACAATAGGACTTTAGGATACACAGGAACAGAGGTTCACACAGAGATTATAGGAGTGTATGAAATAGTCTGCTATCATCCTAGCACTAGAGGAGGCAAGGAACATGACCTGACTTTGGATTGATTACTGCTACCATCATATCCCACCGCTTATGGATCCACAAGTTAAGGAGACATTTACTGAAACTTAGCCCTGCGACACATGTATATTAGCAGCCAACCATGTACACTTCAATCTTCACCCAGACACAAAGGAGTCAAGATCTCTAAGGCTGCAGAGCATTATCACCACTACAGTGAGGAAGCTGGGACACAATAGGACTCTGGGATACACAGGAACAGAGGTTCACACAGAGATTATAGGAGTGTATGAAATAGTCTGCTATCATCCTAGCACTAGAGGAGGCAAGGAACATGACCTGACTTTGGATTGATTACTGCTACCATCATATCCCACCGCTTATGGATCCACAAGTTAAGGAGACATTTACTGAAACAAGCATCAGGAGGACTGATAGACTGTGAGTACAGCTGCAACCAATCGGACTTATATCATATGGACTTTGTTATCTAGAATATACAGTAGAACCCCGCATAAGCAGACACCCTCTATTCTGGGCCTTGTTTTTTAGTCACGACAATCGTTATTTGCGACATCTTCCAGGCATCAGTGTCCTATAGAGCTACTATCATAGAAGCAGCGACAAATGGCGTGGGGATACGACCCCTAGAGAGCTCAAATGTGTGCTACAGTCACGACCATCGGTGGGCATCCAAGCGGAAAATGTCGCCACATGTGTCGCAGGGCTAAGACCACTTTGGACATGTCGTAGCAAACACGGAACTTTACTTTCCGTGGGAATTAAGCAATGAAACTTTCACACGAGTAAGGTATACATATAACCTATGATCGTACCAAATATGAAGAAGATCGGCCTCTTCGTTCTGAAGTTATCAGCATTTGAATTTCGTCATAGCAATCGTCTGCTCTGGTGGCCAGTGTATTTTCCCGAGACCTCCGCTAATTTATGCAGCGACCTTGACATTGACTGCGTATCGGGAGGTGGGCACACTGCGCCGCTCCGGTTTATTGTTCCGCAAAACCTGTTTCTGTAAGTTGCTCTAGCGGTGCAGTGTGGGAGGTGGGAGGGTGACTGGCCAACAGAGCAGACGGTTGCTATGATGAAATTCAAACGCCGATAACTTCAGAACGTAGAGGCCGATCTACTTCATATTTGGTACGATTCTAGGTCATATGTATCCCTTACTCGTGTTAAAATTTCATTGCTTTATTCGTATGGGCAGCACAGGAAATCCATAATGACGTTTTATAGAACCTGCGACAGTTCTATACATGTCGTCAGGGCCGACAATTTGAGCTCAGATCGTAGGCTACAGGCTACGACACCGTCTATAGCACGGCGGCCATTTTGTATCACCAGATAATGTCTTGGTCTCAACCAACGATCTTGGGCCATCGTGGATCGACGATATCGTGACTAAAAAACAAGGCCCAGGGGGCTGTTTCACTAGAAGTGGGGTCAAAGCGAGAGGTAGGACCGCAACAGTGGTAGGAATAGTGTCAATCCCAAATTTGCGTTTCAACAGTGGTCTCGCTGTTAGGTGAGACCAACTCTCACTGTTGGCACAGGTCTCGCTATGCACACGCGTTTGACATTCGAAATTATTTGTCAACGGGCCGCAATGACGTGGAATTTCACCCACTTGCCATAGGATTTAGGCAATGAAATTTTCACATGAGTAAGGTATGTATATAGCCTATAATCATACCAAATATGCAGTTCCGAAGTTATCGGCGTTTGAATTTTTCACTCCCTCTGAGCGTTTGCATTGGTCGCTGTTCTTTTTCACTCCCTCCGTAGTGCGGCGGGGTTTCGGCTGTTCTTTCTGTCTCCCCCGGAGACACTGGCCACCAGAGCAGTATTTTCTATGACAAAATCCAAATGCCGATATCTTCGAAACGATGTAGCCGATTTTCTTCATATTTGGTACGATTATGGTTTATATGTATACCTTACTCGTGTAAAAAGTTCATTGCTTAATTCTCATGGGAAGTGGGTGAGAGTATTCCATACACGTAACAAACGAGAGGGTAGACTCTCTCGCTTACTGCAGCTCCACAGTGGCACTAACAGCGAGACCCAATTTACTAGTGAAACGGTCACTGCCACTGTTGGTGCCGCTCCTTTCCCGAGTGCCGTTCACGCTTGGTTGCACCTACTAATGAAATGCAAACTGCCGCTTTGCTGCCACTGTTACAAAGAGCGAGACTTGTAGCTCCTAGTGAAACAGCCCCCAAGATCATAGTGTCTGCTTACAAAGTGTGCCCACTTACACCGGGTTAAAATAAGCATCTAACAGAGGGAACCGTTCCGGCAGAATGTGTCCGACAACACGGGGTGCCCACTTAAATGGGGCGTCCGATAGGTGGGGTTCTACTGGATGCTATAAATACATATCTGAGTATGGTTATTTGTTTTCTTGAGAATAGAACATATTCCAAATGTTCTTTTCTTGTCAGTGTATTAGCTAGCCCATATGATTAGGCCTTAGTTACTATACGTGACATATAAAATACAAGTAGTGATATTAAAACGCCAAATAAGTTAGATATTTTAAAATAGTGTGGGTGGCCGGGAGATTAACGTCCATCCCAAGTGAGTTTGAGAGGAAGTCTGGCGGGACTTAGAAGTCATGTGATAAGTATAACAGGCGTACCTGAGTGTTCGATTGAGTGTCTGAGTTAACTTGGTATGGACATTTCAGGTTTACAGATTTATCATTAATTTGCAATTAATCCCCAATCGGTAAAGTTCTGTAACGCTCTATGGATATCGAATTGAAAAATTCTGGTCTACACATCCCTGACGTGACGAATTATATTGGTTTCTATGCAAAGAGGTTCATCATTGACATTGTCCATATTTATTAGTAACTAGTCTAAGACAAAGGAATCGGAGAAGCCAATTTAGCAACACTGATTTGGTCTACGGCCCATCCTTCCTTGGTATATCTAACCACAGTTTTCAACTTCAGACTGACACCCTTGTCTTTCCAATTAATAGCCTCTGTGTCAAGAACATATAAAGTTTGTGTCTTCTTGCCATTGACAACTCTAACAACTTAAGTGTCTTAACAAAAAGTTATCCATAAATCAAACATATCTATATGACAGTGGTCCAGTTGATATCTCACAAAGTCAAAATGTTAACAAATAATTTTCATTCTGCTTTCAACTCTGTCTAAGATTACTCATCAGCCTCCACATTCCCTTTACCCAGAATGAGATTCCCTATCATCCACATGACCCAGATGTTCTTTTGCAATGTCATCACATCCTAAATTCTTTGGCCCCTCTTTGGACCTTCTTTGTGGTTCAAATAGGCCTCTGTCGTTGAGTTGTCTGACAGGCGGCTCAATGTAGTGTCAGTCAGTGACCTAGCAAAACATTTTGAGATCAAAGACTACTGCCAGAATTCCTTTTCCATGAAAGTGTAACTCATGTTTGTCTAAACACCAATTCCCTTTGGTGTTTCACCATTATTCAAGGCTGTTCCCCATTCTATGTTGGAGATGTCTGTATTTTAACATTGACTGTGGTGAATATAGTCTGACACTAATGTATGCAGATTTAAAGTTTTTCTTCATCCACTAGTCAGTATCCCCTAGACTGTTCTCTGAGATACTCATGCACGTGTCATATCCTCCCCCCTCTTTTTCAAACCTGAAATTCCTCTTAAGCCCCCTAGAAAAGGCTTCCCTAAACTCAAGTCATTATGGGAAGTCAACAATAAGTCCAAAAGTAAAGGCAACCTGTCCTATCAATACAGTATAGCCTGAATCTCAGGCTGGAATTTCAGAGCATTCAAATCAAGAGGGGGAGATCTCATCTCCTATATACCAAGGATATAACCTAAAAATGATATGTTTTCCATTTAAATGGTAACCATTTACATGTGTTTGCTAAGGAAGACATGAAAACCCTCTTTATGTACCATAAACGTGTCATTTCACTGCACGAAACTAACTAATATTAAGGATGTACAGAGTATCCGAGGTTTGAAAACCTGTAATTTAAATACTTGCAATCTCCGTAAGATTATGTTATCTGTATTTCAGAGACGTAGTTAAAAGTAAATACGCCTGATGCAGTGATTGGTTTGATGAAATGTAAATATTAATACTGGTAAACTAAGGACTATTTTCTACGAGGCAAAGCATGTTACAGCCAGCAAAACGGAAGACCATCAATTTTGGTGAATAATAATAATAAAAAAAGAAGATTTATATAGAAGTGACATATGTTGAAGAATGAGAAATTGAAAGGGGGGAGTGGAATGTTAAAAACCCAGCCTTCCTTAAGAAATATAATCGAATACTCTCAGTCTAAATGTAAGCTGAAAAAGATAGTTATAGATGGGCTTTGTGATTGTTGAAGATAAATGGGTGCGAGATGAAAAGATAATCTCCATAAAAGTTCATGAACGGAAGTAATTATTGGTAGTTATGAACGAAGTCTCTATATTTTAACCAAGTTATTCCCTGTGACTCCCATGGACACAATATAGATGAAGAAATGTCTAAAATAAACAAGGTAATGTCAAAATTATTGGTTATCTATTTATAAAACAATGGTGTGAGAACCAGATTGAGAAGGAAACAGAAAACAGACTGTAGGTATGTAGTCAACAACAATATAGTTATTAAAAGATCCAGACTATTTTTCTACAGCTTGAATACGTGTATTAAAGGAACTGTGATACTCATTACTATTGTTTTTATTTACGGATGTTTGAAAAAGGCCTGGACCAAATGTTATTTGGGTGATTTTATTTTATGGCTAGCAGGTCGGAGCAAACCGGATCGTCCCGATGACCTTACATGATAAACAATGAAAATTTAAAATGATTTGAAAAATAAACGATTGTAAGGAGAATGTCATACTTACTTAGGCATACAAATATTTAGTGATAAAAGCATCAATCCATTGACTAACTGTTGGATGGATGACGATAGCTTTCTCCCCAATATTTCGACTAGAGAAACAACCATGATGGCTCCTAAAAAGAAAAGAGCGTGTTATAACATGTTTTTATGAGAGTACCACTACGAAGTCCATAACGTAATGTACAATTCCAGGTCATTAACTTTAAAAAGGCCAATTCTTAGAACATGCGATCCACCCCATGTTGAATAATGGTGTATCCAATTAACGGCAAGTGCACTCTCCATCACTGAATAATTCCTGAAAAATAAGGCAAATTCTAACCCCTTACCTATAGAGTGATATGAGCCCTTAAGGGCCTGTGGTTTGCACATGGATATAACTATGAATGAGTAAAGCCCAACCGAAACTATAATCTATCTTCCTTGCACCCGCTAGAAGTCGGTGTATCCAAACTAACGCTAGAATGAGAATTAATCTAATTTATAAGAAGTTCATGACTTTAAGATCAAATACCTCGAGTAAGCTCCCTTTTTTCCCCCGCCCCCCCCCCCCCCCCCGTGTTCTCCCCCTCTCCCATTCTCTTTTCTTTCCCCTTTTCTTGTCTATATTCTGAACTCCCATTTTCACCCCTTCCCTTACACTCGCTTTTCGCACCAATCTGAACATCAATATTCCGACCTTTTACCTATCATTAATTACCATCCGTTGTTCTGTCAGTAAACAATCATGATAAAGCAAAATTCTATTTTTCTCCTTAATAGTATTAGTATGATTACGCATGTGGTAAATATGGAGGAACATGCGATGGATGGCCTCAAGGTTATGGCCATAGGTACGCTACTTGCGGCCTTGGTCAGCACCGTTTCTGGATGCAACCGTACCTGCGGGGAGGACAGAGCTAAGACAGTGCAACATGTTGCCCAAGCTTGAGATCCAATTCCTTTGGATAAGCCATTGTCTATATCCTACCGTGTGTTGTTTTCTGTTTGGAATTTAGTTAGCTAACACTGTTTTTATCTTATTCTGTTCAGCGATAATGGATTTACCTTTCATAATCTAATGGGGCCAAAACCATTTTTTGGGGGGGAGGGGGTGGCTGGTTGGGACTATGGGGTAAAGCGTGAATTGACTACTTAATCCATGTTCTTTGCTATAATAATTGGTTTATAAGACCGCACTAATAATTGTTGTCTATAGAACATTTCTTCCCCCCTCCCTTTTATATATATGCGGCTTTCTATCCTCTCCAGCACAACATAAAAAGTCAACTTCCCAGCTAAAAAATTGTATGAATTACAGACACCTCTATGACATTGGTTTTTTTCTGTTTTTTCCACACTATTGGTACAACCCTCTCCCCCCATCTCCCACCCCCTTCAGATGCTTCCCAAAATATGTATTGCCCCCTTTACCCGTCTAAACATGAAAGGTTGTCAGTCTCAATTGTATCTAATACCAAATACCACTTGAAATACATGACTTGGATAACTGTATGAAACCCATGCAACTTTAGGATTTTATCATATATGATGTGTAACTTGGGAGCAAACTATACCCATTTTACATGAAAGATGGTCCAGATACCTACCAAATAAGTCAGCGCTGCTTGTCCAAAGAAGTTCCAAATAATTGCCTGTGGTCAGTGGGTGAATTTCAAGGTGACACTGATTCTCCGATACAACTCCAATACCTGAAACTATGATCAGAAAGTGTATACATACGGTGCTGTAACTGAACCAAAGGAGATCGGAAATTTACAGTAAACTATACAGGAAGTTCATTTTTATCGAACCTTAATCCCACCAAGGGCGTGCTCCACCGGGCGGCAGGTATGGTAACAAAAGAGCATGGCCTTTGCTTATAGTGTACCAACGAGTACTCGCTGAGTGTACAAACCCACCAGCCTGGGAGGTATATCATAGTTGTGATAATCGTTGAGGCCATTGCTTTCCATAGTCGAATAATCGTACTACTGGCGATAATAACAGGGGCGTACCCAGGATTTGGTTTCGGGGAAGGCACACCTCTGAAGTTTGACAAGGGTCCAGCTAACAAGACCCTCCTGTGAGGTACCGGGGCAAAGCCTCGGACGCCCTTAGATTATACAAGCTGTATTCCGGAATCTGTTTCTGGGGGAATATGACCAGGGATCCAGCTCCTCCTGGGGGTCCAGGGGGCAAAGCTGCCAGAGGAACTTGAATTACATGGATTATACAACCTGTACCAGGATTTTTTCTAGGGACAGGGGTTACACTTCTTAGACTATCTAGAATTATTACCAGGGGTCTGGGTGCAAAACACCCTCTGGGTGTCCAGGGGGCAAAGCCCCTGAGAACATTTGGATTCTATAGATTATAAAAGCCACCCCAAGGATTTTATTTGAAGAGGGGCACACACATCTTAGGTTATCTGTGAATATTGTCAGTGTCTAGCAGAAAAGCCCCTTCTGGGGGTCCAGGGGGCAAAGCCCTTGAAAGAACTTGGATTATATGTAATCTCTATCCTGGCTTTTATTTCAGGGAACCGGGTTACACTACTTAGAGTATCTGGGTATATTGCCAGGGTTCTAGCAGCAAACCCCCTCCTGGGGGTCCAGGGGGTAAATCCCATAGAAGACCCTGTATCATAAAAATTCTACAACCTCTCCGTAAGATGTTTTTTCAAGGAGGGGGTTACATATGTTAAGCCATCTGGGAAGATTGTCAGAGGTCAAGCAGCATGGCCCCACATGGTGGTGCAGGGGGCAAATCCCCCAGGATCACATGGCAATATTGCCAGTGGTCTAGGAAAGCCCCTAATGGGGTCCAGGCAAATCCCTCTGAAATATTTGGATTTTATAGATTACACAAGCTGTCCCCAGATTTTTGTCTCAGGGAGTGGAAGATACATACCTGAGACCAGGGAGCTGTTTCACTAGTAGTGGAGTGAAAGTGAGAGGTGAGACCGCAACAGTAGCACCAACAGTGGCACCAACAGTGGCAAGCCCAAATTTGCGTTTCATCAGTGCTGTCGCTGTTGAGGTGGGTCTAGCTGTCACTGTTGGCACAGCTGTCGCTATACACACGCGTTTGACGCGTTTTACTTGAGTAAGGCATATATATAACCTATAATCGTACCAAATATGAAGAAATTCGGTCGAAGCGTTCCGAAGTTATCGGCGTTTCAATTTCATCATAGCAATCATCTGCTCTGGTGGTCAGTCACCCTCCCACCTCCCGATACGCAGTCACCGCAAGGTCGCTGCATAAATTAGCGAAAAATACACTGACCACCAGAGCAGACGATTGCTATGACGAAATCCAAAGACCGATAACTTCGGAACCGCTTGGCGGATTTTCTCCATATTTGGTACGATTATAGGATATATGTATACCTTACTCGTGTATAAATTTCATTGCTTAATTCTCACGGGAAGTGGGTAAGAGTATTCTTTGCACGTAACAAACGACAGGGTAGACCCTGTCGCTTACAGAGGCTCCACAGTGACACTAACAGCAACACCAATTCTCCTGATGAAATGGTCACTGCCACTGTTGGTGTCGCTCCTTTCCCGAGTGCCATTCACGCTTGAGTGCACCTCCTGATGAAACGCACACTGTCGCTGTGGTGCCACTATTACACAGAGCGACACTTGCAGCATCTAGTGACACAGCTCCCAGGTACCAAGGGTCCATCATTAAAGTCCTCATAGGGGTCAAGGGGGTGAAACCCCCTGGCTATACATGAATTTTACACTTATAAAAGCTATACCTAGGGTTATGTCTTGGGGAGATTTATACACCTGAGACTACCTGGGGAGATTGTCAGGGGTCAGTGGCAAATTCTATCTGGTAGTCCAGGAGGTAAAACCTGTAACCACTTGGATTTTATACATTATACAAGTTGTTCCCAGGATTTGGGTCCAGGGAGGGGGTTACATACCTGAGACTACCTAGGAATATCAGTACAGGTCTGGTGGCAAAGTCCCTCCTTCGGGTCCTTGGGACAAATCCCTTAGAAGGACTTGACTTTTATACATTATACAATTTGTATCCAGGATTTTTTACATGGGAAGATTTGAGAGGGTCCATGAGGCAAATCCCCCCTAATAGCTTGGCATTTAGATTATCTTTAGGGACATACTTGCCTTGTTGAATGACACTGAAACAAGGGCATATAGGCATGTGCTTATTTAGGGGGGGGGACACAATTTCTACTATCTTAACCACATTCCCCTCAAGCAGCATTCACCAGGGGCATACCCAGGATTTTGTTTCAGGGAGGGGGGTACACCTCGGACTACCTTGAATGATTGGCTTGGGCTCCAGGGGGAAAAGCCCCCAGCAGCACTTAGAATTTGTCGATTATACAAGCTGTATCTAGGATTTTGTTGAGGGAGGGGGTCATATGCCTAACACTATCCAGGGATCAAGAAGCAATGCCCCAGTTGGGAGGGGGATCCAGGGAGCAATGCTCCCGGAAGAATTTGGATTTTTTTTTTTTTTAGATACATCTTAGGATTGTTATGGGAATTGAGATTGCATGGGTAGCTTGCTGGGGGTCCAGCAGCAAAGCCTCTGCTGGGGATCCAGGGCCCTGTTTTTCAGTCACGACAATCGTTATGGGCGACGTGTTTTTGCCGTCAGTGTTCGATAGACACGACACTTTAGTGAATAGGCGATATGTCGTGAGTCTAAGAGGCATAGGGCGTCCAGACGTGTTTTTCAGTCACAACAATCATGGGGTCACGTGATTGAAAATGTCGCCCAAATTGTCGTTGGTTCATGACACCTATGGACATGTCGTACAGAATGCGCAACTTCACTTCCCGTTGGAATTAAGCAATGAAATTTTAACACGAGTAAGGTATACGGCCAAATGTCACGGATCGTCGCCAAATGGACCTAGACAGGGGTGAAAAATAAAACCAGGAGTATGGTCAATTGTTTTTGTGTCTAAGTAGTACAGTGGATGGGGCATATATAGAATATATGGGGGTAGGTTAAATACCCATAGTAAATGTACACTACAGGGCCAAAATTTGGTAGTACATTTACTATGTGGAAACGATTGACTCCCTATTTCTGTACACTGCAGATATTATACTGATAAATTCAATTTTCAAGGCTAATTGTCCAATGAGTCTTTAAGCTACATGAATAGTTTGAGTGGGTATTCTTTCTTTTTTGTTTTGAACCTTACAAAGGGTATATCAGCTAGGGGGTCAATCGTTTCCACAGGGAGTCAATCGTTTCTACATTCTCAGATATAGGTTCATAACTATGCACAGGGAAGGAGTACAAGAAAGCTGATACCATGTGTTACCTTGATATTAGGGGGTATTTATATGAAATGGACAATAGTTAAATATAACACACTTGTTAGCTATCACTATAGGGTGGGAGTCAATCGTTTCCACACAAAAACTACACAAACTTAGTTAATAGGCTCCCAGTGCTATCATAATATAATTAGATATGATTTTTTTTCATATATAGATAGGCACATGTTAAGGCTTACCAGGACATATTTTATTCCTATCTGTGCTATTTGTAGATATTTGGAGGACTCGTTTTTTAGGGAGTCAATCGTTTCCACACTAAAACTACACATGCACATTCTGCCTTGCAGAGAGTATACTATCCTGCCCAAAAATGTGTAAATGGTCTGAAAAGAATCCTTATCCTATAGGGGCCCACTTAAGAAAAATAATTGTCAATATTATTATATTTTTCTACTAATCCTAACCTTTGCAAGTATGGTATATTCATTATATCATGAAAAAACACCCTGTTTTGGGTGGTTTGGGCCCTTTAGCTTTGTTATTTATGATCCCACATAGGCAAAACCATGGTTCCCCTGTAAGGTCTGACTGAGCCTGACCAGGATACACAATAAAATCATAGATCTCTATTAAATTTCGCATTTTATTGAGTGGAGAAGCAATATTGGTCATTTGACGACGATCCGTGACATTTGGCCATACATATAACCTATAATCGTACCAAATATGAAGACAATCGGATTCACCGTCCCGAGGATATCGACGTTTGAATTTCGTCATAGCAAACGCTGCTCTGGTGGCCAGTGTAGCTCTACCCTCACTCTGCGATTACGTCACTCTCCCAGCAGAGATTCCGCGCTCTTTACCGTGAAAGATCTGCTAGGAGAGTGGTTGTATGATATCCGATCGATAGCCCGATGTTTCAAATTCAAACGTCGATATCTTCGGGACGGTGGGTCCGATTGTCTTCATATTTTGTACAATCATAGGTCATACCCCTTACTCGTGATAAAATGTCATTGCTTAATTCCGTCGGGAAGTGGAAAAATCCTCTATATACACACAGTGATGTGTTATAGAACTTAAGACAGTTCTATACTTGTCGTAGCAGCAGACATTTTTCGCGGCGATCGTGAGTGGCACACTACGATCGTGTCTATAGAACAGCGGCCATTTTGTGTCTTCCAGAATGTTGTGGAATCGCTGGACGATCGTGGGGTATCGCTGCCCGATGATGTCTTTACTGAAAAACAGGGCCCAGGAGGCAAAGCCTCAAGATTCACTTGGGTTTTAGATTTTATACAAGCTGTATCCAGGATTTTGATTGAGGGAGGGAGATTGTTGCACACCTGGAATGTTGCCACAAGAGAAATAGCATAGCCCCTCCCAGAGGTCCAGGGAGCAAAATTCCTGGAAGTGCTTTGGTTTCAGATATCATTTATGCAATCTATATCCATGATTTTGTTTCAGGAAAGGGTTACACACCTGAGACTATCTGGGGGGATTGTGAGATGTCTAGGGGCAAATTGCCTCCTTTGGGATCCAGGGGCCAAACCCCTGAAGTGTTTGGCTTTTATGCATTAGATAACATTTCTAGGTTATATGATTGACACAGGGGTCGAATGACAAGCTGTTCCTATGATGTTGGTTTGGGCAGGGGATTTACACACCTGAGACAGCCTGGGAAGATGTGTGGTGATCTAGAAGCTAAGACCCCCCTGGGGATCCAGGGGTCAAAGCCCATGGAATCATTAGGATTTCATAGATCATACAAGCTTTTCCCAGGATGTTGTTCGAGGTTGGGGGCTACCTCCAGCAACAAAGCTCCACCTGGGAGTTTAGGGGGTGAAGTCCCTGGAAGCAGTTGGGTTTATAGATTGCTAAGGGTCCTGTGGCATAACCCCGCCTTGGGGTGCACTGAAGCCCCAGTGAGGGGGATCAAACACCTGAGCCTATCTGGGGATATATTGAGGGGTCTAAGAGCAAAGCAAATCCCGGGGGGTCAGGGGTAAAGCCCCTGGAAGTACTCACATGTTAGTGACTCTACTTAGGGGAAGGGTTTTTACACACCTGAAACTACATGTAAAGATTGCCAGGGGTCCAGTTGCAAAAACTCTTTGGAAGTCCAGGGGCCCCCTGAAGAGCTCTCTCTTTTTTGGGGACATATTTCCTTTGTTGAATGATGTACATATGGTAACAAGGGCATGTAGGGGAATTTTTTTAGAGGGTGGGGGGAGGGCACAACTGGGACTACCTTACATGCATCCTTCAAGTGACTACCCTCAACCCGCACCCCTCTCCAAAGATCTTGTAAGTCGTAATCTGTACAAGGTTCTCACTATGCTCTATGGGAGAAGAATTCTTAATGAATTAGGCTTATAGCCATGGGAATTCTTCTCCATAGAGATAAATTTCAACATCTTATGTATGTGTAAATAGCCCATTCTTGTATAATGCTGTAACTTTTTAACTATGATAGATATAAACAAAATTCAAAAAACAGTATGTAGAGAATTTTCAGTCGGAACAGACCATCCTTGGGAAAATTTTTGGGGGGGGGGGGGTGTACGTGCCCCCTGTGCCCCCCCTGGGTACGCCCCTGTAATTATAGGCATTTTATAGACATAATTATCGTTAATAATCTTTGCCGAAATGGTCCCTATTAACGACAGGGTCAGACTAGTGTAGTCATTCTCAAATTAAATGATATTTACAGCTAAGGATTTTCTATGTATGGTGTACGGTGTCAAAAGAGCATCTATCATTTCAGAATTTTCTTGTGGGTATTCAAATCGTAAAAGTTTACAAGAGTGAGCTCTGCACCACTTGGCCAGCTTTCATATAACCTATTGCATCGCTCGACAATAACTTAAAAACAGGCGCTATCAACAACGATTGTGAGTACAAAAAACACCTCTCACTATGGTAGGTGGAGACCTAGAAACTGCGATCTCAAACAGGCGGCGGTTGATAACCGGACGGTAATCGACCCGTAATTTAAGGCCCGGCTCCACTGGAGAGACGGATTCATTGCATATTTTTTATTAGCTCATAAACACCAATCAAGCAAGTTTTATTACCTCAACTCCGATAACAAGGATTAATAGTTGATATGGCATTGCCATACTTTCGGTTTGAACAAAAATAGCAATATATAAAAATACACTACTGTCGCCGTGCGGACCACATCTGACCTGTGGGGCCCCACCCGCTAGTAGGTATTCATTGAACCGCAACGGGTGCCGATACCAGACGCGTTCGATAGAATCAGGTCGAATAGGTCATCAGCAAACAAAACATAGTCAGAGGCTCAACGTAACATAAATATACAGATCGAACGCACCCCACATATGGCAGGCGCCCATTGCGGTTCAATAAATACCTACGAGCGAGGGAGGGAGGAAGGGAGGGAGGGAGGTGGAAGCCTGTTGCAATATATAAAAATACACTACTGTCACCGGGCGCAGACCACATCTGACCAGAGCAAACCCCACCCGCAAGTAGGTATTCATTGAACCGCAACGGGTGTGCTGGTGACCTATTTGACCTGATTCCATCCAACGGGTCTGAGGGAAGTTTCATAATCCAGAATCGTACATGAAGAACCTTTTCTGTACCTCGTACAAGGGTTATCGTCTAATAATATTTAAGTCTGATGGCTGATGGCCATCCATGAGGTCGTCCATAAGTGTTCCTGGGGGCCGTTTCACTAGGAGGGTAAGCTGCCATAGTGAGACCACAGTGATACTTTGCATTTCATGAGAACGTGCAGTCAAGCGTGAACATGAGTCAGGTAAGGAGTGAGACCAACAGTGACAGAGTACGTTTCACTAGAAAATTAGTCTCACTGTAACTATCACTGTTGAGGCATTATTAGTGACAGGGTAGACCCTGCCGCTGTTGGGTTTAGAGTTTTGTTTATGTCAGAGGAGGGCAATGAAATTTTTACACAAGTAAGGTATACATATAACATATAACCGTACCAAATATGAAGAAAATCGGCCAAGCGGTTCCAAAGTTATCGGCGTTTGAACTTTTTACTCCCTCCGTGCATTAGCATTAGTCGCTGTTCTTTTTCACTCCCACTGTAGTGCGGCGGGGGTTTCGGCTGTTCTTTTTGTCTCTCCCGGAGGCCGGCGGGAAGTGCAGTATTTGCTATGACAAAATTCAAACGTTGATATCTTCGAAACGGCTTGGCCGATTTTCTTCATATTTGGTACGATTATAGGTTATATATAAGACTTACTCGTGTAAAAATTTCATTGCTTAGTTCCTATGCATGTGCATAGCGAGACCTGTGCCAACAGTGAGAGTTGGTCTCACCTCAACAGTGAGACCACTGATGAAACACGAATTTGGGCTTGACACTGTTGGTATCACTGTTGGTGTCACTGTTGCAGTCCTACCTCTCGCTTTGACCCCCCTACTAGTGAAACGGCCCCCTGGGTCTCAATGGCATTCAGAAAAGGGTCTACATGTATGATCCTGGATAATGAAACGGGCCCCTGGTATCGGCGCCACACCCGGTGTCTAGGGCTTTCAGATTGAGGGAGGGAGGGAGGGAGGGAGGGAGGGAGGTGGAAGCCTGTTGCAATATATAAAAATACACTACTGTTGCTGGGTGTGGACCACATCTGACCAGAGCAAGCCCCACCTGCTAGTAGGTATTCATTGAACCGCAACGGGTGCCTACACAATATATAAAAATACACTACTGTCGCCGGGTCCGGACCTGGAATCGAGGGTATCGAGGGTCTCATTACCCCTACCCCTGAACACAAAAGTATGAGTCGAGAGTTGGGAATAATAAAATTTATTTTAATTTTATAAACCTTCACCGACATGAATATTAATACGGTAAATATTAATATGATATAAGGTAAAGAAAGTAATTGACAGATATATAATGAGGTCAATTACGTTTAAGATACATATTGGTAATTGACAGGTATAATGATATGTCAATTGGTATAAGTATATATGGTTAGATAACAATGAGTATATATGGTTATACAATATGAGTATAAAATGAGTATAAAAACGGCCTACGGAGTAGGAGAATAAGAAAGATGGTGAGGGTGGGTGGTGCGGTAACACTAACACTCGGACACGAGGAGCGAGCTGGTAAGCGCCCCGTGTCGATCTCATCCACGTGTCTGGTCCCGCCCCCTCCTTTGTTGTTGTTTTGGGTTGGCACACGACCACGTGGCCGGCCGGCCTCCGTGTTGTGGTCACGTGCACCCCACGTCCTGCCCCCCCTGCACGCGGGGGGGGGTGGGGGTCGGCAGGGGTCGCCGGGACATCTGCTTTTACGACCTCCGCCCACGTCCGGTCACCGGAAATCCTGGAGGTGGCGGGGGAGATCACAGGGCCCGCTGGTGTTATGTCACGTTGATCGCTCCCGGTGACCCCGGGCCGGGGGTGGGGTGCACGTGTAGTGACAGCTTGCGGGTGCGCACCGCTCACTCGCGGGGCGCACCGTAACCGTTTTTTGCCCCGTGTCCTTGTTGTGGGAGCATATCCGCCCTCGGGTCGACCGCCCGGGGCGTGTGTCCGGCCTGGGGTGCGTGTCCGCCCTGGGGTGCTCGCCGGGGTGCCGGTGTGGGCGCAGCCTGCCCGTTGTCATAACCCATCGTGTAGCCGAGTTTCCGGTTACACGCGTGTAACTATTGGCCGCACTGCCTCCCCACGGAGTCGCAGTACGAGCACACGTGCAGCCATCTCACGGGTCCGTGGTCGTGGCCGTTCCTGTGGCGGCACCCCTTCTCAGAATTAAATTGCCTGCATGGCAACTCCCGTCCTCGGGCCTTTCCCGCGTCTGCGCCGCTAGTGAGCGTCCCGGTCGTCATTGCGAGTCGGACTCGCTCCTCCTGGATACGGGAGTAATCACACCAGGCCAACCTCCCGGTCTCGATCTGATCAAACACGTGGTTCGACCACCTCCTCACTCCGGCCCACGGCCGGCTCTGGGCGTCGATCGAAACCTGATGTAAATGTTTGAACATGTCCTCACGGTCCACGGGGTCCACTGCACGGTCATCCCCGAGCAGACCGATGAACGCACTCAGGTATTCAAGGGGTCCTAGGGTCCCTCTTAACTCTAGCTTCTGGGCCAACGTGTAGACCCCCTCCCTATCGACGAACATATACGGCTTGCTAATCAAACGAGTAACGTGTATATCAGATTGTAGCTTACCAGCCGTTCTGTCATGTCAGATGGCCTCACGGTCGAGCTCACGTTGGATGTAGGGGTCTCCGGCGTAGCGGTCTCGAAGCTGGCGGGGCGGAGGCATGGCGCGGCCCTCAGCCCTCAGCCCTCAGCCCTCAGCCCTTGTTCCTCAGCCCAGTCCCGAGTCCTTACTTCGGCGACCGAACGAACCGTAGGGGGGGAAGCGGGTCCCGCTGACCGTTGGGTCTGCAGTTGAATCAGGGCGTCCAACTTCTTGCTCATATCCGAGAGTCCCGTCTCTACGGCCACGAGGCGGGCCGACCGGAGGCTACCGGCCTGAGACGCGGACTCCACCTGGTCGCTCTCCCTCACGGTTGACTCCGAGGCCTGGTCCGTGGTCGTGGATGCGCACGCTTGCGTGCGTGTCGTTGGTGGTGCCATCCTATCTGTCCTCTATTTCACTAAACTTTACCCGTATTTAGACACTGTCTCTGCACGGTCAGATACTCGGGGAGTATCTAAAGACGGCGTGGAGAGTAGGCCAAAAAGTGGGAGAAAGAAAAGTACGTAGTGAAGTACAGGAGCAGAATGAGGAGGAGGTCAGAGCGGCGGTTGGCCACGTGACCGCGGGGTTCACGTGACCGACACCAGGGGGGAGTGCGCAGGGTGCGCAGGTGGAGTGTCAGGGGGAGCAATGACCACCCCTGACCAACGGCCATGGGTCACCAATTATTCAGAATATATTACTGTAATGTATTATAATGTAAGCCGCAAAAACCGTTCCCCGTCTCCCCTAATATATTTCGGTTTTGACCTACAGGTCAAACCGAAATAATAATACAAGATAGGGAGAGGTAGAGATATGCTAATATATAGGGTGTAATAGCTTGCAGCATTGTAACTCACTCGCTTGAGACTGTGCATTTTGGGTGTTATGGGGCGAGCAGTGCTAGTAGTCGTGGTGGAAGACAGCCCAGGGAGCTGTTTCACTAGTAGTGGAGTGAAAGTGAGAGGTGAGACCGCAACAGTGGCACCAACAGTGGCACCAACAGTGGCAAGCCCAAATTTGCGTTTCATCAGTGCTGTCGCTGTTGAGGTGGGACTAGCTGTCACTGTTGGCACAGCTGTCGCTATGCACACGCGTTTGACGTTCGAATCTATTCGTCAACGGGCCGCAATGACGTACCAAATATGAAGAAAATCGGTCAAAGCGTTCCGAAGTTATCGGCGTTTCAATTTCATCATAGCAATCATCTGCTCTGGTGGTCAGTCACCCTCCCACCTCCCAATACGCAGTCAATGTCAAGGTCGCTGCATAAATTAGCGAAAAATACACTGACCACCAGAGCAGACGATTGCTATGACGAAATTCAAAGACCGATAACTTCGGAACCGCTCGGCGGATTTTCTTTATATTTGGTACGATTATAGGATATATGTATACCTTACTCATGTATAAATTTCATTGCTTAATTCTCACGGGAAGTGGGTGAGAGTATTCTATGCACGTAACAAACGACAGGGTAGACCCTGTCGCTTACAGAGGCTCCACAGTTACACTAACAGCGACACCAATTCTCCTGATGAAATGGTCACTGCCACTGTTGGTGTCGCTCCTTTCCCGAGTGCCGTTCACGCTTGAGTGCACCTCCTGATGAAACACACACTGTCGCTGTGGTGCCACTATTACACAGAGCGACACTTGCACCTTCTAGTGAAACAGCTCCCAGGACTGGTGCTAAAAATAAACACAGGAAACTAGCTTCCCCTCTTCTGAAGCTGTGGGAGCCAAAGGTTGAGATATCGACCCCATTCCCATGAAGCGCCACTGTCGTAGAGGCGATGACTGTGACGGGGCCAGAGGCTGTGCATCGTTAATGACCAGCGCTGGGACATCAGTTGGACGTCCGGAAGAGGCGTGCACAGGCGTGCACAGGCGGTGGTCCTTGATAACTGGCAGGGGGAGAACTTGTCCTTTTCTGGAACTGGTCTGTCTTCGACCACCTGATTGTGATCGATAGGCCTCCTAGTATTAACATGACTAACTCTATTGGGAAGTGGAACAATCCTCTATATACACACAGTGAGTCAGACTTGTACTGTCTAAGCTCGGTAGAACCTAAGACAATTCTATACTTGTCGTAACGGCCGACACTTTTAGCGGCGATCGGCGGCCTTGGTGCACTACGACATTGTCTATAGCACACCGGCCATCTTTTGTCTTAGAAATATGTTGTAGATCGGCTCTGCAATCTTAGGCTTGCGACACTCACAAATGTTGTGACTAAAAAACAGGGCCCTGTATCTCTGATGGAGCTGAAGTTTAACCAGTGAAACCTAATTTACACAGCACTCATTTCATGCCGTACCACCAGCACAGTGGAGCATGCCCTTAAGTCTATCATCAAGGTTGCAATTTCATGTGGTATTGATATATAATTATGAAGTCGATAGTGATTGTATAGTTTATCTTACCTTTGCTACAGCTTTCTCCATTCTTGATTAGAAAAGTTGAGAAGATTACGATGCCATAATATAGGAAGCCAGTGTTGAACCTGTGAATAAAGATATTTATAAGGCCTACTATTCAAACTTTAAAAGGGAAGAAGAGAATTCACTTTAGGGTGAGTCTACCCTGATTTTGACTTTCCCATTTTGTAATACTTGAAATACAAACAAAAATCATATGAAAGCAAACATAGCATTGTAATACCTGACTAGGTCATACATTCTATACAGTTGTGAACAACCTTTGGTTAATGTTGCTATCAGATACTTTAGAAATAAGAAAGTGGAACAAAACAGAGCAGAATGATCACTGGAGGCGAGGCTCCTATTTTCAAATCAAAACGTTGAATGGGACGAGAGCTGTTAGAAGTTATAGCTTGTGCAGCAAATTATCAGTCCTAGATAAGCCAGTGACAGAAGAAATAATCAACAAAGAGTAGGCAAGGAAGGCTAGATATTAAATCAAATGTTTTCGAATCTGGCGTATCATGACTTTTATGTAGCAGTATTGATCTGTAACTGAAAAACTTGCTATATGCTATAGAGATTACAATAAAGAAATGTTAAAAAGTAACAAAATAAAACTAAGGCTTTATAACCACCATTTACACTGTTCAGTATTTCAATAAACGGATGCCACATACCATGCAATAGCAAGAAGTATCGATGTCTTTCTAAGTTCGGGTTTTAACAAGTCAGCAAAATTCCCTCTGGCGTTGACCTGAATAGGTTTGATTTCTACGGCTGATAAGTCATGACCATTTTGCTTCGCTAAATCACTTAAAATCGTCAAGGCCTCCTTCTTTCTCCCACATGCCAACTCGTATCGGGGGCTCGCTGGCATATTCTGTATGTGATAACTAAATGCTTTAGGACATGAGGAAATATATCAATCAACCAATATTCCATCAGAAGAAATAACATATTTTAGATAGGGGCATGCACGGCACAATAAATTGCAAATTCTGTCCAAAAGCTAAGGTGGTGTAAAGGTGTAAAGGCAAAGGAATGGAGGACCATGCCTCTGGCTCGAGTCGTTTTCAAAGACACAATCAGGTGACATCACATCGATACATATTCGAATTTGATAGTCTTCTAAAGATTACATTCGCTCTATATGCTTGCTGTGTTTTTCGGAATTCCCGAAAAAGAAAGAGGCAAAAGTTTTTACCTGTGTAAATACCAGAAATAGGAGTGAAGGAACAGCAGACGCCAGCAGCCACCATCGCCAACTTATCTTCATTAGAAGCATAGCTAGCAGGACGGTAATAATCCCTCCCATGGCCCAAGACATCTGTAAAATCAGCAGGAACATCCGATCGTTGAGAAGCCGGCGTCTAATTTTCGGGCCAGATTTGATAGAATTAAGAGCGTAAAGGCATGTGGACGTGTGACTATAGTTGTCTGAGTCGTGCTGTATCCGTCTTTATCCTACCCCGCATATAAATCTCCATAGACTTAACATGGTGGGCCTGTATGCCACGGTTATGCCATAGAATATTTATATGCCACTGGTAACATATGAAGTTAAAAACATGTGATTGGGTAGGATAAAATCTAAACATCACTCAATTTCATATAATTGTTTACATGGCATTCATTGTCTTCTGCTACAGATATCACTCAGCTCCGCTTTGTGATATCATTCCGCGAACACAACTCATGCCATATAAACAATCATATGAAATTGTGTGATGTTTCATGATAGTATGTCTACATATTTGTAGAGCAGATGAGAGTATTCAAACTATAGAGGAAATCACGTGTGATTGTATGGCTGGATATACTAGTATTGGTATAAAAGCATTACTGAATCATGTCGATGCATATTTCTCATAATTAAACTGGTAGATAAGAAGTACTTACATTGGGTAGCATACCAACATTCCACCGATACCTGCCTGGAAGGAATTCTATGCAGTATGTCTGTCTGTATTAGTAGGAAAAGGGCAAGAACATTTTAATCGTGAGTAGTTTAAAACAAATCGAAATATTGAATAAGAGTTTTTGATATGTCTAAACAACCATTATAAAATCAGGCCGAACAACCAATTGATTGAGGCTAAAGTAATGCACCCTATTCAGTATAGGTCACTTACACAAGCATTTCTCCACCAAGGCCAAAACCAAGTATCATTCTTAGAATCATCATCCACGTAAAGTTTGGCGCGAGTGCACTCAAAATCCCATATACAATAGTCCATATAGCACAGAAAATAAGGCTCTGAAAGAAAAACATGTATTTTTGAAATTATCTTAGAGAAACCCAGGTGCAAATTGAACTTTCCTAACCAATGGGGTGCTGATAAAGTTGATAATTGATATATTCAAACCATATGTTTAATAACCTTTCCCTTTCAGCTATGATAAAAACATATTATTCAGTCTTTCAAGTGATAAAATATCTGTTTCATTCTGGAATAATGCTAAGGCGCAGTTCAATTCATTTTACCTTCACACATCGATTTCAATTGCGTTTCAATAGCGACATAGGATGGATTGAATCTTCGGATAAGATGAAGATATAATCTAATGAATGAAACTGTATCGCACAGTCCATTACCCTTACCCCCATGAAGGATTTCTATTCTACAAATAGTGAGCGGGCCAACCATTGGAAACATGGACTTTCGTTCCAGGGAGGTATAGAAGCAATTTTATTTTATCAAATCAAAGCGAAGACTTAGTTCCTTCAAGGTCCGGTAGGCATTTTTCTGTAAATGTGCCCATTTGACCTTTTATCAGAGGTCAAAGGTCAAAGGTAATCAAATTTCAGAGTGTTTTGAAATTAAGACATATTTTGCAATTTCTCCACAAATATAACGTGGCACTAAGATTGAGTTACCATCGAGTTAACAGCCACTGTCATTATCCTGAATTTTATCAAGGTCAAGGTCACAAAATAAAATGTTTCGACCTTGAATTTCATCAAGTTTCCGATTGGGGCGTAAAGAAGCTTCTATAACTCGTTCTTATATAACACCGGTGGAAGATCTTACTCAAGTAAGAATTGATTGATCAATGAAAAATTAAAATATACAGTAGATATTTCAACTTGAAAAATATATTTAGGTACAAAACATAATCAAAAGCATCCATTTTGCCATGGACATACAACTCCAATATACTGTCCATGATTTTGCTTATAATGATTTACGACTTCAGATAAAAAGTGAGTATGATATTTAGTTAAGTAAGATTTATGCCTTTAATAGCAAGTTAATGCATCTCGTGGTTTTTAGGCCTTGCTGAAAATACGATTTCTATCCACTATCAACAACTTTACCTTGCGCCGACCATATTGATCAGCCATATATCCAAAGAAGAGGCACCCAAAGAGGCATCCCAGAAATACAACCTGCACAAATAACAATAATATGGAAGAATTAGGCCATTGCACCAATATGAAGGTCATACTGAGTTTAGGCCAGCGTTGAAACTTCAACAAAGACGTAGTCTCAGTTGAATATTCACAGCTGGCCTGAACAATGTATGACAAGAATATTGGGGTGATAACCAAGTTTATCTATAATCATAGATAAAATGTCTATAAAGATTTTACCGTAATAAGATACAGAAGCAAGTTTTCACATAGGATTATAGGTAGAATTACATATGATACCTTATTAGGATTACATGATATGTGTGTAAAGCCTAGAGGCCTCGACTAGCTAGGTGTAGACCTTAAGAAGAAGGGAGTGTACTACCGTGAGTCAAGAACTTAACTGAGCTTTAATGCTGATTCAATGACAGGTTCTTCCAGCCTATATATATACAAACAGCAGGTGGCATTTTTGTACAGGGTAGGCTAGTAAACTCTGTACTGGGATTGGCTTATGAAGCAACAGCCAATCAGGACTGGTCAACCAGTCTCATTCCAGTCTGTCGCACATGCCAGGAGGACTGATCATGTCTCAGGTGTAAGTGGCATGTTAGAGTGCCCTGCCCCCATGTGGCCAGACTGGGAACTAGAGTGAGCGATAATGAGGGTGGATATGCCATTCACTATTGCCGTAACATCAAGATCAAGACAGGGAGGAGCTGCTACACAATGGTGACTATCTTAATGAAGTCATTTTGGTACTAGTAAATATGGGCAATTGACTTGACTCTTTGCATAGAAACCAATATGATTGGTCACGATAGGGATGTATAGACTGGAACTTTATACAGGGTTTTGGAGACTTAAGGCCCAGCCCCACTGGTGCGATGCGATTGTTACACATGTTTTACATGGTCCCATAAATACCTCCCTTGGCAGGGTTTATGACCCCTATTGCGATGGATTCATCGCACTCAATCGCAGGGAAAATTCAGGGTATGCCCCATTGAAGCGATGGTTTCGTCGCAATGCTTCTGGTACCACCTATGTACAGGCCTAGATATATGGCTTTATTTCTAACATTCATTAGAATTGTTAATTATATTACTTTTCATCCCTCACAATTTACAAAATATCAGAATTACATCTAAGCTAAAGGCACAACCTGACATTTTCATAGCTTTCACACCTCCTGAGACATGACGTTCAGGTGGTGCTGTCATGTGTGGCAGTTATTGACTCTAGTAGGTCCGAGGTGCCAATCAGGGTGTGTTAATAAAAATGGACTCAATGAAGCGTGGTACAGTTTCTATACAAATATGATAGGAAGAACTCTATACCTGTGCGACAAATCCATCGCACATCAAAAACATTTCATGATGACGGACCCGTTGCATCGCACACAATAGCACACGCACTCAAACCAGGGAGCTGTTTCACTAGTTTTGTGACATGTCTGTGACACCATACAGACATTTGGGTTGTCTAGTTTCGTGACAACACAAGTAGCTGCCCTTAAGAAAAGACAGAGCCCAAACTTAAGAATTAGACAGATCTACTCATCATGGACCTGTTTCACCAGTTTCGTGACAAAAGTGTTAGACAGACATGAAAAGCGGCACCAACAGTGCAAGCAAGAAGGGACAAAACGAAGTCTAATGTCTAGTTCTTATGAAATCGTACACACCATCTAGACGGCATCTGGACATGTCACAAACTAGTGAAACAGGTCCCAGGCCCCACAGGAGCGATTGTGTGCGATGTGATGGGTGGCACAGTTTTTATTACCCTCGCCAGCCGTTTATGACTTTTTATGGACTTGCGACAATCCCTTCGCACCAGTTAAACAGGCCTGGGCCCTGTTTTTCAGTCACGACATTTGTGAGTGTCGCAGGCCTACGATCGCAAGGCCGATCTACGACCTTTTTGGCCGACAAAAGATGGCCGGTGTTTTATAGACGGTGTCGTAGCGCGCCACGGACGATCGCCGCTAAAAGTGTCGGCCGTCACGACAAGTATAGAACTGTCTTAGGTTCTATAACACATCACTGTGCGTATATAGATGATTTATCCATTTCCCGACGGAATTAAGCCATGAAATTTTAATACGAGTAAGGGATACATATAACCAATAATCGTACCAAATATAAAGAAGAACGGCCATACCGTTATGAAAATATCGGGGTTTGAATATGAAACATTGAGCTATCGATCGGATATCGTACACACACCCTCCTAGCAGATCTTTTGCTGTATAGCGCCTGGAATCTCTGCTGGGAGTGTGAAGTAAGCGCAGCCGATGTCAAGGTCGCCGCATAGATTAGGGTCACGTGAGCGTAGGGCTACACTGGCCATCAGAGCAGAGATTGCTATGATGAAATCAAAACGGCGATAACTTCGGAACGGTGTGGCCGTTTTTCTTCATATTTGGTACGATTATAGGTTATATATATACCTTACTCGTGTTAAAATTTCAACGCTTAATTCCAAAGGGAAGTGAATTCCCGCGTTCGGTACGACATGTCCATAGATGTCTTAGGGCTACGACAGTTTGGGAGACAAATTTACCCACGTGACCTTACGATTGTCGTCACTATAGCACACCTCACAGCGCCCTACGTGTCGTAGGGCTACGATAATCGGCCGACCCCCTAAAATGTCGTCACTCTAATACACTGACAGCAAAAACATGTCGTACATAACGATTGTCGTGACTAAAAAACAGGGCCCAGGACTCCTCAGACTGCCGTTGGCCCACAGCCCGCCTCCTGGCACCGACAGCGCTGGCCAGGGGCTCGGCTCTCTTCCAAAAAGCAGGGCCCTGTTTTTCAGTCATGACAAGCGTTATGAATGATAACTATAGACGTGATATCTTAGAGGATCTGCCAATGATCTTAGGCCTACAACACTTAGGGTGCTGTGAGGTGTGCTTTAGTCACAAAAATCTTAGGGTCACTTGGCTGAAAATGTCGTTAAAACTGTCGTAGGTCTAAAACAACAATGGCCATGTTGTACTGAATGTGGAACTTCACTTCCGGTAGGAATTAAGCAATGGCAATTTAACACGAGTAAGGGATACATATAACCTATAGTCGTACTAAATATGAAGAAGATCGGTTCTTCCGATTAACCGATATTTGCGGTTGAATTTCGTCATAGCAAACGTCTGCTCTGGTGGCCAGTGTAGGCCTATTCAAGCAGTCGCTAATTTATGCGGCGACCTTGACATTGGTTGCACTTTTTCCTGGTTCATCTAACTGTAGTTGTAGGGTGTGCACATTGCTGTACATGGATAGTCCGATGTTTCGAATTCAAACGCAAATATGGGGGATTGGAGTGGCTGAAAATCGTGACTGAAAAACAGGGCCCAGATCATCGCCAGCTGATCACCAACTCAGCCATGACCATGGCTATCACCGGGTTGGTTAAAGCGCAAAATCCACCAGAGACCAGATTTAATGTGAATCAACCCGAAATAGGCAATTGAAGAGATTGTAAAAAATGTAGGAGCATATTCTTATGGTAGAGGAGCACCTCAAATTGTGATTAATTAGGTTTGTGCTGAACGTTCTGGTTCCTGTGTGCTCTCAGGGATTGTATATGCTTGCAACTTCCCAAAAGTTTTTTAAAAAATCCCTGTAGATTTGAACTCTGTAAAAAGCGCAGAATCGGTTTCAACAAATATCTTTAACCATAAAATGATTTGAAATACTTTTTATTCTAAATTTCAGTATTATGTTTTTTCAAGTGTAGCAGCCTCACACTGAAATCCCACACATTTCCTGTTTTCATAGGCTGAATTTACATGATTATTTGACTTTAATGATCATATTTTCTAAAGTAAGTTGTACTTGAACCAAGCTTGTCATTCCTCAAAATATTATAATTTATTGATATAGATGTAAAATGAAAGCGAACTCATATGAGGGGAAATAAGTCTCGATATCAATATCTATCCTAGAGGGCACCACACTTCGTTACTCGAACGGCTTGAATCGGGTTAAATCGGGATCGAATTCTTCACAATTTTGGTAGAGGAGTGCATCATTTTGGTAAGATATTTAGCCAGAAAATACCCGATTTGTCCCATCTTTGCCTGTTGATCAAAGGATTCTGGTAGATTTAGCACTTTAGCAGGTCTCCTCGTAGTTTGACGACATAATACTACGCGTCAACTAATCGGAGATTTCGGTCACTCGTATATAGAACCAGTCATTATTGTCACAGACTTGGATATAGGTACGTGTTATTGTGTATGTATACTGACTGTGGTCAGCAGAGCCTGCTGTAGCCGCGAAATATGCCATTCGTACTCCAGCGTTGGGCTAAGGATGCTGAGAACCATGATCTCCATGCTGTCTGCGATCTTAGATAAAAAAGAGAAAACATCATATGATTCATGTAACCCTCCTATCATTATACATTCCTGCTGTTTGTATGAACATCAAAACCAACCCTACTTGCCGTCTAGGATACATTCCAGACAGGCCCAAACTGTTTAGATCAGTCCCCCATCAAGTGTCCGTTTGCCATTGACATTATCTTTATCGCTTGCTGAATTTTCATCGAAGTTGAGTAAGAGTGCTTCACTAAAACTGAAATATCATAATTACTATAATTAGTAGTTCCCTGTACATAAAGTTTGCGTGTCATCAAAGAATTGATAAGAAAAATATTTTTGTTATTTGTAAATGATGACACTGTAAGATAATGCAATAACTAAAGTTGAAACTTACATAAACAACGGATGAGAATATTATTATTTTCGCCTGTGGCCATCCAAAACCGACATCGTCAACAATCTCCTCTATTGTCTTTGCTGTGAAGATGGAAGAAAAGTGTTGAATCAGGCATTTCATTTTGATTACACATGTATGTTCTTAATTCTGCCTTTCCTCCACTCATGCTGCATCACTGTACCCCCCACCCCCGCCATCTTTTGAAACAAAAGAGTAAGAGTAAGTGCGGATGAATAATATCTATTAATGTATTTTTTATACATTTCATAGAATTTACAGGATTGTATTCAATAATTTATTGATTTAAGAAATGAGTAATTGTGATATGAAATATGGACAAGAGGAAAATGAGTAGAAGAGAAATGAAAGGTAAAAATGAGGAGAGAAGGGAATGCAAAAAAGGGGTGTGAAGGAGGGTCACAAGGTGGTCGGAGTTATGTAGGGTAGTGTTGGTGATTAACCCTTTCCTGCAGCACCCAGTTCCCCGGTTCAGCATTACATGGCAGGCATTGCCTGCCCAAACGGCCCTGCTACGGCAGGCACCCTTTTTTAGAAATAGCATTGTCATGTGATGTGTTATGTGATTTAAGTAATTTATCTTGGTGACTGATCATGTCTTGTTGTACCAAATCAAAGGTCAATATGGCTCTTATACATTGTCAAAATTTCTTTTAAATCAAACAATTATATTTTTATCTATTGAATTTTGTAAATAAGTATCAATGATTCCTCTAAAATGCATTGAAGCATCTTCCTGCCGTAGCCAGGGGAATGCCTGGATGCATCTTCCTGCTGTTAAAGGGTTAAGAATTTTAATTTGTTACAATTTAGGATGACTATTTATGTTATTTCTATTCAAAATAGAAGAGCATGGTACACCTAAATCATTTCATCAAATAAAAGCAAGAGACTATAAGAAATTATCAATCAGTAAGCCATTTATATTTGAAGATATCAAGAATGATTCAATAAACCTAGGGAATGGATTTAATAGTTGTTCTCGAGTATCATCAACAGGAATATTTACTATGGTATATAAATCTACATGAGTGAACAGATGGCAACCGAATACTTGATTAAAATCAGTTTATCCTAATGCACTACAAAGTTTCTTTATCAAGTCATATATGGACCTATGAGGGATAGGTCTGATAGCTTGAAAGATACTTGCATAGTGAAGTTATAGTGGTAACAGAAGTGAGCCAGAACAAACACTCTTGCGTGCACCTAGTGGTCAGTAGAAGTAGATAGGGAGTGGTTGTCGGAGGGAGGGGATTGGGCTATTATGGCATGACTTGAGTGTAGCGTGAATACTTTGTCTTAAAAAAGACTAGAAATAAAAAATGTCTATTTATAGAAACCAAGTCAGTAGTGTGGCAGGGGTATGGTAAGGCTGGATACTGGACCCCTGCTCGTTTTACCAGGTCTTTATAGTTGGCACATTAATGGTGAAGCGTTAAATTATTTGCAGTAAGCTGTATATCTATATGGGATCATTATAACCTCTAGGAGACATATATAAGCGCGTTCTCCTGCGCTAAATCTGGAGCTTGAGATTGTCTGTGTAGAGAGGTGGGGTGATGTAGAGCCCGTGGAAGATACTCTGCCAGTCACCAGAGGCTTGAATGTCTAACTCGTGGTTGCCCATTACGTAATACGGCCACTATACAGCGAGTACACAGAGTGGTGTGCTCAAATTTGCTTGATTGCCGTTAGCCATTGTAACCAGCCTTATCCTCAACATACTAGGAGCAAATGTTATTTCCATTCATAATGGAAGAGCGCGGTATACCTAAATCATTTCATCAAATAAAAGCAAGAATGTTTCAATAAACCCAGAGAATGGATTTAATAGTTTTTTTTCCAAAGTATCACCATATCCTCTAAAGTTAAGACTATAGAAACAATGAATCTTAATTACTATATAGGCCTGATGAAACTAGATAGAGTCAGTACCTACCCATACCTGGGCGTACAGGTGGATTCATGTATGACGATTGAAAAACAATGTAGATGCGTAATAAAGAAAGTATCCCACAAACTATTTATCTTACAGAAAAACAGACATTTCATGTCACAAAAAACAGCTTTACGAGTTTATAAACAAGCTATATTACCCTTATTCGATTATGCATGTATTATATTGGAAGGGGCAAACAAAAGTTGGCTTAACAAAATGCAGAGACTCCAGAACTGGGGCCTGCGGCTAGTAACCCGTGACCATGCCATGATGCACACTGTCGACAGACTTCATGAAATAACGAACACAACATATCTTGAAAGAAGAAGGCAAGAAATGACTCTGGTGTATATGAGAAAGGTTTATTTTAAAGATAATGAATACCCAAGCTCTGATGAGCTTACATACGAAGACGTAGGACCGGAAAATGAAAATGAAAATGAGCATATGCTACTAAGATCGAGAACGAAGCTTAACTTTAAACTACGTAGACCTAGAACAGAGTTCTATAAGAAAGCACCTGATTATAGAGGGCATAAGCTTTGGAATAATTTACCAGAAGAAATAAAGACGCAACAAAGCAAGCTTAGTTTCAAAAACTTGGTCAAGCATTTACCCGTCATATCATGAGCATAACGAAACATTATTGGCAAATCATCAATACCCCCCTTTGTCTTTCACAGTTATTATAAAAATGTGTTCAGATCAAGATTAAAACTAAAACTAATAGAATTAATGGGATTAACTTACAATCGGTCAGGAAGGATAGATAGTATCTAATCTTTACAATTGGAAATTTATCGAGTGATATCTGTTTTATAATGGGCCCGTAAAATTACGCATCCTAGTGTGATCCAAATTCACTATGGATACTGTGTTTTCTGACAACGACTAAGTTATCCAATTGATTAACAAAATACCCCGCGATACTGACCTAGTGAGGTATACTAAAAGTTTCAAATTATAGATCAAAAGCCAACAACAGTTAGTAAAAGTACTCAGGACTTGTAAACTCATCGCACTTATCATGTTCATTAACCATTGTTACGATACGGTATGGTAAAATTAATTGATCATATATAGATTTATATTGAACTTGTTATCATTTATTCCATAGTGTAATGCTGGTATGTCTGTATTACCTAAACTTGACAATGTAGAGATTCACAGTAATGCGAATCTACCATATTGTTACGGTCACATTGTAAGACCAACCAAGTTGTTGATTTTGTGTCCAATAAAAACTATAAAAAAAAAAATATATATATATCACATGTGTCAACAGATGGCAACTGAGGCTACTTAATCAAAATAGAATATCCTAATACAGTGAAAATGTTTCATAATCAAGTCATAAATACATTGGCATATTTCTTTTGAGGTGTTTGTCGTATGTTGGCTAACTTTTGATTTCGACTTGTGCCTGGTCTAGCATACCACACATCCCATTCAACTCGTCATGATTGTGACTGAATTTTTCATTGAAGGTCTTGGTCAACTGCCCAATCACTCAAGACCAAAATATCTGATTGACCTACTGGTGCTTGATATATTTGAATGTAGACACAGGCAGACGCTGAATGTAAACCTTTCAATTGTTATTCATTTATAATTGCACGCCCATTCATCAATGATGAACATACTATTTGCTCCTAGTTTGTACACTTATTGCACTCAAAATACCATAATTGTCCTTTCTCTGTGATCTTGAACCATTTATAGAATCCTGGTTTTCATCTTGAGTATTTTATACATTGAAAATATGTGATTTCTGTTGATTTCCTAGACTGCAGCACACACAGAATCACAAAGTCACTCAGCCAAGAAAGTTCTATCAATAGGAACCAAGTCAGTAGTGGGGCAGGGGGTATGGTAAGGCTTGATACTGGACCCCTGCTCATCTGACCAGGTTTTTATAGTTGGTGCATGGATAGTGAAGTGTTAGATTCTTTACAGTAAGCTGAAACCCTGTGTGAGCTTCCTAACCTCTAGATGATGTATATGAGCGCGATTTCCCACGCTCAACTAGAAGCTATTGTTATTTCCATTTATAATGGAAGAGCCCGGTTCACCTGATTTACTTCATGAAATAAGAATACGAGAATATCATAGAAAATTATGTATTTGAGCCATCTGCATTTGATCAAGAATCAGGTATCAAGAATTTTTAAATAAAACTAAAGAATTTATTGTTCTCAGGTATCATTCAGCCTTTAAGGATGGGTGCCCGTGGCTGAGAAGAATCCATAAGGACGGATACTGGTGTCTATATATATCACTAGGGGATCAGGACATTGTTGCTTGGGCTCATAATTTCACTGATTAATCATGTGAAATGATGCAATATGTTTGATATCATTATATTTCTACTTAGAAGTATTGAATACAATGTTGTTGGTTTTTTTTTAAACTTTTATTTCAGGAATACACTGGAATCGGCATGAGATGTCGTTTTTCCTTCCGGGCCCTATTACAAAAAGCTCAAGACCAAGTAGCATATACTATACTATTCACAATCCTTCAGTCGGTCGATTATCACATTCAAATGTTATATAAAATGGTGATTTAAGGAGATGAGATGTTATGCCTCTGGTCTGAGAAAATCTTATGTTTGTTGATCAATTACTTCTTCGTTTAAAGTAACTTTATACATTTTAAAAATTTTATACAATTTTGAAACTGGGCCAGTGGATGCATCATGGCATCATTGGTCTTTAAAGTGTTCACAGGAATATTAATCAAGATATAAGTCTATATCTTTAAACAAATGTAAACTGAATACTTAATGAAACTTATTTCTGGCATTAAAATCAGTGTATCCTAATGCATAAACAAGTGTTCTTAATCAAGTCTTATATGGGTCTGAGCATGACTGGTTCAATAACCTGGTCAGTGGAGGAAGCTAAGGAGTGTTGGGGGTGGGGGGGGGGGAGGTTGGGGAGGTGCTAATATGGAGTGACTGGGTTGGGATAAATTAGAGTCATATGCCTACCCTTCCACCAACCCCATACCTCCTCACTGGGTCTGTGTTTGCTTGCCTGTCCCATCAGGTATACCAATATTTATAGCATAGTGAATGGTCTGTCCCATCGGGTTCCAATGCTATGCAGTCAGGTCTGTCCCATCAGATTTGAAATGTACATACATTGTAAAGTGGTAGGAGAACAGTCAGCCAGAACAAACAGGCTCTTGAGTGCAGCTTGCTGGTCAGGGGGTGAGGGCTATTATGGTATGACTGTAAGGTAGAGTGGCTTCAGGCCCAAAGTGTTATTCCTAAACCAGCATCTGTCCCTGTCTGTTAGTATATATGTCCATTTCCCTTTGCTTATGTCTGTCTTCTGTCTCCAGCTGTGTGCCTCTGTGTCTGTCTGCCTAGCACTATCCTTTATCCTGTATACTGTATGTCTGACTCTCTCTGTTTATATCTCTACCTCTGCCCCTGTCTGTCCATATGTATCTCTTGCTATATCTTTGGCTCTACCACTGTTGGTGGGCATGTATGTCTGACTATTTCTCTTTGTATGTGTCTTTTTGCATCTCTCTCCTTCTATTGTCTGTGTGCCTGTCTGTACATGTCTGACTCTCTGTCTGGTTACCTGTCCCGGTGTGAGTCTCCCTTCAATCTATTTGTCTCTCTGTGCCTCTCTCCCTGTCTTCATGAAGGTCCATGATCAAGGGTTTCAGCAAGTCTATGGTCAAGTCTCAGGCACAAGGCTTGATGACAGGGTTGAAGGGGGTAAAAGTCTGTACAAAGTGGGTGTGAATACTGTGTAGTCAAGTTTGTTCCATCAGAATGTAGTGTGCTTAGATCTGTCCCATCAGATTTGAAAGTGTAAAGACCACATATAGTCATTATTATTATTAGTTTCAAATTTTTATTATCAATAAAGTACACCTATTTATAAACAATGTCGAATTAGCGAGGGCATACCAATACAAGTACCTAGGTATAGTTTTAGACCAAAATCTTGAACTAAATCCCCACATACACAGTATTATCAAACTGACGTCACATAAAGCCTATATATTAACCAAAATTCGGAAATTCTTAGAGCAGAAAACAGCTATTCTCCTCTACAAACAGACAATACTGCCATACTTCGACTTTGGAAATATTGTCTATGATGGTCTACCACTATAAACAGTTAACAAACTGCAACGAATCCAAAACCGGTGCCTATGCCTGTGTATAAAAGGTGCAGAGGGGTTGCCGATTATAGCCCTCCATCAGATAGCACAAGGATTGTACATTTAAGAAATTAGATGTACACCCAGACGAAACATAAGGAACTACTGGTAGAACCAAATGATAACAGGACACGCTTGTTTAATGCAGTGGTCTTTATTGTGACCCCTCCGAAAATAGAAAATTTCAAGGGTAATGATTTCTACCATAGTTGTGTAGAGTGGAACTCTTTGTCAGCTACAAATCATAATATAGGTACCTATGATCAATTCAAACAGACCCAGAAACAGTGGGCATTGTCCCTGAATTGGATTCAGGTATGAACTTGGTCACTTGGGCTGACCCCGTCATCATGAAATCAGACCTTGATGGTCCTCTCTGGAACCATAAGGCCCCCATGGTAAAGGAAAGTGTAATTGAAACTCAAATTTGATCCTCTCAGGACTTACTAAAAATGAGGTAAAAATGTAACGAAAAGTGTACAACCGCTATGAATTGTGTACGGGCTTATCCAACTCATCACCTATTATTGTACAAACTCTCTAATCAGAGTAGCACGGTTAGTGCGGTGCGCCAATTGGCATATAGTCAAGTAATGGCAGGTATGTAATAATTGATAGTAAGTACCAACGGACACTACACCAGCACTGATTTTCCCAAAGGTATGATGAAGTAAGCCCTAGACTGATCTCTGATTCAACAAACCGTCACTGGACGAGCTTGAATATCCCAGAAAAGACTCTAAAAGTCTAGTGGTTAGGGACAATTATAGAGACTTCTCTTTTTTGTGTTTTTTATCTCTTATATCTGTTTTGTTGAATTACAAAATGCATAAAATAATGTACCTTGAAGCCTGGATGAGCTATCATACCGGCGTGCTTCCGATTCTTTGTTCAGTTTAATAAAGATGTTAAAAAAACACACACACACAAAATTCCATTGTCTGGCCCTAGCTCAGGCTTGGTGGATCACACGCATTAGTGACGAGAAGAGTCAATATAGCACGAGGTCCGCAGCAGTGAACACACAAAAAAGAAGGAAAGAAAAATGATTAAAAAAAGGATGGGGGGTTGGTGTGCTTAGGATACATCTAGTTAGCATTAGTATAGCATAAGTTTATATCCTCAGTTATGTTATGTTATGTGAAGTCATTTCTTTTCATTTCTGAAGTCATTTCTATTACTGCATACTGCATCAGGCTTACCTCAAATTAAGGTAAGGAGCAGTAGGAGTAGAGACTAGTAGCTGTGTTATATCATCATCTTGCGTTTGGTTACGATATACAATGTAATTATATCACATGAGGAGTGACTCGTTGTGTCGCTACATCAAGATTACCTCAAGGAAGGTAAGGAGCAACGGCACCTGGGGTGGTACGATTTTGTGTATAGATAACTACAAGTCAATGCATCAGATTTCCGGATATCATAGAGACAGGCCATGGTAACCTCTGACCGATCTCTACTATAGTATAAGTCATGTACAAAATTTAAAATTGCATCTTCCGAACCATACTTCGGGCAGAACCCATACTGGGTGTCAACAAGAAAGTGCTGATCAGATAATTAATTATATAAGATGGTATGCATTATCTTCTCAATAATTTTCGTAGGGGCCAGCAATAAAGTTATAGGCCGCCAGTTCGCTATATCACTATGATCTTTTATTTATACTGGACAACCTTATCTGCCTGAGTCTAGGATCCAAATATATCAAGCACCAGTAGGTCAATGAGGTATTATGGTGTTGAATGATTGGTCATGGTCAGCTGGGAACGCTTCTAATACACTGAGACACTGGCACCCTGCTCCTTTGCCATTAGCACAGAGAGCAGCACAAAGATAGTGAAGGGATAGTTTTCTGGCAGCATGATGGAAGTGTTAGTGCAGCGGCTTAGGCAAACCATCATGCTTTTTGTGATAGAATGAAATTTAGCATAAGTGTTCCTTGTAAGTCACTTTTTCAGAAAAAAGTGGTAGCCATGATAAAAATTCAATATGGCCACCATTTTTCAAGATGGCCACCAATCAGACCTAAGTTATGTGGTTTTGCCCAAAAGCCATAGTACAAATTATAATATAAACAGGAAATTTGGTAGGAATGCTCCTTGTAGGTCACTTTCTTGGATAAAAAGGCTACCATTGAGAACAATTCAATATGGCAGCCATTTTTCAAAATAGCCACCAAACAGGCCTCTTATAGTGGTTTTGCTCAAAATCCTTGGTACAAATTGTAATATAATTAAAAAAAATTGGCAGGAGAGTTTCAGAAATGAATGTTAACAACATTGAAAATAATAAAAATCCCTCTAGTAATTGGTCAGTTTTCTTCATTTTTGGTCTAGATGCTATGGTTTAGCCGATACCGGTTCTGCCCCTAAAAGGTTCTGCCCCTAAAATGGACTGCTAATGCTGGGGTGACAATGAGGATGATACCTCATTGTCTACAAAATGCCGCGATGGCTTGTGAACCACATAACCTCTGGTAGTCAAGTGTCTACCCTAGCCTCCCCAGCGCAGGGGTGATTTTGCAGATAGAGGTGGTGTGATTTGTGGGTTTCTGGCATCTCAAAACGAGATGCTCTGGGTAGATGAAACTTATAAGCTGAGTAGTGGCAGTTCATCAAGGAGGCAGAGTTATGGCAGTTCATCAAGGAGACAACAAGTTGAAAGGCCATGGGGAATTATGAAGAGAGTGTATGTCGCTCACTACCAGGGCATACTGTTGACAGACACTGCTGTGGAACTCAGCATGGGGTTGAATGTCAACTAACATTAAGTTTAGTATCCCAAATACTACCTGATAAGCCCCTAAGATATTAGATAGTCATACCTGAATTGACAGGAAGTGCCAATGCAGGAGAGCCAAGCCAAGGGCAATAGGGGCTTTTGGAGTTATCTGGATGGTGTACAGATCACGCAGGATTCAAATGACATTGGATGAACAATTGGGTTAGGTGTAGGGCAGTTGCATGAACCTAGTTGTATCCCATACATGAAAGTGAGGAAAAGGCAGTAAAAGGATAAACCCTTGGCCTTAACTATCGAATAATGGATGAAGTTTCCATAACAAAAACTGACTGGAGTAAGTGCTGCCTTTGTCAGCAGGAAAAGAGCAGTGAAACCCTCATATCACCACTAAGATCATTCCAGAGGATGCAAGATTATCCTGGGTATGGTAATATTTCAAGAAATGTACCACTGCTTTGTAGCATCAAGGATTTCCATTAGAATTTAACCCATCATGGCTAGATAAAGGTGAAGGAATAGAAGCCACTCTGATACCAAAAGGAGCTGAATATCACCAGAGTTCCTGATTGCTGTTCAATAACATCAAGTTAGAAAGAGCACAAACAAGGAAGGCTATGCCAAGCACCTCTGGAGCAATGGAGGAAAGTCTGTGGACATTCCAAAACTGGTATGCATCTTCTGTGAAGAATATGACATTTCCAATCTGCATGAAGGGATGACTGAGAAACTAAATGAACACTTCAATCAAGTGCAAGAACCCTCAATGATGGAAAGCTCCTTGCAAAGTTAAGTGCTGGAGATATTATTTCTCTGAAGGTTAAGTATCTTGTAAATCCTGGCATGTAGCTAGAGATGGATGGCAAGGGGGAGCACACTCAACAGATCCAAGTCCCTTTGCAAATGGTCGCTATGTTGGACAACGGTTCCATTCAGTGTGAAAAAATAAATGTACTGTCCCAATTTTTGTTTTCTTAGTTTCTTTTGGTCTTCAAAATATGATAATAAAGTTGGTGATTCTACATGAAATCGTAAGAGGAAAAATAATATGTAATATGGGTGATTTAGGCGTTGCTATTGCTTCCACTTTACAGCCCATCCCAGAGCAAGTCGGGGCTGATGAGGACCTGGTAGGGACGTACGTGCTGAGACCAGGGGGCCGTTTCACTATAAGAGAAAAGTCTCGTTGTTTCTAACAGTGGCACAACAGCGGCAGTGTGCGTTTCATTAGTAGGTACACTAAAGCGTGAACGGCAGCAGTTGGGACACAAGCGGCACCAACAGTGGCAGAATCCGTTTCATCAGTAAAGTGGCTCTTGCTGTTAGTGCCACTGTGAAGCCACTGTAAGCGAGAGGGTCTACCCTCTCGTATTGATCAAAACAACCATTTTAAAACATACATTATCATATTTAATTAAAGTAAAAAATTCTCTGAACAATTGCATATGTATCTTTTATCCACATCCCGATTTTCATAATTCTCTAGTGGTTAAATTCTTTGTTAAAACTATTATAATATTTTCCGCTCCGGCCGGGAAGTAGGTGGCGCTACGAACCCCCTGGGCGGCCATTTTGGAGAAGCACCTCCGCAATGTTAAACCTATGGAACCGTTCGGACGTCCATTTATGATACTTCTTAATGTGTGAGGATATTTTAAGTAATTCTGAAGTAATACCCCAGACAAAATCAGACTCCCCTAGTAATTTCAGATCAAATGATTATCTGGTAGTCCCAGTTAAGGCTATAAACGCATTGTCAACAAATCGTCAAAACAAGCAGTTTTCTTTGAGTTGGCACATTTAAATTATGTCGAAATAATGTAAATAATCCCATTTCAATTATTACATGTACAGAATGCACAGAAGAAGGTCGATTAATATAGTTTTCCACCATTTTAGACTCTGATAGCGCTTTGTATTCACCAGCAAAGATGGCGGATTGACCGTTGTCAGGTGAATTTGCATAATTTGGAGAGTATTTTGAACTAAAAGTCACTAGCCGGATCGGCGAATTCGAACCAAGAACTACGGTCACTGCACAACTCAGTCGGTATGCCACTGTGCTGCTCGACCCTAGGTTATCACTTCCAAGTCTCACAAGTGAGAGCTACGGTGTTGGCACCGGAACTCAGCCAAAAATGCACCTAGAGACTTCAAATAAAAACTGAAATGTGGGGAAAAACACGGGGAATAATTTGGAACTATCAAATTATTCAATTATTATTGATTTATAAAATGTTCAATTCGCTATGCTGGCATAGTGACGAGAACGGCCACCTCAACAGCGAGACTATTGATGAAACGCGAATTTCGGTTAACCACTGTTGGTGACACTGTTGCCGTCTAACCTCTCGCTATAAGCCATGTGCGAGTGAAACGGGTCCCAGAACAAGCCCACCGCATTGCAACCACGAATAGGAGGGAGAGAAAGGGGAAGCGGACCGTGGAGGTTGCCGCGGCCTCATCTGCATACCCAGTTTCGGCGTTCGTCACATGTTCGTCATGTGACCTTTCTTTACGACCAACGCGTTCCTACCACGGAACCGCCAGTCGAGTCCATTGGAAGAAAAGAAATAAATCAAAATCTTTTCTTAATTGGTTTAACCAAAAGACGGTATACAATGTTGATTTTTTTTCAAATCAAAAAACATTTGAACGCCGAGGATCATCGGCTATATGGCAAAATCCTGTCGCCAGAGTGTCTACTAGTGTCTGCAGACCTTCTGCTGGGCCTGTTTTGGTGGATCCGGTGCTTAACTAAGCGCCATTGTCGTCTAGTAGTTTCCTTTTCTAGTAGCAGATTTTAGTAGCCATAACTAAGAGTTTATTTGATGGTAGTATTGATATAGTGAAAACTTTGTACCTCCCCAAAAAGACTAAGAAAAAAGGTCATTTTTAGGAACCAAGTCAGTGGTGGGGCAGGGGTATGGTCAGATTGGGATATTGGGACCTGGCCATTTTACCAGGCCTTTATAGTTTGTGCATTGATAGTGAATGGTTAGATTCTTTAGAGTGCGGTAAGCTGAAAGTCTGTGTGAGCATTCGAACCTCTAGGTGACGTATATGAGCGCTTTTCCCATGCTCAAAAACCTTGTTCTCGTCCTTACTTTACATGTATAAAACAAGTTGCTATTTGATAAACGTGTATACTATCTACTTGTGCGCCACGACTAAACAATAGAGCCTTACTTTTGAAGTTTCCCTGCTTCTCAACTCCAGTCATTTAGTTCATTCTTTCTGAAATACTATAACGAGAGCGCGGTCTAACACATTGTAGTTTACGATGAGATACACCAACGAGTATTCTCTATACTCGTTGGAAACACTGACAACACGGCTAATTGCTGCTACAAAATCACGTTTTCTATTTCCATCCACCAACACTGAATGTAAAAGAAGAAACGTGATACGTAAATAGAGTGGTTTCACCAGAGACACAGTCAGCAGCAAGCTCATTATAGGTAGTCCGCCAGGCAGTCAAAGTTTCTAGGACGAAATATTAGAACGAGATGAGGTCGTCCCATGCCGGTAGACCTTGACGCAACAATGTAATATGATTTCACGAAACGAGGGATTTCTATAGTTAGTTATTCGCATGTGTAAGACCTTTTCTGGCAAACAAAGCTTCTTTGTGTCCTATCCTCACTGAAAACCCCATTCCAACTTGATGGACTAGTGAAGGGTGAGGATGGGTTTGCAACACGTTTAAGTGAGCGCCCTCAGCCAAGCAAAGCTACACACTCTTGTATATCATTTGACTTTAGATGACTGTAGTTCAACAACCTACCTTGTTTTTGATCCCCGTCATTAATTGACTTGTAGGTGCGTTTACCCGGAATGTCCAGACTCTCCATTTCCAGATTTTATAACGTCGTCTCGAGCTTATTTCCTTCAATTGACTCAGTGGAGAAATTATCGCACGCCTAGGTTCTCCGATGGTTAAGACCCTTCTGGCTATAAAATGTTTGGTTTCCGAAAGTTAGAAATAGACCGTGAAATCTGAGTGAGGTCACGCTTGGATGCATATATATATATACATGTGGTGCGCCATTAGCATAGCCATTTACCTCTACCCCAACTCCGCCTGTACACTTTAGATAGACTCTAGTACAGTCTGTTATCGCCAGGGCACACAGGCTCAAACTAAGACCGTTATGGGGTACCATTTTGAGTCAGGGGTTCCTGCCTCCACTGGCTCCACTGGCTCCACTGGAGTGATTTGCCAGTGTGTTACTCTCCAAGCATAGCTCCTAGAGTAGCTTTTACTGGACTTGTACCAAATAAGTCAGGTTGGAGAGTTATAATGATTCACCAGAATCGTGGTAATCTCAGCCTTGGGTTGGTGCTAAAATTAAAGATCCTCCTACTTTGATCATTTTAAGAAGTAAATCTGGCCGTTTCGTAGGCTGACAGCCGTTTCGTAGGCTGACAAAATGACACTCTCCCAGCAAAGTTCAAATATCTAGGCCTCACAATCGATGAAAAACTAAAATTTAATGTTCACCGATAAATAGTTATACAAAAGGTAAAACACAAGACTTACCTCCTCTCTAAAACTAGGAGCTAATGATATTTCCATTTACAATGGATGAGCGCGGTACTTCTAAAGTACAATAAACTCTCACATAATAATTCCAATTTTTCTGTTGCCAGACTTGTAAGACTGTTTTAAGACTGCTGCAAGATTGTTGTAAGTTTGACACAAGACTGTTGTAAGCCTGTTGTAAGACTGTTGTAAGGCTTATATGAGAATTGTTGCAAACTGTTGTAAGATTGTTGCAAGACTCTTGTAAGGCTTATATGAGAATTGTTTCATATCAGCCTTACAACTATCTTACAACAGTCTTGTACCAGTCTTACGACAGCCTTGTATTAGTCTTACAACAGTCTTGCAACAGTCTTGCAACTGTCTTGCAACTGTCTTGCAAAAGTCTTGTATCAGCTTTACAACAGTCTTACAACTGTCTTACAACAGTCTTGCAACAGTCTTGCAACAGACTTGCAACAGTCTTACAACAGTCTTACAACAGTCTTACAAGTCTTACAGCAGCATAACAAGTCTTGTAACAGTCTTACAACAATCTTGCAACAGTCATACAACAGTCTTGCAACAGTCTTGCAACTATCTTGTATCGGGCCTTACAACAGTCTTACAATAGTCTTGCAACAATCTTGCAATAGTCTTGTATCAGTCTTACAACAGTCTTGAATCAGCCTGTGGTCACTAAAAGCACAAGGGTGAATAACGGGTCAAACAGGTTTGCTGGCTCTGTGCCATGTAGAGAATCTGTCCCATCAGTTTCTGATTGTTAGTAGAAGTCAGTGAGTAGGTATGGGGGTGGGGGTGGGAGTGGGCAGAGGGAGGGGGTTGGTCTGTAGTCACTAAAAGTGCAAGGGTGAATAACTGGTCAAACAGGTTTGCTGGTTCTGTGGCATGTAAAGAATCTGTCCCATCAGTTTCTGAGTGTTAGTAGAAGTCAGTGAGTAGGTGTGGGGGTGGGGGTGGGAGGGGGCAGAGGGAGGGGGTTGGTCTGTAGTCACTAAAAGTGCAAGGGTGAATAACTGGTCAAACAGGTTTGCTGGCTCTGTGCCATGTAGGGAATCTGTCCCATCAGTTTCTGACTGTTAGTAGAAGAAGTCAGAGAGTAGTGTGGGGGTGGGGGTGGGAATGTTCAGGGGGAGGGGGTTGGTCTGTAGTCACTAAAAGTGCAAGGGTGAATAACTGGTCAAACAGGTTTGCTGGTTCTGTACCATGTAGGGAATCTGTCCCATCAGTTTCTGATTGTTAGTAGAAGAAGTCAGAGAGTAGGTGTGGGGGTGGGGGTGTGAGTGGGCAGAGGGAGGGGGTTGGTCTGTAGTCACTAAAAGTGCAAGGGTGAATAACTGGTCAAACAGGTTTGCTGGCTCTGTGCCATGTAGGGAATCTGTCCCATCAGTTTTTAAGTGTTAGTAGAAGAAGTCAGAGAGTAGTGTGGGGGTGGGGGTGGGAATGTTCAGGGGGAGGGGGTTGGTCTGTAGTCACTAAAAGCACAAGGGTGAATAACTGGTCAAACAGGTTTGCTGGCTCTGTGCCATGTAGGGAATCTGTCCCATCAGTTTCTGATTGTTAGTAGCAGTCAGTGAGTAGGTGTGGGGGTGGGGGTGTGAGTGGGCAGAGGGAGGGGGTTGGTCTGTAGTCACTAAAAGTGCAAGGGTGAATAACTGGTCAAACAGGTTTGCTGGCTCTGTGCCATGTAGGGAATCTGTTCCATCAGTTTTTAAGTGTTAGTAGAAGAAGTCAGAGAGTAGTGTGGGGATGGGGGTGGGAGTGTTCAGGAGGAGGTGGTTGGTCTGTAGTCACTAAAAGCACAAGGGTGAATAACTGGTCAAACAGGTTTGCTGGCTCTGTGCCATGTAGGGAATATATCTGATTATGACACGCTCAAGTGTGCCCAATCATATGTGACACTTTGAATACAATATATTAGGTGTGTCCCATCAGTTTTTAATTATTTTTAGGAACCAAGTCAGTAGTGGGGTAGGGGTATGGTCAGACTGTGATACTGGACACCTGTCCATTTCATCAGGGGCCCGTTTCAATAGTCTGTAGGACGTCCGTTATTGGGTGTAGTGACACGATAGTGACAGGTTGCATTGCCGTAGTTTAGTGACAACCGACTCTGTGACTTCGGTTTGCAGACAGGCGCTAATAGGGGCTGTACCATTTCATAAGACCAATGTCCGGTCACTGTAGTGGTCCTAAATAGCGAGAGGGTATACCCTCTCACTTCTTTTGTCACAAACGTGTAACTTTGCTCCCTGTAAGAATTAAGCTATGAGACTTTAACCCCAGTTAGGGACACATACAACTTATAAACATGCAATATATGAAGGAGATCGGTCCATGCAATCCAACGATATTCACATTTGAATTCTGTCATAGCAAATGCTGCTCTGGTGGCCAGTGTGTAATTATTCAAGCGCTGTCACTAATTTATTCAGTGACCTTCACCTTGATGGCACTTGTTCCCGGTTGGACATGAGTATGTGAGATGGGGTACCCCACATTTTTTTCCACTATGCTATCCCAAACTAGGGACACATCCACAACAGTGACAAGACACACCTCCCCTACAGTGACATGCCTTCTGATATTCAAGTCACTATTGGGGTCACTAAACATGTCACTAAGTGGTTTAGTGACACATCCTATTGAAACGGGTCCCAGGCCTTTATAGTTGGTGCATGGATAGTGAAGTGTTAGATTCTTTGCAGTAAGCTGATAGCCTGTGTGAGCATTCTAACTTCTAGATGACGTATATGAGCGCGGAAATTCATTGACCTGATAACAGCATTACAAATATACAAATCTACTATCATACCCTACCTAGGCTATGCCGACTTTATTTTAGTCCGTTCACGCACCGGGCCGCCTTCGGGTTACGGTACGTTAGGATCTAAAAGAGCATAGCTGTTATTAGAAGTGACGTCGTTCATTGTTCTATTTACATCGCGGGTCAACCCGGTTGCTCGTCGGATTGAGCCCACCAGGATAGTTTGTTTATATCGTATCTGCACTGATTTCTGGCAGGCCCTGCACATAACCTGAGAACCAGCGATCCGCCATTTTTCAGGTGTATCATGGGACTGAGGCAGGAATTCCTGTCTCAAAATGGCAGCCCTTAACAGTCTAAGTATGGAGCATTTGTGCCCCTGGCCCTGGCGACAACGAGCTGTACTAGAGTCTAACTTTATTTACGAAAACGAGAATCTCACCCTCGTAGTGCTTCAGTCTCCATGCGTATGTCTAGTTCACTCTGTCTCTATGTGCGGGACCAACTCCAAGCGGATATTACCAGAATCATAGTTTTTTTAGGTACAGTAGGTAACTAAGAGCATATGTTATTTCCATTCATAATGGAAGAGCGCGGTATAACAAAATCTCATAAAATAAAAGTAAGAGAATATCAATAATTTGGTATATTTCTTTTGAGATGTTTGTCATTTTCTGGCTAACGTTTTTGATTTTGACTTGTGCCTGGTCTAGTATACCACAGATCACATTCAACTTGTCGTGGTTGTGACTGAATTTTTCATTTAGGGTCTTGGTCAACTGCCCTACTTCTCTGGCTAATAGGTCAGCTATGCCACTCAGTTTGCTCTTTGATAGCCCCTTAGCACTTGATGCACTCAAGTTTGTTTTGCTTGAAGGTACTTCATTTGGGGTATTAGTGCCCTTGGTAATCCTCTTACTAACATATTTGTCATCTGTTTTCCTTCTACTTCTAAGGGTTTTGACATCTTCAGATGGGATATCATCTGGAACATTCATATATTTGGCACAATTATCATAGTCCATTGATATCTGATTTCTGTTGATTTGTTACACCACAATGCACACACGTTTACATGGTCACTCAGCCATGAAAGTTCTATTTAAAGGAACCAAGTCAGTAGTGAGGCAGGGATACGGGATACAGGGATACTGGCCACCCGATCCTTTTACCAGGCCTTTATAGTTGGTGCATGGATAGTGAAGTGTTAGATTCTCTGCAGTAAGCTGAAAGCCTGTGTGAGCATTCTATCCTCTAGATGACGTATATATGAGCGCGATTTCCCGCGCTCAATAATACCCAACATATGCGATTAGAGTTCAAACGTCTTCAAAACAGAATCTCAAAAATAATATATAATGTCAAAATTGAACCAAACCCGTTCCTTAGCACAGATCAACGAGTATTTCTCTATATTCGTTGCACATATCAACTCTACAATAAATCGAAACTATTTTACTTCTCCCAGCAAACAGAGATGCACCTACTTCATTTTGCCCACTGTTTATCATCGCAACCTGATCAGGTCGATGACTGTAACCTGCCGCTGAGGAGAAAATAAGGACCTAGACATCTACAGCCCCCTCTAAAAAGATATACCCTCTACAATGCCTCCTTCTATGTGCGCAATACAAAAGCTTGGAATAGACTATGTAAAGCATACACAATTATACCGGTAAAAATACATTTAGAACACTAATAAGGACATATATGTGGTAGCGTAACGCACTACGAAGCATACGTCTTGACTTTATACTAATAAGGACATACCCTGATTGTTGCATGCACTAGCCAGCTTGTGTAACAACTGGTTAACTAAAATTATCCCAACTATATAATGAATTACCCGTCTCACAATGGGCACCACCGCCCCCCCCCCCCTCCCCTTTTTTTGTCTTCTTCTGCATACCCGGTAGCTTGTGGTATAACTACCTAGGGGCCATCCATAAAGTATGTACGCAGCATTTCTGAAATTTGTGACCCCCACCCCCTCCCCAATCTTGTACGCAATAGAACAAAGAGGGAGCATACGCAAATTTTCAAAAAATGTTGACCCGTCCCCCCCCCCCACCCCCCCTCGGTGCGTACATACTTTATGGATCGCCCCCTATGGAGTACAGTGAGCTTGTTAGACCGTGCTTGCACGCGCTAAATACATCATCTAGAGATTAGAGTCAGGGTTAGAGTCAGAGTTAGAGTGGTCATATTGAACTTTCAGTGTGCTTCCAGAAAACTATCCCTTTACTATCTGCATGCTGTTCACTATGATAGTGAGAACAGAGGAGGGAGCCAGTGTCTCAGGGTCTTAGAGGTGTGCCCAGCTGACAATGACCAATCACTCAAGACCGAAATACCTGGGTTACAGAAAACTATCCATAGGCTAAATCTGACTCAAACCTTTTAATTGTTATTCATTTATAATAGCATGCTCATTCATCTGTGATGAACATACTTTTGGCTCCTAGTTAGAGCGTGCTTGCACGCGCTAAATACATCATCTAGAGACCTAAAGGTTAGAGTGGTCACACAAATACACTTTCAGCGTGCTGTCAGAAAACTATCCCTTCACTATCTGTGTGCTATCCACTGTGATAATGTGAAAGGAGCAGGCTGCCAGTGTCTGAGGGTCTTAGAGGCATGCCCAGCTAACCATGACCAATCACTGGAGACAGACATACTTCAATGCCCCACTGTTGCTTGACATGTATGATCCTAGACTCAGGCGGTTAGAAAATTGGCAAGGTTACTGGGTGCAAGTGGTGTACAGAAAACGATCCATAGACTTAATGTAACCAAAATCGATGCAACCACCATTTTGTAAAGTTCTGGTCTATACATCCCTATCGTGGCCATGTAATATTGGTTTCTATGAGAAGAAAGTAATCATCTAAATTACCCCTAATTATTGAGGAACAAATTGACTGAATTGGAACAGTCACCATTTTGGTTAGTAACCTCCTCCCTGATGTTTACAGTATGGCTGCCATGCTTTGAATGGCATATAATACCCCTATTGTCGCTCAGCTCTAGTTCCCAGTCTGCCCACATGAGGGCAGGTCGCTCTACCAATGACACTTGGAGTTGTTCAGTGTCATGAGCGGCCTCCTGACATGTGCAACAGACCGGAACGGGCGCTCAACCGGAACGGATTTGGTCTTCCCCTATTGGCTGTTGGTACAACAGCCAATGAGAGCGCAGAGCTCACAGATGCCAAGCCTGTCATGTCAACCCCCTGCTAAGGGTATAAAACAACAATCCCTTCTTGTCAAAAAACAGACTTAGTTGAGTTCTCATAGTAGTACATAGTACCTTTGTGTTTGAGTTCTTCTCTCTCTTCTTAAGGTCTACTCCTTAGGTCTACTCCTTACGCAAGTAGGTTGTGAGACTTTACAATATGTTGTTATCAACCGATCTAAAAACTCATACTTGACTTTCATTACTCTAAATATGTATGAAGCATGTTTAACAAAGGATAATGGTTATATCATCAATTATACATTACATTTCATTTCATTACTGTTACCCCTGATGTAAGTCAAAACCCATGCATGCGTGTGCAGAGGAATTTGAAGCGCAGCGCCCCCTATACAGACTTGGTTCATATATACAATCGCAGCTGCCTCACAGTGCCACTCTCAAACATGCCAGCAAGGGGGAAGGAGCTCTGAGAAGAGCCCACACCAAAACATGCAAAATGCAACTAGCTCTTGTGTCATGAATAACAGGCCGATTTTGATAAACAATACATTGTTAGAAACCTAAGACATGGGCCTATTTAGTGATATACATGTCATATACCTGTGCTATGGCTAAGGTTTCCTGTCGTAGGTTGAACATTGGAATTTGTGAGAAAAAAGGCTGTATTCCACAACACAAAACAACCATAAAACGTGGAGCTCTATTGAGCTCTATTGTGGTTTGGAATAAATTAGATGCCACTCTATCAATATCTGAAAAGATTTTTGATAGAGCTCTAACAGTTTGTATGTAGTAGCTGTTACTATTTAGCCTATTTTTCCTATACTTTAGCATAGGAATCTGCATCAGCTGTCATTTGAGTCCATGCCAAAACAATAGGGGGCGCTGCGCTTCACACCTCCTCTGATGCGTGTGTATATAGCCATGCACAGGCATGTGGGTAATGCATGGGAAACCACAAGCCTAAATATAGAGTTTTTGACTGCCTATGCAGAGCCATGAAAGCCATGTACCGAGAAATATTACTGTAACACCAAAGGGACAAGGCGGAAGAACGGATTGTCCGAGCCCAACAAAGTGAAAGTTTCATGGCCTTATTCATAGGGGAAGGGAAATTCTACATTCGGTACGACATAGGACATGTCCACATTTGTCTTGAGCTATGCAGACACCCAGAGATTCAATGATGAACTAGCGGAAATGGCACTCAGGAAACGGGACTGATAACAGGGGTGAGGTAATATAGAGGAAACCTATTCAGGTTTAGGGTCAGAGCTTGTATCCCATCAAGTTTGAATCGCATAGTAATTCACAAGGTGAAGCTGCATAAATTATGTAGCGATTCAAACGAGATGGAATCATGCTCTGACACTAAACTTGAATAGGTTTCTGAATTTATCTCACCCTTCACATTGATTAATGGGCTACATTTGTGACTTAATCCCCCTTTGGATAATTCTCCTAAATACCTCATGGGTATTGGATATGAGTTCCCATTGTTAAGTTTATGGGGAAAAAATATCAGGGGGTGAGATAAACTGTTATAACCAGACATACACCCCACAGACGCCTACCAAACACCTCCAGTAGTCTACGCAGGCCGGTAGACTGGTGTTTAGACAAGTAGACACTAGGCTATACATACAACAAACTGAGAATCATGATAATCTGGATAGTTGTCCCCAAACCACCCAGGCATATTTAATAAGGTGTCCCTCTTAAGTGACCACTTACACTGGGTTAAATGGCTTTTTGTACTGAAATAACTGTCCGTTAACACTGCGTGTCTATCTGAAGTCCATTTTAAAAGTTAAGCAAAATAAAACACACAAAAAAACGCCCTTGTCATATTTTTCATGACTTGGTGATGAGAAACAAGTTTTTTTTTAGTGGACTGATCCATTATAGGATCATTGTCTTGTATATCAAGTGTTGTACATGTTATATAGAACATGCTATATTTCTACTGTAGTATAACTTAGTCGAGTATATAAGGTCGGTTTGGTTGTTCAAAGCCCTTTAGTATCTTATTATAGTACCGGTGCGGGTGAGCTGGTTTCACCTCTTTACATTGAGTTCTTATATGCCCTATTGGGGTATCCCGTAATCCAGTCTGTTTACAAGTTCCGGTGCTCGCTGGTTGCCGACGTTATATGATGATAGACCCTGGAACCGCAACCACAATTATCGCAGTATAACGGTTTTTATAAATATTTAAATCGGAAATCCAATATCGGAAATGGAAATTTCAGCTATTTCTACATACAGATCCGAAATAATATTCAGGTTCTCCTAATATAAATGGGAAAACGATAGTTCATGTGGTTGTGGTCTGCCAAGCCAGCCGCGAGCAGAACTTGCATTTACCTTGGGCGATAATAGGGGGTTTAGTAACCTCTGGGAAGTGGTGATAGACTGCGCCGGTGTTGCTCGAACGCGGTTCCCGAGGAGTCCGGTAGGTGGCAGCAGTCCGGTAGGTGCTCGGGAATAGAACTATTTTATTAGAGTATGTAAGAGTTTCTAGTATAATAAGTACATCGTGTAGTATATGTTATATTTCTACCGTAGTATTACTTTGTTGGGTAAATAAGGTAAGTTTGGTTGTTCATATCAGTCATAGCATCCCATAACATAGCTATGGGGAGAGATCTGGAGGGTATGTAGACGTAAGGGCCCACCACCCGAAACTCGGGACGTTAGGGCCCACTCATCGGGACGTTAGGGCCCACCTATCATAACATGGACATGTATCATAGAAATATGTCAAATCATCACTTACATTTCATGAAATTTGCGAAAACCATGTCATTTCCACATCATGTGTGTCGTTTTTAGCGCTAACTAGCGACTTCGTCGAGTCTGAGTTGAAATATTGAAAAGTGAAACAACGGCCTGAATTTGAACCCCCGACGTTCACATTCCCAGACGAACACCCTGACGGCTGCTCCACAAAGTCAGATGGTTTGGTGGGGTCAAATACTTAGGCTGCTGGTGGGTGGGAGGAATCAGCGAGTTTTGAAAGCGGGATACCAGCGAAAGTCGAGATCTCATTGGTTTCTCACGAGAAAAGTAGATAAGAAAACTACAGTATTAAACTTTGATTTCAGCTTGGCTCAAAATGAATCATAAGAGAGGAAGCTTGTCTGAGTATAGTCCTATAAAAAAAGAAGAACAGGGTCGAGTTTTTCACTGCACGAGAATCTCACTCTCGTGGGCCTTCAGTCTCCAACCCTAGGTCGGGTTCACTATGTCTCTATGTCCGGGAGACTCTTCAAGCGGATAGTACGGAAAATTACACGTTTTATATGTGGTAGGAAACAAGCTAAGGATCATTGCTTTGGTATCCACGTATAGACAAGATGTGTAATACTTGATTGTACTTTATAAGTACAAGTCGTGTCAATATAAAATATTTGATGTGAAATATGTAATAGCTCAATGAAGTGAAATGGAACACAAAATGTATTAATCTGCAAATGTTTATATTAACCTTTGCAAGATATAAAGATACCATAAGGTAGCCATATGAAAACCAGCGACTGCTCAGGCAACGCTGATATGGCCTCTTGAATTCGACTTTGTTGAAGTTAAGACAAGTACGGTATGTTGGAACTGTAAAATGTTGATGATTTGAAAATTACTATTGCTCAATAAAGCTCTTGAACTAAAAAAATCATTCATCTATTATTTGACCAGTTGGGCCCTAACGTCCATTTATGGTAATTCTTTCTCCCGGCACCACAGGTGTGATCGCGGCATAGCAGTGGAGCCGAGGCGCCACTGAGGCTTTCACAACCCCCTCTCGGCTGGGCCCTAACGTCCTGACTTTCGTGTGGTGGGCCCTAACGTCCTGCAATCATATGGAGCCATGCTGGCCGGGGTCGACCATGTTCCGTGGCGCTGCACATCTGCAGGAGGGGCTCCCAGCTTTATTTTCCACCTAATACAAAGTGTCCATAGAAAACACATAGGGAGTTTGTATGGACATACCCGGTGCATACGGATATGTTGTATGCTCCGGGTGGCGCATACGGAAAAAATAGTGCGTGCGGAAAAATAGTGCATAACTAAAACGAACTGATATCGACATGCCACTCGTCCAGAAAAGGTGGATAATAAATGCAATATAGACTGGTTTCAGATAAAAGCGTTTGTATGCTCCTCGGAGTTGACTCTGCACAATATCCTCGCATACGCTTGGATATTACTACGCGTCAACTCCTCGGAGCATACGGCCGCTTGTATCTGAAACCAGTCAATACTGTGTATGTTTTGCGCAGCGATCTTGTGCAGACCCTCTGCCTGATGCTGTGGAGCATGAGCCTCAGAGCCTCTGGATGGTGTGTAGCTAAGGCTTCCTTCATTACAGCCACTAGCAGAGGACCTGAGCGAAGTGGGCCCGTTTGTGGGCCCACTGCCATTAGATAATTGTTTATGATCCGTATGTCGTAGGCCTTCAATGAGATATAAAGTCATTAATGTTGATGGCTGGGTGCTGTGTGTGACGGCTGCATTGGTCACAAGTTGTACATCCGCCTCGTGAGGGGCTGTGACCAGCCAGATCTCACAGGCCATGGTGGCATATATTGGTTCTTTCATCCTGCCCGTGGTGATGTCACTAACCAGGGGAAAAAGGGGTAAATAACTCCATTTCCACAGGGGGGGGGGGGGGGGCACATCTTCAGCATATCCTTAGCGGGTGCAACTTCTTTTGGGGGAAGGTAGGATTTCCAATGGGGGAGGGGGGGGGGGACTTGTTTTTAGAATATCCAAGGGGGGGGGGGGGCATTTTTGTATATCCATAGGGGGTCAAATTTTAAAAGTTAACATAAGTGAGGGCCTGGACCTTGTGATTGCTGCGCATTGATTGTGCATCCACGTTTTCTAGGGATGCCATCATAGATCTGAGAATGAGTGGTCACCTGGGGGCCTTCAACAAGATATAAAGTCATTAATGTTGATGGCTGGGTGCTGTGTGTGACGGCTGCATTGGTCACAAGTTGTACATCCACCTCGTGAGGGGCCGTGACCAGCCAGATCTCGCAGGCCATGGTGGCATATATTGGTTCTTCCATCCTACCTGTGGTGATGTCACTAACCAGGGGAGAATGGGGTGAGTAACTCTATTTCTACAGGGGGCCCACATTTTGGGCATATCCATAGGGGGTGCAACTTCTTTTTGGAGGAAGGTATGATTTCCAAAGGGGGGGGAGGGCTTGTTTTTATAATATCCATAGGGGGGGGGGGGGGGCATTTTTGTAAATCCATAGGGGGTCAAATTTGATTTTTTTTTTAAAGCAACACTATCTGTGGGGCCTAACTTTCTGCTTTATTCTACTTCCTGGGGGGGGGGGGGGGTCCTGTTTTGGCAGAGGGGCAACCTTTCAAAGTATTTCCAACCAATACCAACTTTTTTTGTGGGGGGGGGGGGGGGGGGGGGGGAGGGAAGGCTGTCTTCCATTGGGAGAACCTTATTTGGTGAACTTTCTTTTCAATAATACTAAAGGGGAATTATTTTTGTATTCCTGTGTGTGTCGGGGGGGGGGGGGGACATTTTTCTGTATTTCAGTGAGGAGGCCAATCTATATTTTGTTCAGTACTTTAAAGGGGTACTATGCAATCAATAATAGGTCCTAATCGAATGGACCTTTGAATGGTGTACCCGCATTTCATCCAACAAATGTGATTATCTCTGTTCTTAGAATGCTTGTTGGTAACATCCGCTTTTAAAATGGAAATCTTTAGATATTTTTACTTTTCATCCCTCAGATATGATTTCTCGTCGTAGCAAATGTGCTTTGAATACCGAAAATGTCTGTGAGTGTGGGGAAACACGGTGCACATCTGGCTCAAGACATACCCTTTTTAGATAGGCCTATTGTATATAATGAATCATTCAAACTCTTGCATTATTGGAATGCTACACAATCGTATCTTATTGCTTAATCCGTTGCTTTTCAATTACTCCACCGGGCTATAGAATTACAGCTTGACCTCTCATCATACCGAAAACCAATCAGAGTCTGGAGAGATTACATAATCGAAATTACTGGAGTAAAGCCGTTAGAAAATGCTCCTAAATCTCATAAAGACAACCTTTGTAAACAGTACAATACCTGCCCGATAGGGAGCAGCACACTCGATAACCACACAGGTTTAGTTACATGTATATGACACCAGGTGGTGTCCCAGAGGGTACCACTTCCATAGTTTACAGTCAGTTGTTTCAACAAAGCGTTCTTTTCCGTTATATAGAGAGCATTATGTCATGACAGATAAAGGAAAACAAGATAACATATATACATTCAGACTACAATAACGATTGAAATGATACTGATGATTCACACCCATATGGAAATGAATAAAAAATGTTTTAACAAAATTTGACAGTTGAGTTCTAAGTTTTCAAAAATGTTCCGTTCTCCAGATTGTAGTTTGTGATATAAAGATTTAAGACTTTGTATTCATCCCAGAATACATCTAGATACATATTATACCGTGTTGAATGCATCCCGACATCAAAAGCTTTAATTTGATACCATATACACATACATCTCATAATTCCTATCAAGGTTCATCCTGAAAAAAATACTTCTTTTTTTACTGATGCGCGCGGTATGAGAAAGACGTATTTGTATGGGCATTATGTATTTAGTAACTAAACGCCTAGTGTCCAAATCATGAGATGCATATAGACATAATGCCTTTTCCGTTCTGTCAAAAGTGTACAACTGACTTCAAAGTTACCATAGCCGAGTTGACCTAACGTCCACATAGCAACGTATCCTTTAGCATTGAAAGGTTGGGTGTATGAGCTCAATACATTTATGATCCCTGTTTAGATTACCCCAGATGATATTCAGTGATTGCATAGTAATCTATGATAATAACCTCTAGTTTGGTGATTTAAACAGGTGTATTGTCCCAGTAATACTTCAGATATGGCAAAGATAACACATGAATATCAGATATGGCTGTACCGAACGCATTGGCGGGCATGGGCATCACAATGCCTATCACTATCTATAAATAAATACAGAGTCAATTAGATTAAGTTAATATGGCAAAGATAACACACGAATATCAGATATGGCTGTATCGAACGCATTTGCGGGCATGGGCATCATAATACCCATTATTATCTATGAATAAATACAGAGTCAATTGGATCAAGTTAGACTGACATTATATTTTGACTCCTTCGCTGAGCGAGTATAGTTCACGTTGGAGACGCGAGACGGCAGCTCCTATGCCTCTTTCTCTGTCAAATAGCCGTCGTCTCTGTCTTCACCCTGTTCCAACTGTTAAAAGTAGTGTAGCAAATATTTGCTCTGGTGGCCAGTGTACTTTCCCTATAGACCACACTGGACGTAAGACCACTGAACCATGTCGATTGTGCTCTCAGCGGGTAACTGGGTTCACACTGAACCAGTCAGTGGCTGTAGGTACAACTAGGAACAATAGCAGCGGGTCACTGGCCACCCTCGGCCTCGGCTCTTGCAGGCATTGTTAACAAAATTGCTCTGCTTTATCAATAATGCTTACTATATAAAATCAACATCAATTTAGCAAAAGTCACCTACACCTCTTGTTTAATCATGTCTATAGAGTTCAATGAGGGACCATAGGACTACCTTTGCTTCCAAAGATTGGTCTTAGGTGGGCCTCACTGTATTCCTTATGCGAACGAAATATCTTTAGGAGGGCAGGTTTCAAATCACATGTTAGGTTGTGGTAGACGCCTGACGATATATAGGTTATAATCACAACATATGAGTGAGATCTTATTAAGGCCAGGCGCCCTTTTGAGGCAAACTTTAATATATACACATGTACACATAAAAAGGGGTGGACAGACATTTCCTAAGCTTCATAACAATCTGTGACAAAGCATTATTATAGTGTCCTGCATAGCAAAAGTTTAAATAATTATGAGCAAGGAATTCATGTCATGTGTGTTCATTGTTTCCTTCGCGATTTCTAAATTCTTAAATGACTTCCACTATGCTCTCGTCTAGTGCAACAAGGCAACAACCTTGCATTGTTCTAGGCCTACTTGGCCCGGCGTTGTCCCCTGCACTCAACACGGTACTGTGAATGGGTGTCTACCTGTCAGGCAGCCATCAGGGCGGAGCCTAGTGACGTCACGAGGTCACGGTTGGAGGCGGCCTCGGCACACTAGGTAGCAAGCATGTAAAGGAGAAGCACCACTGTCGCTTCGGAGCGCTACTATTTTGCTACCTTTCTCCAAGTTTCGTGAATAATACACCACTCCTGGACAAAGAAGCGGATTACTGATGTCGTGGACTATACATGGAGTGAATTTGAAGCGGCAAGTGACTCTGTGAGTTAGGTTTTTTGGAGTTTATTTACCGTTGGCTTCCCACTGCTGCCGACGGCCTGCTTACTGCCAGGCCGCTGGTGCATTGAAAGCCACTAAAGCGGCCACTGTGAACTCACTGTGTGTACAGCCAAGGCCTGCCTGACTGGCTTACCTGTGCGCACACAACCCCGCCTCTGGGAGTCTGTCAACCGCTTGACACCACCGTGGAGTGATTTTTCCTGCGTTGTATGGGCCCCAAGGTCCACCGATGTGCGATTTCGGGGTGGTAAGTGGCCAAGGCTCTCCTCCCGGGGCGTTCTGTTACAGGCCCCGGCGATAGCGTTGATAGCCTGCCGGGCAGGCTTACCGGAGACATACCGGGGATGTGGCCGGGGCCGAGAGGCCGACGGCCGGGTGCAAACAGCCCCACCACCTGTACTACAACAACTACCAGCATGGCTCACCTGGGCGGCCCGCATACCAATATGGCGTGTTTCTGTGCGCGGGGGCACACACGGAAAGCCAGTTGTGATAGGACTTCTAACTCTAGTACTAACGGCAGCAGGAAAATTCTCGGCCGTCTCCATACTGTGATGGTTTTACTGGTTTTACAATTCCTACTCACATTTGCCCAGGGCCAGGGGCAAGGAGGAGGCGATGAAGCTGCACGGCCACCTGTGGACGAAAGAGTTGTGTTTAATATTAGAGAGGGGCTCCCAGCAGGAACAGAAGTAGGCAGGATTAACGTTCAGTCGGGATTAAGGTATAAATTCAGCGAAGACCCAGTAGTGTTCCATCTGGATCCAGTAACAGGACTCATCACCACAACAACTGTGTTAGACAGGGAAAACTTAGGGGCACATGAGAATAAGTTTGACTTGTTCGTGTCTAGCACGCCATCTGCACGCCATCTGATCGAGGTACGTATCAATGTGCTAGACGTTAACGATAACAGCCCGAGATTCGGCCAGCCCAGTATTAAAGTCACCTTTTCCGAACGGGATCAGCCAGGTACCCAGATTATCCTCGAAACAGCCACAGATAAAGATGTCGGTCTCAATGACGTCACCAACCAATATTACATCATCACAGACAGCGAGGATATTCGGCGGAAATTCAGACTGGTTCTTCTCACGGACACCTCAAAGCCGCTCCTCTACCTGGAAAATCTGGTGGAGTTGGACAGGGAGGAGAAGTCTCTCTATCAGTTGAATATATCGGCACAGGACGGTGGGAATCCTCCCCGGTTCGGCTACCTGCTGGTCAATATATCAGTGACTGATGTCAACGATAACCCGCCCCTGTTTGATCAGAGTGATTACTCCGCCTCCGTCAATGAGACGGCTCCTCCGGGCACCTCCGTGGTTCAACTCCGGGCCACAGACCAGGATGCCCGCGACAACGGCGACATCACCTACCGCCTCGTCAACGACGACTACGAGCAGTTCGCCATTGATCCCAAGACTGGGGTGATTACCACCGCCAAGAAGCTCGTCTGTCAGCGGTCGTGTAGATCGAGCGAGAAGCCACGCTCCGAGTGCCACCAGAAGAGCTGTGTGATCGCCGTGGAGGCGCGGGACGGCGGCCAGCCCCCACAGCAAGGCCGGGCCTACGTCACCGTCAGCCTCATCGACGAGAACGACCACGACCCCGTCATTAACTTCGAGTACCCGAGCGGGCAGAGCCAAAAGAAATACGGCATGGTGAATGAAGGCTCCAAGGAGGACTCCATCGTAGCCATTGTGAGCGTGACGGACTCGGACGAGGGACTGAACGGAGAGACGTCGGTGAGGATAGCGCGAGGCAATGAGCGCGGCCATTTCCGGCTCGACAGCCGCGGCCGCTTCAACTTCATCCGCGTGGCTGGGAAACTGGACAGGGAGAGGGTCAGCAGGTACAACCTCACCGTGGAGGCACGCGACCTGGGGCTGCCACAGAGGACGGCCACGGCTCACCTCATCATCATGGTGAACGACGTGAACGACCACCGACCCGTCTTCCGCCAGGAGTCCTACTCGGCGCGACTCAGCGAGCTCGTTCCCGTGGGAAGCTTCGTGGCCAGTATCACGGCCACGGATAACGACACGGGGATCAATGCTCAGATTACCTATACCATCGTGTCGGGCGACGAGCTCGGCTGGTTCCACATCGACAACACCACAGGCCTTGTGACCACCCGCGCGCCACTCGACCACGAACGCACCAGCTTCGTCTTCATACGCATCGCCGCACAAGATGGCGGGTCGACACCCTTCCGCTCATTCACCAATCTTTCTGTCACTATCTTCGATGAGAACGACGAAGTGCCAACCTTCCAGAAGTCCCAGTATTACGTGTCTTGGTCGGAGTCAGAGCCCGCCAATAGAGAGGTTATTACACTGGTGGCAGCCGACAATGATCAGGGCCAGAACGGCTCTGTGACCTACAAGTTTGACCCCGAAGTGGATAGGCTTTATCCGAACACATTCAGTGTGGGTCGGACGAGCGGGCGGGTGGTTGCTATGAGACAGCTGGACAGGGAGAAACATGAGCGCTATACCCTTCGTGTGGTCGCCTCCGACGCCGGAAGTCCAGCCCTCAGCTCCACAGCAACGCTCCACATCAACGTGACGGACATAAACGACAACGCGCCCGTCTTCTACCCAGTGAAGTACTACGCCAGCGTGCTGGAGAACCAGCCGGCCTACACGCAGGTGGTGCAGGTGAGCGCCACAGACGACGACGTCGGTGCCAACGCTGTTATCCACTACCGACTGGTGTACGCCCAGAATGAGGACCCCAAGTTCAGTATCGACATACAGACGGGGCGGATCATGACCACGGAGCAGCTGGACCGCGAGCAGCAGGCCGTCTACAACCTCCGCGTTTCCGCCCAGGACCAGGGAGTCCCGCCCCGCCGCGCCGCACAGGAAGCGCAAGTGGAGGTGACGGTGAACGACGTGCAGGACACGCCCCCCGTATTCAGCAACCCGGACGGCTACAGCTTCACTCTCCAGGAGGACCGAGATGGCGCCGCCCCGCGTCTGGGACGCAGTGTGGGACGCGTCCGGGCCACCACACGTGACGTGAACGCGCGCGTCACCTACGCCATCACTTCCGGTGACGTGCACGGCGTGTTTACTATCAACGCCGACACGGGAGAGATCTCCGTAGCGCGGGCAGTGGACCGTGAAGAGGCCGACTTCTACCGACTGGTGGTGGTGGCGTCTGGCGCCAAATTACACGGGCAGACGACAGTCAACATCAGCGTCTCTGACCTCAATGACAACGCCCCAACGTTCGGACGTACGACCGCCACCGCCTATGCGGTGGAGAACTGGCCCGTGGGTCACGAGGTGTACCTGGCCGACGCCGTCGACCCAGACGCCGGCGCCAACGGGAAGCTCACCTACACGCTGTCGTCGCAGACGGACGCGCCGCTGTTCCAGGTGAAGCCGGACACGGGTATGATCTACTTGGCGCAGTCGCTGAGCGGCGTGACGGGACGCAACCAGTTCCGGGTGGCGGTGACGGCGGCGGACGGCGGGTCACCCACCCCGCGCACCGCCACGTTACGCGTGGACATCGTGCTGCGTGACGTGAACGACCACACGCCCGTCTTCCAGCAGAAGTCGTACGAGGTGACCGTATCGGAGGCCGAGCGGGTCAACGAGCACATCTACCAGGTGAAGGCCACCGACGCCGACTCCGGTCTCAACGGCGAGCTCACTTACCGTATCGTGGGCGGCGCCGGCGGCCCGTTCGGCATCTTCCCCGACGGCGTCCTGTACATCGCCAAGCCCCTGGATCGAGAGACCAAGGACTTCTACCTGCTGACAGTGAGCGTGGAGGACAAAGGCGTGGATCCCCGCAGCTCGCTCGTTAATGTTAGCATCCACATCCGCGATGCCAACGATAACCGACCGATCTTCTCCAACTACACGTACCGGATGAGCGTGGCCGAGGACAGCCCTGTCGGCGCCTACGTCGGCACTGTCTCCGCCTCCGACCCCGACACGGGCCTCAACTCCGAGGTCACCTACAAATTTGAAGGCGACCAGAAGTTGTTCGACCTAGATCCGAGTACAGGCGTCATCACCACCAAGACGTCCTTCGACCGGGAGGCCCTGGTGGCGGACGGCGGGCTGGGCACGCTGAACCTGGTGGTCATCGCCACGGACGGCGGGGAGCCTGCCCTGGAGGAGCAGGCGGTGGTGAACGTGAAGGTGACGGACATGAACGACAACGCGCCCCGCTTTGTGCAGGACCTGTACGAGCCGACCCTCTACGAGAACACTCAGCCCAACACACAGGTCGTCCGCGTGAGCGCCACTGACGCCGACGAGGGCGACAATGGCAAGGTCACCTATGCCATCGTCAAGGGCAATCAAGGTAGGTACAATTTTATCACAGGTACATTGATAACCTTATAACGAATTTAAATAGAAAGTTAGAAATAAGGAGGTAGGATGAACCAATATGTCAAAGAGAAATTGGTCTGATATTGCATTAAACATGCTGCATGGCATATGGGTCATCTATAAAGTACTTCTACACAGAAGGGGGTAGGGGTAAACCATATGGGAAGTTTTACGTATGCTCCTTCATTGTATTATTACGTACAATATTAAGAGGGGGTGGGGATGGGGATGGAGATATTTTGCCTAAATACTTTACGGATACCCTCTATCCTTTAAATTTCTGAACAGAATACCACATGTGTCGTCATGATAATTAAATTGCTTTATTGAAATTAGATAACTAGTTTAAGAAGCATCTACTCCATATAGGACTTATCCAAGAGATTCTATTTTTAAAGTTAGTCTTGTTTTGTAATCGGATTTGATGTTAGAGCAAGCTGAAGCTTTCTGTATTTCAATATCTTTCGGGGGAATATAATGAACTTCGGAAGTTGTTGGAGGGGGGGGGGGGGGGGGATAAGAATTTTGATAGGCCATATTTTGCTTGTAGAAATGTGGTGTTAAAATTTTCTGCTCATTTGGAAAAGCTATTTTTCATTGGGGACTTAGATATGAACTATTTTGCCTGGAGAAACTTCTACACAGAACCGCGAAGTTCATTCGTCTGTAACCGAGACAGAGTACTTCATGTCTTTGTCATGATAACTTTAGATAAAGTGATAGATGAGTCTCCTATTAATCATGGTTGGGGCTAAGATCTTCCATTCCTAGTTTTATATCGACGATTACGTTCTAAAGAAGACATCTTATGGAAACAAGATGACATATACTTATATCTGTTGTAGTTATATTGAGAAGATGCGCGGGTTATTTGGCGTGTCGTGAAAAAACATAAGTACAATGTATGCACATTTATGAAGGGTAATGATGTCTCTACAAAATTAGATGTCACCGGCGTACCATGTTGTCCTAGTTTTATCTGATTTTGTATATTTAGGTTGAAATTTCCCTTATTATTGCCTAAAATATCAGCTGCATCTTGAGACCTACAAATATCTTATTGTCCATCTTTATTTCACACTTTATATGTTAATCTTTCCATGGGTTTTCTATGATATTGAGTGACTAGAATATGAACTGCAAAATAAAGACGCACCATAGGGCGAAGAGTTGTGAATCTAGTAGTAAGCAGTGTAGAAGGCCACGTTTCCATGACGACTAATGCTCGCATATACATTTCCAGGAGACGTTTTCTCGATCAACCCCAACACGGGCCAAGTGAGTCTGATGGGGTCACTGGACCGAGAAGTGACACCTGAGTACACCCTGCTCGTGATGGCTTCAGACGGCGGGAAGCCACGCACGTTAAACGCCACGGCGGTGGTGCGCGTCACCATCACCGACAACAACGACAACGCGCCCGTCTTCATCGGGCGCCCGGCCGTGCACGACGTCATGGAGACGACGCAGGTGGGCACGGAGGTAGCACGGGTCAGCGCCACCGACACCGACTTCGGCAAGAACGCCCAGCTGAGCTACGAGATCCGCGCGGGTAATGTAGACACCACGTTCCATGTGGACGCCAACACGGGCAAGATCTACCTGGCCGCGGCTCTGGACTACGAAGTGCGTCGCCACTACAACCTGACACTGGTGGCCACAGACCACGGCACTCCACGCCTGTCAGCACAGACCAGTGTAGCCTTCAACGTGCTTGACTTCAACGACAACGCACCGTCCTTTGACAGCGCCTCGGTGGTGCGGCAGATCGAGGAGGGCGTGCAGGTGGGCACCTCCATCACGCTCATGCGAGCTAACGACCCGGATTCCGGCGTCAACGGCGACCTGCGCTACTCCATCCTGCGCCAGGAGCCTGCATCCACTCCGCCGCTCTTCTCCATCGACCCCGTGACGGGGCTCGTCACCACGGCCGGCCCCATCGACCGGGAGACCGCGCCCAGCTACCGCCTCACCGTGGTGGCCTCCGACCAGGCGCTGCCTGAACGCACGCGACGCACGGCCGAGAAGCTGGTCACCGTACTCGTGAAGGACCTCAACGACAACGCACCACGCTTCGTCTCCATGAACGCTGTCGCCATCTTGCTGGGGACACCGCCTGACACCAAGATCGCCACAGCGCTGGCGGTGGACGTGGACGAGGCCGAGGCGGGCGAAGTGCAGTACTCGCTCGTCTCCGGTGACACCAGCTACTTCCAGATCGACTCGGATAACGGTAACTTGTATGTGCGGCGCGTTCTGGGCTCACAGGCCAAGGTTTTCACGCTCAACATCCAGGCGCGAGACCGAGGCGTGAACGATGCGTTAGGCTCCAAGTCGTCAACTTTCCAAATGACCATATTCACCAAGGCCAACGTGGCCAACGGGCCTGTGTTCTCGCAGACGACATACACCGGCCAGGTCGCCGAGAACCAGCCGGCCGGCACCAGCGTGGTCACAGTGTCTGCCGGGTACCAGCAGAACCCCGGAAGTGCCAATGTGGAATACTACGTCACGAGGATTACGTCATCGGGAATCGAGCAGTCCCGCTACTTCCAGGTGGACTCCACTTCAGGAGTGGTGTCCACGACGGAGGTGCTGGACAGGGAGAAGGGCTTCTCCAGAGAAGACTTCGAGTTTGAGATTACCGTGTACGCCCTGGACCGCAGTTCTGTCACCCCGCGCACGAGAACAACTCAGGTAAGCTGTAGTTAAAATTGTATTTCAGATTATTGAACAAATTGGACGTTAAACTACCCAAACAAACTGAATATCATACCATCATCTAACGATACACTAAGCTATTTTTATTCAAGATATATAACGAATGTATATGCATATGTACACAAATATACATCATACTTTACATGATATTAAACTCCATACTTATGCAATATTAATTGTACTTTGGTGCATTGCACCAGCAATATACATGTATGGAGGAATATAAAGATATACGCTATTAGTATTTTCTCAGTGGGGTGCAAGTACATTACACAGTATAGGAAATCTATAGGGTATTTGCTGTATTCACCCACATGAGAGGCTGCATATTAGTGTAGTCAGAAGGAGTAGGTTATTGTAATGAGATTACGTTAAACTTTCACGGAGTTGAGTACGCAATGTATTCAGTGAAATCGTGGCACCAGACCTGATCAATTCAACAGTGACAATTAATTATCATGAACCAGTTACATTGTAAACATTGAAAACCTCGAAACAGAATAACATTGAGAATATTCAAGGCCTAATACCAGCAAGTCAGTTTTCCACTATTCTTTGAGAAACAAGAAGATCCTTCAATATGCCTGGACAACTGCTCGGTTGAAACCACTCGCTAGCTGTTTAAATCAGCTTCACTATCATGTTCAGTGACAGTTTGATAGATGTTTGTGAAACAGTGTAAACTTGTGGCAACATTGGTTTTCAAATTAGGATACTCTGTGTCTCCAGAGCGACAGTGGGGTGGTTCAGTACTGATTTATGGTCTCCATTGCCAAGTTCTTGTATACATTAGGTTTACAAAGGGTTTTAAATAGATCAGTGAGAAATATCTTAGTTGTCTTATAATCCATTATTCCCTTGCAAGAAGCCAATTGTTTAATAGGCTATTGGAAGCGGTGCTTTATGCTTATCGTGCATACGTCTTATATGGTTATGATTACCATCGCTATTCACCGGGGATAGTACTTTATCTACCCCGCTTGTATTCCTTAGTAATTTCAATCTGAGATGTTAATTCAGCATTATGTATCAGTTATATTGAGGTGAAGTTAGTCTAAGTGGCTCCCTATGGGTGCTACCTTACCCGACCTAATAGCTCATTACTGTAGCCGCTACCAGTCTTCTAGCGGGGAAATACGCGGTACTCCACTCCATGGTCTATTTACCTGTTCATTTATTCAAGCCTGACCCCCGATGGTGATCAGCTAAATCGTGCCCCCACCTAACCCCTCTGAGCGGGTGCGTTTTTCGCGCCGCCTTGGGTCCCGGGCCTCAATATTACCCTTGAATTAATGATGGCTGCCTGTGTTCGCTCAATCTATAGCGCCGTTTTACCACCACCATCGCCACCTTCAGATTGACCGTGCAGCAAGTTGAACGTTCCGAGGTGAATATAGATCATTCCGTGGAGTGAGTGAATACTATCCAACAGTTTATGATAGAGCTGTTATTCTGAACTTCAGATTTTATATATTGGTGTACCTTTCGAGACAATTTCAGTTCAGTATGCTCTAAATACATATAATGAGTTTGGTCAATGTAGCTCCATACTGTTATATGGAATTATACAAGTTTCATGGTAGGCCCTGAGTCGAACATGGCTGTAAACAAATCAAAGTCGATACTCTTATGTAGGTTAGCATTGACGTTTACGAGGGATGCTTGATTTGTAAACTACAGCCTCGACCAGGAATGTAGACTTACCAAACTCACATGACTACACGGAAATCTAGTCTGTATTCTTTTACCTTCTGCAAATTATCAGTATGTAGGATACCTATATATATATAGATGAAACATGATTTGGGGGTATTTGACGAGGAGCATGTTAATCAAATGATGTACTTTGAACAACAGAAAATGAGTGAACCAGATCATGAAATAAATACCATAGGACGTTCATCCAAGATGCATAATCACAGTACCAAGTTGTATAAATGCCTGGTGGAGTGGTATGGGGTGGGCAAGAGAGTTGGGGGAGGGGGGGGGGGGGCAGTGGGTGAGAGAAAAGCTCGATCTACATGTAAATCAATGAAGGTTTCGCACCAGATGGTGGAAGTATTCGCGTGCACGCTACTCGGCCCGCCAGGTGGGGCGACAGTCGGTCAATGGCGTTTAGCGAACACATTTATGTCCGCATGGGAAAAGGCCCAGTGCAGCTTGATATGACCTTTTTCCCCGCCTTAAATTACCGGCCCGCCTCTCTGCCTCACACACTTTGTATTCAGCACGCTGTCGTTTGAGACCTATAGCACGAGTAGACTGAGGTGTTGGCTGTGATCGGTGGAAGCGTTCATAGTACAGGTGACCCAGTGATCTCGATGGAGAAAAGTTCGGTAAAAGTTTGCCGCCGTAATCAAAACACCATTTAGTGGAGTGAACGGCCTGGCGCCGCCGGCGATGGCCGACGGCCGGTGCCCGGGGCAGCAGCCTGTCAGACGGCTGTAAATACGTCCGGTGTCGGCCACTTCCTCCCTCCCTCCCCGCCCGACCCTCCCTACAGCCTGGTGCAGGTCAGTCTCTCCGTGCTGAGAATTTATCTCCCCGGGGATGAATAGAAAAAAAAGTTGAACATCCTCGGGAAGGGAACATGCCTTACATATAAGAGGAGGCTGTGTCGTTTTAGAATGGAGACTTGATATGGTTTATAACTATATTTCAGGGCGGGTGGGTGGTGTAGGGAGTTGGGGGTGGTGGGCTCATGTACGTGTTGTGCCATGCACTATACAAGCAGTCTTTACTAATGGGGTGTGACGTTGTCTGGGGAAGACACATGCTGTTAAAAACGGGTTTGGAGACGCGAATATGGAACATGACAACAAGAACATGTTACTTCTTCAGCAGAACGACGACAACCTCCTCAGACTAACCCCCCCCCCCCCCGTCCCCATCCTCCTTGGCAGACAGCTCCGTCCAATGTGGGCTGCCACCCCCACCCCCACCGACCCGTCCTGACCCACTGCCATGCGGCGCCGTGTTGTAAAGGTGTGCGTGTTTACCTGTACATGTTACGGGGAGTTTAGTGGGCAGTGCGTGGTGGTCGCAGAGTGGTTGCCAGCTGGAGGTGGAGGATGTGGGGCTCACAGCATGCAGGGGTTGACTGGTGAGGGAAGGGGGTGCGGGCAGAGGGGCGTGGTCCGTCAGTAGCGGTCAGTAGCCGACCCCGCCCCACCTGTGACCCGCCTTCACCGTGCACTCACGTACCGGTCACTGCCCCATCTGCCTCCCGCCGGCCGGGCCTCAGTCCGCCCGGACAGGTGGGCCCACGCCTGGAGGAGGGGACCCGCAGCGTTTAACGAGCCGCTACCCCCTCCCGTGTCCCCGTTACCACTCACACTGTGTCAGGCCATTCACCTGTCCGCTCATTACATGCTGTCCACCCACCTACCTTCTCTACTCCCCGTCTACACTACGAGCTTCTACCTGGAGATTTGGACAGGTCAGACCGGTGCGACATGACCGTCATGTATTGATACGAAAAAGAATGCGGACGTCTACTGGTGTTTGTGAGCTCGGTATTTAAACGAGGACATCAGCATATTTCAGTGGAGCGCGACGCAGAGTGCAGGTCGCCAATCGGTGAAGTTTCAGTGTTCACAGATTGGAGATTACAGAGTACTTCCATGACTCATCAAATATGTATTTAAGAGGGGGCGGGTGCGGTACCAACTTGCTACAGAACGGTTCTAAATATACCTCAGAAATATTTAATCGCATATTTAACCTGCAACCCTTTCGGGTAGGGAGGGGGGGGGGGGTACTTGGTATAAAATAGCGTTTTTTTGGTGATAATATCAGTTGATATCATCGGGAAAATGAACGAGGGTAAGGCTAATTCTGTCGTGCATATTGAGACGTGGCTTCCTGACCTTAGTAAGGTAACGATGATTCGGCATCTATTTATCATGATTAGTATCAGGAATTACCTTGACTAGGATCCTTCTGTTGAAGAAAATTGTTACTTTTCTAAAGCATGAATATGATCCGAGTAGCGGTCATTGAAGTGTGTCGACTACTGTGATTTAAGGTCATTCGTGGTGCCCTAGTTGCACATTATTAGTATTACCCGTGGAGTAGACCTTTAATTAGAGTACCCCCCCCCCCCTCTCCCCTTCCAACCTCTACTCCTGGGCTCTGTCGTCTAAATCCCGTTACGTAAGTGAGACTAGCTGCTAGACGAGCGCCCGACGCTGGGTCTACATGTACAGCGCCGTCATTACGTGCCGGTTAGCGGTCACCTACAACCTCCACTCACCTTCTCCTGCCGCCCGCTCGGCCTACCTGCAGCCATTATTCTCGTTACGTCACCGACGCTGTCGCCACGTCACCCGAGGGACTTATTAAGCTCGACCAAGTAACTGATACCTGCATAGAGGAATGATATCTATGCTTAGCCTAGCTGTGCAAGCTGAAAGGGCTAGGTACATAACGTTCGGTTTGAGCAGGTGGAGGGTGGAGGGAGGGTTGGTATATGATATTACACCGTTCTCCTGCATTTGGTAGAACTTGGTCCCACAAAAATCGTTATTAATGGAGTATTGAGATCAATGGAACTGCCTTTTGAAACTTACTATCCAAATACGCTATGTTATTCACCGAACCTCGAGTGGCTGGTAAATCGTTAATTAAACAGACGCGAAAACGGAGCTCCTGTAGAGGAGGAGAAAGGGGAGCAAGGGGAAGGAGATCTGGTGTGTGTAGGAGACTATTAACCACGCATACCCCCTCCCCCCGTTCTTCATGTCACCATGTGGGGTGATAATCACCCTGAAACATACCCGAGTTTTATTGATCACCTGTCACACTTGATCATATCAACGTAATGAGGTCAATAATTACTGGGAGGCCCTACCTACCTGCATGTGTCTGCATGTTCGCTTTCCTCTATCTACACGGATGATAGATTGAAGTGTTTTATCAAAGGCATTCATTGGTAATGGTTTCACTTCAAAGTGGAGATGATTCAGCAATGCTTCTTATATTGTTTTGGTTCAATGTAACTGATTTATTTCCTAAATGGAATCCTTCGTTTAGTGTAAACTGTGCTGTCTTTTGAGTTGACTCTTTACAAACTGTATTGTGCTCCTTTTCTCAATACAATGTTGTGTGTCCCGTGATACCATGGCCTATGTTATATTACGTATTTGAATTGTGTTTGTCGTTGTTTTCTTATGGTACACTGTCATTCGTGTCTATTGTGTCACGTGAAGGTATGGCTAAAGCATCATTGTCTACGTTTTATATCATCTATAATGATGTGTTCTGTATAGATTATGCAGTAAATCATGTGCAGTGTTTTTGACGAGAGGTTCCCACCTACCCTTGCATGGGGTGTTCTGGGTGGCCTCAGATGGGCTGAGCTCATTATGTCACCTGGGTTTTTACCTGGGCGGCTCGGCGGGTGGGCGGGCGGCAGGGATGTTACGGTTGTATGACTCGGGTTAGCGGGTCTCATTTATGCATCATTGATCGCAGCCTACCTACACACCCGACCAGAGGCACAATGAAAAGTAGGTCAGCCCCAAATGCCAAGAGAAAAACACACAGTTTGAAGCCCTCTGCTGTTAAAGAAACCAGTATTTAGAAAAACAAACAACAGTAAAATAAGCCGTCATTTGTGTGGCAGGTAGACAAGGCATCGGGAAAATTAGCTTGCTCTAGCCATAAAAAAGGCATATCACCTCGAGGTATACGCGGGTTGGCTTCTCAACTGTCATAATAAACAAAATTAATGTCCGATATAAAATTCACGTAAATGTCACCGTAAAACAAATTGTACGCTCGAGGACACATTTACCTGAAATGATAGTATTCCTCGGGGTGTAGGATATGTTTTCGTCGTTAATAATGGTATTTGCTTGTCAGCTTTTAGACATTTTAACAACTGTAAGTGAAGTAGACTTGCCTCATGCCCCGAGTCAACCCTTCTCGAATCATATATCTCCCCAATCTGAGGCAGATTTTTAATGACATGAGGTCGACCAGGATAAGGGAGTTGGATGAACTAGAAATGTGGATTGAGGCTTGAGTGTGTCGGTTGTTAAATCTATCGGGTGTATGATTATGGTAGAAGAAATGGAGTGAGCAGTATCCCCACTTACCATAGTGAACCCTATACGAAAGCGTCATTCCCAAGTTCTCCCCATATCCACCTGAACCCATTTCTCCGCGACGCATCGCGTTTCTCTGCCACCCGAATAAAACGGAGGTTAATGAGTACGTTAGGAAATGGAGTGCACCGTATTTTGAATGAACCCTACATTGCACCCCGAACCTCTCTTTAACCCCTGCCTCCACCACCTCAATGATCCACACCCCGGAGGCCGCACGCCAGATGGGTCGGGCCGGCAGGCTCAATGGAAGAGGGGGTTAATTAATGTTTACCTACAAGAGCGTAAGCTTTCTCTGCAGCTCCTGAACAAAGGGAGAGATGGAATGGGAAGCCAAAGGAAAAAAGACAACACCATTAACCACTCGGGAGTTCTACGAGTATGTGCAGACTGTATTTGCACTGATTTACCTCCGGTCCCCTACTCCCGACCAATTTGATGGCAATTATTATCAGACTGAACCATATCAAGTGATGACGGTCTGGACCGGGGAAGCAGCGGTAGGGGTTGGGAGGGATTTGTAATAAGTATTATGGGGAGTGGTCTAGTGGAGTTCAATTTCAGAGGAAATTGTCCAAGACTGAAATTGGTACGTATGAAACCTGAAGGGTATTATTTGCTTTTGATGCGACACGGAAAATGAGGTGGGAGCTAAACAGGGATGCTAGTTTCCAATCTTTCCAGTGTAGGTAATGCGTAAACTCTGTATTACAATGAAAAATATTTCAATGTTTTTTTGTGAACCTAGATGGCATCCCTGAGGCTTAAACACAATGACGACTCTCGCCTCTGTGTGAGAGTCGTGGTGGAGATTGAAGGCGTTCTGTGCATGCGACGTGAAGGACGATGTGTTCAAATAGATTTTTACCTGATTAGGCGATATTGTAACAAATAGTAATGACCAGAATCTAGCCATGCTGCCTACGGTAATATTTACTTCAAATTTTGGAAAGGGTTTTCAAGATCTGGGGCATTCCCGACAAGAAGTTTCAGTCTATATTTTTCATTATAGATTCTTTCCTTTCATGGGTTTAGGGAGACGAATCATTGGGAGATCATTATCTGCTGTATATCTATTGACCAAACAACTCGGTAGCGACTTGGTTCCATCCATGTCGCCTATTGTGTATGCAATAAAAAATTCGTCTAATTTGGTTTACATTTGTAGATTCTTGATTCCTACTCTTGTGAACATAATTGTCATAATAAAGGCCACCCAAGTGATACTAATGGCTGGGTGGATGCTTGCTGAAGCCTAGGTACGTGTCTGTTCTCGAAATGGGTTGACTTGGTGTAAGAGTCGGGTGGAAGTGGTGTCCCATTCCCCTCCAGTAGTGGCTGCAGACTGTTCTTTTAGTAGCCGTGCTATCAGATACGCCGTATCGATAAGCCGTAATGAGATCTGGCTGGGAGTCACTGCATTGTTCCTGACTCTGGGTCTGATTGATTGTACGTGTATTGTCCAGCTGCCTACCTGGATGGCCGCCCAGCCTCATTACTTCCCCGTACCCCCTCCCCCCTACCCCCTCCAGCCTCACTCCGACGCACACCTAGCTTCATCGCTCACACCTGCCGGCAAAGTGACCATCGGTCAGGGCACTGTCAACCCTGCTGTCCACCCCCTGTAGCCGTCCTGCCTGCCAGCCAAACGTCCGTCCCCGTCCACCGTCACTCAATGTATTCCCTAGACTTGCTCAAGTCTTTGATTATGGACATTATTTAGAAATAAAACTACTTTGCATCATTTGGACTCACCCTAACGCCTGACAGGCCCTGCATCCCAGCGAGGAGGGGTGATGTAGATGGAGAGGTAGCCATAGGATGCAGGGACTGGAGCCAGTCTAAGTATTCCCTACTATAGCCTATACCGTCTGGCCGACTCGAAAAGCAGACGTTTCCCATTTAACCCCTGCCTGTGCCCTGCGCCAGTCATCTTTTTACCTATGGCCCTTCCCCTACCTTCCCCTGCCCTCGTCTCCTCAGCCCGCCCCATACACACACCTGATGCCCGCACTCACAGAGATAAGATCGGAGGTCGGTTGGCAGCAAGAGGAGCCACAATTGAAAAGAGGAAAAGGTCATTGCAGATTACCCTACTGGCTTTTGTTGTGCGTCTAGAGAGATTCTAAGCAGACAGGCCCGTATATAAAAAGAGCCAAATAGGGTAGTTTAACCCTGAAAGCTAAATCAGCCAGGATACCTGAGAGAGGATATGGTTAAGGCTCAGGGGTATATTCTCATAGGTAGGCCTTCTCCTACATACAGCCGTGTTGCTTGCTACAGACCCTGACTGCCATTATGATTCTAATGTATACATGGAAAATATATTTAGGATTTACAGATATGGTGCAATTTATCAATTTTGTGATTTTTTGTTACTCTCCACATGTTACAACAGCCTGTAGCACAACTTGAGAGCGTCAACTGACTCGGTCCCAGTTTTTTTTTCAGTGAACTTAGATTGTAGGAATCAGGAAGTCTCTTGTTTATTAATGACAAGTAACGGGGCCGTTGGAAATGTCCAAACGATGGGGACTATTGTTAGACTGAGATACAACCACCACCGAGCTTGATTTAGCGACAATAAATAAAGCCTCTCTTTTTTTAAGGAGGACACCTGAGTAAAACAGATAAGTTTCTGTCTCAGGCAAGACAGGAAAAGTAGGACGACAAGAAACTGTAGCCTTCGGTTGGGGTGTACGTCTTTAGATGTGATGTACCATCGTTTTATGTGGAGTAACGTCGTTTTGTGTGGAGTAGCGTCATGTTTATGCGACACCCAGTTCCCGGATGTGCCCTTAAACATGGCCGCTCGGTCTCACAGGAGGGGAGGGACCTGGAGGCAGATTTATGAGCGTAAATCCAGGTGTGTTTCGGAGAAGTGGGTGACTATATCTGCCCCCGACCACCACCCCACTGTAAAGTGAGTGACGCTGATCACGCTGCCACCAGACGGCGCCTCTGTCGTCACCAGACTGGGGGTGGGGTCGGGTTCCCGGCTGACCACCGTAGTGTATTGTCCTACAGGTAGGGCACCAGTGCCTTGGGGGTTCAGGTGGTGGTGTGGGACCTGGTGATGCTGTGTCGGGCAAGCGGCGTATACTGTAGGGCCCTGACCCACCCCTAAGAGCCTCACAGCACACCACACGGTAACTTACAGGTGATGCTATGTCGGGCAAGCGGCGTATACTGTAGGGCCCTGACCCACCCCTAAGAGCCTCACAGTACACCACACGGTAACTTACAGGTGGGCTGTGTTGGGCAAGCGGCGAATAATGTAGGGCCCTGACCCACCCCTCACAACACACCAACACAACATACGGTAACTTACAGGTGGGCTGTGTTGGGAAAGCGGCGTATAATGTAAGGCCCTGACCAACCCCTCACAACACAACATAGGTAACTTACAGGTGGGCTGTGTTGGGAAAGCGGCGAATAATGTAAGGCCCTGACCCAGCCCTCACAGCACACCACACGGTAATTTACAAGTGATGCTGTGCCAGGCAAGCGGCCTATAATGTAAGGCCCTGACCCACACCTCAGAGCCTCACAGCGCACCACACGGTAACTTACAGGTGATGCTGTGCCGGGTAAGCGGCGAATAATGTAAGGCCCTGACCCACCCCTCCAGCATGGACTTGTCCCATTACCTTAAGTCCATATAAGGAATAGAGTAGACCGAGTAACCAATGACTGCATTCGCAGCAAACCCCTGACCTTGACCCTGACCTCCTTACATGATATTTATAGCGCCTTGGGACAGTTCTACGGTCGAGAGTTGACCTCGAATCTTAGGGGCCACAACCACCCTCCCTCACAACACAACATACGGTAACTTACAGGTGGGCTGTATCGGGAAAGCGCACAGATTGGAACTGGATCCTGCGTGACCGCCGTCTGTGTTGGGAATATAATGGTGAAAAGAAGCCCTCTGCCTCTGCCCGCCCCGCGAACATGAGCCGCACTGGACTGCCGCTTTATGGCCAAACAGAGGGGTGGATACGAGAAGGGCACTTACAGGCAGAGGGGGCGTGTAGTGATTTACAAGTCGTTCGCAGGATGGGGTACCTGTAGGGGTTATATTGCACGATACGGCACACATTGCACGTGAATGTGCATATTACACGTGTAAATACTAATGCATCCACGGTTGCCAGTTCTCTGATTATTTCTGGTTTTTGATGTGTGTTTGTGTGTATTCGGTTATCATTGCAATAGAGATAAAGAGTGGAAACTAACAAGGTTCGGAAATATTCCTTTTCAGACCTCACTAGCATCTCTGCATAGTTAGCAGAATGATACATTTCGTGAATATTAACGAGCAGATAATCAGTTATGATATTGTATAATATATATCTCTCAGTTTGCCATGCGCAACCCAGCTCCACTGAACTTTGCACAGTCCTACCTCACGACATGTACAGACACCAAGCCATAAATTGTTCAGCCCAATCAATCCTCGTCTAGCCCCATTAAACTCCGTTACCCTGCCAAACCGCCCAATCATTCTCACTCACACCATTTCCTTCATGCTGTCCGTGAATCGATGTCGCGAATCAGTTCGCTAGAGTCTGTTTTATCTTTGGAAGACTTTTGATTTTAAATGTTAAGATATTGCAAGAACTAAAAGCTTCAATATTCTGACCCAGTTTGCGTTTCTTGATTGCATTATACATCAGGGAACAAAAATCCCACGGGGCGCGTGAAGAATATCTACTGCCCCTTCAGGTAGACAGGCAACCCAATGTAGACAGAGGGAAATGACGGTAGATGAGGAGAATAGGAAAGGGAATAAGTTGGCAGCAAGAGGAGAGATAAAGAGTGCGATAAGAACTACATGTGTATGTGTGGGAGGCGCATTACAGGGGAGGGGAAGGCGTGGTGGTAGGCACATAGACATAAAGAGGTGGAACCACGGTGGCTGAAGGTGTAGGGATTCCTTGCGGTAACTCTGTATATGAACGATGGTGAGGGGAGATAAAATCGCCAAACCAGCTGGCAAATTCGCTCCTCAAAACGGACATTATCTTAAGTAAGGCGGGCGGGCTGCATCACACGGCCTAACGCCTCCCGCGCCTGGAGGACCCGGGTCCAGCGCCCTCCGCCAATAGGCGCTCACTAGGGGGCGCGACGGCGGCTAACTTGGCATCGACGACGAATATCATGCTTTTGAAACGCACTGCCAGCGTTTGGCATGGCGTGGTGCCCTGCCTGCCAACAGGGCTGGCTGACAGAGAGGCGGGCCCGGAGAGAGAAAGGCAGGGAGCGGGAGAGCCGGCCAAAACCGCAAAGGCTTCCATATAAGTTCTATTTAATGTATATGGGTGTGCATATGTGTGTAAGGTGTGCGAAGGTAGTCCAAACCTGTATTTCTCCCATAACTGTACTAGCAGGTGAAGGGTTACATTCACGACTATGTTATAATGTAAGACGACCTCTAGGCTGCAGTGACACGCCACAGCTTTCTCCTGTCCAGAAGGGTTGCTGATCAACAGGTGCTTCCAAATGCTAGTGAACATCCAGCATTTAAAACATATGAAGATATGGAGAATATCGCTATAGGATATTTCAAATCAAAAGGTTTTCCCATGCTTCTAGTTGTTAACATTGACTACACCCTTGTAGTATTAGGCCAACTTCGAAAATGAAATATCCAAATTGGTGAATTCGATGAAAGAGGGAGAAAGGAATGCCCCAGGTTTAAATAAACCTAAAGCAATATGGAATGACAATACAACGCATAGAGAGGTATCCCCGATAATACAGAAATACGGTAGATTATGACCATCCTATCTCTGACACACAGAATGGCTACGGAGAAGTGGCTGCCATCCGAAGGAACCAGCTATGCAAGAGAGAGTCACGCTTCAGTGTTACCCAACATAATACAAACCACACCAGAGAAAATTAATGGGTATAAGCCAGCCTTGGCCAGGGAGACAGTTTGGGGAATTTCCTACATCACTAGACCATGCTCGCCCTTAAGTCAGTTTTATAGACACAGTCACTAACACTGCATTAAGGTACCAATCTGCTTCTTTTGAAGGATGGATCCGCTTTAGGCGTGTTTCCATCACAGTGACATCACTTTTGGCGTCCGTAGTATGCCTTTAACATGTCCCCAACAACAAAACCAGCAGACCCTGCTTTTTTCCCGGTTCACACAGCGGCGGGGTGTGTTTTCTTTTGTGGTTGTGCCTGCGCGGCGGACGTTTGTCGTCGGGTTGAAGGCGACCCGCTGAGGGGCAGACCTCTGGGGATCAATATCAAGGTACGTTGGGATCAGTTTAGTGAATAATGACGCAGCGCCATCACCCGGCCTGCTGGCGGCAAGGCGACACCTGGGGGCAAGGCAATGCCGTGCTAGAGGGGCACTCAATTTCCGGTAAGACTGGAGTGTGCGCACTACTTTCCTAGTTCACTATTTATCTGGCATATATACCTGTAAGATATTTGTGAGGGGACGCTTAACACTTAGTGTCCAGCAGGTCATAGTGTCTGCATCTGCATCATATAAGTACATAATGCAAATGCATGTGTGCTGAAAAATAAAATTATTGAAGACAGTGGAAGACTATTTTAGCATACGGGCAATAAAATAGAACAGATGCTATAATACACTTTGCATTGTTTGTAGGAAGAACAGCCTGAGATTAAATGAGACTTGCTTGTTCGAGTTATCTATTCATAGGTAGATGCATGTACAGTTTGCTGAAGAGTTTTGATGAGATTTTTTTGTATTGCATCATTGAAAGGGACTAGACTGCATCGCTTTAGCCACATTCCCCCCAAACTAAGCAGTCCGTGATGCATGCCTGGGTCTCACTGAATGAAGAAAACACGCATTGCACGCTTAGTTCTGCCTGTCTTGTCTTACATTTAGATCATGGTCATGGGTCTTTTAATGTCGATGGTTATCAGAACAGACGGAGATGCAGTTTGAACATTGGTTTGATGTGGTGGGAAACTTGACGCAGTGTAACTATCGTCCAACTCTCGTCTCGCCCCGTGATCCGGAACCCTCTCGCACACTTTAGTCGTCATCATCGTCATGCCTGTCGGGCAGTATTATCCTCATACTCAAATTAAAATTTTAACAATTAGCGAATAAAAAGGAAGAAATCTTGTGCCCCATCTGGACCAGTGAAGAGTTGTAGGGACTTTCATTGGCTAATATGACTTTTGATTGGTCGAGAGGAACACCCGATTCCCTTTCCTAATTCATCTCTCATGTGTATGGTATATCGGAAAATACACAACAATTGTTAGTATTTTGCGAATATCAACTAGATTATGCAACTAGAAATCACATTTTACAGCTGTGAATTCTCTAGGTGACAGTACCAACGCGTTCTAGCTGCAGTGCATACCTTTGACCCTATACCTCTATACAAATAGGTACAATGCGCCCCGTTTTTGAAATACTCATGAGTGCCACCCTGACTGGAATCATTTTCACCTGGCCTACTTCTACAAAACTGATGCATATTTAATGCCGGGACTGGGGGCACACAGCCCGGCTGGATCTTGAACAAAGTACCAACCGTTCAGCACCTGTTGACCTCCACCTGCGCCAAACTAAATCAGACCCGGGCGCCTGCCGTGTGCGCACGCACTCCACATTGCTGCGGTGCCTCTGAGAGGTCCGTCACTTCCCCTCTTATCGCCCACTGATCATGGCTGTTTTGTGTGGGTCATGTTTCATAGATGGACAAATATTATGCTTTTAATGTCATTGGTCGGAGGCGCCATGTTGTTCGGCCACACGTTTCCACGGAGGTGGTGGTGGAGAGGTAGGACGCAGCTGAATGGGGCATCAGGCCATCAACAGGTCGACAAACACCGGCTTACGTCAGGGCGGGTCGTTTAAATTGATTACACTTGTCAAGAGGTCTTCAGACTGTATACATGAATCCACTACTCCTGAGTCCACTACTCAACCTAATTCTCGTCCACTGGCCTCAACTTGTCTCTCCATTACTTGCATCTTACTGAAGTATTGTTTCGTTTATTGAATGAACCTCCTTCTCTCTTATTCCCTTTCTGCTCGGATTCCCCTCTTATGGTGAAATAATAGCAAGCACTAAGGTACGGTATATATGTTATAGTTAGTATTGTGTTAATATTCGATTTGATCGATTAATATAAGATACAAGCATGGGAAAGGAGCTATGGTATACTACAGCTACAGGAACTTCCACCTGCTGGTATACTTTGTTGTACAAATATGATACTTTATATATTCAATTTATCGTCTTGACAATCTGTGAGTTATGAATTTGCTGGTCTGTCACCGACTGTCACTCGTGGACGAGGTTAACATAGTTCATGTTGGTTGTTACGGTATGGCTATTTGCTGTAACATTGCACGCTGTCACACGCTGACAGCTGAACAGACGGACGTGGTGGTGTGGCCAGCTGGTCCCATGACCTGAGGTGTGGGTGATCGGTCAGTCTGTCACACTGCCCGCCGTGATGGACCGTGACAGGCTCAGTGTGCTGTCCGCCGACATCTCCTGCTCCCAGCCACCTCACATCAACACCACTGTGTAGTCACCTCAGCAGGTTCCCTCTAGACTGGCCTCAGTCCCTGTATCCTACCCCTTCACCCCTTCTGAGTGACACAGGGACTGGTCTCATCCGTAATCGGCCGTGTAGACTGGCGTGATTTTGCGCCACACTCCCCAAGCAGAGGTCTAGCTACTGGTCAGGATATCTGCTGGGAGATTGATACCCTCTCACTTTGATCTCAATCGAGACATAGTCAGGAGTAGGCAAAATATATTGCTATGACAACACAGGCGGCCAGGGAACTGGAGGAGGGGAGGGGGAGGGGTAGAGGGAGGTATAGGGCTACAGGGAATGGCTTGGGGTCATAAACAGGAGATTCTGTTCATACTGGACAAGTCTTTGATTCATGGGCCAGTCAGAGAAGGACACATGCTATGATGAATTATATTACGATTTTCTTTAATCATTTAATGAATATTCATAATCAAAGACTTGAGCAAGTCTAGGTTCCCTCCTCACCCCACATATACCCGAGATCCAGCTGCAACCTTTCCTGGCTGTGACGGCTGGCATCTCCCACACGGTCTCCCTCCGTCAGCGTGGCCGTCCCCGCAGTTTGTCTGCTATCTCCGTGGGCTTCCCCAAGTCCTGATATCAATGTTTCACATACCACAGAAGTAGCTGCCGGCGCAGAGTCCGGATAGGCTCTCCACAGTGGCGCACTGATGTATAATAAATGGACGACGTACGACTTGCGCTACGCGAGGTGTAATTAATGTATACCAAACATGCACAGGTTCGCGGTAGGGTGTGATAATGTTAACCACTGGCACCTACCTCATTTGCCTTTAATATCACTGGGCAATTTATGAATAATACATCTTCCATTAATCACATCATTGGGTTTAGAGCTGGGTTCGGACCTAAGTTGGTCTCATGCTTAATTTCCCTAAGGTGATTCGTTGGCTTTTAAAGCACTACGAGTACTTTGTCATGCGTCCAAAGGAGGTAACGTAGTAATGAGCGCTCGTCCCGAAGTGGCGATTTTTGTTTGGGATTTTTCGTGACACTTCGGGGTCAGACATGTATTATACGTGGATACATAATGAAACAAACCCGTCCCATGACAGGATATAAGGTGAACTAACTTTGGGCTGGTTAGAGGTAATCACAAAACAAAGTACGGTAAGGAAATTGTTGATGCCTCTTTAAGGTGGAACTAACTGGCGGTAAGAGGAGGCCGTGTAGATGTTAGTAACGCTCCTCGTGTTCAGGCTCTGTGTGTGTGAGAACAGGGGCGGCCCGCGCGCTCCAGTAACACAGGTAAACGGCGCTGCTCCCCGTGCCCCTCACCACGACCGGCGAGGTGGCGTGTGAACAAAGCCCGGCCACGGCTGACCGCCGCCCCGCGCCGCAGACAGTGCCTCCGTGTCGGCCGGGCTCGTCTCACGGGCCCCGAGCCCTGTGTCCGGCCATGTCCTCAGTCTGCTGAAGTCTCACATGTGGACATTGACAATAATCTATAGTTATGTGGACAGTTGAGATGTTGACGCGTAGTAATGCCTGTCCACAAAACATTGTATTTGTTATCCATCTTCTCGAGTGAATTTACCCCACCCAGGAATTTAATGCTTTTGCTCTACAGGACAAAGGGACTATTTTCCCATATACTATGGTTTCGAGGCCGTATTCTATGGTTATGGTATCTGATAGTTTTTGAATACTGGGTAGTGGTTTAATGAGTCCATACATGGTCAATGGGGACTCTGTATACGATGTATAATAACATAGAGAGCATGTCACACAGCGTGCAGCTCGGCGTCGTCAGGGGTGTCACTGGAATGACAGATAATAAGGAGCTCACAGTAAGAAACATACAAGGTATGATACATAGAGTTGTAATGGGGACCACAGTACAACATTGCCACCGTACTCCTTTTGTTATAACGAATAACGTGATTTGATGCATACAATATGTAGAGTATGAAGCAGAAGACGTACAAATCCTATCCCTCGTCCTCTGCTTGTCAAGGTCTTGAGGGGTGGAATGGTCGGTTTGGCTCGGAGCAGGCCAAGCCCTCTCTCTATGGTTCTATTGTCCCAGGGTCTCCCACAGCCTTCTGTAGTAACCAACAACTTCACCCTCTCACACACAGCGACACACATTCACCCCTGCCTGTAGTAAAAGCTCTGTACCGAGTGCTAGGTTCGCGTGTGACGGCCATGTAATGTTCACGGCAAGTAAGCCCCCCTCCCCTCCCCTTCCCTCTCCCCACAACTCTCATACCTGCCTGTTTTTACCCTTTACACAAACACTCGCCGAATGTCCAAACTACCTTTAAACTTCAGTGATATAGACCAACTACCTTAACATCAAGCCTAACACCTTGCCCCGCCCTTTGCAGAGAAGTATATATGCTGCCACTACACCCGCTTCAGAGAATGCTACATCAATCCATTACATCTCCCCCCCCCCCCCCCCAACACACAACAACAAAAAATTACATGTACACGCCTAGCCATGTATTTTCTCCAACCACACCCTCCCCTCACATCAACACCTGTTTCGACACACAGACACCCCTGTTCACACCTGCACCACACCCGATCCTCCTCCTTAAAAAAAGGATCGCGCCTCCTTTTACTTTAATCTTGGATCAGTCCAAGAGCGCTGATACATAGGTTTTGTAGTGTGTTTTTGGGTATTTTTTTGCCTTAACTGGCTTTTACAGGGAAGTGCATCTCACCGAGTCTCCGGTCATTCTGTTCGTACGTATATCCACAAGGCGGGACCTGGCTACAGTGAGAGCGAATGCCCGTGGTATAATCATAATTAAGCCTCATCTACTTAAATCCAATTATCTTTAGTTCATCTCTTGGCTAGCAGTATTTTCCGGCTTCAAGATGATTTAAGATTGTTTAATTTTTGGATAATCCTTCATTGTCGGGGATAGATTCTGGTTCGGCGATCAAGCGACCTTCTTGCCCCGTCGTGACACGCCTCTCTGTGTCCCTCGCATTGTCGCTGGACTTTTCGGCAGATCTGGGTCGTGGATCGCGTGAGGATTGTGCATTTTAATTGAGAGCGGATCCCCTCTACTGGAGCTGTGCTGGTGCTGGCTAGGGACGGATTGCTCCTGAGGATTATGACAGTAGGGGCGGCTAGAATAGTGTGTCTGGAATTTCTGTTAAACTGAAGCAATAACCTCTCGACGGTCCCCATTTTGGTAACGTCTACAGCACTGTTATTAGAACCCAGGGCACTTATATATCCCATAACTGATCATACCGGGAAACATGGCCCAGTCCCATTGTAACCTACCTCACCCCCTTAATCCGAGACTAACAAGTTGCATTAAGCAAGTAATGACAATCATCCATTCACTTTTGATCTCAGATATTTATTCAGGTGTGTGATACTTTCCTATCAACTGAAATTAGTGTAGATGGCGCAACTATCATGATCCCCCTAGTTGAACCGCTCTACAATGTCCCTATATGATACTTATATCGAAGTTGTACGGCATAGAGGTGTGTGCGGGTGGTGGGGAGGTGTGGTCAGGTCTAGAAGAGAGTGGTTCTGGCGTGTTCGGGTCAGTATGGGGTGGGGCCCGGGCCCTCACAGTATCGGCGACATATGGTGATCAAGAGGGTTGACTCGGTCGTACTGACAGGTATGGACGGGACTCTGTAATTGACCCATCTCGATGGAATAATCATCCCAGCTTTAATTGTCTGTTATCTTAACCAACTCGTGCTAATTACCAGCCAAGTCGTCGGTGCGAGACGGGGCGGGGGTCGGGGGCTTGTCACAGGACGGGGAGGGTGCAGACAAAACAAACCATTCATCACCCGGTCTCTACTCGTCTTGACATGCCATGTGTCATAGAGGTCCTGAGAAGGTGCACTGAAATGTCTGCTCTGAAAATCTAAAGGGACAATGAAGCACCTTAGCTTCCATACCAATTTCAATTGTCTCAAGAAAATGAAATATAATTTTTTTTTTTTTAAAAGAGTTAAAAACTGCCTCATGTGTCAGTTGACATAACTTTGGCTCCGTTACATGAAGTCGTCTGGAGGCCTCTTCGTGTAGAGTAAATGTGTGGTGTGCTGGAAAGGGAATACAGAAAAATGTCTAGTTGGGAATCGAAGACTTGGATTTAAACGCGATAGTCTAACATGCGTATACCTGTCAATATTGTCAAAAGTGTTTATGGTAATTCATGATAAGACATACAAGCTCTCACCATCCAGGCATGCTAAATGTCAAAATATACACACGCGCAGTCGAGGGAAAATATACATTTACGGTAAGAGCGACAGTAATGCTTCTCTAATTCCCATACTGTTTACAGTCGGAATGGGCCCTCTTTTCTTTTATATAGTCGGGGTGTATCTTGAAATTGGATCCATTTCTTGTGAGATTAGGAGATGAGTGACTGTTGACTCGGCGTGTTGCAAATCCCGTGATCAGCCTTCAGTGTGTGAGGCAGTAAGCCCGTGTTCTTAGCGCCGACTGACGCTGTGACTCTCCATGTTGACTAAACTTGAGCAGGACCACAGGGCATTGAAGGCCAAGGACCTTGGTATTCCTTGGGTTACCAGTCAAGATTTGGATGGGAGAGGGGTAGAAAAAACAGCACACAGACTTTTTATTTTATCTAAGACGCGACAGCAGTTAGATGGGCAATACCCAGGCCCACACTATACTACAAGTAGATGGGCAATACCTAGGCCCACACTACATGTGGGCGGGCAATACCCAGGCCCACACTATACTACAAGTAGGTGGGTAATACCTAGGCCCACACTACATGTGGGTGGGCAATACCTAGGCCCACACTATACTACAAGTAGATGGGCAATACCTAGGCCCACACTACATGTGGGTGGGCAATACCTAGGCCCACACTATAGTACAAGTAGATGGGCAATACCTAGGCCCACACTACATGTTGGAGGGCAATACCTAGTTCCACACTGCTTGTGGACGGGCAGTATCTAGGTCCATACTACAGGTGGGTGGGCAGTACCTGGGCCTGCACTACAGGTGAGTGGGCAGTATCCAGGTCCACGCTCCAGGTGGGTGGGCAAAACGTCGGCCAACACTACAGGTGGGCGGGCAGTACTTTTTCAAAGAAGCACCACTCTTCTCAGTACGTGAATGTCACCCAATTTAACTGTTTCTGTCATCGAGGGTTCCCCTAAGGATCACCCTACGTGGTGAATATGACAGGACCTACAAACCTGTGACCTGGTTCCCACACTAGTTAGATCAGCAATACCCATTCAGTTAATATATCCAAGTTGACAGGGTAAAAGATTTAGGCATGATATAATAAGTTTCTCTGTGGCTCTTTCTGTATAAATATTTATATATACATGTACTTGATCGATCTTTTCGTCTGCATATTTCGCTTATACATGTTAATACAATATATTGATTATGTGTTTCTTATTTTTCAGGTAAGTCTACATAAATATGCTGGGCAGAATGTATTTGGCAGATTGTGAGTATTACATATTTCTCGGTATTCAGATAGGGATCACAGAACTCTCCAATGTGTGATGTTATGACCAGTAGAAGCTTCCATGTCTCGGTTTGAATTTTATCCCACTGGATATTTTCAGCGATAAAATCTTACTGATATTCAACTCGATTTGCTGAACAAAAATTATAGAACTGAAAAGAGGAGATTATGGCATAATAATGTGACTGGTTCTTGTTGGGTTAAGCTAAATTTGCTGATGGTGTGTTCCCATTTGAACATAAAAAGTCCAATAATTTCGTGGTTTTGGCGCCAGGAAGGACCCTGGTATTGGAGGGTATCGTGACGTATTGATTGTAACCAGTGCGGCTACAAAACGGCACGTCACAGATCAGTACATGTAAAGCCAACACTCCAATTACAAATCTGATAAAAACAAGCACCCGAGTGTTGACCCTCACACAGCAATAGTCGCATGTGAAGTTAAGGCTTTGTATGAATAATAACATCAGAGGACTATACTACCTGGAGGTGCGGTGGAGGCGGGAGGGGGTGCTACTCGAAGCCTGCTTCATATCAACTTTAAAGGGCCCGGTGTGTGTTTAATACGGCCGCCGGTGGCGCTGTGAACAAGTGGTCGTCAGGTGGCGTGGTGGGAGGCGATTAAAGGCGCAGTGCCCCGCGCTGCTTCATCAAAGTCCTGCTCCTACTTGACACCGGCCCGGCACGCGCTCTGATACGGGGGATGATCCGCGCCGTTATAACCGGCTTAGAGGAGATAAGGCTGTTATCAGTGGAGCACTCCTCAGGCCTGCTCGGCGGGCAGCGCTTACTCCACGGTCTCCTCGTCTCGCAGTGAAGTATCCAGGTAAGGACACTTCACACCTGTTCTGCTGATACGGAAACCACTCGGGGAGCATTGACTGTCATGACACCGTGTTGACTGATAGCGCAGTGATAACCGGGGGAGCTCTGAGTATGAACGACAGTGGGAGCGGGTTGGACGTGGACGGGGGCTCTGAGAAGTATACAGAATGGGGGTTTGTTTCAGTGAGAAACCCAGAACCGTAGCGCCACTTGTTGGGTCGTTCATTGTGTCAAACGTGAGAAGACATAAAAAAGTAAAATAAGAGACGAGTGAAGAAGGATAAGGCGGTAAATGAAGACGAAAGGGAACTAAGGGGGAAGAAAGAGAAGTTGTGACGGGGAATCAGAGTACATAATGGAGGAGGGGGATGTAGGTGTAGAGTGATATCATCCCGTGTAACTCCTATTGAATATTCGCATATGAATTCATGTTCCATATCTCAGTGTAGGTCTTTGGTCAACCTGTCAGTTTGCTCCTCGCTTATTTTTCCTCGTGGCTAACACCCGTGGATTTAGTGCGAAGAAATCGGTCAACGCTTTCATTCAACAGTACCAGCAAAGGGAACATAAATAAAAGTGTAGTGACAAAGAACAGTAACCGGATAGGGAAATATTTTTATACCGGTCGAATGAGGTGTTATCCCTGCGGCAGGGTGGGTTGTGGTGGAGAAGGTTGGGAATACAGGGTTGGGGGGTCAATCTCCACAAACAAGGCGCAGGTCGCTGTTTTCAGGTGCGTCGTTTGATGTGCGGCGTGCGGCCCATTTCGGGGGGAAGCATGTTGGTCGGGGATTATCGGCCTACATTGTGCCCGTCTGGTCGTGCTGTGGTGGAGATTTACAGTGTGCTTCAGTCCGTGTCCAGAGAGACTCCCCTCCTCTCATGCCGCAACATCCAGTAGGGCTACCTGTATAGGACATCTGTGGTAGTGCTTTGTTTAGGTTTGAGATGCTTGGTTAAAAATACTTATGAAGAAATGCTTCAATGAAAACATTCATTTCATATGGAAATCCACCAGGTTGAGGACCTTTCCAGGCTTAATCGCTGTACAATCCGGTTTTTTAAATAAAAATTGTTATTATTAAAACTGTCATAGACTGTATCCATAATTAGATAGTGATTGGAATACTTCTGTACAACACCAAAGGGAAATGGGAGGGAGTCTTAAAACCACACAGACCACTAAACCAAAGCTGCTTTCATTTCTCCTTTTAACATACACTTGTTTTTTGTCTGAAAGTGGGTCACACAGTGTGAAGTGGAGACAGGGGGTCCACGCATGGATTATTTAGAAATAAGTATTGAAACAAAAATCCTCGTGGTATGTATGCAAGGGATCTGCTTGTTTCTTGGTCTACAAATTTTATTCTCATGCAAATGTTTATCTTTGAATTTCTATTCGGCTGTGAATTCGTATGATCCACTTGTCAGTGATGACGGACCAGTGGTGAGACGAGACGGCACAGTGTGTGTGTTGGGGGGGGGGGGGGGGGGCTGCTGAGTGTGGCCATTGTTTTCCCAGCCAGCCTCAGCATATTTCGTACTGCTTTATTCATTTCAAAACGTTCAAGGTTTTAGTCTCGGCTTAATTGTGTTTCCTAAAAGTCCATGAATTCCAGCAGAGTTTCTCGTGTAGAAGCAAAACTGCCGCTGTATATATTATTTTCATAATTTTCTATACGTATGACCGAATTGTATTCTCTTTCTATACTTGATACACAGAGCTCCATGGATATAATATAGTATATACCCCAGAAAAAACGAGTGCCTGACTTTAGATTTAACAAATAACGCCCAGGCGTCGGACAGAGTGAGCCACACACTACCGGTCCCCATGCCTACGGCAGCAACTGCTGGTTGTAGACAAAATGACTCACGGTGCAGAGATTAGATGAAACAACCCCCATCCCTCCGCATAAAAAACACGTGGAGAGCAGGATGGTGTTAGAAATAAACACACATAACAGAAGTAAAATATTCTGAGGTAGAAGTGGCGCATGGCGGTCGGTGATGGTCCCGAGGCGGTGGCCGTGTGGCAGATGGTTTTATCGGCGGAGAGAATGCTGCGTTTGTGAAGCCGGGCTCCTGACCGACACGTGCAGCCAGGCGTGGAGATTCTCTTCTGTTACCCGCCTTATTTTTTATCTTATTTTACCCTGTTATGCCGGTGGTGACTAATTTCAACACCCTTTCGTAGGAACTGTGGCCCCATAGAGGTAGGAAAAAAACCCAGTCTGAGCGATATTGAGGGTCTGGAGCTGGTGGGCGATGATAGGGTGGCATTCCACTTTATACCATTCAATAGTCAGGTGCTGAGTATAGAACATATGCTGAGCTATATTGATGAAATCGATAACGGATTGGCACTTTGACATCCTGTGTAAGTCTATTACCTTTGTATGTCATCGATTGCCCTGAATATGTGGAATCTAAATTTTATGTAAGACAATGTTATAGTTGTACCAATCTGCCCTGCATAGCGCTGACCCACTCTAATGAACTTCACAGGGATGTCTATAAAGGGAGCTGGTGGTCACAGGTGTGTCCAGGTCCTCATTCCCTCATCGCATCACAAAGGGAGCTGGTGGTCAGTGATAGAACAGGGAGTCTAGTCGAGCATGTCCGGCAGTGACTCACTACACACTGACCACTGACCACACCTGTGTCCAGCCTGGGAATTCCCCGGACCGGTCAGTTTACCTGTCAGTGTCTGCAAAATGTCAGTGAAAGTGTCAGTGCCTGTCAGTCGTAGTTGGAAAACCCCATCCCCAATCCCTTACCCAGGGTGATCAGTTTACCACGTGACTGTCTTCAGATAGTTGTCAGTAATAGTGTTATTGCCGTTATAGTAGTAGAACTGCTCGTAGTATTACATGTAGTAGTCGTATAGCTATATCGTATGGCAATCAGCTGTGACCACACAGCTACTAGACATATACATGCAAGAAGTGTACGTATAGGCTATTGATTATTGCATAACTAACATGTTAATACCACCAGTCCACATGAATCATATAATGCTAGTGGTATTCATAGATGTAATGGTCTTGTGTACCTGTCACTTGTCTTAATATATATTGGCGCGCTGCTCGCTGCGCCTGCCAAATTCAGTAATAAAGCTGTCTTTGTTGCTATTTCCTGATAAAAAATAAGTCTCCGGTGGGCGGCGCGTGTGTTGAGGGCACCGCGGGGTGTGTCCGTGCAGTGTGTGTGTTATTAGCTGGATATTAACCGCTTTTGAAGTGACTGGGATCATTCCCAGTCGTATACAGCCACTCGGGCGTTGTGAGGTGTGTGTGCGTGGTGGGGGGTGGCGTAGTTAGCCGGGTTTGTGGCGGATTACCGCACGTGCATGCAGCACGCGCAGGGGACTGCGTGCGGGCCGTGCTTGTTGGGGCTGGGATTCTGCCGCTCGTTCAAGTTGCCGTATGAAGCACACAGAACGCTGCAACAGAAACCGGGACAGTTTCTGATTCACACGCGCCTCTATCGTACATGCTGTTTTTGTGGATTTTATTTATTTTTATTAGGAAGGCAGACAGTGAAGAGGTTCAACGTTACGTCCCGAAGGGAATGAGGAAGGCCAGTAAGATTGCTAGAAACATCAGGGCCATGGATAAAAGGGTTCAAATAGTTTAAAATGGTCATTTTGTTCCCTGCTCCCCTGTCATAACAGACATGTAGCATATCCCAAGGAAACCGTAAAAGGGTAAGATACCTCAGGTAGAGACGGGGGGTAGAGTGTGGGTACACAGAGATAAGTTACAACGCCCACCTGTTATCAGGGCCAATAACTGGCTGTGCCTGTTTTCAGCCACTCACCTGAGTTATTGATTCATTCGCCAACCCATTTGCCAGCAGGCAGAACCACAGCAGTTCAGCGAACCCGAGCCGACCACCAGTCAAACCCGGTCTCTGCCCAGCGCTGTGGCCGCTGTTTGGACTTATTATCGAACAAACCCTCAGGTATGCCTGCTTGGGGCTCCACTGGGAACCAGAGGAGGGGCGGGGGTTGCGGGGGTGTAAAGCCCCCTGGCCTGACGGCAATGCCAGGAGCGGGCTGTGTTGGTGTAGAGGCGGGTGTCCGGCTTATAGCCTAATCTGGGGGTCTGCCTGGCCCAGGTGCGCCACGATTACAGGTATTAAAACGTACACCAGGAAGTCGACTGCCCATTCTTTCCCCTTCCCCCGGCAGCGTCTTGGAGTTTGACAGCCCCTGGGCCCGTTCCCAACAACCCGTGCTCCCACACACCCAAAACACATACACAGAGTGTTTCCAACCACAGTGTCAACCGCCCACTACAGGTGCGCGCAATAATGACCGCCACTCTCGCCATTAGGAATTAGCCGTCTTGCAAACAAATCCCTCCCATGTAATATTTGGTCGGAGGCCTGACCTTGGTGCCTTAGTGTTGTTTTCAATATCCCACCTGCTGACCGGTAGGTGGTGCTGGGGGCCGCCTCCTCCGTGTGGCGTGCGCTGTGCCGCCGTGTGACCATAGAGACAATAAGCCAATCAAAGACATGCTAGGGCTTTGTCATCCTCCCGCTCATACAAGACACTCGGCTAATTCTATTGTGTCACGGAGAAGACAATGATTACAATGGGCCGCCCTGTAATCGCCCCTCTCATTAGACCTTCAGTGAACCCCGACCATTTCCTCACCCTGCCGACCTCCCACTGAGGGCTTCCCATTGAAAACGCACCTTTTCACAAAAACTAAATTGGTTTCTCAATTGTAGGCCTAATCTTGGCTCTATGTTGACATGTGTCAGGCGTCATACTGTCTTTAGAGGCCGTGGCTAGGCTGTGGCCCGCCTACATTCACCATGCCAGTATCACTCTTTGAAAGCTGTTTGTTTGGTGTAGACTGTTATTACGAATTAGATTGGCTGGTATTTGTGGTCAAGTCAGAATGGAGGAGTGGTGTGTGTGTCCTTTAACTAGGATTAAACCAATACAGTCTCACGGGCAGTTTCAGCATTTACAGAATTACGGAAGCAAATTAGGTGAAAACTCTAATGGAGGTCAATTAAGAGTTGACCAGTTGTTTGAACCAAATTGTGCACAAGAAACGAATATCTATGGCCTTGTTCTATAGGTCCGTGATGTCGGAAAACACTTAGAGAGTGACTTGATACCACAGTTGTGGTCTAAGTGTACAATTGTTAACCATTGTTTAGTGTCAGCAAGAATTGTTGACTCCATGAAATATATAGACAATAATGGCTGGTCTTGCCTGCGAGTGTCTATAACTTCCAAGAGTTGACGAGTAATAATATCCAAGCGATAGCGAGCATATTATATCATCAACTACTATATTTGTTGTCTGATAGGACTCATTTTTATAAAGATGGTGTCAGGTGAAGCATTTGATTACGCATTCAATGTACGTATCGGTTGGAAGTAGAGAGCTGGTAAGTGGGCCAGTGAAATGGCAACTTAGGTGAAACAGTAATAATTAGAACACAAGCCTTGCCGTTCAGAACAACCTGCTATAGACGGAGGTGAGCGCCCCCCACACTGTCTGTGGTTTGTACTGAATTGCAGGTCCCACCTGGATTGACCCGGGCAGAGAATGCTTATTGGCCGTTAGAATGCATGCTGCCATCGGCCAAGGTCATTAATTGGCCTCCTTAACGAGCTGACAGCCTCGTTATCTTAACTATTAAGAATGAACCACATTTACATGACATCAGGCCTCGGTACCCGGAGATGGTGATTCACTTATCGCATACGTAGCCGTGAATCATGTTGGTGTTTTGTAAGTACTTCTTTAAGTAAAAGAAGTTCTGTTTATCTTATTTATCCACATCATTCACTCTCCCCTTCCCCTCGCTTTTCTCTTGCGATCTGTATCTATCTATGTATCTAAGTATCTATCTATATCTATCTAACTAGCTATCTACTCAGCCCCCTTTCATATATCTATCTAACTATCTAACTTCATGTAGCTATCTACATAGCTACCGTTCATCTATTTCTATATATTTAGCTGCCTTTCCATCTATGGTTCTATTTCTGTGTGCTTTCTTGTCTGGCTGGTCGGCGCATATTTGGCAAGAGCAAGGTGGTAATTAGGACGTCTCGAGTGGAGACAATAATGCGTAGCTGCGCGCTGATGGTTACAAATGAGGCTCGGGCACGGATTCAACATGCAGGTTACCAGAACGCCAATGGCAACTCTCAACTACCAACACCGCTAGCGCTGGCCTCAACGTAATAACAGACTTTGGCAGCTCCCGGGACAACTTCAAAGATAAGACAAAGATCGAGGTTAAATGCCGTATAAGAGAATTTAATTCAAGTGTGGTATGACAATTCCCACTAGGTTGGATCGTAAAAAGCAGCAGTGATTACTCCTGTTGAAATCTGAAATAGAACATGCTTTTTGTGTAGCCTGGCAAGAAAGAAATTCTTGACTTCCTCAGGGAATGTCAGATTTTCGATATGATATGATTGAGAAAAGTAAGATGCTTGGATCAACCAGGCAGCATAGCTAGTTATTCCAACAGGATATGCAAATCTGAGTAAGTTAAAACAAAATAAGTCTAACTGAACAAATTGGACGTTAAACTACTCAAACAAACGAACAAAGTGTAGCCTTTTGCCATCTTCGTTGGCGTATCTTGAATAAAGTGATACTGTAATGGTGCATTGTTGAGGTATCCTTTAGAGCCACTCTGCTAGTGTCTTGGTCACTTATGTGATGCAGGGGAAGATTCCTCAATGGACTTCTTTTACTCTGTGGGGAAATGGGACATGCGCACAACTGGTAAATACAGTGTTTGTGACAAAGTCCTATCAGAAACTCGAGTCGGGACGGTGTTATACTGAAACCTGTTGAACAGAGGGAGGCAATGGCTTTATTCTGAAATCTGAAAGTGCCCCACTCCTGTTCCCAGCAGGTGTCCATGGTTTGGTCAACAACTCGCCGGTAACCAGTATCAATGACAGTTCCGGTTCCGGTGGCGCGCGTTCCGTCGACGATAAACACGGCTTCCGTCCCGTGACCGCAGACGCTGATCCGGCTGATCCTGATCCTGATAGCCTTAGCGCGTCTCGATCCCGGGTCTGTGGCCCGCTCAGTGGATCCCCTTTGATCATCTGTCATTTGATACAGATTAGCCGCGCTAACACCCACCACCCCAACTCACATATGATGACCTTCTTCTACACCCACAGCTTCAGTAGCCTTTGGCGGTTGGTTACTACTGCCCTCATCCAGCTGTCTGTAGTTTATAGCTTCACCGAAAAAACTTGTCATCAAATTCTACCTGTCTTCTGGACTGGTCAGCGAAATGTCATCAGCTTTACATTAAGTCGTCAATTGGTATCACATGCATTATTCTGTTTGCTGTCAAATTTTTATTTTTCCATCAGGAAAAGCTGCAAACAATGATATGTCAAAAGGTGTGCCCGGGTGGCAGGCCTCGGGGCAAACATGAAGGATGTTCAGATTGCCCGCGGCGTCTTTCACAGATGTGGCAGTCGGTCAGGTATTATTACAGTAACAAGAGACGTCTGTATTCTGGTGTGCATTAAATGTACGAGTGACGGACGATGTTGGAGATCAGGGTCGTTGTGTGATCTATGGGGTGGGTGTATTCCCCGTTATGTGTCCTGACCCATTGTTATCAATACCTACTGACGACCTCCCTCTCAAGCTGGCACAATATTCTGTTTGTGCCCTATGACGGATCCGTCGGGCAAAGGTAGAATCGGCCACAGCGGTCGGGTCGGTGTCTTAATAGGTATAAGACACCGAAATTTTATTCCCGACTCTCACCGAGCCGATGGTCGGGATGAATCTGGAACAAATTTCGGTGTCTTATAGGCTTTATAGGGAGATTCACAAATAGACGATTCTTTTATCATTGGAAAGTATACACCTACATATATAGGGACACATCCTCCTGGTTCGTGTCTTGTTTTCCCGCGTCTGACCGTGTGCTAACTCCGTCCTGTTACCCTGTGACAGGTATCTCCTGTCTCCTCCCCCACGACCCGGCGACACCCATGGCTGGTATATTTGAAGGTCCGGACTTACGGCCACCCTCTGCCCTCCGACACCCTGCACCGATCACACCGTTTAGATCCACGTTTAAGGCCCCGGGCCCTGCTTGGCTGGCAACTTAGCACGCCAAGGGTCTGTTTAGTTTACTCTTTTTCCCCTCGAGGTTATTTGTAAGATCCAGGAACGAGGCGTGTTAGAATCGACGCCCACTTGGTTAGCGCTGTGGATGCCGTGGTCAGGAGGGTAGAACTCAAGGCAAGGAGGGGTGGTTTACTTTATGGGCAACAGGGGCTGTTTTGTATCTGTTTACCAAACTCAGCATGCACCTGAAAGAAAAATCGATGTAAAAACAAAAGACTGCTATCAAATTTCTTTATGGATTCGATCCCCGAATCTCCAAGGCTACGGTGCTAATGAGACACCAGAGAAGCTGTATCTGATAGCCATGTGGGACACGGTTCCATAGGCTACGTTACAAGTAGCCGTCACTTGATAACCAGTCGGTGGAGGTGTTTTATGGGGACGCGCTCCGGTCGGGATGGCGACACCTTGTACGGCCGGCCTCTGCCACCCTCCTCGCCGCGCCAGGAATTCCACACGAATGCAAAACAAGCCGCCCGTGATGCCACTTCTCGCCGCCAGGGGACCCTGTCGAGATGATGAACGAGGCTTTGCGGGAGATTGTGAGTGGGCAGGGCACAGGTCCGGGCTGCGGGACCAGTGGTTGGTGCGGAGAGGGATCGAGCGGCGATGAGTGAAACAAAGTGAGTGGAGGAGCTCGGGGCTGGCCCACAATGAGTCTGTTGTAGTGGACTTTAAATTACTTCATGTGACAATAACATGCACCGTGACCATTTATTTTGATACAGGATTATTGTCCATTTCTGAGAATGTGCAGGCATTTCGTGGAAACTAAAGAATACTGCCAGTAATACTAGTTTAAACTGATAATGGATTAACATGTAGATGGTTTGAATTACATTTTTATTTTGGTGTTATGACAGAAGTTGGGGTCCAAATATACGACTTCCTACTCAATAGACGACGTTGCAATATAGAGATCAAAGGCAGCATATGTTTTGTGTCTCGTAAAATGTATTACGATTTCACAGAGATGAGGAATCCCAAATACGATATGAATAATAACATAAAATGAGACCTTCGAACCTGCCTTAGAGTGTGTTTCGGTTCTTTTAAGAGGCGTTTTCCATCAGAAAGCTCTTTCAGAGTCTCAATTATCCAGCGTCATTAATCAAAGTTTCAATGTATTTTTTTCGGTCCAGTTGTACCACACACAGTGTGGGGAGAAAAACCGACACAGATCCTGCGTCACGGCGCAGCTATTCATGTTCTCAACGTGATAAATCCTCTGTGACCAACTTTCCCATGACTGGAAAGCCGTGGCCACCGGAATACCTCATAAGTCTTGGTCGACTTGAAACAGAAGGGGTACACACGGGCTACTAACACCACCTACAAATGACCAACGTGTCCATCAACACTTGCACACCGCCCTCCTCCACACCCATCCATTAAACCACTGCCCGCGCCCCTTTTTCCAAACAAAGGAATGTCTTTGCTTTTAACCCTTCTTATCTGAGATCACGATTGTGCCGGTGTTCTTGAACTACAGATACGATCAACTGAGAAAAAAACCTCTTTTTATGGGTCTTGAAATTGTTAACAGGCCGGGCTTATCTCTAGACGTGGGATATACATGGTCTTTCATTTACAGTCCCGAACGTGCGTGAAACTTTGCAAAGCGAAGAAGCAGACGACATTGCGACGTGGAGCCGGGAGCTGCTCTGTCGGCGCGTCTGGTGCCGGAGCTGGTAACCAGATCCACTGAGGGGCTCGTGGCTTAGTCCCTAATGACTTGTTCGTCTCTCAACACCTTACATCTGGCATGGGGTGTAAGTAGGGACCAGTTTGTGCGTCCACCCATATCACATGTCCCTCCAGTAAAAAAAGACGGGGTAACCCCGTTCCTCTCGCGTGGCCAGCGGGGAAATGACAAGCATCTCGTGAACCATTTTACTTGGGTTCCTTTCACCAGGCAGCAGCAGACACAAGGACCACATTCCGTTCTCAGATCTCATCTCTGTTGTCTTTTAAGAGGTACATTTACAGTGTTCCATATGAAGACGCACACATTGAATGGAACCGCAAATGTGTGGTTGTTGACAACCGGAACTGTAACATGAAAGACTTTTTGCTCGATACCCGGATTGCATGTCAGCGGCTCCACCTGCCGGCGGTACAGAGAACGAGTCCGCCTTGAAGCCGTCTCCTCCCTCTCCCTGTTAACAGAAATAAATGGGATTTTTTCATTACATTAATCCATGCTGGATTATGAGTTCTTTTCGTGTTTCTGAAATCATCAATCAAATATCAACCCACAAAATCAAAGCAAAAGAAAAACGTAGCAAGAATTGGGGCAATGCGTTTTTCCCGACCTTACGAAACATGATTGCCAAACCAACTTTTGTTGGGCTGAAAAAAGGCAAGTTTTATTTAAACTCGTCACTTTAAGCTGCTGACTTTCATCACATGTTGCGACGCTTTTTTGTTTGCTTCTCTCTTTTTATTATTTTCTGTCAATTTCTTAAACATGACGTGATCATCTGCTGACGTCATCCCTCAGACAGACCACCCTGGAGAGGTTGATGTGATTTCTCTGTGGGTGGACACTGTCCTGCTGGTCTCTGCTGACACTTTATGAGGCCGACATGACATCTGATATGACATTCACGTGTACTAGGTTCCATATGGCTAGAATCGAGGTGTAGACAAATCCAGGCATCATTGGAGGAGTAGGTCTGTCATCGGAGAAGACGGAGAACCGCTGAGCTCTAGGATTATTTCAAATATGTCAACTGCTGAGAACGAGTGGACTCAGTTTGGTCTCAGGAATGTTGAGAGCTCGTTTAAGGCTCCCGATGTCGGCGTCAGACTGACCACTAACCGGCCACATCCGGTTAACACCTCCCTCCTGAGTAGCCTCACCCGCCATGTGATCCCTCTCCCACTGACGACCACCTACGACCACTACCCACATGCGGCCAACTCACCGACGACCCGGCCAAGATGACCGGTTTCACCCCAGCAGATATTTCATTCCTATACATGGGTTTCCTCCATTAAACAATCAAAGGCTCTGTGTATGTGTAGGGTTATTTACGAGAAACATCTGCTTTCAGAGATGTGGTATGAGGCGAGAGCTTCTTCCGTCGTCAACCCTGGCCGCAGGGAAATTAAGAATATCGTAGTTACTATCTTTATTGAGACATGCCCTTGTTACCCTTGATGCTGCTTACAGGTAGATCGTTGAGAATGTAGAAAGTCCACATGAGTAAGACAGAATCTGGGACCTAATCTAGGATCGTACATGAAGACCCTTTTCTGTACGCCAAGGAGACTCACGTACGATGTGGGTCAACTTAATATAACACTTATGGACGGCTAAGACTGTCTTAGCGAAAGAACTTTAAAATTATTAAACGATAGCCCTTGTACGAGTTACAGAAACGGGTCTTCGTGTACGATCCTAGATTATTAAACGGGCCCCTGTGTCCCCATTGGGAGCCGTGTATTGAAGTCAGCCTTGTTTGTGACATACATGTATATGAGTTGTCCAGGCAGTCATCTTCACGTGGAAAGTCATCGTGGGAGGTCCCATGTTGGAGGCTTTTAGCATCTCAACACGCACAAACTTGCGTTATCAAAGTGCTAACCACTGGTCGCACTGCTCATGGCTGACGGTTGGTTCCAGGGTCTGTCTCAATGGATTTATCATTTAAATGCTTCCCGAATTGTGAAGTTATTCTAATTGCAAAAGAGAAAGCATATTTAGGTAATTGTTAGTGACTAGGAGGAGGAAATCGTTGTGGAGGCTTCACTTTTAATCTGCAGTATGAACGAGGTGTAAAATGTTGACAGAAGGGCATCTAAAACGTCGACCACAATAAACTAAGATACACAGTAAATTATTATTACCCCCAGTCCCCAGGGTAATCCCCAATTAGAGTAATCCTGTTCACTTTAGGGGAAACGGTCTTAATAGGGATGCACACATTAAAAGACAAATGGCGCCGATAAAATCTAAGACGGACAGGTCATTTTTTAACTTGCACATGTAAGCTCATTGTCTTTATATTCAAGTTCGTTCACTCTTGACTGGGGTTATTTCACGTTGAGATGGCAGGGTATTAATTAGACATTAATTAAGCCTCGCTCACCCAGCCGGCTCTGGCAAAGCAGGATGTGACACCTTCGAGTTGTGTCACAGAGGCAGGCGGAGGACCGGCTTCTCTGAGGTTGGGAAATTAGCGAGATTTACATCAGTGAGATGTTGGTGTCGATTGCTTTGTGGGACTCGGGGGTCCCTGCTTCGCCCATCCAGACCCACCTCAATGTCCTCCCCGCCGCCGCCTCCTCATTTCCACTCATCCATCAGAGCACCCCGACCCCGCACACTGAGACAGACGAAGTCCCGTCGACCGTTTTGCACGGAAACGTAAAGCAAATTCCCAGTCTGTGCGGCCGTGGGCTGTGAGTGTGACACAGCGTCATGCACTGATTCACCACGGCGCTTGTTACCTCGCTAACCGTCGGCCAGAAGGCTGTAATAAACTCCAGCAGACACCCTACCCGACCCCGACCACCACCAAGACGAGTTGACCCTCCAGTCTTTAACGCCTTGTGAACGCCCGATTTGCGTTTAAAGTCCTGCTACCTGTACGACCCATAAGCGTCATTCTTACGAGCACCATGCAAGTGTGTATCGGCCCATTACACAACAAAGAATGTGTGGGTTGAGGGTGAAAGTGTTTCTATAAGGTGGTGAGAACTTTGAGATTTTCTCGAGACCCAGTTGGAGTCCACAATGGTGAGAGGCCTTTGGGATCCCAGTAATATCTTGGTAAAGGGTAAGGAGCGGGGTTGAAACACTGCACTGTGTGGGGTTGAAGTGTTTGTGTCGACGTATGTTCTATGCGGGGGGTGCTATTATGACCTATTATTAGTAAAACACATCGAGAATAAAAATGATCGGTTCTTAGGAGCCAAGTCCCTCAGGTGCTTGGCTGTAAGAAAAAAAGGAAGATTGTCTTCATTAGGTTTTGATCATATAATACCTTGGGTAGCTTTTAGACATCTACATAGGCAATATGATACATATGCGTGTTTTTTTTTATATACATTGGATATACCTCACATTCTCTCGGAGATTTGTTGGTAAATCCGTATGTTTCATACAGAAAAAAATATGATACATAGCCTGATCTTGATAACCTAGTATATAGTGAGTAGAGAACGTTTGTAACATGCCACGACTGGGGTTGAACGCGGGACCTTTTACGTCTAAGGCGGCCATGCTTCCGTGTCCTTCCTGGTGGCCAAATGCTGCAAGACGCTGCCGGACTGCTCACCAGGTGTCGCGGCGGTATTTGTAGTCGTGGTCACGGGACTCCGCTCAGACGCCGGGTGAGCTTACAATGGTATTGATCCGGGATCAAGTGGCCGATAGGGGACGCCACCATGTGGCAGGAAACGCCGCCCGCAAGGCAGGCCGGGGATACTAGCGACTGGAGCGCCCCCTGGCTGGAAGAAGGCGGCGAGAAAAATGGGTATTTACAATAAGTCTGTTTTGTAAAACGGAGGACCTGACAGTGACATGGCGACTGCACTTGAAATATAACCGCACCCTCATAAATAAGAGTACTTTGGCTGGGCTGTATTTCAGCAAAGGTACACTGGATCCAATATTGTTTTGTCTTTTTTATTGGTTTATTTGCGAAAAGGTATACCCTCAGAACTTTGTTGAATATTTGTACTAAAAACGACAATTGCAATGAAGAGAGCATGATATAAACATTCGCGTAAAAGACAATATTTTGTAAATGTTGACGGAAAGGAGAAAATAATAAAACAAATTCTAGATTTTTGCATGGAAAGAGCGTCTGCCCTATATCGGGGGTTGCAAACCTTGCCGTGTACCATTTGGTATTCTGGGTGGTTGGGGGTTGGCTGTGTTTGATGAGTTCACAAAGCGGGGTGGGTGGCCAGGCGTCCCGGGGACCGGAATCTCAATGACGGCCTCGGCGGCGCACGGCGGCTTCCGCCTCGGGTAAAGAGGTCATCGCGGGTCGGACGCGAGGCCAAGGTCAAACCAAGGGCAGACGACAATTCGATACCCGACAGGCCGCCCACCTGACAATACGGAATCCGGACCCACACCTGGCCGGCCCGAGTCAAGTGAGTGCCGCCCGACTCGTGTTTGAGGCTGTCAGAAATTTATAAAATCCGCAAATAAGGGGTCGCTCTGTGAGTCGCACCCGGCGTGGAATATTGTATATTCATCTCCACGGTCGACAAGTTGCAGAGGCCCCGCCTCACTCTCCTAACACAGACCTCTGTCAGATCTGCGCCCCTCCATCCAAGCACCGCTACTGTATACACTCTCGTTCTGCTGTGTTTGTCAATGTGTACATGGACAGCAGAGTGTAGGCCTACAGTGTACTTGAACTTAATTCCGATCAATATCGAATAATTTTGTTTCGCTTCTCCGTTTTCATATAGATATTGGTTATTGTGGTCAGGAAGGTTCCCTTTTTAGGACAGAATCGCGGCTGAAAGCATTAGAACTCTGCTTGGATACTATTTAATCCCCGTTGACTTTCTCGATGGACAAAAGGGTTGAGGGGGAAGAGGGGTCAACTTCGGTACTTCTTCCAAATCCCCAACCCTTAGAAAATGCATGTTTGTGTGGATATGCTACCACATTTAAGGATTAAATACTTAATAAATCAGTAGACGACGCTTACCTGCTCGATGTTGTTTCCTCCTCCCGTCAATCGAAAATATCTAGCAGCAAAAATAATTCTCAACAGTCGCAACACATGTTTGTCTGATATGATATGAATACGATATGCCAGCATAGACAATATGAATGCAGAGTTCATTTGATGAAGCTTTGGTTAAATATTTGGTAAAAATATTTAGAATAGAAAATTTGCAAGCAGGATTTTTCATGCGGTAAGCTGATTTGTGGGGGTGGGGGTGGGTGGGGGTTCCCTCTGAGCTCATTATCATACCCCGTCGGAGCCCCCCTCCCCCCTCCCTACCCGTTGTCGTCTACAGGCCTGAGGGCAGTCGTATCTCCTCCGAGAAAAACAAAAACAGCGCTGCCTCAATGATATGTTAATTCCCGTTTATTACCGAGAGAGAATGCACGGGAGGAAATAAAAACCCAGCGTGGGGCTGAGGCCGACCTGACGGTGGCGGTCCTAGTCGGGGTGGTTTATGTCTTTATATCCCAATTACTAGTCGCCAATCCAGCGGTGCAGATCCGCTGAGCGTGCTGCCGTAAAAGGAGGGCGTACAAGTTGGCGCATTGTGCTCGACTCCTATAGCTACCTGGAAACGAGCAGGTTTACATATCAGACGGCCATTTGTGGTCTTCCCGCCCGCACTCCTCCTCCCTCCCAAACAGTCAGCGTGTGAATTATTCAGCATTTGGAAACTTAATGAGACTGAGTGACACAGGGACCTGTTTCAACAGAGGTGTGGGGGATTTCCCTCTGGCCCTGTGTGTGCTTCTGTGTTTGTGTTTGGGAGGTCGGGAAAGTATTGAGAAGGGTCCTCAACACAACGATAGCCAATAATGAGTCATAACGGAAGCATCGTGGTACTAGTATGGTGGCTTTAGTTCTTTAGTTTTCACTCAACATTCAAAAGTTTAGATAAGTAGTTCTCCCCGCTGTTCACAAGGAAATTCACGGATTTGGCAATTGAGGATTTTTTTTCGGTTGTGTCGAAGATCATATTCATATTGCCATGATATCCACAGAGGGAGGGGAAAAAATAAAATTTGATAATGGAACAAACAATGGAGCACAGCAGCGCATTCCTCCAGCATTCCTTGTCGACACTGACAATGGGCGCCTGTGTGAGCTGAACCCCGCATGCTCGGCTTGCTCGTTGTTCTGGCATGGCTGCCGACCTTGGTCATAAACCCAGCGCGGTTATGTCAAAACCCTCATCACCCAACAGCACACCTGTATACACCTGTCCGGGCTTGAGCTTTCACTTCCGCTGCCCAAAAGGGGAAAATGAAGAAGACACGCACTACCCGTTGCATGTCGGTGGCGCCGTCAAAAGCGCCACCTTTCGTGCAAAACAGCTGTTGGCATAGTGGGGCTCTACAGGGACCGGAAGCAGATGTGCAGGAAATTGGCGTCTCATACTGAAAATTAGGATCAAGATGGAGAGGTGACATGATGATAGGAGAGTTGTTCCCCACCAATCAGATAAAAGGGATTCTACGTACACATGGTACTGTCAGCCACCTATCTGTCTTCCCTGTGGTATAGATAAACAAAAAGGTTCGGTAAATAGGGGTGAAGTCTTGAGTGTCTAGAAATGGTTAAAATTCTGCTGCTGGAAGTTTTAGACAGCATATTCAGACCTGCAACTTTCATGATTATAAATAAGATAGTGGTTATCTTTCTTGACAATTTCCCCATGGGCCTCCTCTTCTTCCCCACAAGTTGTTCTCCCTCCTTTCGTCACTGCTTTGATAAGAGGTACTCTACCACACTCATACTTCTATCATCTTTCCCTTACCCCTCCCTTCCACTCGTTTTTCTTTCTTTCTTGTAATCTCCTACATCCTTTGGTTTTCATCTTTGTTCCCCCGTCTTGTCTTGAGGAAGATAAAGATGGCGTGTCCTTGTCACACATCCATAGATACCCCTGACCTTTCCTGACACGTGTCTTCCCCAAATGGCCAGACACATTGCGTTTTGCCTCTCTTGGCCTTCCTGCATCCTGGTCCGGCAGGTCAGCACCCTGCCGCTGGACGCCGCACGGACGCTGCATGGACGCTGGTACATGGCGCAGACGACACTTTGATCACTACTAAGTGGGACACGACTGCAGCCATCACCAGATACCCGGTGATCAAAGAGCGGGGTCAAGGGGTCATGGGCACTGATCTACGTCAGCCGAGGAAGACCGACCATCACTCGATACTGACTGTGATCTATCTGCCGAGTTCGATATGATCACAACGCGATGAGAACAGGCTAGGACTGACCCTTCACTGCTGGCTAGCCCCCCCCCCCCCAAGAAAGCCGCCAGCTGTGACAAATGATGGGCTTGTAAGCACTGGAGTATGCTAGCATCACTGTATTTAATGGCATCCGCATGATAACTAACCCCCTGACACTAAACTCAGATGAAATTGGTACAATCTGGGGAAAATCTGTATCTCATATGCATTTGTATACAGTTTGATGTAATTGGTATAACTTGACGCATACGATATTAGGCCGACAATTCCGCAATTTCACAGTGAGTGACTCAGAACAGTTATATGACGAATCAACATTCCTGATACACCATTGATGGCTGCCATGACGACACAAAGGTGGTGGTGTATTGTGGGCGCAGCGCTGACCACCATCTGGTTCACTCATTCAGTCCGCACATTCTGTGTATGCAAAAGGTATTCACAAAAGTCGTCTGCTGCGCGACCTGCGCCCTGTCACTGACAAATGGTCGGCACAGACTGCCCCCTTTGAAGTTGAATTGTATCCCGAAGCTATACCTTCCTAATCCGTGAGGGATATTTACACACCTCAAGTAAAATGAATGTGTATAGAGGTGAGTATTGTGTTCTCTAGAGGTAAACCGTATTGAACTAAGCAGAAAGTCACAGTTGCTCGGGCGTTCGGCTGGTTGCATGGGCATTTACAAGAATAGTCAGTGTTTACTGTGAAAATAGATGTAAATTGAAGCGGAGAACCATTCGCCGCCCCGTTTATAGTTATGGCATCCTGCACCAGCCTGCCTGATTGGGTGGATTCAGATGTTATTTTCATTGTTCTGTTGGAATTTTAATATGTTGGCGGTTCGTCCGTCATTAGTTGTAAATGAGAATTTATGAATTTGTAGTGCTAGAAGGCTGTGTTAGAAATCTAAAAGAGGACGCCGATGAGGAATATGACCTTCATTCAATGTTTCCATTTATTTGCAATACACACACATTCGTACGCATATATCTTAATGCATCCAGATACTAAGAGGGTGAAGTTTAACAGAAAGACATTTGGACAATATAACCTGTTCGCTAATAGGTGCTTAGATACTGTTTAACCTCTTCTTATACTGAGGTTAAAGATGCATTCTGACCTAATGTCTTGACAGTTTGAGTCGTCAATCGGAAGTGATTGATGAGTTTTAGGGTTTTGGTCCCAATCAGCGTCTATGTACCGTCACATTGTCGGTAGGGTGCGCCACCCTGCAGGCCAGAGTCTCAGCAGGCCTCAAAACGCCCTCCAGACGTGGCTTTCACTCGCCAGGCGCACTGGACAAAAGTCGTCTGCTCTAAGGCGCTAATCATGGGCGACACTGAGGTGTTGGGGAAGGAGGGTCCGTCGTGCCGCCCGGCGGGCGGGATTTACCCTCCACTGTCCCGGACGAGGTGCGCATCGCTTTGTTTAATTAAACACTTGATGGCTGGTTGGCTTTCACCGAGGCTCCCCTGCCGAACTCGATGGACAGGAGGTGTTTAGGGACGCGTCCAGGGCATGTGCCCCCTGTGGTGACAGAGTGGGAAATAAAGAAGTATGGGAGTTTTCGGGACCACCCTTTTCCCCAACGCCTGACGGTACGACGCAATCAGCTCGCCATTGTATTTGGCGGACGCTCAGTTCCGATTGAAACGTTGTCGACCAATCAGCAGGGTCGTTACATCAGGTGCCTGGTGCTTGGGGCTGATTGAGTAATATCTCCTTAATGAAAGACCGAAGCCCTCCAGGACATCTTCACGTGCTTTTACCTACCGCCTTACGACAGAGCAGGCGGCGCATGGACACGGACCTAAACCGCAGCAATGAGAAGAGGCACTGTGGGCGAGGAGGTCTAGAGGTAGTCAGGTCGGCAGCAGGCAGCAGCGCTTAATTCTCTGTATTTCAAGTGGGGTCTTTGTCCGTCCTGTCTAGTGGCGACCCCTGACGGCTAGGGGCCAATTAGGCCATCCCGAAGACAGAATTAAACGTTACAAGTGTCCTGCGTATTTACATCTCAAAGAGAGGGGCAGTGGCAAGCTGCGGGCCCCTGGCTGCGTCTGCCCGCGGCGGCCACTACCTGCAGATGACGGGGCAGCGACTATTAGTTTAATTCTCACGTTTTTCGCGGCCCTCAAGATCCAGGACTCTCCTGTGAAGGATCTAGTGCAGCCACAAACTAGGTCATGTTCCTTTACTGGCACGCCATATTTGATGTAACTCTTGAAATGGTCCTCCCGGGATATGAACAGATTCATCCCTGAATATTGAGTGGAATAATGTCGGTCATAGGCATAACGACACGTGACCAGGCTTTGATAACTCAGTCCGGGTATAGGAGTGGGATATTGGAAATCGTTGCACGCTCGGGGTATGAAGACAACCTCCAGTCCCAAGCCATCCGTATCAGTTGTAAGCAGCAGTTATTGCTCAGGTGAAACGGGAAAGGTGGAGGTAGGTTGGGGGAGGGGTAGAGGGGTGGTAGGAAGGGAAGCCAGAGTGTGTTGGGGTGGGAGAGGAAGGTTCAGATAGGTATGTGGTAAAAACAAAGGAATCGGGGGGCCTGTTGCTCTGAACCGCCCAGGTATGTCAGGGAACAGACACACCTGCACGCACAGAACGGGGAGACACTGGTGCTGCTGGTGTAGGTGGCAGGGGAGAGGATTATTGACAACCTGCCATTCCCGGAACCCGCTCTCCAGTGAAGGAGACAGACGGGGGATTGGAGGTTTAGTTGTTGTTGTAGGTACGTGATTAGTTGTGTACAAGGGAAACATCAGTGAATGGTCACTGGTAATCCGGAACTACATCTCAGCTGAAGATGCTCATTAAGATAGGACCACGTCATTGACCTCACTCAGCATTCCGGAGAAGAATAGGCTGTGCCTCCATTAAGAGCAGTGTCCACTCTACCTGCCACAACAGCCCCGCCCACAATGACAACAAACTCAAACTAATGACCACCTTTCGTAACTGATACAAAGATCAGTCATTCTTCACCAACCACTCAATGTTCTGCCAGAGGAAACTGTTCTATTTTTGACAAGAATGCTTCACCTACCAAGTCATCATGAAATGCCTTGAATACTGCAGAACCACAATACTTTGGTAGTTTCCTACTACCACTTGTGTCTGGTAGATGAAAGAATCCTCAGTTATATCTTTTGTTAATAAGTTATAATGGGAGAATCTTATCACATTTTGTACACTCTAAGTACCAAGAATATATCTGGAAAAATTATGAACAACATTTGTCATTTTTCATATGTCTTTTATGCTCTGCCTTGAGAGTTGTGCAGGTTTGTCAGTACATGTCTATGTACATGTATTTATCCTACCCCTCATATAAATCTCCATAGACTTAACATAGTGGGCCTGTATGCCACGGTTATGCCATAAAATATTTATATGCCACTGGTGACATATGAAGTTAAAAACATGTGACAGGGTAGGATAAAATCTAAACATCACTTAATTTCATATAATTGTTTACATGCCATTCATTGTCTTCCGCTACAGATATCACTCAGCTCCGCTTCGTGATATCATTCCGCGAAGATAACTCATGCCTTATATACAATCATATGAAATTTTGTGATGTTTCATGATAGTATTCGGGTTTGGTCAGACTGTGTTGTGCGGGTGTTCTATAAACGTCGCTGATTATGTGTGATGAGTGTGCGTCGCAGGTGTGTGGATACGCACTGAGGTATGCGGGAGAGGAGGCAGGATTATCGGTACATGTGGGGTTGGGATTACCACAGTGTGAGTGACTCACGCGGCCTCATTAGGCGGCACACCTGCCAGGTGAGTTGTTTACAGTCAGTCCGCCGACCAGCTTTTAATTAAGGCCCGGCTTTAGGCGGATATGAGGAATATGACGTGCACAATAATGCACGTGAGGCAGGCGACAAACACGCCTCATAACTCATCTGGGGAAGATACATGACGTACATGGTGTTTTTCACACGACAGACGTACGGAGAAGTACGTGATGAACACGGCAGACAGGTGTGACGTCACACCTGACCCACAGCTGATCACTATGGTCACGTGGTACACGGGCTACTTTGTGGGGTGCACAGACAATAACGGAAATAACAAGGTCAAATCGAGAAGCTGGCAGAGCAAACCTTAGCTGGATTTGGAGGTTGAATTTGTTATGTCATTACACTTTGGATAAAAAGTTACGGTTATACTCGAAGGTAGAATGGGAATCTATATCCAGGGCAGTCTGGAAGTGGTCTGAATATAAAATGGACATTTCCATTTAGAGAGGAGACAACAGACAAATGGCCTTACTATTGATAAGGACGGGTATAGGCACCTCTCCAAGTATCGATCACTGTCGGCGGTGTATCTGTGAGCAGCGGTAGGTGAGCAGTAGGGACTCGACCAGCATTCCGAGCTGGCAGTGTTTAGAGGTAAACCTACGTCCTTCACATACATTCTGTCATGCACATCGACGTGCAGGCTATTCAGTGTGTCACCAAGTAAGATGTATGGGGAATATGTCAGCCCTGCTTCCCAGCTTTTTGTGTCGCCGCATGGGGTGGAGACGGGATAGGAGGGTACCGTTTTAGTGCCCTCTTTTTACTCTCCTTGAACCTGCAATCACTCCTTTCTCTTTTACATACCTCCCTATCCCTCACCTTCGACCATCAACCACCCCTGATAGCAATTTACGCCATTTTTAACCTGTCCTTCTCCCAGTCCCGAATGACTAAAAAGGGGCAGATCTACTTCTTGTTCTTAAGAAGTTTACACCTCATCCACCCGAACCCTTAACCTCCTTTTGATTTTCTTTCAATTTCCACACTTTCATCAGGCCCATCTGACTAGTTCCTGTACTCTTCGCTCGCCCACCCCTTCCTCCCTACTTGCCAGTTGTCATTGAGGATTCATTGAGCGTCCTGGCCGAGAGACCGCCAGGGACGCCGACAAACGGTCAAGTGGCCTCCCCGCGCCATTTCTAGACTAATGGCCGCACATCAAAACAAGTCGAGCAAAGGAGGGCGCTGTTTGAAAAGGTTTTTAATTAAAGCCTGACTTCCCGCCTGTCGCCCTCGACTCCGTGTGGGCGTGGAGAGGGCGACGGGCGGGCAGGGGGCCAGTGTGAGGGGAGAGGAGGAAGTAGTGGACACTGACGTCACGTCGTCGACGTGCTCTAATGGCCGCCAGTGACGGGGAGGAGCATGACCTCCCCGACGTGGGCAGCAATGAGGAGGAGAGGTGTGTGTGTGAGAGCGGGAGTCTGGGCAGTACACCTGAGTCAGTAGATGTACTCAAGTCTCTGATTATGGACATTCATTGAATAATTAAAAAATCAAACTACAATACTTTGATTATGGACATTCATTAAATGATTAAGAAATGAAACTACAATACTTTTATTATGGACATTCATTAAATGATAAAAAAAATCAAACTACTATGTTAAACAGGCTGTCAAGGCTGAGGGTTAATGTATGGGGAGGGGAAAGGGAGGCGGGGTGCGGAGGCAGAGGCGAAGGGGTATGATACAGGGACAGCGGCCAGTCTACTGAGTCGGCTGTGAGTGAGGAGGGCGTTGGGGTTTGAGGCGGAGTGCGGCCACTTTGATCCCAGCCCAGACGAGCACGCTAAATTAGGTCGAGTGACCAGTGACGAGGCGGACGAGCACCGTGACAGCTGACCAGACTCTCACTGCAGCATGGCCTCCTGGAGGAAGAGTCTGAGCGCAGATACAGATCAATAAAGCACGGCCGGGGAGGTGGGAACACTGCAGATTAGGTGCGCACATGAAAGAAAAAACAACTTTTAATGTTGGTCTGTAGGGAAAGCAATCACATCATGGGTAAATCTTACCTGTTCGCACCCTCTCCCTATACCAACCATGTGTGCCAGTCTACCTGTATGTACCCCGTACATCCGTAAACCCGCATAGCGAGTCGACGATTAACCCAGTTTGCTTCCACGGCTCCTCCCCCAGTGTCCCTTCTCCATATACAGGTGTGCGCGGGCGTGGTCATTCCCTCCAGACCTCATCCCCAACCTCCAGCACTATCCTCCTTCATCCCATTTCACCGGTTTCACAGCCTCCAGTCTCATCCAATATTTCCCACAGAGCTGCCGATAGTTTTCATTTGTCGCCGTTCTTCCGCCCAGAAGATTTAATCAGTTGACGTGATAGGTCAGGGCGGGGTAATTCACGAGCATGCAATTCAAGATAAAAGGGAATGTTTCATGTGTTTTACCCTTTCTCCTTTTATGAGGAGTTGGACATGGCTGCAGTTAAATGAGCTCACCACCAAAGCAAAAAAATAAAATCCCATCCCAAATTTGAAACAATACTATCTATGAGGAAAATGAAGAAAGCTGATTCAATTCCAACATCTTTCAGGGTGTTTTGATTCACGCGACTATAGAAAATTACATTGGACCAATCATTAAGAACCTGTTAATAGTATTTTCAATAGGATGGGAATCAAAGCAAATCACATCTTGCTGGATGAACCATTTCGTATGCTTAACACGTCAGTCGTGAGGGTCGGCTCTTTACCTGTCAGGTTATTGCATGGGTCAGTGCAAAAAATCTTAATGATTTGGATAAAAGGACACTTCTCAACATGGAGAATATAGACCAATGGGTTTCCCAATCAAAGGCTGACAGGACAAGAAGTGCTTGGGGTGGAGGTATGTGGAGGGGGTGTCCCTGGGCCCCGTATCTCCTTTCCCTACTGCCAGATCGCGTCCATCTTAACAAGCATCGCTACCAGAGGAAAAATAACTATTTTTGCAATGCAATCGTTGGGATCAGAAGTTCTTGCGGCTTTGATCACTCTGCACCAACATTCTGTGCACGTGTTCTTGAGTGGGTATTCCTCCCACCTCCCGCCTACCCACCCACTTCTTCTCAGTGCCACTGAGTGCTGATCGTATCGGAAATAACATCGTTATCCCTACATGGCAGAAATTAATGATCCTCAGTCTGTTAATTCCACGTCTGTGTGAAGTTGGCGCGGCCACACTTTGTCTCCATACTAAACCTGTGATTGTCGCAGTAAGTGGTTGGTCATTATCTGTGAAGCACCAAACCAGGGCATCAACAATCACTGAACTGAACTATATTAGTCAGATGTTTGTGTCTTATCTTCGATTATTAATAATATCATACTGGGTATGTTATACTGTACTATACATTCTTGATACAATTTCCTATATCTACATATAATGTCTTAGGAAAATAGATATGTCGTTGGGGCTATGATAACAGTGGTCTACTTATAGTAGATGACGTATAGTAGATGACCTTTCCGGGCTGTGCTGCAGCTTTGAGCACCTCGTGGGCTGAGATAAACAAAGTATGTCGAACTTTGGCAGATCGTCCCTCAGCAGTCCAGGTTTTCGATCTATTGCACCACGGACAGAGTATACATACCAAATACTGCACTCGCTGATCAAGATATCACCTTACTGGCTGGGGTTACAACACACTAATGAGCGTTTAGTCCGAAAATAAACCGTCCTCAAAATTCACCAGTTGAACATGATACATGTATGTGCACGCAGAATTCCAGTTTATCTCACAGATGGTATGCACGAATTGAATCAATCAGCGCTATCTCCTAACCTGTCTCACGTATTACGAGCATCCGAGATGATGTGGCGACAAAAATGACGGTGTGTGTGTAATAAACGAAGGACTCCATCCATCAGAGCCTGCAGTAGCTTTAAGACGGGTGTCGATAAAAAGAGGGTGACATTCACACGTGGTGCCTTTATTAGATCGGGAACGTCGAGGATGTGAGGTGGGAGAGGGCCAGGTATGAATTCAGAAAAGAGAGGCATTGTGGGGATTCATTCAATATTATTGCTGTGCAAATGGGGAGCAGGAGGCAGACGGAGATTGTCAGGTGTTAAAAAGGGAGACAGGAGAAAGGGAGACAGCCGGGGGTGGGTTTGGTGGTAGAAGCGTGTGGAGTGGAGGGATGAGGGTGTTGGTGGTAGCAGTGATGTGGAAGGGCGAGAGTGTTGATGGTAGCATTGGTGTGGAGAGGAGGAGTGAGGGTGTTGATGGTAGCAGTGGTGTGGAGGAGAGGGGTGAGGGTGTTGGTGGTAGCAGTGGTGTGGAGGAGAGAGGTGAGGGTGTTGGTGGTAGCAGTGGTGTGGAGGGAAGGAGTGAGGATGTTGGTGGTAGCAGTGTTGTGGAGGGGGCGGGGGTAAGGGTATTGGTGGTAGTAGTGGTGTGGAGGAGAGGGGTGAAGATGTTGGTGGTAGCAGTGGTGTGGAGGAGAGGGGTGAGGGTGAAGGTGGTAGCAGTGGTTGGGAAGGGAGGGGTGAGGGTGAAGGTGGTAGCAGTGGTTAGGAGGGAAGGGGTGAGGGTGTAGGTGGTCGCAGTGAGTGGTGTGGAGGAGAGGGGTGAGGGTGTAGGTGGTAGCAGTGGTGTGGAGGGGAGGGGTGAGGATGTTTGTGGGTGTGAAGAAAGCGCCTGCCGCGGTGTGAGTGTCTGTGTGGGTTTGAGATATTGACTGGACAAACCCCTCACCGCACCTCCTAAACCCGCCCCCACACCTCAACGGTAAATACAAACACCCACCCTGTTGTATTGTATCTAGGTCAACCCTCCATCTCCATACCCCATAACCCCACTTACCCCCAAAAGGCTCAGCGTCTAGATGTTAACCCTGCATTGATGAGAGATCAAGACTATATACCCAGATCACAAAAAAACTGCCTCTCCTGGTGGCACACGCCCGTTTTACCTCGAGATAGGTTGTCGAATAGGTGTTTCCATGAAGAAATCGTCAAATTATTTGGGTGATAAAAAATAGGTTCGCTCACAGATGGTTAAGAACCGATTGCCTTCTCGTCTCTTTGTATATGTTTTTTTTCTGATGATCGCTAAATAGGACAGACATGAAAAAGAAATATTTCAATCATCATATTTTTTCCCTTGCGTCATGAATGGGAATTGGTGTTGGGATGTGGACAGCGGTGGGTGATAATTCATTATTTGGAGTCGGGTGGAGAGGGTTGGCACTGATAGGGCAAGCAGAAACTCAGCAAATATGTGCTCAGATATACGATCAGTTTCCTTTCGCTACCGTTGGGTGGCTGCGAAAAGCGGCGCCGCCGGCGAGCTCCCTGACTCACACTGCCACGCTCAACCACCTCAGAAAGTGAGTCCTTCTCTTGAGAGGCGGCCTGAGATCTTCAGACAACAGATAACCAACACCTCTTGGACATGGGGATGATTGAAATATTTCGAATAGAATTATAGGTATAGCAGACAGAACAGCCCGTCATTTGATTCTTCTGCAAAGCTTTTCAAGGTGAATAAATCAGTAAACCATTCCTTATCTATTTCATAATTAGAGATATCGTACACATCATAGTTCCTCTTGAACGTCAGGGGATAGGAGTACTACATTATACAGTCGTAAGCTCAGTAAAGCAGAATTCCCGCTGAACATTGAACTGAGTTGAACTGTTTATATTTGAATCTGGGAATATGTGACCAGGGCTGACATATTGGCGCGAGGGGTGCATGGACAGTGGGCGTGTAGGTGGTTGGGGGTTGAGGGGGTGCACGTGTCTACAGTGTGTGGCTGGAGCTCGGTTTGTCTTGTCACGGTCGGGTTTGTCTGTGAAGCCTGCAGCTGGTCCCTGGCGTCCTCAGGTGTGACAGGATGACCCTGGTCCGAGGACCAGCGGAATATTAAATCAGTAAAATCCAGCATGGCGTTGGGTTTCCTCGCACTTCTTCCCACATTGCCGCCACTTAACACATTGTCACCCTTCTGCATATTGACACCCCTTAGCATAGTGCCACCCCTCAACACATTGTCAACCTTTTAAGCATATCCTTGGGAGAATGGAGATATCTGTCGAGAAATTTCCAAAATCTTTGGAGATTTTGTTGTAGACGCCTGGGTTTTGATGATGAGGCTGGAATGATTTTGATGTTGATTGGGTAGTAGATGAAACGTTCACATGTGTATTATAGCAAATATTGCATACCTCAGTGAGTAGATGAATCATATATGCTTCTTGATAGTTCTGATTTTATTATACGTTACCACGAAAAAGCTCCTACCCCTAGCCATCGACCACATACAAGTCTGGGTGAGCTCATTGGTGTTCATAAAATCGGATTTAGGTGATATTGTGTACGAGAAGCAGATCCAGATAGAAAATGTGAATAGAATGAACGGCATTGTGTGAAGCACAGGAGTGGTCCTAAAGGTGGAGGTGGTCCAACATATCATAGTCCCCCGTCGATCTTTGGAGACGTGAACAGAGTGCTGTGAGAAAGAGAGTCACAGCTCCTTGACCTCTACTCTAGATGCAACCCTGATAATCTGAGACGGAATACATGCGTCTGATGTCAATACCAGAGCGGCCTGCCATAGAGCTCAGCCACGAGGATGGCGCACACTCCCGACCCTCCAAGTTCCTCATGCGGCATTTAGGTCGAGTATATTTGTCAAAGTCTGAGGCGGCGGAGACATCAGAGGCTGCACTAACTGCTTCCACATCATGGTCCACCAGGCATTTTCTCAGCTTGTTTCATGGCACACTTGGTCCTGCGTGCTCGAACCATGTGTGCGCGCCAGGTGGGGCGAGTCGTGAGTGGCCTTAATCCTGATGATCCAGCGCTACCCGAACCCGTTTAGCAGGCCTCCTGTGCCAGACTTGTCCACCGTGATCCCTATGTTTGTCTTTTCTCAGGTGAGAATAGAGTAGTGGGAAGTCTAGAAGTCTGTCATTGTCACTTTAGAGTAATGTTGATCATCGTGGGATTGGCCTACCTATATGCGATTTGCTTTCCATCCCACCCCCATCCCAAACCCACCCACCCATAGTTTAGGAAAGCACACCATATGGTATAGAATACACATCAACACTAGCGAAGACTCGCGAGGCTGGTGGAGTGATGGGAGACGGCATCGCTAGTCAATCCCAAAGCTGGAATTGATAAGGCATTGAAGGAGTGCACTCCAATGCATGCCAAAGGCTTTGCGCTTTCATTGCCTTTGTCGCGTTGCATGTGGTACTGTTCTTGCCTCCCAGAGCCGAATATCTTACTTTTCTCGCAAGTTCAATATGAGAAGGTATATATATATTCCAGAATGTGTTTAGCTATAATCATATGACGTGGGATCAAACCGCATTCTTTGTTAGTGGAATTGAGCGACGAGACGCATAGAGCGTCCCCCCGGCGTCCCCCCAGCGTTTCCACCATTTTGGACGGTGGTGTTGCATGATGGCATGGTAATGGTCGGACCAGGGTGGGCGGGGGTTTCAGAGTGGGGGGCGACGTGGCCACTCAGGTGTACCCTCTGGTACAGACAGGTGGGAACCTCATCATGGCCCCCACCCCTTGAGGTGAGCGAATTACCTCCGGCCATCAGTCCTTTGTCTCATGGGCCCGCCACACCTTCCATCGTGGTCACACATGCTAACGCATGCTAAACATGTCATTATACGCTGTGTATATCATGGAAGCAGCAGCTTTCCTAGCTAGATGGCTGTTACTGCATTTGTATCAGGTAGTTGGCGTGAGACCGACTGGCTTGGGTGGGTCGAGGGGATAAATTCTCAGGGGGTATATTTCATAAAGAATTCCCCGCTTCGCACACACACCCACACACACCATGCCATACCGGATTGGAGTCAGTCATTCATCATGAAGTGACTGAGTCGTCGCCTCAAAATAGTAGCATGAGGATGCATTCATTATAGATCACGTCACTAAATAGATGTTGTGTCAAGATTAGTGTGAAAAATAGAAGCAGTGGAAAAACACCCACTCCACATAAAAAGATGTTTATGAAGCAACGATGGATTCTGGGATGTGTGATGAGGGGAGTACTATTGTAAAACTCGATGAGGTTTAATCTTGTCCACCGTATTCCATGACTGGAGTTTGGCATAGTGACTTCATGAGGCGAAGCCGAGTGAAGTCCGGAGCCAAAACTTCAGGAGTGGAATGCGGTGGACAAGATTAAAACGAATCAGGTTTTGATTTTATCCTGCCCTATCTCCTCGAATTTGGAATATTACGTGATAACAATGCTGTATGCCACTAGTGGCATATAAAACTCTGTATGCCAGTCAGCGTGGCATACGGAAACCCAATGTTAAGCTTATGGGATTTTATATTAGGGGTAGGATAAAGTAGAAGCCTTCAATGTAAAGTACATAGGAAAGCTTTGAGATTCAGACTACATGCAGTTTGTTTCTGTTTCTGTTGCTCCTGAGAATGGTGGTCTTTGTATTCGATACATGTATATACATGTAATGTAAGCATTTATGTCAATTAGATTTATCATTATTTAAACATGTTTGTCCCTGTTGTTGACGTGGGTTAAAATCGCAATCACTCACTCACTATATCGTTCTGTAGTGTTAAGAAGTTGGGTATATCAAAACAGGTCGGATGGATAATGAAAACCAGCCCTAACATAGGGGCTGATACCTTTCCACTTTACTGGTAGCGACACCATGTTTTTGAATGGAAAACCGTCAACAAAAATGTATGTCACATATGAAGACATAATTGATAAAGAAACTTAAACAACAACACAAATATTGATTGTAAGAACGGTACTGCAATGCATTCATACAGAAAGACACGGCAGACATTTTAGGAGGGGCCTAGACTGTGGATACCTTGCTTTGGTTAGTTCCCATGACTGACGATACACCACCATCTACAGTGGTAGTCCTCATAAAGATAATTAGCATAAATATGCCTTATGTATATCTTTATTTTATTGTATTAATCTTATTGCTATATGCTGTTCGACGATTGGATTCAAAAACTCCTATTCGTTTGTGAATGGCCTTTGTCAGTAAACAGACGAAATTAAGAAAAAAGATTTTTTAAAAAAAGATAAAAAGGATGTAACTGGAGGCTTGGTAGGTTGTGCTTTGGGGAATGGGCGCTGGGTTACATGGACCCAGGGAGGGGAAGAAGAATGTATCGGTACTAGTATCAGAAGTGTTGTGTTTGCGGCTAGGTAAAGACACTACCACTCAATCACCTCCTCCTAGTTACAGCATAATTACTACACTCTGTGAAACAAAAGCCGTGCCCGCTGTGGCCGCCCGACGTCGGTGTCACAGCCACCGCTGATGATGCTCCACAGCTAAGTGGCAGGAACATGATTTATCACCCATAATGATCATATCGCATTCCAACAATAATCCCTCCTTACCTACACGATAATAAACTCCTTCAAAAAGGAAAAGAAAACATATTAAAAAATACCAAGGGAGGTCAGGTTCAGGTACACCAGTGTATAGGTGGGTGGTTGTTTAGGGGAGGTAGGGGTGGTCGCCCCCACTTCTTCCCTACACGTCTCCATTACCCATCCTATCCTTGGTCACCTGGATATACCTGGGAAACGTTAGGCATGCCCGCATAAACGTAGAAGGCCCTGGAGTAGGGGGATAGTTAGGGGTAAGCAGCATGATTATGGGCTGTAACCCGGTACAGAATGATAGGGGAGGGGAGCGGGAGGGAGAGGGGTGGACGAGAACGGCACCTTTCTTCAGCCAACGAGTATAGAGCCCAAGATCCCTCGTCGGTCCTCTGCCCTTCTCTGCCCTTCTCGGCCCACTCCCCCAACCCTCGCCCCATGCCCCCTCCCTCTCGGCCCGCACGGCGCGGCGGGCGGGCGGCGGGGTGTCTGTTACCTGGAGGAGGGCGGCAGGTGGGTGCCCGCCGGGCTCGGACTGAGCGGACCGGGGCCGACAGGTGACGGGCAAATGATCCAAGTACGAGCTATTACCCGTCCAGACCCCAGGGTCTGATGGAGGCGCGTTGTCAACATGAGGGCTGCCAGCTCGCCGGATAGTAGAGCTTTTAACTGACCCTCTGACCCCTATAGTCTTACCACCACCAGAGCTGGGTTCCAACTTCCAGGTACAGGCGAAACGTATTGAAATTCATCCCAGAATTTCTTTCTAATTTCATGTATCTACAGGAGCACCATATCCAAATGTCTCACTTCTTTCTGGTATTATAATAACATGACGCAGTAACTAATCCTCCAGGGACGTTTGGCCTCCAAGACGCAGACCCTGGGTCCTGGCACCAGGGATGACACATAGTGGGGTCTCGTGGGTTACAGACGTCAAATACCAGGCAGGCTACCAGGATGAGGTCAGGAAAACATGACAAGCATGACTTCTGTTAATGCACCCCACTGTATGGACACACCTGAGTGGGTCGTCGCCAGCAGACCCCTAGATTTCCGTTTAACTGTAGCATTTATCATGTTTTGAGGTTAGTATATGAAAGGCTATACTGTGTATAATCATGTTATCAGTTATAAAGTGTCAGCTGTGTACGGTTTGAGTTGTATACACCAGTTCATGACATAGTTTTTGTTGTTTATGGATATGGAATCCTCGCTGATCAATGGTAAGCAAATAAGGAAAAAGCTGGAGAAAGTTTAGAATATTTCACATAGAGTGACTCCCGGGTGTGAAGGTGTATAGAGCGGGCACAGGGTGTGAACCAAACAGGCAGCTACTTTCCCCCGGGTCCGGAGGTAACCATGGTTGACCCCCTACCTGCATGTCACGTCAGGCACGCCGTTTCCATGGCGACCCGACGTCGTCATGCGACTGTCGAGAGAGGGGTGAGCGGGTGGGTCGCAGGGGACTCGCCCTCAGTGTTATAATTACCAGGGTTACATGCTGGCTTTGACATGATAGGAGGACATGATTTCACTCTTATTCCACCCTCCCATTGTGAAGCCCCGGTGACGCAGCCTCCTCTCCATTGCCCTCCCTGATGAGCCCCTCCCAAAAGAGGTGGGTTTTTGTTCGCGTGTACGTGTATTTGTTTTCTCAATTTTGTCACGAAGGTGTCAGATGTGAGCGCGTACCTGGTGGGGGGAGGGGGAGGTTAGACAAGGGGATAGCACTGTTACGGCCGGCCAGTTTCGTTTCCACGCACGTGCACTGTAGCAGGACACGTAAGCAGCCCGCAACGGACGCGGGGAACGCAATGCGTGTGCGTTTCCGCGTCAGTATCTGCTTGGCTGTGTCAGTGTGGGAATCTACGCTGTCACAACGGAGGGCGCGCTGAGGGTGTTTTCCCCACATTTCTCTCTGCTGCTGCTCTGAATATGAAACCTTACGTCAATAAACCTTCTTTTAAAAAAAACAAAACAAGAAAAAACGCGTACTTTGACAATCACCTTCGCATTGCGTGGACATATATTTGTGTCGCTACGTTAACTTGAGCGTGGCTTCACCCTGACGAAGATGACGTCACGGTGGGGCAGGGACGTCGCTGGTCGGTTGTTTGAGGGGTGCGTGACGTAGGGTAATTTGGAGCGGGTGCTGCCCGTGATGAAAATCTGAGTTACGCTTGACCTGTGTGCTGTGTGTTGGTCTCATGAGTGAGTCTGTGTATGTCGACAGAAACAGACAAACTAGCCAATGCATAACGTTTTCAGAGACCGGTAAAACATTTTTTCAATTTTAGATAATGTAGTTTCGTCCTCTTTGTGAGACCTTTTTCAATTGGTAACCTTGTAGGTATGTGCTTAGTTGCGGAACGTAGTGAGAACGTTACGGTTTGGATACGTTAACACCTATGGTTATCAGCACGTAATAGTTTGATTACTAAAGATTGCTAGTCGTGATAGCACACATTGCCGTATTGTAATGTCAAAATGACATTCTAATTTGACAAAGTTTCTGTATGATAAACAAGGTCATTAATTTCAAATGAAACGTGCTTTATGATTTACTGTTATGCTAGTAGGATTGGAGAATCCAAATCTAAGTGGGTAGGACCTACTGTTTCATGTGACATGAAGACATTTTATGATAATTTTAAAACACAGAACAACCTTGTCTCCCTCACAGCATATGGCCTTTCAAAGTGAGTTGCAGGAGGAAGGCATGGAAATATGTGTGTGCATGTTCAGGGGACGTGGGCAGGGGGTGGGTTCCCCGCTATGCTTACTTGACTTTCAAAGACGGAAAGGATTTTGATTTCGCCTCCCCGTGACTCGGCCTCTTGGGGATTTTAATCCTCACATGGTGCCCCAGTTTAATCCGCGGATGCCGTCCCAATACAGGCGGCGCATACAAGAGGCAATCCCCGACATTGTTTTACCTGCCCGGACGTCGACTCGGGCAAATACCCGACAAAAGTACAGGTAAACAACCAATACCGACCTTTCTTTGTTTTCAACTCAACTCCCAAACACGGGTATACATACGCATGTGTACCTTTTTTATTCTTCTTTAATTCGGTCGGTGTTCCCCTGTTGGGCTTGAGCGCCACAACGACTGTGGTCTGTCTGTGGTGAGGTGGTGGGGGAAGGTGCTCCCAGGAGCAAAATTCTGCACCCCTCGCCCAAGGGCTCCTTATGATTGGAGGCAAGGTAGGAGTGGAGGGCTGAGTATTTGTGTCTGGTCGGGAGCCGCACAGGGTGGCTTTGTGCATGGTCTGGCGTGGCTTTATGCGGAGACAGAGTTGTGGAAGTAATGTGGTCGTTCACACCACTGAGCAGCAGCCTGCTTGCCCCCATCCCTCAGCCGGCCGGCCCCTGCACGCCTCCTGAAACACGCACGCCCGTCCCTCACATCACAACCACCCCCGTCCGCCGGCCAGAAATTTCCCTTTGGGGGAGTTTTCTCAAATGTGTATGGATTTGTAAACGGAGAGCCGGGAGCTCTGCCTCTCGATTAAAGAATCTTACATCGAAGTATATGAATGCATACATAGGTTATCTTGAAATGATAATCGAAATAAGATTTGATTGACATGACCAATTATGGCAATATTTTATGTAGATTTTGTTTATTACGCCTCATATATCTTAGTCATAATATTCAAATTGCAGTAGTAGTTCACCTGCATCTTTATTGATATATTATTAATCCATACATATTGGTGATGGGAAATCAGGATGTTATTTCATTTGCGACAAGGACTGGAGAGTGATATTATTAATCTAAAGCGGTTGCATGTTCCTAGTTACGTGCTACGTTACGTGTAGGCGTCGCTGGACGTGGCCTCCGAGGCACGTAAATTGCTCCTTGTTAGACATGGCCGGGTGTGAAGAATGCCCGGCGTGCATGCATTTCCACTATTGCCACGGGCTGTCCACTTTTAAAGTAGTTAGACATTCAATGTATGGTATAAATCATTGAACACACCAGCAGCCCCCCAGCTCACCCACTCGGCACACACATCACGCTAGGCTTACGGCGCAGGTCTAAAGACTTGACCTAGATTGAAACGAGCAGTATTATTACGTAATACTGACAAAGACGCTTTCCATTCCCATTGCTGACGCCACAGATTCACTCAGGCCACTGGAACTGCGATTATTCATGAATAACTAAAAAATTCAGTTAGATGAGAGTGTATTTTAGTGGAATCCTCGCTGCCATCACTGGCCACGCAAATAGAGCATTTGTTATTTTCTCACAGTGGCTTCCCGGTCCTCTATGATGTTTCCCCGCGATTTATGAAATAGTTTCCCGCCATTCATGAAATTGCGTCTCTGCCGTTCGTTAAGTGGCTTGCCATTTGCGTGATGGTTTCTCGCCTTCCGCAAGTGGCTTCTGGCTATCGCAAAGTGGCTTCCCATCGTTTTGTTAGGTGGCTTCTCAGTCAGTCGCTATGTGGCTTCATCATAATTTCCGTATTGCCTTCTCGTTTATAAAGTGGGTTTTCGCCATCAGTAATGAAATTCTTGATTTCATGGCTGCTGCAGGTGTAACAGTTTCACCCAATGCGTGTGTGTCACCATAAGTACGTGCCTGACACGCTGCAGTGCTCCAGAAGGTGGGCGAACGACGAGCAGCGCAGTGTTGTCTGACCCTCCCTCTCTTTCCCTCGGGCTCGGGAGCTGCAGGCATCATTTCCAGGCTGGCGGGTACATGGTGGAAGCTTTGTAGCTGGCCGCTCACTAGCGGTAGGACTGAGCTGACGGGCGCCTCCGTCTCCCCGCCCGCCGATCTAACCTGGCCGCCCGCCATCCTCCCCCGGCCACGCCACGGGGATTCAGATTCTCAACAACAGGTGTCCCACTTCTTAGCGTCGGTCCTGCAACAATTACAGTCCGACTAATAGCCGCTCTGTTAGACTTAAGACAGGAACACCTACTGCTGCCCGTGAAAAAAGTTCGGAGCCAAGTCAGCGTGTAGCGTCTACAGATTTTCTCTTGTTCGCCGCGCGCTCCGAGCGGGTTATTAAGCCGAGCCCCGCATTCGGCGCCTACAATCAGCACACTGAACGAGAGGTCTACCACATCCCTTTCTCACCTCAGAAAAATTACCGAATGATACTTTCCCCTCCCCTCTAGTGTCCTATTGCATGGACTGTTTGTTGAGACGATAGTGACAGGTGTGTTTACGCAAGTTAACCGCTAAGATTATATATGTTCGTGGTGGAAGATAGAAAAGGTGTTTCGTCAAACGTGAGAAGTTGGCAGTTGCGGCGGTAGCGTGGAAACCTCTTGTTCGGATCAAGCTGCTAACCCTACGTTCCATGCACCAGGACCTCCCCCACCTCCCACTTCCCCGCCACCAACTTCCATTGATGGCCGGGGAAAAAGTGGCACCATGATTGTCCCTGGTTGAAGACCGGGCTCAGGTAAAACCGAGCACCACCTGAGTAAAGATCAAAGCAGGAGGCGGGTAAGAGGGAGGAGTCAGTTGTCCTCGGTTATACCTGTCTAGGCTTTTGTTCTTTCCGTCTACTTATTTCTTATACCTGCTTAAGTACTATTCCCGGTCCTTGTCCCCTACCCCGCCGCTTTTCTTCTTCCCCATATCTGCCCCGTATAATCATTCGCTCTTCTTTGGGCATGATTTTGGCTCAGGTTACTATTTCTGTTTCCCACACTCAAACAAATACCCATCAGCCACAGTTGTCGTCATTAAATATATGTCCGATGTTACTGCCCTAATACCATTACATATATTTAAAAGATATTGAAATGCCTCATCCTGCATGTCTGTCCGTCGTCCCAGTCCATATTCCCATTATGTCTTTTTTAATGGTTTGGACCTAACGAATATGTTAATCACACACTTGGTTGATAGAGAAAACGCGACAGAAAAAGAAACTAAAAGAACTGCGTCTGCTGTGATTAGAGTTCCGAATCTGGAAGTACCTGCTGGACCTACAATATGTACAACCTTGGATTCATTGGAAATTTACTTTTAAGTACATAGGAATATGCGCCTAGAATCTGCTCATGTACTCTCATCTGGGAATTGCTGAGGCATATGTAATTAGGTCAGGCCATTAGGTCAATTACACCAAGCATCAGCCAAAGGAGGTCAGTGTGGTACGTATGGAGAGGCACACAACACTGGGTACGTCACGGAAGGCTGATCATGTTTGTTTTTTCACTTTATGGCAAATCTGTCACTTTAAACACCATCTACTCGTAAGCAGATACATATACAAAGTAGGAGATATTGACGAAGATTTCTATCTGACGACTCCACTCGATGGGTCACACACTCTCCTGTGAAGTGTATCGTGTATCTACGAGTATGTGTCATATACATCTATGCTAACTTATCAGTATACCCTGAGCATATTCAAACCGACGTAAATTTGCATGAATCAAATGAACTCAGCCATTCTCTGCTATCCCCTCTATCAGTTGTTTTCCTGTCTACCTGTTCGCAGAACTACATACTTCTCTAGTTTCTGCCGCCTCGTGGGTAGAGGATAGAGCTCTCTGGTAGCCGAGATTTACAGGATCGTCAGTCGGACACTGGAGCAAGTCTAGCCTCGATTTTCATATCGGCACCTGTTCTGCGGCTGACATCAAAGGTGGCGGGTATAGATCGTTGATGGCGGGCGGGGCACACAGGTGAACACCTACCTGAGGTGAGGGATAGGGTGGAGCGCTGACGACTGTCATACCTGGATGAGGTACGACTGCGGGCTGAGGGAGTGTAAGGGGAGGGTCTAATGTGATCGAGACACACAGGTGAACAGATACCCGTATAGAGATACTGGATAACAGAGATAACAATATTTTATCACGAAATCGATACGTTTGGCGTACGGATACATTGTACCCACACACACACTGGTATTCTACACACATCCACCCCGCCCCCACCTCCGCGACACAGCCGCTATTCACGTAGCCAACAGTACTTGACCTTTTCCCACCCATATACCTGTACTTCTACTTTATATGACGATATGTGCCTCTAACATTACCAGTATCACCACACTGGTTTCAAGACCACCCACCTCCATCTCACCCCTGGTTCTCGTCAAATGTTGCCACCCCATTCACCAGCACCTGATCCGCTACACGTACCTGGTCTGAATCAGCTTCACCACCACACCATCTAAACTACCTCCCTCACTGTGTGAACAAGATTTGCCTTATATCCAGTCGTAACTGCTCTCTAGTGTTTTGTGGGAAAACTGTCAGATATTGTGAGAAACCTGAATTGAAATTGAAAAGGGAACGGATGATTTAGACAGTACGTTTCATTTATGTAAGATTTTATTAGACTGAAACAGAACCACAAATACGCCGGGCGTGAAAGACTTGTCACCTGTTGTTTAAGCCGTGTTAGCACATGACATTGTACCCGGACTACTGTCAGATAGTGCAGATTCCCACATACAAGGCTGGATAGAAAGACCTTTACGAGGCCGCAGAAGGTGTGTAATGTGAATGGGACACCAGTTGAAGGGGGAACCTCTCTCTTTCGTCTCCAGCCCCTCACACAGTCATACACACCCGTCACATTCTGTTTGTCCTTACCACAGGGGTGAAGTGCTTGGGGTCAGTGGGTGACCATGTGACCTTCCTCCCTATACCCAGGTGTCACGTGGTCCATGCCGGTGAGTGGTTATAGAAATAGCTCACCATTGGGAATATATTGCACGGTGGAGTAAAGGTTAAGAATTATTCCATGAGAAAAATCAGTGAACTATATCAAAGTATTACCTGCTATGAGTAATATTTATAATGAAGCAAGAAAACTTAAGGAATAGGATAAATGTATGCTCCTTTGAACTTACATACAAGTTTTATGTTCGATTAGATATTTAAGGGGACATTACGTATGTAGTTTTGATAAACTGAATTTGAAATCTTGGGTATGAGTCCAGGAAACACATCAGTAAGTAGTGAGTATCTCTGAGCTGGATGTCGAAGTGTTTCACTGATTGTCGTCAGAAAGTAAGTAGTTCAGGAAAGTGTTTCTCGGGATGTGGGATGCTGGGGGAGGGGGACAGTGTTTTGACTTTAAGTGTGTGTATACAGTCTGTGTGCCGTAGGGAGTGGGAGTGGGGGTTCTCTGGGTGCTCAGGTAAGGCGGCCACATGCCTGGCCCCGTGTCACTGGGCCAGCTGAATGAATGCTGCCAATGTTTGTTTATCAGTAAGCCGGGCTTGCTGGCGGCGACAGCACAGTGTCTCCCTCTAGTGGAAGAAGACCCCAGGCTCATCTCACAGTGCTGACCGTGACGAGTTAATGAGTGTTACTGGTCGAAGTAAGGGTGAGTGGGCAGCATGCATCCTCAGTCTGAACTCTGAATGCTTCACTTGGGGCGAAAAACTTTTCTCAAATTACATGAGCCGGGATGGAGACAAAATCAGGTTTGCACCGACCTGATCGCAATGATAAAACGACAGGCTCTGGGCATAGTAAATGAGATCATGAGGAACACGGGTGTGAAAAAAGACGTTGGAATATTGATTACATTCTTGTTGAGGATTATAGTATTTTTTTAAAAGGAGGGTCCTGAAAGGCTATCATATAGTTATATGTCTTTGTTTAGGGCGGTCCATGTAATACGGGGTTTGGGGGAAGTTGACAAAGAATGGTCATATACACGTATTGCAATAATTCTGCAGTTTCCTGTCTAACCGCGCTGCTATTTGCACTGGGATTGCACTTGTTTAAAAGCGGGCTGGATTCTGTGGTCGTCGTGCAGGGAGAGGTAAGTCGCGCACCCGCCGTCCGAAAAATCGGCAGCGCCCGGCCGAGGCGGAGAAAAGAGGCGAAGGATTGTTTGCCTCGAAGCTATTTGTTTTTACGCCAATAGCGAGCCTCACGCAAAGAGGATAAGGCCGCGAGACGCGTCCTCCGCCTGTGTGAGACAGGTCCGTCGGCGGGCTACATATTTCACGCTACACCGCCCAGCGTCTCCCCAGCGTCTGCCCACTGGCGGACACATACACCGAGACACCGGGCGACGGGCCGGTGAATGTAGACCACAGACAGGACCTCCCAACCCACCCCCTCACCCCACCCCCGGTAAGAAAGATTAAAGAATAGGATAAAATGTAGAGCAGCGGAATAAAGAAGAAGCCTTTCACTCGGTCGACTCCTCATTCTCCCAACTCGTCGGGATGGTATTGTTAGGCAAGAAACAATCTGTCTCCCGCTTGTTGCAGTGCACCGAATCTCAGCACGTTATGGCCTGTCAACCTTTCCGACAGTATGATGCTTAAGCAGTGTTCGTCGTCAAATTGTCCGAGTTTCACGTCAGTGAAGTTTCAAATGTGTGCATGGACAACTTACAGTATTGTGTCTAGCATGTTGCACTGTTTTCAGTAATAGAGAAAATGGGACTGCTGGAGGGGCTGAGAGGTGAGGAAAGGGGGGTTGCTTTGTGGTAGTCTCGGCCCACTGCGTGTCTTGCGTGCCACAGTCCCTACCCCCCCCCCCCCCCCTTCCCTCTTTTCTCTCTCGGTCAGGTAGCTATGGAGCCGTAGCGCCACCAAGCGTCACCCGTCTGCACCAAATGGCCACGAGGCAGACGGCGTCGTAACGGGTTCACGGTGGGTGTCAGGTGTGGTTCGGAACGCCGCCAGTCGTGTCGCTGTGACGACGCTGTTGTTGAGTTGGGGGCTGGGCTCGAGACATCGTCACCAACTTATTGAGTTTCATAACTGCTGGCTACAATACTCAATTTACAAATGACTGAGGTGGTTCCCTCACAGCTTCGTCTTCTCTCCGCCAAGAGCTAACACATAAACTCCAACAGGGGGAATGAGAAGCCGACTGCTAGGTTCTATTGGTCATGTATAATAGTTGGTTCCCACAGTAAGTTATTTGTATAGGCAGTATAAGTGTATAGGTATAAGTGAAAATGTGTTTCATCAGTGAAACCTGCGATCTAAGATCACTAATATCAGAAAATGGTATTCCATTGCCTTCTCACCATTTTATCTTGTATTGGATTTTGTGCTGGATTTTATATGGGCTAATTATAACCTATTTTAAATATAGTTCCTTAATCACAAAGTCTCATTAAATCGCGGTAACATTCCAGACGGGCCAAGTTGTTTTTCGTTGGAGATATGCACATACCACCATCAAGATTGATCTCGAAAGGTGTTTGGTCACCCCAATTATAGTAATTATCCTTCCACATGAGACTCCCCACACGCCTCCCGTTCTCAGGGGAGTTTCCTACGACTAACCAAACAAGCGGTTATTTACCCGCCCGATATCGCAAACATCTCCAAGATTTAAGAGTTCACTTCGGAAGCAGTGTTTAAATCTTGCGTATCTGTGTCCCCAGGCGAGAAGGTGAATGCATTCATTGATGTATTTATGATGCAAAACATGACCGAGAATGTTAATTATTTTGCTCACGTTCTTTGATCACCCCATTCCTTATAGAGGCAAGGAGGTCATGGAAACCATGTCTGTGTTAGCTTAAATATTACCGTCTAGGGTTGACATGATGTATTCTGTAAATAAAACCTGCCAGTAGGCCAGGTATGAGTAGCAAGCCAGGGAGATATTTACTAATGATAATAGCAAGGAAAATAAAAAGAGGCAAATGAGTAGGATAACATGGCAGGCTCATGTGCGTCGGCTCCTTAGACACTCGTCTCCGGCCGCGAGTGCTACTTAAGACAAGAAACCACCCATGCTCGGGTAGACGGGCCCACACAGGTGTACGCCGGGAGAGGTGGCTTACCACCGTGTGTAACAAGTTTAAGCTGACGACAAGCCCATGTCGCTACTCCTACAGCAGTGTGTATCTTTGCGTATCACCTGATGCTGTGTGGATGTCAAAGGCGGACTACGGCATGCTGGCCATCTGAGCCAGGATATACAGGTCCTCTGTCTCCACGAAGCGCGGTCCCGTTTTGTGGTAACATTGGCCACGCAGTAAGGCTGGACTGGAGAAGCGGCAGTCAGCGAGGGGAGTAGGAGAGAGTCAATATTTGCAGGGGTTCGTCTGAAAGCTTCTGTTGAGGTCGCTGTCTTTGCTGCACACCTTTTATATTCTCTCTTTTTAACGGGGGCGGGGGAATACAGTGTGTTCCGATGTCCCACGTTGGGGCAATGCCCGGCGCTCAGCGTTATTGTGACCGTAGGATGGGGGCGTGAAGGAGAGTGAGCAGTTTTAATACTGAATTCTCTATTTAATTTTTATAAATGGGCCCGTTCCAAGAATTCTGTCCGCCGGTGAGCAAAACAAATCCATTACTGAAAAGGCATGGGATCGAGATGAATTCGCACACATTGTCCGTTGTGCTATTTCAGTTTTATGACCATGCTGGTATACTATTAACTGGAGGATCGAGTGGTGCACGTGACAATGTGTGCGCTCACCTTTCTTGTGGTAATCTGTCAAGCTGGTAAAAGGTTCTATTGTTTCCTGGCACATTCAAAATATGTATCATCATGTCTATCATTGACATGTTGACATAAACCTTTAAGCCTAATGGTTCTCTCTATAAACAATATCAAAACTGAGCCATTTAGTACGTAGTCAGACACAGACGTAGGCGTGAGCATGTGCCTTCATTCGACGTGACAAGTTTTAACGTATGATATCGGGGTTCAACAGGCGGCGCTTAACTACAGTTGGGGCTTCATCTCTATTGTAACCTTACAAAACGCAATATATATGAAACGGTAGAAAGGGGGAATATATTGTAAAACCATATAACAATATTTCAATTAGATGAAAAACTGTTAAACTGTTGCATTTTTTGCTGTGGAAGATTGATATTGGGAGGGGCTCAATCAGCCCAAGGCTTCGGCGTTGTCGACGGTAAATTGCCCTCTGCTGTATAATGGTCCTCGTTGAGATGCCCATAGAGCCTTCCTCTGTGTCTCTGACTTGGTGCCTGGTTGCTCAGGACTTACCCTGATAGTAAATCCAAATTAGTATACAATGCATTATCGAAGACCACATCAAAACATAAGATAGGTAAAGTCTGTGATTCCGTCACTAGGTCATTTCTATTTCTTCAAGTCGTAGATTTCTGTGTAGAAAACAGACGTGTTTATGATGTCTTCTTGCTACTTCTGAGCATACAAAATACTGTGACCTCGATCCACATGCACACACTAAGACTTGTCTTCTTTCTTTTTGCAGGTAAGGGTGTTTGACGTTTTTATCAGCGGAGGCGAATCCAGGCGGCAGTGAGTGAGTCTTGAAAGTTGTTTGTGAGGAGTGTCCCTGCGTCCACCAAGGTGTGAAAGTGACGCAGTCGTGCCCCCCACGCACTGCAGCGCTCATTGCGGGTCAGGCCAGCTGCACACTTCATGGCACCGAATCTATTTGACTGATTTTAAGACAATTAACTTTGTGTACTGCTCAGTACAGGGAGATAAACTTTTATAGAGTGCAATTGAAGTTTATTTGAAAATAGATTGTTTGGTTTTTGAATTGTTTACTTAAACAGCAAAAAGTTTGAATTTGGAAACAAAAGACATATCAAGTTCTCTGAGTATATATTTAGTACTACACGAGTTCTATTTAAAGCTAGAATTGCATGTAGACTAGTTTCATGGTGGTTTGATTTCCCCGATCTCAGCGTGGGCGATATGGATCCTGGTCGAGCGCTGCAGTGTGCTCGGCTGGGCGACGTAATGGCGCATCCCCGAGTCGTAATCGTAGGGCTCTTTGTGAGTTATGTGTGTAATGGACAAACTATGGGCGCACAGAAGCCCCGTTGTTGTCTATTTTCGGGTGTGAAAAGGGAATGTGATAGGCGCAGATGCTAAAAACGGGCCTGCTCTGATGCTATTTTTATCCCGTAATCTGTTAGCTGAACACCACAAACAGGCAGCAAACGCCGCCACGTCCCACATTCCCCTCTCAACTTCTGCCCTCTTCACGTGTGTCGCACCTCGTGGTCGGGCGCAGTTTGTTTGCCTTGGTTTTATATTATCATTTCCATCGAGGAGTTTTTGGAGGGGCCGGAGAATAAGCGGTGCCCGTGAAAGGTCCGACATAGGAGACGGGTCCGGCACACAGCGGCCAGATCAACACTTCGCCGGAATCCTGGCCAAGGAGAATGGCCGACGTTTGGCCACGGCAAGCAAAGGTGACTCGTCAGCCGGCGTTAATGGGCCGTCCGCCGGGGTGGGCGTGTAAAGCCGCATTCTTCACCATCTCGAGGGCACATATTTGATTCTGCATTGTTCATCATACCTTCCCTTACTTCCACCCCTACCCCCACCCCGCCATAACTCAATTCCATGCTGCCTGTATGGCGCTGGTGGTGTGGGAACTGACGTCTGCCTAAACTGTACCAATCATGGTATCTACGCATTTTGAAAAGCTGACAATGTCTCAGCAGAGTGTCACTACCTGTGGCATGTCACTGATGACTCAAATCAATTGGCATCTAATAATGATCTCAGAGGATCTTGCCACATAACCTTCTATAAAAGGCACATTTTCAACTCGTATGATGCTGCTCATAGGTACCCGTTGTCTTTAAAAACATATATGGGTGGAAAGGTGCCTTTTTTCTTCCCTTATCCTAGGCCTGGTGCGGATAGGACTGTGACTGAAAGTTAGGACAGAGCTGCTACTGTGTACAGAGCACTTGTTATTTATTTTAGTGGAAATAATCTTGTGAAGGGAATATTTTAGGGGATTTAAGATATTTATATATAGCGTTCTTTTCATCGACCCTGATGAGATATAACACATTAACAATGCCTTCCCACCTTCTCCCGCATTTCTGCGACCTCCGACTTCCGCCCGACTCCCGTCCGACTTTCACCCGACTCCCGCCCGACTCCCGCCCGACTCCTGCCCGTCTCCCGCCCGACACCAGTGTCCCCGAGCTGTGAGCGGCATGCGCGGGATTAGCGCGAACACGCCGTGCGTACGTTCGGATCTCGGCTGTTTGCGCAGCATTTACCGTGTTTTATTATTGGTCATGCGCACAGGGCGGCCTCACACCGACCCCGCGCGTCCCTGTCCTCATGGCCAAAGGTCAAGGCCGACGTGGCGCCGCCGCTCGGCAGCGTCCGTCAACATACCAGGTGTCCCACAATGCCCCAGTTAATGCGCGTCCGGAAAATATGCTAATCGCTGGCTAAACAGTGTGACGGGGGCCTTCTCTGCCCCCGGCGTATCCAGCCCTACTTCCGGGCGACGCATCCGGGAGAGACGCTAGCGCCCTCTGCAGGACACTGAGGACACCATCAATGGCACTGAGGACACCATCAATGACAAGGCAGGGGGGTTCTGGCATCGCCTAATGTAGCACGAGTACCTCAGGGTAAAGCAACACTTGAGCGCCCTGTAGGGGGGTGGAGGGAGAATATTACCTCCGACAAAGTGTTTGCGGATCATTTTTATTGGGCACAGTAAGGCGATCGGCGAGTCTTTGTGGCGGGTCTCGGGGCCCTCCGGGCGTGACCGGCTCCCGTCGCCGCGTCCCGAGGTCCCCCGCGCCGCTCGGCCCGCGTCTCGGGTTGCCATGGTAACCCGACGTCAGGCCCCCACCACGGCCAGGTATAGAAAGGATAAATGCTCCGATATTGTGTCGATTGTGTTACGTGGCCGCCCGAATAGGGGGAATTTGATCGGTGGTGTTCTGAGCATGTCTGCAGGGCTTGATCGTCCCAGGGTTTGAAAGCCCATTCACGAGCCGAAAGCCCTCCGTGGTATCAACCGAGAAGAAGGCCAACTTAGAAAAAAAAGTCATTCTGTAAAGAAATGTATAAAAACAGGCAGGCATACTTGAAAAATACCCAGAGGCGGTTTTTTTTAACAAGAGGCACTGTGTGTGTGAAGTAAGCATGCCTACGCCCAGGGGATCATTGGGACATTCCTCTGGTGGTCAACTAGTGTATTATATAATAAAGGGAACTCTTTCGTTGTCATTGGATGGAAAGGAAGTCAATACAGCTTTGGGAATCAGTGAGGCATGAACGCGTTGAGACGGGCGTCAGTGGACCGTGGTCATGTCTGGCCACCAAGTGCCATTACTCAGCATGCAATGTTCCACCCACCCCTCACAACATTCGACCTCCGAGGTTCCTTGCCTGCAGCGAGAAATCTCCAAACAGCTTTATTTTCTCTTGAGATTGCTAAAAACGTAGGGGAAAATTTTTAAAAAAACACAGGAAAGAATAATAAAAGTGTAAAAAACACAGAAAAGAATAATAAAAGGAATAAAAAATAATTCCCGACTTACACAAAGAACTTTTTTTGCCGTATGTAGGACTGCCTTGTTGGGGGTATTTTATGGAATGCTGAGAAGCGTTGACGGCCCTAAGCGATGGGTCGTGGCCACGTGTATTTGTGCTGATAGCCCAGGTGTGTTGCCCCAGCTACCTACAACAAACGAGTATACTCGTTGCTACAACACAACATTCACATAGAGCACAAGTTCAATGACATCTGTTACCAATAGGAGCCCCGACGAAACCATCCCCTCAAAATCATCCCCTCTCTTCTAAAAAAAGAAAAATGAATGGAGAGATAAATTTGGTTGGTGAGTGAAGAAAAGAAATCAATAGTGGTGGAAAAAAATGAATTGAAAAGTCGTAAAAGATGATTACATAATGACCCTGCTATTTGGTGAGACATCTCCATTTCTGACGGCCACCTTTGACCCGTCGACACACTCACACACTCACCCAGCAGTGCAGCTCCGCTCCTCCTCGGCAGGTTGGTCTTTATCTAAGGAGGAGTGTTGGTGATCATCGCGAATTACCGGCGAGCCGCGTGCCATCTAGTGACGCCATTAGTTACTACTGACCCTAGACCCACCAGCTGTTTTCGTACATCACACACGTCCCTCCTAGTCATAGACCGCGCAGAAAAATCTTTTGTGAAATCATGCGGATTCTAGGGTCTTAATGATAACCCCGACGTTCATTTTTTTCTTGTAAAATGCTTCCTGTTTGAGTGTGAATCTGTGTAAATCGTGGTGCAAACTTTAGGGTGTGACTCAGGGAATAAATATATTAGAACTCTCTGGAAGCGTCCGTGTGCATGTATAAATTATGTGTATATTTGCGAAAGCATGGGGGATGCGAATAATCCTCTCCCAAGAGAGCATATACAAGTGACAGGAAATAGGTAAACATTTTAAGGAATTCATTTCTAAGAACAGTAGTTTCTGTACATTTGAAGTAGGATTACTCACACAAGGAGTGGCTGGTGCATATGTCATACAGAGACATTGCAGTCATCTTTAATGTTTACAGACACCTTTAAAGTCTATAGACATCTTAGCAGTGAATTCATGAATAAACATGTGTTCAGCGTCCTATAAAGACCAATGTGTGAGTGGTGTAACTTATTCAGATGATGTGATCACTCAGTATCCTATAGGGACACTCTGTAGGGCATCAACATAATATGTACACTCAATTACAAATGTATTGCCATAGCAACTCTCTAGATCACAGGTATAGTTAGCATCACACATAAGTGCTTTACATGTATATGTATGTTTGTAGAGCAATGACTTGACTGGCATATTTAGGCGAGAGGGAAAGGAAAATTTGGGCGTGTGGGGTTAGGAGAACGTGGAGAGAGACCGGGAGAGAAGAGATAACGGCAGTAGTAAGAGGCTCCATGGGATGGTACCATATTGCGGTCGACATGTCTCCTAATTGGCATGTCTAAAAAGGACCGTGCCCAGCTTCATCGCCGTCTCCGGACCACATTCTCTCCCCAGGGACGCTACCCCCTGCGGCACGGGAAGGGGCAGGGTGCGCACAGATACATGAGAGGTGTCATGGCGGGTGGCGGATCCTGTACGCATGTCGGACACCTTGTCAGACAACCTGGACACCTGCAATCTGTCCCACGTGACCACACGGCCCCGACATTTACCAGGCTGTATGCTGCATTGTCGGACTGCGATACAGCCTTATTGTACTAGGGCAATTTCCTTTTGACGGGATGAGAACACCCAACTGAATCTTTTTGAATTTGTCTCACTTTATCTGATCTGTAGTTAGGACCAGATTTGGGGTCTGACAGATTCTTGGCTGAACGTCTACATGTATACCCGAAAGATTCACTTGATAAAAGACCAAACTGTCGATTCCTTTCGCCCCATACCACTATCGCTGTAAAGCAGTTGACCTGTCAGAACTGCATTGTACTTCCAAATGATGCACCCACATATTTTACCATAATATAAATGTGGCCTCATTCACGCCAACAGTGGTTTGAACTTTCCTAAAGACCCTACATCCTATTTCATGACCGATACCGACTTGTTTGTCATATGTTCTAGGTCTCTCTGAAGCTGCAAATTCCAGATGACATAGGTCTTCACATTTTTTTAAATCCCAACTGAGATCCCTGCTGATATTTCCCACCATCCTCCAGCATCAACCGTTGCTACCAGCGTCTCCCCCACGGACTAACAACCGACACCACCCAGCGTCTCGTACGAACGATATTTAGTGTTCGCCGGAAGAGGCCTGCCCCCACCCCTCAGAAGTTTGCCGACCGGTCATCAGCGCTTCGCCAGAGGGCACCACTTTGACCCGGCCCTGGTAGTCAGCGGGATGGGTCTGCGGGGTCAAGGTCACAGACCTGTGGATCGCCCCGTACCTCTGACCCCCGCTTAAAGGTCACACCCTGAAGGTGGTGGTGGACAGGGGACAAGGTGGACGCGAGGCGAGCACGCCTTGATGTTGATTAGAATGTCCGCTGGCCATCATATCTGGTTGCTTGGCGGTGTCGATTCACCATTCAGGGACCATTAGCGGGTGGCGGGTTCTCACTGATTCGCTTCTCACGGGGAGAGGGTAGGCTGGAGGAGACCGGGTGTCGGTGCCACCCGAGTTCCCGGACCTGCTTTCAATTAATGCCTAAATATGTATTACCCTGAGTGGGCCTCTAGTGAGGCGACATGCCACCAGGAGGACATGGAAGTTCAATCAGTGCACGCTGAGTCAACGCAGATGAGGTTTCAAAACTGTCTCAAACAATTTCAAAACTTGTCCGATCAATATGTTGTGATTCAGACACTGAACAACGTCCTCAAGTATATTCCTTTAGTAATGGAGAGTTGGAATTTGTCCAGATGAGGTAACGTTATTTTTAAGTCGCGAATCATGTAGGTACGAATATATATCTTCACCCTTGTGTACGCGGGCCATAAATGGTACAGGCACCTGTGTGGGAAATAGTTAGCCCTCTATCAATACCCGCTAGATGTAATTACCGTGCCATGCATATATCTAAACTCCTACCTTATGTATCCTTTCTGTTATCTATGTATTGAATGTATGTGAATATCTCTACATATTTCACTACTCCACTCCCGCGCTCTCTTATCATCGACTGGTGACCGGTGTGGGATTTAGGGGCGGCAGTCACGTCACATGGAGGCCGTTTAAGTTGATCATCTGGTCGTCAACCTGCGGGATGGCCCCCACCTGGAGATCCAACAGGTGATAATGCCCCCCTCCCCCGCCGCTCCTGCCACCTGCGCTCAGTGCCGCGCTCCTAATTAACAGAGATTTGCATTTCCCAGGCTTCATCTTTTTGGAGCTCCAGCTGGCACATGTGCCATTTTTCGTTATTGTCGTAATGTCGCTTCAAGTACACTAGGGGATCTTTGTGGAACTTTGAAGAATGAACCACTGCCTGAGGATATATGATTTTGCTTGGGGAAACTAGTCTATGCTTGATTGCATACTGGGATTTCTGTCAGTAGGAATTAGCGTGACATCGCGTCAATAAAATTTGACATTAACAGAATCAGATTTTTGATAAGACTAAGTGTACTGTACAATGGTGAATATATTGCCATATGTGATCCACCGGGAATAATATACAAAATTTGTAACATCTGAGAACAATTATTTACACGATGTATAATAATTAGAAAATTAAGTCGTAATACGTTATTACGCAACTGGAGAAATGCAGATGCCTTGTGGGACATTTCTCCCAGTGAAATGGGGTCTGAACTTAAAGCTGTGTTCTAGTTGAAAACGATTAAAGAAACAAACAAGCCTGTCCTCGAGGCGTCATTGCGGCTTTGTTGCAGAACACAGCCTGGGGCATCGGGCGGGGAGGGGGGGGGGGGAGCTATGGACTCGGAATTCAATACCCTTCTAAGACAATCACTAATTTGGGCAGGAAACAATGAAGATGAGTCGGGCGGTGAATTTTGCTGGTGTTAATTAAGAGTAATTTGGAGACGGACTGATTGGTGTGTGTGGGAGTCGGCGCTCAGCCATCGTCAGGATCGTTAGGCCGATAGTATCTATCGTTCTCTGATTAAACAGGAGGCTAATTTAAGTAGGTGAACACCAATTAAAGGGAAAGATCTCCTAAATCCTCATTACTTACTCCACGCTGCACGAGCACGAGCGACAGGCGGGATGAGAGTGTGAGGTGCGGGTCGCTACATTCACACACGTGTTGTGCGCGCGGGGACACGGCAGTTTGTGATGAGCGTGACAGATTTCTAGAGAATTTGAAAACTCTTATTCATCCTGAGCCTCTAATCCCCTGTTTTGGTGTAATACATGAAGATATCACGTGAAACATTGCCATGGTGTGAGTTATCATAGTGTGTGTGACGTTTGAAGACTTATCCAATGCGAGATTCGTTGAAATTTGATAAAATGATGAAGAATGCATTTTTTTTTAACCTACAAGCATTTCAAGTTGCATTAAAGGCGCCAGTTTTAGAAAAAAAGATATACATCGGATGAGATTCATAGCAAACCTTCTTTAGAATCCTGCAGCCCACTGGAGTCTATATAATTTCAGTGAGCAATCTCCAAGGGACTGATTAGAAGTAGTTTTCCCTCTCGTTATACCAAAAAGAAGAACATTTTGCAAGCAAAAATAACTGGGAATGCTTCACTACATGTCAGTAACACTCGGGGTGTTTGGCATCTCCTGTCGGTTCAGAGGTGGTTAGGATGGGGAGGGAAGCTCATAGACAGTCAGTGAGGTGCGTACGGCGACACTACATCCCAACACAGGCCGCTGACAGGTAGTTGGCACTAATATGTTTATTTTGGCTGCTGTTACATGACGCGAAGAGAGTTCTCGAGTACGTCACACCGCACCTGTATAGGTCCTCCGCCCACCGCTCAAACCATGATGCACCCTCACACAACCGGAAGAGGTATCTCTGACTGGTTCCCCGTCTACGGAGATATTGTACGGAGAAGGTAGCGGACGACTGTATGGGACCAGGACAGGGCTACCTCCACTCTCCTGTACAGTGAAACCCCGCTTAAGGGGGACAACTTCCGTTCCGAGCAAACTATCCCGTTAAGTGGGGTGGCTCCTTAAGCGGGGTTGAAATAGATTAGAAAAAAAATCTGTTTCGGGCAAACTCCCCTTAAGCGGGGTGACCCCTTAAGCGAGGTGCCCCAGAAGCAGGGCTTTACTGAATATGCATGTATACCCCAAACATGTACAGATCAGCCATATCCTGTAATTTTATGTCGCTTGCTTATACTAATTATAACTCTACTGCAAAATACTCCCGGACAGTTGCCCCATATAATATCTATCTGTGTTCTGTATATCGTAGTGCTAATTAGGCATTGTATTGTCCATTATCAATGTACTTTAAGTACTCTAACTGGCACTAATCATTGGTCGCAATACTGCAGTCGACGTACAACTACAGAGATATCCATGTACATACGTGTGAGTCATCAAAATTACACATTCCTGTGTGTCATCAAGCCTTCATGTCCGCTCACAATCCAGGTGCTATAGAGTTATTTTCCCGTTATCGTCTGATCACATCCTCACTGGTGTACTAGACTAATACGAGACAGCCAGGTCCAACACATACTCATCATATTAACCTGAACCAGTCTCTCTATGTTCACTCAAAGGCGAGGCCAGCCACATGTTCAAGCAATGGTAGACAGAGATAGAGCAACTGAGTGAGAAAGACACATGGATGCTCTCAGAGGAAGAAAGTAGCCGTTCTGCCTGCAGTACAGAACGAAGGGATGGATCTGGGTCAGGAGGAAGGCTGGGTGTTGCAAACTGTGACCGTCTGTCGGTCAATTAAAGCTGGCATCTGAGTGAAATCAGCGGGATTCTCCCCGCCCCCTTACAACCCACCCTCCTTCCGTCCGCCCTTAATGTCCGGCGATTACCTCATCCAGACAGCCGCCATTCACCCGGAGGCTTTCGTCCATCTTCGTCCAGTTATTCACATATTTGCCCAAACTCCCTTCTATGTGGCTTCTCAATGCCCCTTTCTCCCTTTCTCCCTCCCCTCACACCCCGACCTAAAAGACTATGACATATTTCGTCACAATTGGCACCATAGGGTAGCTAGCCCTGCATACAGAACCTGGGAAGGGGTTCTAGTATTGTCCTTGCCTCATCCTACTCACCCCACTTTTGTGTATAAGTGAAGAAAAGAGACATATACGAAGACAAATGAGTCAGGCAAACAGAAAGAAAGCAAGGGCCACAGGCAAGTCGTGGTGCCAAGCTGCGGTCTAGTTACTAGTGTTCATAGTAAAACGAGGCGTGCTCTGTGCAGCCAGAATACTCAGTGTTCGTGTGACAATATCTTTGTGTGGGTGTATGTGCGTTCCTGGTGCCAGGGTAGGGTGAGAGAGAAAGGGCTGCTGTCACTGCCCTACACCAACATTCCAGTAGACAGTGCAGCTATGGAGTTCACCATCAAAGTGCCTCCTCTTTTTGAGAAGGAGGTTGGGAATTTGCTTGGTAGTTTAACACTATGGGACCTCTACATAGACCTGCTATGTAGATATGATCGAGAGCTGGCCAAGTGCTATGTTTCCTTTTCACAGTGGTAGGGTGTGGGGTGGAATTCTCCCAGACATCCTTAAGATAAATTTGCTTCCATTTTGAAGCCATAGGTGATCCACGTTTGAAGCCATTGGAGTCCTTTCGCAACTGAGGGATGGTTGTTTTTCACTCTCTCTAATTCATCTATTCCTTTACAGTGATAGATTAGGATGTTCCTAAAACATAATAGATCACTGACTGAGCCATGACTTGGCTTCTAGTTGTATGCTGAACTGTCGACTTTGCATATGTGAACCAGAATCAGTTTTGACGTGAGTCAACTTGATGTTCACCAGGGAGGGTTCTAACTCACGCCGCCAGGTGGCAGCGCGTTTCCGTGCGAACGTGCCCCCTGGCGGCACGTACCCAGTGACTCCCCCTGGTGGGACGTGTTATTTTGTATCTTTTATTCATTACTTTTAGTGTCAGCCTGACACATGATCAGAAGTGGCTCTGGGGGAGTCCCGTCACCATTGCGTCACTACGAAGCTATCACTAAAGAAAGGACTCGGGTAAAACCCCACATTGCCTCTCCTGTAGAGAGAAATTTACTTTGAAGTAGAAGTGTGCGGACATGTATTCTCCCGTAAAGATGCGTACAGATGTCTCACAAAGTTGCGTACAGAACTACCTCTGAAGACATGTATTGTTGATAAACTGTTCTTAATTTTGGGAAGGTGACTCGACTGCAAGATTGTTTAATCTTTTATTAATGTGTCATCAATTCACTATCCTATTCAGTTGATCATGATTAGGTCGAGGGCAAGCGAGGAATCGACTTAAGAATCCTATTCAGTAACTTTGAATGTTTGAAATGAAGCCAGTGTGAGTGCTGGTGATGGCGGGTAATAGTGAAGAGATCAGGTGTGGCCAGGGGGGCCTGCTGTGGTGTTCCACACCCGGTGTTTACCCGAGGGAGACTCTGAACAAGGCCTCGGTAATGGAAGTTCACGCGGGAACACGAGGCAATTTGTGTTAGTGGTACCATCCCAGACGAGCATTACTTCACGAGAACACCTTCAAATCAGGGAGCAGTACAACCACTACATTCTGAATGCAGTATCACCATCGACCAATCCCGTCGCCTGCCTATGGCGGAAATTGAGGAAAATAACCCCTTTTACTGACCTCTCAACTCCAGTGCAGATTGACTGGGTTATCAAAGTTAGTTGCATGCCACGCTGCTTATAACGCGCATGTAAGCGAACAATTACCTCCGTTTGGAAAGAGCAGGGGCCTGATCCAATAGCGTGTTTGGCCTTCATTGTGGCCAGCATGAAATAGCTTGGTGTTCCCACACAGGCGTGTCCCCAACTAAGGACTGGCTGTTACGGCTTGCAGGTCTCTCCCTCGGTAGGGATAGATCCTGAGTTGTGATCAGGTCAACCAGTACGGGCTTTGCTTCATGAAGGCATGGGATGACACCATGTCATCTGTAATTATAGATTTACCTCAAAGCTAAATGGATCAGAGAGATTGTGTAGAATACCAAGCAGATGGCACAGATTAGCATTATGACAGGACACTGGTTTGTTGTTAAGTCGGTGGAGTTTTACCTCGCTGGTGTAAACGCACACCATTGACTGCTTATTGCTGCATTCAGTGGGCTTTGAAACCGTCCCGTAACCACACATTTCACGCGACACCACCGGGAACAATGGCGCCGCCTCCCGCCTCTCTCCTACCTGACCTGGACCTGTCGTCTGGTCACGGCAAGCAAAGCGTGGACAGAAAATGTCACCTAACGCTGACGGCAGGGAGGCAGAGTAGGGGACATAATGTTGACTGGTGATTGCCTTTCTGGTTCTGACACGCCACTCTCCCTTCTCACACTTCAGGTTGCGCCGAGTTCCTTACACTGGTAGTTGGTACCTTTGTGCTGCGCGCGCAGTGTGGTGACAAGGGCGTCCCACTAGATGGCGTGAGTAATGGCGTGGTTGGATATTGGTGACGTATCGGGCGATGTTTTGACCCATGGACGGTGGGGCCTATCCATCTTCTCCGTTTTCAGATCCATACAGGCAGTCGAAGCGGATGGGGACGGCCCTTGCCATTCACAGCGTGTTCGAATTAGACCCCGGTTCTGTTTCTCCTCCCCCCTACACCCCATTCCGACACATGTCTTTAGAGAAACCGCGAGAATGAACTGAGACACTGCGACACTCGTGTCTGCCTGAATAGGTCGTGTAGCGAGGATGAGAGGGGCCCCTGTCGTGTGTCTGCGAATGAATCATTTTGACGCCATCCTGTATTACGATAATCCATGCATTTGATTCCAAATCTTAACCAGTTTCTATTGGCATTAAAATCTTTAATCGCGTCGAGTGATATTCCATTATTAAAGATTTGATACTCTCTACGTTGGATTATCTAAGCCAGCTATATCTTCTTTAGCAATAGACAGAGAAAACGGTCAGTTCATATGGTATGGATGGGGTCGGTGTGACCCCTAATATAACCCTCCCACCCCATCCGACTCTGGTTAGGGCACTGGTGTGTAAGTGTGCTGTGAGGGAGTTTTGTTGGGGGGCTCTGCTGGGCACAGGGCAAGTTTAGGCTAGATAAAGAGGGGTAGGGAGTTTCGTCGTATGTCACGGCGTTACGGTTCACCGACCTCGCGTTTCTTACCGCTCCGCTGGGCCATATCTCTGGTAATTCGGCCTCCCGCCACCGCCGTGGGCCGGCGCCACTGTCCGAGACCCTGGAACTCTACCCTGTGCGAATATCGAGGATGAAGAACAATGAGAAACGTTGTGAAGGTTCATAGATTGCCTTGGGAACAGTTCCCTAGAAAGATCCATGCCATTTCAGCCATAGATTTGCTTGAGTAAAATTCAAAATGCAGTGTACACTACCAAATACTATTGAGACCTCAATCTTTATACAATTTATTCACCATTGCCCATTTGCCCATCCATCCACCCATCTAGAGCCCAGAGAACCGCATTCACAAAAGGTTGTACGAATAGGTAAAATATGGTAGCTATGAGCTCACAATAGTTCCTTTGGCCCTATTGCTGGGGGTTGGATTTGAGGTATGTCAGTTGATGTGGTTAGGAGTGGGGGTTGTCCTAGCAGGTCTGGGGACCATGGGGTAACGGGTGATACTGTTGTCATATAGCTGTGTGAGACTGTCTTGATAATATCACCTGTGGGGATCCAATGGTATCCATCGTCTATCTAGATTGATGATCACCCCACCCATCCACCCAACACCAAAGCATACAGGTGAGAGACCTTGGTTCAACGTGTACTCAGCCATGCATGACGACAGGAAAGTAAACGCTTAATGTAGGTTATTTTACACCTCAGCCAAAACACTCGAACCAAGGGCAAGTAGAGAAAGGAACTGATTGTCGGAGCAAAAGCGTTGAGGACTATTATATACGATATTACTGCTCCTACATCTCCCTGTCCCTTTTCAAGTTAAAAGCTATGAAATATCCAGTACATGTACACAATTAATACATGGAGTTAGATGCTCAAAGAAAAGTGGTATACCAGAATTCAGTAGTCGAAGGAGTACAATGCTGATAATGAAGTTCTCGACATTGAGTCTGTGTGAGTACAGTGTACAAGCAGCAGTTGTCAGTCTAGACATGGCAACCACAAGAGGAACGATCTCACAGGATCTCGCGAGACGACGGCATGTGTACCCGGCTTACTTTGGTTAACCCCATGAGGTGCGGCCGGTAACAAGCGCGAGGCGCTCTGGGCACGCATCGCTTGAATGCTTGTCACCGGCAATTGGTGTTTTGCACATCAAGGAACCAGCGACCAGTAAAATGGATGTCCGAAGAGTGGAATGCAATATAATCAGACGTCAGGACACAATGACACGACGAAGACGTCGATGATGACGTCAGTGTGTGACGTCACACTGTGCATTGTGTGACGACTAAGTACATACTAACTTATCATGTTATCTGCGTAGGAACTAATATCACAGGCGAGAATGTATCTATCCGCTACCGCCGCCATCGCTCACGTGATTTAGTCACATGACACTAGGACCCCGTCACATGGCACTTTGACAAGAGGCATTCTTACATGGCGATAAGCATCTCAAATATTCGATAAGAACGTCTGCAGGGATGGTAGACCCGTCTGTGTCCGTACAGTAACAGGCAGAGGTGACGGCAGGTTGCCGCAGACTTATTGAAGTTCTCCACGTGAGTGACAGGTCCCATCCGAATCAACAAGATGGAGGCCCGCGGAATGTCACCCAATAATATACAAAAAGGGCGCGAAACGTGCCCACATTAGAGGCGGCCATGTCTTATAAATGGCTGACGGCGTGAAATATGCTGAGTTTTTGACGAGCTTCTCCTCTATCAGAACGGATGGATCTGGAACGGCTGTGCCCTGGATGAGATAGATCCACTGCAGCTCAGAGCTCAGATTCCCTCTTGCCTGCTTCTCTAACATCTCACTTTCATCCATCTTCTCTTCCTCTCATTACCTCTTTAGTCTTATTACCTCCCACCCTGCGTCTCATGTTATCCTATCTTGTTTGCTGGTGTTTTATTCCCTCCTGACTTTCTTCATTGTTGTTCTCCCTCAAGTCCCCCACCCCCCACACCAACCTCCCCATTTCTCCCGGCATCACTCTCTACACGCCCACCACTTGTTCTCCTGATCGCTGACCCCCACGTCCCTCCTCCTCACCACACCCTCCACCTCCATCATACACCCTGATTCCTGCCCAGCTCACCTGTAGCAGGTAGATTAGCCTCTGTCCTACACGGAGGGGTGGTTCGGGGTTGGGGTACGCCTCACCTCGTTCACACCTGTGCTGGAGGCGCCCCTGTCACCTGGTCTTTACCCCGCTGCGCCTCGCTTGATCTCTTACCTGGCCGCGGGTCTCTCTGTGCCCGGGGATCACAGGGTGTCGGGTTACACGACCCCGGAGTCGGAGGCTCGACACACGGCGGCATCAGCGCACCTCGCCTTCCTCCTGGGTGCCGTAACGTGGGGCTCATCTGCAGGCTGTGCAAAACGCGGCAATTTGCGTATTTATTTATTTTTGTTAGCGGCTCGCTCATACGGACGGCGAGCAGCGCCACGGACCGTGGACGTGCGGTCGTGCACAACAGGTGTTTGTCGTGCATGAAGGTGGCGCGCCTGTGAGTGGAGAGTGAGTGGGCAGTATTTGCATGAGAGTTGTGGTACGCGGGGGGGTTCAGAGGTAAGGCCATCGGCATTCTTGGCGGCCTAATGTGTGTTAGGATGTAGTTCTACAGGCTTGAAGGGAAAATAATACCTACTTGTTCTCCAATTTCTCAAGATACTCAACACTTCTCAACATGCATTGCATTCGAGCATTGTACATAGTTCCGAAAACCCATACTAATTCATCACACCAGAGCTTCCAAGCTACCAGATGTTAATTCATAATGTTTAACCACCGCCAATACATTGGTAGCTAATGGAATAATTTATTCCAGAATACAACAGGATGTACTAAATGCGACACCTCAGTCTATATGTGGTTCTCGATATATTCCCTGGGGTGAAGTGAAGAGTAGTTTAGTCGACACTTTGGTGTGAATTACTGCCTCATTATTCACCATATTTCGCTCTTTTAGATCACGAAACCGCTACATCGCCCCTCCCCGTCACTAGTTGCCGGTGTCCTCATGGGGATCGTAAAGCAGGTGTCGGCGGTATTTGTCAGCGCCCGTTGACAGCGGGTCGGGACGGAGAGTGTGACGTGAGCCCTGTCAGGTATCCACCTATTATCGCTCTGTGTGAGGGTGTTTGTGTCCGACGGGTTAAACACCCCTTCTCCCGTCACCCCTCTCGCATCTAGACATGCCGCTATCAGGATCCAGGTCAATCACATCACCCTACATCCTACAAGCTCTGGTCTATGCTGGAGATGGTTGTGCGAGTACCTGTCGCCAGTCGCCAGACGCCCTAGGGCTTGCTACTTCCGCTTCGTCTGTAGCATTGGCGGGCGGCAGAATCTATGTGGATTCAAAATATTCCGAGGAGTTGTGACTCAAGAATTGTGCTCCTACTTGAATCAGGGTGGAGTTAGTCTGAGTTTTGGTGGGTAGCGGCTGACCGGACATGGAGTGCGGTTGGGCAGATGTGTTGTGACATTGGTCAGTCTGGCATAGTCATGGTGTGGTGGAAACTGACCTGGGTGTCTAGGCGTACAGCGATACATGCTGGGCCACGGAGTCGTCAACAGGAGTTGTGATGAATGCAAAGGTCACTTAAGATCAGGAGGTCCATATTTGTGATGCCTGTATCAGTGTATGAATGCGACAATGAAAACTTTACGACAAAAACTCATAATGATGATTGGTTGTGTGTGTGTGTGTTGGGGGGTATTAAGAAATGTTCAAGGGTAAAAAGGACCTTTTTTACCCTTTCATGGATTTAAAAAGACAACTTTAATCTGAAATATAGTTGTAGGGGAAATGTCCTGGAAGCGGAGGTGAAACGTGGCTGTTGAGGGGAAGTCAGTGTTGAGGGGAAGTCAGTGTCAGGGGTCTGGATGGTGGTTTATGACGGGCAGGGGTCTGGGTCAGTGTACGGGACCCCTTATTACTGACACAGACCAGAGAAGCCGACCTCACGGACGCCCTACTAAACCTGCCAACCGCGCCACTAACGGCTCACCAATTAAACGCCAGCCTTTTGCACCCTTGAGGGAGGACTGAGGGGAGGTTACTCCAAATGGGAAGTCTTTACAGATACGTGTCACTGAGAAAAGCCCCCTTTTCAGGGTTTCCCACTTGTAGAGCCCCTTAACTCGTGCCTCAGGGTTAATGTCAGCCGCCTGTGCTTCTTTTAAAGATATAATTCTCGTTCATCGAGGGCCTCATTCTTTCCAGCAATGTAAGAAATTATTACCGTTTTCATTGCCTAGTGTAGAAGATAAGATCATATATAGGCACTTAAAGGGCAGATCTGCTGCACTCTTGACTGAGCTAGTGTTGGGTGACCTTGTTATTTCCTGATTTATCTTGTAATATATCACCAACACTATATATGTCCTGATATAAGGGACCTTTATATTTTGTAGCTACAGAGTATTGTTATCCTGAACTGAACTAAGATGTGTTTGCAAGAAATTAATCATTAACCTTAGTTGGCAGTAAGTATAGCTTTCAGCCAGACTCTCTCACAGTCTCCTTATCCCAGTCCCATCTTGTGAAAAATAAGATTCTCGTGAGGAAATACCATCGCACATTTTAAGCCTAACAAGTGCCCCCCTCTCCGTAAGATTCAAGAGTAGGCGGCCCAGAGAGGCGAGACTTTAGATATTCCTGACATCACCCCAACCACCACCTTCTCCTCTATCGTCTTCTATTCAATATTTATGTGCTCTATCTTGTGAAATTATTGGTTTGTCAGAGAAGAAAAATGTGTTATCCTTTGGTTGGCAGCGATGAGTTCTGTGTTGTAAGAAGTGAGCGCAAGTCGTTGGGCTTAAGTTACACCTTTCTGTAGTACAGGCGGTAAGAAAAGTGGCCCTGGGTCAAAATTAATGTCTGGAAAATTATAACTTAACGGCCTTACTTGACATGTATCCACAGGACTTACCAGCTTCCTACAGAGACTATATTAAATGAAACACTTGCTTCTTCAACCTTTTTATTTCGTTTGATATATGTGAATACTTTAAAGTCAAAGTAATATCTGAGCATTACACACTGTTCCATTGAAATTGACTCTTTAGTAGAAGTTGTTTTATACTCAGGAAGACTATGATTTACCAAAATTGGCGTAAAGTATGCTGTGCAGTTAATGGTTATAGATACAAAATTGTTAGGTTAAATTCTGGTCTGAAAAGGACAACAGTTGATACATGGTAATTCGGCAAGAAAATGCATTTTTGGCAAAAGTACTATAATCTAGAGAGTTAGGTTAGTCCATGATCAGATAGTGATATTGTAATGTTGGGATTAGAGAATTGCGCTTCAAAAAGGAGAATAACTGACTGGGGTTCTGAGCCTAAGGTCGTCTGAAGATCAGAGCTTCAGGTACAGGGTGGAGTAAGGTACGCTCCCCTGTCCTGATGTCTACTTGTGTTGTATGGCGGCCTTTTGTGACTGGGGTCGCTAGTTCTTGAAGCGTCACTGGTAATGTCCATCTGTCGCCCCGCCGGTTCCCAGCGAGTGGGAGGCCGTATAGTGAAGTGTTGTTGTGTCCGTAGGCTACCAGCAGACAGTGTGGGGTAGGGGACTGCCATGCGTCTTTCCGGGGTTCCAGGACCCCTGGGTCCGTGGTCATAGTGACCAGGAGAATGGTTAGAATAGAAGGTCATTACTGCCGCACCGCACACAACTATGCCCCCGAGAAAAACACGTCAGGGGTCTTAGGGGGAAATCCGATTTCCTTTTGCGTATTTGCAGCTTTTCAGGGTCAGGTAAGGCGTAAGAGAGAGAAAAAAATGTACAAGTAGATACCCAAAGAATACATTGATCACATTCTAGTTCAAGTATGCCATCACTCTATTTGTTGACAAGGCGGGGAATGACGGAGAATGATGGCGTGAATAATGACATTACCACCGACATCGAGACGCAGCATAGAGTTTAGTGGCAGCGAGGACAAATGTCGTCTGCTTTGTATCGGCGACGCAGTATAGAGCGTCGAGTTAGCGCGGACAAATGTCTGCTTTGTATCCGCCACGCTCACGCGCTCAGCAAGTTTGATGCCTGGGGAGTTAGGCGAAGCTTGAGGAACTCCTGTCGTTGACTGCCATTTTCTAACGATGTTGATGTTGAGAGCGGGTTGCTTCAGGAAGGCCCCCATTTGAATTCCCCCGAGGCTTTGTGCAGATGTCTGCAGGGAAGAAAAAGACAAATGGCACTTCCTAAATACATATAATCATCACGCACAGAATCATTGAATCGATCACCCTAACGTAAATGCCTACCCAACTCCTACTCTCACGTTTTACCTCAATCCAGCCCAGGAAAGAGCCCATTACGCCACGTTAATTTCCAGGTGCCCAGCCTGATAGATAACCCGCCCGGGAAAAGGCGCCAATTAGCGCCAGGTGTGCGTCCCTCATCCCTGGGGACGTGGGAGCTGGGTCAGTGGTCAGTGGTCATTTGGGCATGGGATAAGATCAGTGTGGGTTTCGGTCCTGTTACTGACTGACCCTCTTAGTGGGCAGGTTGCGGGCCCTGCTGATGGTGCTTTACCTTTGAGTATCCAGGACGCGGCACTCACAGGTAGAGCTATCTCAGCGCCATCTTAACCACAGCCAATCAAGAGCGGCGTCGGGCGGAAACTGCTACAAAAGACCCTGAACGCCCAGCGTCCGCACCGCGTCTCCCTGTGTAGTGTCCACCGTCGCGTCTTTCCATTGCCTTTAGTTTGGGGTCGGGTTGTCAATGACCTTTCCCAAGGGTTACTTTATTCGAAGAGTGACCAACGGTCAAAAGGTTTTGGACACAGATATTTATTCTTAAACTTCTGAACTTGATCTCATCCATGACCTATACCTGACCCCCTCACTGCATTGTAGCCTTCTCCCTTGCCCCTCTCTGACTAGCTCACCGCGTCATATCAACGTCCGCTGCTATTCCTGAACTATGAGCTGCTCCTGGAGGCAGCCTGAGCAGGTCACGAGAAGGAGATCTCCACGGGCTGCACGTGTCGCTGTATAGAAACACGCCGGGCACCAGCCGCCACTCCTCATGCTGGAGGAGCGAGGTGCCGCTGGTTCCCAGCGAACTGAGGGTGGGATTGCTACGAGATATAGGCGCGATGTGAGACTCGGGCGATAAAAGGGGAACTCGTGTTATCATCAAGTGCACGTGTGGGTTTCCTGCACTGATGAGCCTCTTTGGATAAGGACTACAAGGTGTGCGCATGTAGAGCAACGTGAGAGATCACACCGTAGAGCACTATCTCGTCTTCAGATAAAACAACATGGTAGTGGGAATACCTCCCGAGTCTGAAGAAATGGGGAAAATAACCCTCAAATGGTTTGCTTTCAGGTGGAAATAGACCTTTGCCCATTTATACTAAATCCGGTATTCTTGGGGGCAGCACGAAGGCAATCGTCTTGTTGAGAATAGTAGTAGTAGTAACGTTGTGCCTGGATTTGAACGCGTAGTGGTACCTTCCCATCCAAAGCAATGGTATAAACCACGACACCACTGGAAACCAGTTCATTCATTCAATACTCGTCGATTACCATGATCGTACATTCAGTGGAGGTCACCAGGAAACCCATATCGGGTAAATCCACAGATAACATCAGTATTTATTGTTGCCCCAGCTTGGCCGCAGCTGGTTTATTTTGATCTATGTGTCAGATTAGCTCTAGCCGAGCGGGATCATCAATGTTAGAAAGATTACCATCATGATCTAAACGTTTTGTATGTAAAGCTCCCACCGAGAGGAACACGTTCAAGGTGGCGCGATGCATCCGCGACCTCCACCATCTCTGCTCTGTTTGACCTTGGCTTCATTGTATGACCTTGGATGACCTTGGGTATCCGAGGCATCCAGGTGTAATCACTGCAGCCTGGCAGCGCAGTGCATCATGGGTACCGTTGGGGGTGGGGGCGCTCCCTCGTATCTCCTCTTATCATCTATATGACGAGGCAGCCATTAGTGATCGCAGGGCATGATGGGTAGACGCGCCATATACTACGTGACCCATGAGCTGTGGGCTTACTGATTCCGATATCCAGGCAGCATCTGTTCTTAGCTGGGAACCTCGCAACCCCGTCCACATACACGTAGACAAGAATTCCCGTGAAGGAGAAGACGTGTTACCATAGTAGCCTACTGGTTATATTTTGTATCTATTGGATTCATTGACGACCTTATACATGCATTTCTTGTGCAGACCTGCACATAAATGCACATCTATATAACATGCATGTGTATTTCTTTTGATAGAAACTGCAAGTGCCAATTTTGACAAAGGGAGGTAATGATCAAATCAGTTTTCTGTAGGCCAGTGCCAGGAAGTTGTATAACCATCCTATTGGAGGTATTCCTACAGCATTAGTGATAGCATCTAAATCTCATACATTTCTGATAATCTAATCATGGCACGAACACTGCCTTTTTCTCCAATATACCATGAGTTACCACATATAAAGCCGTGAACTCACAACCGGCGACTGGCTGTCCCGTCCTTTGTAAACGCCAGACTTGGCCCTCTCTGCGCCCCCTCGAGCTAACCCCGAGTCTTTGATGAGCTGCTCCTCCCGCGACAACTCCCCCGACGCCGCTATTGACACGCCCCTGGCGGCGACCCCGCCGTCTGCATGCGGGCAACTTCTGGCCCTTGATCATGTGATTCGTCCCCCGTGTGTCCTCTCTGGCCATGAACGCGCGGGGCAAATCTACGCGCCTTTGATATTATTTATGTATTGTGTGTTTTTTTCGCCTTTTCCCTCTTTTTTGAGCGGGAAAAGCGGCTGGTGTCGTGGGCGGAGGCTGCACATTGTCAGGCGCCAAAGCAGAGATACAGTCAACGTCAGGGTCGCAGCTATTTGAGGTGTGGATTCCTGGCTCAGGTTTCAAGTTGGAACGTGAAGAGGGCAGTGGTGACAGTGGTTGTGAATTATAGTATTACGCAACTTGAAGAGATCATAGAATTCTTAATAATATTTGTATCCATGATTGAATATGCTTGCTTCCTCTGGTTCTTTGAAATAACATTTTTTAATCTCCCCCCTCCCCCCCCCCCCACCTAAATAGCATAAGAGGTGATTTGTACTAGATCATGGTATTACCGTTAAAAATGTACCGCAGGTGTATTTCATCGGTGAGGAGTGTCTATGACATTTAGGAACGCTTGTGCATCAGTGTGAATTTTGGGAGAGTTTCGCCTGAGCATAGACTAGGCTAACTTACTCCAGACAGAGTATAAACATCACAGCTTACAACAAAGGAGATTGGTTCTACGGTGGTTAGGCAGAGTTAGCAACAGGGATGGCGTCGTGGAGGCGTGAGGAGCGGGTTGGACTGAATTAGGAAGCTAATGGAGCAGCTCGCTGAGGTCAATGAGCTGCTCGGTGAACTCCTAGGCACACTGCACCGCTCGGTGCGCTGCCCGAGGCCACCACGTGCCACTCCCTGCAGCGACATCTGGAGGAGATCGCTGGTCACTGCGGCTGGCCGACTAGCAACCAGTGACTGGAGAGAGCTAATTTGTATGACCTTTAGCGCACTGTTCGACCGTCTCTATGCCACATGTTGCCTACTTGTAGGCTCCTACCAATTGGGAAGTTGTGAAAAGTGCGCTGTGTCATATTTTTGAAAAATAGCTGTATAACTTTGGCGCGGCCGCTTAAGGTATTTCCAATCATCTATATCTGTCGTGGTTTTGAGGTTCGGAATTCTGACCACATCAAAACGGTTAAAGTCTCAAAAGGTATGAATTTAGGTTCCGATAGTTTTTGTCGGTAATATAAATCTTCGCCTTAGGCACCACGTATGTATGCTGCCTGGTTGTATCTGCATTGAATCTAGGATCTGGCAGGAATGTGTCTGGGTATATTAGAATAGGGAGGAGTAGCTCAGCATCTAATTGATTTGAATGACTCCTCGCCAACTGTCTGGCGGGTCTAGCTCTACCTGCAGGGTACCCAGGTGGCGCCGCGGGATATTACAACAATAGTCTCCACTCAAACTGATGGCACCCGTTGCCAAGCCATATGTTTCTCCTACCCGGAAACATGGCGCGCGTCCTCAGGATCCGCCCCGGCCCCGACAGCGAGCCAACCCTGCTTGTAGACAATCACGGTAAGCCGGGGGAGGGGGAGGGTGGGCGGGGCAAGAAGCTGACGGAGGCGGGATTTGGGCTGAAGATACGTGGACAGAGAGGGATAACATGTTATTGGCTACACACTAGTGGATGGGTAACTCGTAAGATGCACCTTTTCTAGCATTTATATATTTGTTCTAAAGGGTATGGATCCCCCGGAAAGTGTGTCTCGAGGATACACGGAAGGCACGCAAACATCTGTGAAGGTGTGAAATCACACAGCTGTCCACACCCATGAGTAGTGGAGTGTGTGTGTCTGCCTGTCTGAATGTATGTTTGTTTGGGAAACAACTGGCTCCGGACATCGCCAAAACAAATAACAAATGAGCAGCTCAGACTCACAGACTCTGCTGGGAGCAACAAAGCTCGCTGCCTCTCCCCACGTCCTTGCTGCCCTCATCTATCTTCATCCGAGACCTACCTCCTAGCCACTCATATGCTTTATTCCCTCACCTTTTATGTAACCTTTCTCTCGCCTTTAATACGTCCTTCCCCCTTCAACCTTCCTCTCTAGTTCTCCTACCATCTTATCCCTTGCCTTGGAATCGCTTCCCTCCACCCGCTCCCATACCCTATCACCTTGAGTCATTGAACTCGCTTCCTTGTTTTCTGCCCTGACATTCATGGTTTCTTTCCTTTCTCTGGCTCCTTGCCTCGTTTCTCTGCCTCCCCCTCTCCCTCTGCTTATCCTTCCCACCCACACGTCCCTCCCACACTTCAGTAGCTCTCACTAAGTTAGCACATCTCCAGACACCATGTAAACGACACACACAGACTGGAGGCGCCGTGTTTGGGGTAGAGCTGTACGCTGCTCGCCTCACCTGCATCCTTCATCTCGACACAGAAAAGTTTATTCTCTTCTCAGTTGAGAGTGGTTGGCTGCCAGCGAACTGAGTAGGACACGGCTCACGACCCCTAGGCTCACGGCCCCTAGGCTCACGACCCCTAGGCTCACGGCCCCTAGGCTCACGGCCCCTAGGCTCACGGCCCCTAGGCTCACGGCCCCCAGGCTCACGGCCCCAGGACTCAAAGCCCCCAGGCCTCACCACTCCGGTGTTGACGCCCGTATTATCATGGGTGGGGCTGAAAAAACGAACACGGCAATTATTAAGTCGTGGTGACAAAGTCCACATGATAAACAATAGGGGCGAGGATTGGCGCCCGTTGAGCTGTCCTGGACATGTCATGTAGCACTCCTCCCGCCTCCTCCCGGGCGTAGAGCTATTCTCGTCGGCGCCAGCCACGCCCTTGGCATGTACACCTGGAGCTGTGGGGTACAGGAAGTAACGGAGAGCTTTGATGATGCAACTCACCTGTCGATACCCCCTCCCCCCCCGGGTCAGAGTGCGCAAAACGCCTTCTCTGATGAATCAGTGGAAAGTCTAGTGGTGGGTTCTTTTACCTGAGCTCAGCGGGCCTGCTACCTGTCAACCTGTGACGTAATCTATCGATCCATCATGGCGAGCCCGGGACACAGCCTTACCTGGCCGACGACAGATGGTGGCCACGTCCTGTGTGACGTCACCGGTGTGATGTAACAGACCCAAGGCCGCGCATGCCTAGACACACCTCATCAATACTCTCACACTCAGGTAGTGCTGTGGGTCTTGTCTATAGTATCACTACAGCTTTACATAACGAATACCATGCCATTGAACTTGGTATTACAGGTGGGAACTTTTCGTTTTTCAAAAAACAGTAAATTCCGGGTGGGCTTTGCCAAGAAGGATGAATTAGGTATAACGTGACAGCTTGCCAGGAAAAGTTGATGAAATATTCACGAATTTGAACGCGCTTACCTTCGGAAAGTGTCGGGAGCGGGGCAGGTTAGAGAGATACCCCGGTGGCTATTCTGTGACGTCATCAGGTGAAGAACCCGGATGTACTTGATAGCCTTCACACCTGGATTGCCTGATTACTTTATACCCCTACCCTCACCCCGCCCTTTTCCACACTCCCCCGCCCCCCTAAAAAAATTGAAAAAATATACACAAAAATAAGTACATACTGATTTCTCCCCTTTCCTCCCCGCCCGTCCTTCTTCACACTCCACCTCCCCCACCCCTCTAGGTTCGCCACCTCGATCATCATTATCCCACATCGGAACGGACACACACAGCAACCTCCACACACAGGTTTTTCCCCACCAGTGGAGGAGGTGAGGTTTAAGTGGCCCTGTCCGCAATTCTGATAATATCGTTCCACTTTGAAGGCAAAAACATTAGTTCCTTTGTCTAGATGTTACGCCTGGGCATAGTAACTGATTTAACAACGACTATCTATTTGTTATATTGTTTTTTATAAGAATTCTTTATTGAAGCCCTTTCCATTTAGGAAGGACTATTTAAGAACGTGTCTAAAACAGCGAGGAGTAGATTAACATTTACTGACGTTGAGGAACAGCTTGCACCAAGTATTTCCCTTCAGCGAGAAATAAAACGCGCCTTGTTTACAAACATCTATTTTACCTCTTAGGGCGAGGTGAAAGTATCACAGAACACCCGGGAGGGTGAGGGTGAGGGGAGTGTCTCGATAGGAGAAGACAGGCCGTGTTAGACTCGCCCCAGTCACTGTGTCCTACGTCCTACCCATGCCGCCTCCGCCCCCTTTTACCCCCGTCCTCAACCCTACTCCCCACCTCACAAGCTTACATGGTGTTATGCATTTCATATTGATTTTTTCTAATAATTCAATAAATGCTCATAATCAAAGACTTGAGCAAGTCTAAGGCCGTTTGTGTTCATATTGACCACGTAGGGTCAGGCAGACCGCGGTCACGGTAATGCTCAATGTGTGGGTGTGTGTGGCGGGGGTTGGTGTGGTGTGATGGAGATTACAGGTGTGACTGTGGACCTGACGGCCGGCCTACACGCCGTCAGGAATTCACAACAGTCGTCGATCACCCCTGGCGACAGCCGGCAGTGGAGAGCGGGCCCGGAACACAGGGGAGTGTAGATGGCTGCCCCACCAGGCGGTAGATGGTAGAAACACTCAGTGAGTTACATACCGAGTGCTCACATATTGCTCTCTCAGTGAACCCTCCGCGTATTTACGCATGATATAAATTCCCAAAATATGAAACGAAATAATTTGTATCAGAGGTGAAGTCGCCGTTACATGTTGATGGTCGTGTGAACTGTACCAGCGAGGGATAATTAAATACCTCATGACGCTTTAATGAAAAAAAAATACCGGGCACATTCGCAAGGGTTTGTTGATATCAATCATTAAAAATAAAAATAGAAAACCTGAAACTATTGTACTTTGATATTATGCGCGTCCTACATCAGTATATAGCAGCACGCCGGATCCATGAGAGAGAGGTCACGAGTGGACTCTGTCGATCCACCACTCTTAAGAGTGAGGCGTCAACATGGCAACATTTGCTCCGGATTAACCAGAATAACCAGAGCAATTTGTCTGACAAATATGTGGTCTGCTTGAACGCTTGGGCAGTTCCATGCTTTGGGCAGCATGTGGTGATTAGTGGGGATTATAGCTGACATCTCGCCACACACGACCGCAGCCACCCCCGCCATTACCCCCTCCCATCGCCACTCCTCCCCTCATCATCACCGCCAAGCCTTCTCCCCGTCTGCTTCAAATTAGAATATCGAATTATTGGCTTAGACAAGATCAAAGTTTCACGACTGAAAGGTGAATTATATATTCTTAACAATGACCCTATTAAGTGGTCTATTCGTGTCCAAAAGAAATGCCCCTCAATACTTCTATCAATCAATAATATGTGACATAAATATCACTGGGGGTCGGACTTAAGAGTTGTCACAACTTTCTAGGTAATGTATTTGGTGTTGGGTGGTGGTGTTTGCGAATCTCTCATTCCATGCAGAACTGACGCGGAAGCCTCGTCCCGATGGGGTTCTTATCACTGGTGGACGTCGAGGTATGAGGTCAGTGTGAGGTCAGTGCGGGGTCAGCGTTGCCCTGACCTCAGGGCCGGCAGGTCGGCTGGTGTCCGGGCAGCGGTCAGTGCTCTGAATTCATCAGCAGGTGACCGGTGAATGAGCAGGAGGCAGCGGGCGGCGGGCGCGGGGAGCCGCTCCATCAAGGCATTCTCCGAGTTCCCTGAGCTGCTCTGAGCTCCTTCAGAGCAGGTGGGAATTCTGAGCAGTTCGCTAAGCTAACCTTCAGCAGAACCCCTGCCAACTCACTGGCCGTGTCTGATGATACTGACGAAAACGCTGATATTTTACTGAGCTCATAAATCTGAATTAGAATAGAACGTCTGCAAACTATCTTATCATAAAAATGGTCTTAAATATAGAACGCATTCTTATATACATTGATAGTCCTATGAGTAATATATTCATATACTCCAATCGTTCTGTATCTGTATAGCTGGTGGGTTATGGAGCCACGTGGACCAACCCACTATGGTCGCTCGTTGTTTTTGCAGCCACTCCCTTCTCCCGCTCCCCTCTCCCCAGCAAAGTTTTTCAACTCATTAGAGGAAGTGGCATCCTTCAGTTAGGATAGCGCTGTAACTAATAGCTCCTTTTCAGTGTGATCAGATCTAGTTAGGAAGCTGACAGCCCTCCGGACACTGCCATCGCCGTCAGGAGGTGTTCCGAGCTGCCCCTCGCCACTCGCCCCTCGAGCTACTCGCTCCTGCTCGCCAACACCTCAACTCATGTCGACAGCCTCCTAACGCCCTGTGCCAAGGGGTCACCGACAAGGTCAGTCCGTCTATGCACACCTGAATCGACACGGGCAGCCGAACCGCTCCGAGCGACTCCAAGCTGTCAGGATGAACCAATCGCCGCCAGCCTCACTGCCAAGTCAAGGTGTCATGCACGCGGCAAGTTGCCCCATCTGATTGGGTCTTGCTCGACCTCAAACAGAAACGGTCTCTCCATCAAAGCGGGAGACACCTCTGCAAATGTAGTTGTATTTTACTAGAGTATCGATCACGTCATTGAGCGACAGTTAGTCGATTTCACTGCCCTCTTTCTTTACCTCTCATTGCAATAGTCGTAATCATTTCCATTAACCCAGGCGAAATTAAATTTACCAGTCCTAGTATTACATCAGAGTTGTTTCAAACATGAAACAGTTGGCTTGCTATGGAATGGGGACGACATCCTCAGGAGCACAGGAAGTTAGCGATTTGATTGTGAAAAAAATATAGGGTATGTGGCTGTGGGGAGGGCGGCCGGGGGCGCTTTGATGTGGATCCCGCCTGGAGGCGCCCATTAGCGGCGGTGCGCCGTGGTCAGCGGGACGTGACGGCCGCCACTTCCCATCCTCCTCCACGCGTCAACAGGGGTCCGCCGTGCAATGCATGCCGCTCAATGTGACCTCTAGCGGCGGGCGGCCTCGATGGATGGTCCAAGTGGGTCATGAGGGAATTTCTTCTGCGCCTACCATGCTTCATCATTAACGATTCCCTTTGAGGAAAATCCGACTTGAGCACCGGGTCTTCCTGCCCTGCTACGGCGAGATCCATCCATTTGTCACCCTATTTAAAAGTTTCCTGACCGATTTACCGATGGTGTGAATTAGGAAGATAGAGGGCGGCTGGGTGGGCCTGGAGCGCGGGTGTTCGCAGGGGGCCCGGGCCGCGCCCCCGGAGTCTCGCTAGTTTATGGCGTCTCCTTGAACGCACGTACCTGGCTGCGTCCGTTAACCGGAAACCTTGATTGGGAAGGGCCCGCCCGCCGGAAACCCTCGGCATCCCGTGGGACCCATCCGTCCGCGCCCCCGACCCGGTCCTCCAAAGCGGACGCGCCCGTCCTCTGTCAATCATGCCTCCGCTAAGCCCCGCCTCTTCCGCCGGGCGGGGCGCCGCTCGGAGCGTCCCCTACTTCCGGTCTTGTCAGACGTGCCGGACGCTGGCCGTGACGGATCTGCCGTGCCGCGACCTGCGCGCGCATCAGCCGGCCTGACCTTTCTTTCTTGATTTCAGTGAGCTCCCGCCCGCCTCCCGCCCACTCCGTCACCGCTCCCCGCGTCTGGAATTCTAAATCACGGTTTAAGGGACGCTCTACAGTCGGGGGTGGCGCCCTCTTCCGGACGCCTCCCACTTGGTATGCCCGCCGCGCGTCCCGTACCTCACACCTGCGTCTCGATCACGTGACAGAGGAGTCCCACGCGGGTCATCAATCACTGGACTTTAAAAATATGCACTATGAGAACTCCACCCCTAGTATTCGCTTGAGATGGCCGCGACGTGAAATTAAAGTATCCATATCCATGTGCATGTGTACATGGGGGTTAGCATCGACGACAGGTGGGCGTATGGTCCGAAGTCATCACGAAAAATGACTACCTGGTAAATAAATAGAGAAACTGAAGAACAGCAGGCATGCAACTGCTTCCCCAGTGTCTCGCCTCGCGTCTTAGTCCCTGACCGGAAGAAACCTGCCCACCACTTCCTCCTCAGATGTGGAGCTCAAGTCGTCACAGCGCGCAGGCGCATGACCGACGAGCCTTAATCCTTCTCCAGAGCTAACCCCGACGCCTTCAGACGTTGAGAAGCCGTGCTTTGTTATCAAAAGTGTCGTTTCTTATATAATTTTGAATCATTTATTACCTGGTTGATGTAGAAGGCAAGGTTTGGATGTATTTTCATCCATAGAAACACGATATTGTCGTTTGGATCGCCTTTCCTCCTACAGGGGAGTAGGAGGCCTGCCCCATTTTCCAGGACGCCCCTCACTGGTAATAAATGGTGAGCCCCTATGATGGGTCGACAGCGCTTTATTCGTGACTGACGGATGAGGAGTGAAGTAAAGTGTGTGTGCTGAGAGTTCAGGGGGCGCTAATGTGGGAGATATGTTGTGTGTGGTGGGTGCTGTCGGCAGAGGATCGTTAATGGTCCCGGATAGAAGCAGACTCGGTCGTCATACTTATTCTCTCTACATAAGGCCCTGGATCTGAGAACATGACATATTTAACCAGACCACTCCCGTACCTCGCTTGGCGCCCGGGGCTCATTGTCACCCAGCCTCGTCTTCATCTGTCACCTCATGAATCACGTGACGTAGCACGTGGGATCAAAGCGAGGCTGAGGAACGCGGGACGTCTGTCTGTCTTGTAATTAAACTCGGCTTAAATTGCAGCGAGGAAGGGGCGAGCTGCAGGTAATTCATGTAGATCTGTAGGGATAGGAATCGCTTAGTAGGATATCCCGTTTTAGTTTAGCGTTAGAAGGTCAGAGTTCAGTCCGCCAGAGTTACAGAAAGAGAAAGGGCACAGACACAGTCAGGGCTTCCAGCTGTCGCCGCAATATGGAATATTTCAAAGTGGAGATGCATTAGTAACTGGATGATAGCTTACTGAAGAAGTTGTATAGAAGTTGGCCAGCTTCATGGGTGTCAATGAAAATGATTCATGAGGTGGCAAGGCGTAAAAGGGATCTGATCATGTTTGTAAAATTCTTATTTCTTAAAAGTGTATCAGAGCTGACTTATCTTACAATCTCACGCAGAGCGAATTAATTATCCACTTGAGGATAGCCGAGGTTGAAATTGTATTTCTAGGTTACACAACTTAAAAGAAATTAGCGTTACAGACCTTGAATTGTCAAGTTTATATTACCATGTACACAAATCGGGTAAAGAGGTGTGATGTATCTGATTGGTATCTAAAGGAATGAGTTTAAATACAGCTGTAGCACCTAAATTACAGGTGATACTCATCACCACAGGTGGAGGACGTGTAAATTAAGCCTGCTCGGTGGGAAGACGTCAGCGGAAGGCGTCTCTCTGTGTAACATGGCCAGACACTGATACTAGTCCTGGTGACATCAGGCCCCTCCATGTCGCCGCCACTCCCAGGCTACCCTGCGGCAAGCGTCTCTGTCAACATTGCGCATGCGCGCTTAGCTTTGATTCCTACCGCCCAAAAAGGTTTACCTTGGTCGGTCATGCCACAGTGAAGCGTATTTGTCTTGGCGGTCATTAGATGAAAAATAAAGAGCTCTGCTGTAGAATGTCGGCCACACTGACACATTTTGTCCCTAAAATACCAGGTCCTATTACAGGATCTGTATGAATTAATTTCTTATATTGTTTTGGCAACGCATGCCTTTCTTAGGTCTCAACCCTTGCCGGGTCTGACTAAATATTTCACTTGTTTTTGCATATGAATTCCTTTTAAGAGATGCAAGAAAAAGTTGAGAGCCTAACTGTTTTGTGGTGTGAGTAAGCTTTGATGACTGGCTTGGCTGAGTTTGGTGGTAAATAGCTTGAGGGAACTCTAGTAAACGGAACGTTGTTTTTATGATGAACTCCTTCGACGTCTGAAATTTCAGCCACACTTGCATTATTACTCTAGCAACAATTGGGTCCTTGAGGAAGGAACTTTTTTATGGACTTTCCTCCATGGCCTGTTGTATCGTTTAGAGGGCTATCAGAAAGCATCCTAGGTGGTCATCCATAACTTTGCGACTAGTCTCTGTTTTTATTGACCATGTTTTTATTGACCATTCCTTTCTTTAACACATGTTTTCTCATATTTGTTCATATTTTCTTATTGCTTCCATTGTATTCTCTGTTGCTGCTACTGCAGTGTTTCTTTGCTGTCTCCGCTCAACATCCCCTGAGCCCCTCTTCCTACCAACCCTACTGATCGAAAGTATTTGCACTTGAGCTCAACCTCTCAATATGACCAACAGAAACAGACACTAACTTGTACATTACACACACACCCGTGTCTGGGCCGTTTTGATTGACGTGCTTCCAGATTACTAACTTTGCTCTTACAGAGTAGTCTTGATGGTACAAGCAGAGAGTGTCTTGAAACTTTGTCTCTTTCATACAAGACGGGGTACGTACTAGTGTGATCTTGGTCAGGCATCGATGGCGATGAGTATGTTGGCACGTAGACCGTTTTACTTTGATCTCTCTCTCTCTCACACCGATCAATAGTCACCCTTCCCAATTTGGGAAGAAATAAAAGGCCCTTTACAGTTTTCCGAGTGATACATTGACAGTTAGGACTATTTCCTTAATTGAAACTCGCCTCACCTGCAGTATCAAATTATCCTTAGAAATATATTCGGAACAAAAAAGAAGATTGAAGGAGGAGGTGATTAGAGTAGGGCTGATAGAGTCAATAGGAATACCTTGTTTAGTCCAGGTACCTACGATTGGCGGCTTGAGTGTCTGATTTATTGTTATGCGGTTGGTGATTCGTGTAATTGCATTAAATGTAAGTCTTAGATATCACTAATAGAACGTATATCAATCAATGATGTACAGTCAAGTCTAATTCTAATCTGTGCAGTCCCCTAAGGATGCCCGAAGTAATGAATTTAGGTTGGGGGGAGGTAATTTTCCAGTGCCCCATCTGAACTCTTGTTAATCAGAATCCTGCCAAATTCTTGAAGGGCACCATATTTCTTAACCAGAAATTCACACCATAGGCTTTCCCACCCCTCACCCACTTCTGTGCTGTAATCAGAGAACCGAACAGCCTGATATTGTCTAGACAGCACAGACATACCATCTGGAGTGGTGATTAGTGTAGCCATTCGAAGTACAGAAACATTTTATATGATTAATACAATAAATGCTGACGGAAAAGGTGTCAGAAGTACTGAATAATTTGAGGTGTGTATACTAAAACAGAGAGAAAAAAATCCCTATCTTCTTAAATATCTGAAGTATCGAGGTAATCGAAGTACCGATCCATCGCAGTAGAGAGGTCTGTCTGTACTATACTTGCGTTAAAGCAGCACATTAACGGGGTGTTTATGTTTGTGTCACAGGTGCGCATCACCCTCCTCGACCAGAATGACAGCCCGCCCGTCTTCATCCCGTCCGAGTACGAGGCCGACGTCAGAGAGGACGTCACGCCCGGCCAGAGCATCGTCAACGTCATCGCCACTGACGCCGACAAGCAAGGCACGCTCTTCTTCGAGATCGTCGACGGGAACGACGACAACACCTTCTCTGTTGACGCCACCAAAGGTAAGCGCTTTCCCCTGATATTCATCCTGGCTACTAGCATGGTGCCAAGTATCGCTAGGATATATATGATTCACAGCGCCACACTTATGTGATCATTCACCAAATCATTTAAAAATTCCTTTGTTCATATGAGAGATGACATGTTATAAGGTCTAAAAAGTTTCTGATTAGTATGATGACTAATCACCTCATCAACACTACTCTCCCTATGTACAAAAGGCAACTTATCAGTAGGATATGGTGGGCAATCTCTGCGGCCAAATAGTCCAGTGCAGGACATTCGGGAGAGTGCCGTGACTTGTGGTTACTTTGAGAGGCCCTCAGAGTCACGGGGTGAAATATGGACACAGGTAGAGGGAGACGTCTGGGGTGGGCGAGCGGTGTGTCTATTGTACCACTCTTTATCAGATTTGGATAACGGCCAATGTGGCTGCGCGCCGCTCTACTGTTAATTTGACGAGAAACGGATGCTTCATTTGGAGAAGAGGTCATAGAGAGGCGAGGCGGACGCCCGTTCACGCTCTCTCATGCCGCCGTGGTTTAGCACAGGCAATAAATCGCAGAACTCCTCTGTCTGTACAGAAGGTAAAGGTTTTCGTGTGGTCTAAATGGTATGTGAATTGGCGACTCGCTGTCGACTGTGAATGTCTGCATCATGTTCATTTAGTCCTCTACTTCTTTGGATATCCTCCATTATATATTTCCCCATGTAGATCACAGGGGTGTCATCATGACGTCACTGCACCAGTGTTCTATCATCACAAATATTGTAGCGATCGCTATGACAAGTTTAAACACATTGTTACAATGTAGAATTGGATAATTCTGACCTCCCCCCAGTCAGTGGCCTAATTGGTGCCGATCAGAATTGTCTGTAGTTGTCGGAGCTACTCAGAGCTGCTCGACGCCGTTGTACACAGACCGAACTACTGAATACGACATGGGCGTGGCAGGAAAGTGTTCCTATAAATTAACATTCCCGATCCTCCCTTTTCCGAGTCGGGGATCCCCCGCGCTACCTGCGTCCCTCTCCCAATCGTGACGCGATGACAGCGCCCCCACCCGGACCTGACGCTGCTCTGGTTAGCAGCGAGTAGGCGGCTGTCGTCATGTCGGGGCGCTGGGAACAAGCGGCCTTGGTAGGGAATGTCGTCTGCTTGGTCAAGGTAGTGGCTGCAGGCTCGCCTTTTAGCGGGCATGGGAGTCGTAATGGCAGTGGAGCGGCGTTCTGCCTGTCAACATGGGGCGTTAGATACATCCATCAACGAACCTCCCCCAACCCGCCACCAATAACCCTCACTGTCCCCCCGTGCCCAGACTCCACAATACCCACTTCTGATCCTCACACATGAGATCGCTTCACCGACCGGGACACCAGGCGGCGCGCCGGTTGCAGATAAAACATGGCCGCCTCGGTTTGTGTCCGTCAGCACCTGGCTGGTTCCCGACCTGCTGGTGTTGGTCTGCCTTTCGACACGCCGGTCCTTGGAGCTGGTCAGCGGGCATTAAAGGTGGATGGGGTGGGGTGGGGGGCTGATAACGGTAGATAGGATGGACTGCGGTGCAGAGAGCTGGTATCAGCTTTGGTGGCCCACACTACAGTGTTGAGTCAGAGTTTTTGCCCAAGAAACGTATGTGATTTCACAAAATAGCTTCCTTTCACATTCAAAATGGTGAACGACACAATAACTTTGTGCTAGTGCTTGTGCTATGAGCTAGCAGAAGTAGGCAATTGTTGTAATTTGCTTGGTCTTTGTATTCCTCCCGAAGCAATTCAGAGTGCATATATATGCAGGTTATGCGAATGCGTTTACAGAAAGGAAAGCGATGGGTAAGCAATAGGACACAAGTATCGGACATTCTCTGGGGATTTGTTACATGGTAGGTGGACATGGAAAGCACCGACAATCGACACACACCCCTGTGTCGCTCACCTGATCCGGGCCTGGGTGCGTCCCCATTGATTACAGGGGTGACATCTTGACCCCCGCTACACCTGATACGCCTGGAGTCCCCTCTCGACCCACCCACATCCCACTCTCTCGCCTTTACTACCCTCAACTCCACTGCTTCATCTTACCCCACAACGCCCTTCACAAGTCACACCAGCAGTAACCCTTTACTACCCGGTCCACTCACCAACCTGCACGACCTCACTCGGAAGACCACTCACCACTCCACTTTTCCTTGATACGAGTAGAATTACATCGTAGTTCTCATCTAGCGCTCCTCTGCCACCCAAGCTTTAACCGATTTTCAACGCTACTGTTTCCCAACGCCAATGCTCGACCCTCCCTCAATATGCCTTCACCTGAGCGGGTCGGTGCCAACATCACCACCTCTACGCCTCTCATCAGCCCACTGTGACAGCCGCTCGTCTCTCCCCCTCATTCTTGTGTTATGAATGAAGACTGGCAACAAGCCCGTCGCATCAGGTGTGATTTTCACATGGTTAACGATGTTTTATCTCACCCCTGGAATAAATGTCCATAGGCTTAACATTGGGAAGTCACCCTCCATGCCCCTACAAGTATTGCAGTCCGTTCTCCACGGTTATTATCATGTGTGTTGTTCTTTCTTTTAGTGTTTACAGGGATGAGATACATACAGAGAGCAAGTCGTTTTGGTCAAAGAAGTCATTCTCCAACTCGTTTGAATTCTATGTGATATTCACTCCACATCAAACTCGCGAAGACTTTGATCAAAACTTGATAGTTTCTTCTTTAATATTCAATATGGTCCCTGTGGTCCAGCACTTACGGGTGCAATGTCTCTCCACTCAAAAGCATCAGGAAATAAGGGCACATTTTGTTTCTTGTAGATCTTGCTCTCAAACCTTCATTTGGGGATGTTCAAGGTGTGTTACCTTGTCACACGTAGATCTGTGAAGTGCAGTTTTGTAAGACGGGTTGTACTTTGAGGTTCGTGTGGAAACCTGCAGTACATGCAGAAAACCCTGTGGTGCGCACAGAATGTTATCATACCTTTTTGAGGAAGTTAACGCAGCGTGAAGGTGGGTTAACGATGCGTGGGAGGGGGCGATATGGGTTTGGAGAACGGTGGCGGGGGTCTTTGTCGGGGTGCACATGTCTATAGATGTACCTGACAGGTAGTTCGCACGGTCATCCAGGGTCCTGTGGGGACTCTGCCGTGTGCCAGGTAGCATCAAAGTGAAACCTTACCCCAGATCCCCGCCCACCGCGCGCAGACTGCCGCGCCGAGGCGTCGACGTGCGGCACGTCGCCCATTCTGCGACGTTCATGGAGCTGCCTGGCTGGCTGTAAGAGGCCTGTGTTGCTGCTGACAACACAGCGTCATGAGACGTGATCACAACGTGTGAGGGAATTCAGCCGGTCCCCCGCCGGATCCACCTTCTCAATACATGTACAAATCGGTATTGTACCCTTTTTATGACGATACGGGGAACCAGTCGGCAATCATTCCCAGCCTGCCCTCCATTGAAGTTTCCCTCTATTCATTAAGTAGATCCCTACTCTGAGCATTCCAAGTGTGCGCCAGAGCTTCCGAACCATTTTTAAATTCGCCAGAATAGAATTGTTCATTTTTCGCCCGAGTTTCTGGAGAGGGCGCTGCTGTCACACAGGGACAGCCACGTGATTCCTGCGTTGGGTAGGCGATAATCGGGGCTATTTTGTGTGCCCGCATTACAGGCGTCTTTACAGTCAAGGTGCCCGGATGTGTATTGATGGATGGCTCCCTGTGCGCATGCCTCAGTGGAATGCAATGATGACGGAGACGCTGCTGGTCACCAGGGGTCACGTGCTTCTCTTACCCCTGCCTACCCTATACTCTCCAAGCAGAATCCCAGGAAAACCGCGGGGTTTCATTTTCATCAATTCAAAGCTCCGACCCAACTAGTTGTCACCAAGTCCAAAGGGTAAAAACCACAAACCTGCAACCATCGATTACAATCAATTCCCCTGAATCCAAATTAGTCCGTCTCCTCTGTTTTCTTATTGTCCCTTTCCCCGCCAGTAACATTTGAAAAGAGAAAATCACTATTTATCACGCCATTATCGGGTAGCCTTCATCCCTGAATTATGAAACAGCTAAGTGTAGGTGATTTGTGTGGCCTTGCTCTTAAGGGAGGGTTCGGCTGTGCTCTTTCTGTCACTACAGAGTTACTTCTCACCCATCGATGCGGCTGTCAGCGTGACAAACGACGCTTCGTCGTCATGTTTTTTTCCTCCTACACGAGGACGGCGACAGGCCATTGGGCGGCGCCCACCTCCAGACCGACAGCGACTAATGACCCCACTTCTCCGTCACAAAGACCCGAGTTTACAGCAGTCAACTGGCTGCGGACAGGCCGGCGGATGATCCACGACCCGCCCGTCCCACACCCCACCCCACCGCCCGCCCGCCCGCCCGCCCGTCCCGTGATCTATGAGCGCCACTTGTTGGATCCGACATGTCTTCACTGCATCATCAGACTCGGGGGTTTTGGAGTTGGTCTTAGAACGGTCTCTCTTGTAGTTACGGTTTGTTTGCTGAAGGGTCCCACTTGAATTGTCATCACATTTAGACCTACATGTAACTGTAAATATGTCCATACATCTTTTTCCTGTCTGGTGTTGTGGGTTGGATGTGAAGTGATATACATGTGTGTGTACTTTTTCGGTAGATTCCTGGTAGATGAGTCCCATGCTAAATGTTTACACTGAGTTTTCCACACCCAGAAGTCAGGAATCGGAGAATCCTATAGTTCACTTAGTACCTAGAAAGTGACCACAAGAAGAACAGGGCGTACTATAATAAAACAAATTTTACAACATTTCTGAGTGATGACTTGGTCTTAGGGTAATGCCTCGTCCTTTTCCGGATTTAATAGTGCGAATGGATGGGTGCGACCTCACATTGACTTTACTGAGTATCAACAAACAGTACCCGCCATCTGAGAGACCCTCGGTGATTTGCGTATATGTTGTATTTGGCAATAAGGTCATAAACGGAGGAGCGATGCGCATGTCAACCGACGAGCACGGTGGTTGCATTTGACCCATGTTCAGATGTTCGGCCCCACCATTCACGGTTAATGAGGCCTCCCTTCCGGTGCTCCTACATGAGGTCCTTGTGCCCTGCTTTTATACGGGTCAGAAATCCTCTATCTACTTGCCCAGACGCCGCTATTTCTAAGTCTAACTGAGTAAAAACTATATTCCACTCGTGCTTGTAAGAATCTACCAGGCATGTCCACTTGAACCGACGAGTACACTCGTTGCTTGAACTGACGAGCCATACCCTATATACCATTAAGCTGTAAGACCAAAATATATGTACAAATGTATGCACATACTATAAGATGAAGAACACAGTTTTAAGGGGATAGAGCTATAGTAAAGGAACCGACGTGTGTTTCCGTTACCACAAAAACCCAGGACACCCACCCTTGCATGTAATTAGCAGCAAAGTCACACTAATAATTAGTCGTAATGAAGGAAGGCCGAGCCAAACGTGGTCGCTGTGTGGCGTTTCATCTTGCCTTTAGATGTCGCGCGGTTCCTGGTGTTTGACGAAAAGATTCTCAGAAGAGATCAGGGATTCTCTAAAGAGGCAGCCGGAGATTGGAAGGGCCTTCTTGTGTTCTGGGTGCGGGAGCGGTGTGGTTCACACACGTGGAGCGCGGTGTTCGTGAACACAGACCCGCCAGCCGGCAGACGACCACAGCTGACGCGCGCCCGGCTCGCCACAACACGGATCCACCACACAGCCCGCCACACCCGACTTCCGTACACAAGCGCCTCTCTCTATGGCCAGGCAAAGGATACTGTTCTCCTCTTTTCTCTCAAAGCCTCCTTTCTTGCCTTGCATGTCTTAGGCACGTGAGTTATAAGGCAGAAGACGCTGAGCTGTTGGCACTGTGGACCTTTGCCCTTTCGCAGATGACCAGCGACGCTAGGAGATGACCTTCTCTAGGGACAATGGCCCTGTTAAAGGTCAATGGGACCTTGGATGGGTCCCAGCTGTCGTCTGGAGACTTGGTTGTTTACAACAGTGATGGGTTCTCAGCACTTCCATGTCTCGAACTGCCTTGAGCTGCTACTAGACAGATTGGAGGTTTTTAGCATGTCCTTTTTGAAGTACCACAATGCCAGAGTTAGCATGATCACAACGTCATTGATCTGCTATTTATAACCCTTTTTTTTAAAAGTTGCTGGTGTCTATATAATTACAAATTCATCTATTTTGCGATAATTAGTCCCAAATCTTTAAAGAAAACTTGAGTAATTGATCACTTTTTCGATCTACGCATAGCAAATATAATTCTGAGTCGAAGTTATTTTTTTAATTCAGATAAAGTATGATTTGTAGCACCATTATATGTGGGGAAAAAGACTCTGTCAGTCCCACATACCGAGGAAGACTTCTGTGCTATTTCCACCAGAACACATTCAACACGACTAGGACGGACATTTGTAATGTCCTGGGGGGCATCCACAATGACAGGCTTACAGGGCCCCCAAAGACATCAAGGAGGGCTGTATGAAAATCGTCTGGGAGCACCTGGCGAGTGAGGGATGGGGTGGGCGGCGGTGTAAAGGTAGGGGGTTGTTGTCGGTAGCTCACCTCCGTCTTAACATTGCTCCCCTGAGGCCAGAAGGCGACTGGTGCTCGTCTCCTGGAAGGTCCTCATTAAGTAAAGAATGGCCTCCACCTCCTGGCCTCCCAGCCTTACGACAAGCCCCCGACCCCCGGCCAGGTGGGCCGGGTCGGCGTGCTATTTACCCCCTTGTGGTATTTATCCCGTGTGGGTATTCTTGTTGGGGGTTCTTACAAGTAGTATCATTGAGGACCAGACTAACAGCTAGACTGCCTCCCGACATGGTATACTGCAGATGTAGTTCCCACCTTCCCGCCTAAGCATCTGTTTGTTTGTTTGTCTTTTTCCATGATTAATTTGGGCTCCGGCGTTGACTCCTACCGGTATTAATTAGGATCCAGTCAAAAGCATGATCTACATCTCGACATATGCTGTAGTGTCAGTACTAATAATTCACAACACTCCACTGCCCCTTCCCCGTACCAGCTACCACTTAGAAACTTTCTCAAAGTACCACACAAGGGTAAATTTTCGACATGTCCTTGGTGTAAAAAATCACCCGGCCTATAAGGAACTACCTCCAGGGCTTTGGCCTTTCGTAAGACGATACGTTGAGCGCCAGAATTCCCAACAAAATATGCCCCCACCGCCACCAATCTCAACGACGTCCCAACTCAATACAAGCGGCCAGTGCCTCTGGGGACAGGCGTCGATAAAGGAAACCTGTATGTCGGTGTGAGGGTGGGAGGGGGTCGTTGACGGGATGAGCACCATGTGACTGTAGAGGCGGAAAGAAGGCGCAGAGAGGTAGATATGCTGCTGGTCTTAACAACGAGCTTCTTTCTGTACGTTTTGGTCTAAAGGAACTGGAAAGGTGTGAATATGGGTTTAGCGATAAAAGACTTTAAAGATGTTAGAAAAACGGATTGAAGATATGGAGTTGTTGTGAGGTAATATGTAGGCTGTAAAGGTATGAACTAGTTAGAGTAACAAGTTTTGTAGGATTAGTTAAAAGGCGATGGATTTATGTATACATGTTTGTACATGCAGCCTATATGATGTTAAGGTATGGCCACAATGACTATTAACAAAAATCGACACCTAATTCTCCACCCTTCTCCCTGAATCCCAGTTGTTTGCCGATTCAACAAGTGTTTGTGTGAAGATTTAATGGTCATATATGGTTATTGGTCAGTAGTAGGCTTCGGTTTACTGGCATGTCATGGTGTGATAGGTGGATGGCGAAATTTATTTACTCGGAGAGATCCAACGGTTTAGAGGTAGGTTGAGGTTAGAAAACTGGATTGAAAAATGTCTTTTCCAAGAGGGGTCGGCAGGTTTCAGGTAGACTCTAGCACAATTGGATTGGTAAATGGGTTGGCCGGGAGGGGGCGGGCAGGTCTGTGGCGCGATGAATTATGGGAGGGGCGCCCCTGGCGGAGAGTGTCCCGCTGTGTGCAGCCGCCTTCCACACAGGCCCAGCTTAGTTAGACAAATACCTCTGTCAGCGAACGGCGCGGCGCCGGGCGTCCTGGAGGCTGTCCGGCGGGCGTCCGGCAGGCAACCGGACATGCCGCGCCTTGACCGGACCCCGAGCCTCCTCCTTGTCCGAGTCTCATACAGTCTGGAGCTATCGTCTGTAGACTATGTCCTTATATCAGACTGCTGAGCCTTCGTCTCGGCGCAAGGCTTCTGACCCACTGGGTTCATAGAAAACACACACCCAGGATCTTGCTCCTGCATCTGTAGCGTACTAATACGTCCGGATTCCAGAGATTTTGCACAAATTGACCCTGTTGTATTTTACCAGAGACGCTTTTCTTCAAGCAGAATGAGTATGAAGATGAGGGAAAGGGTGTTTACCAATGAGGATTTAGATCTGTGGATTCTTTTTAAGTTTAGGTACAGTTCCATTACTGTCATTCAAGGTAGCATCAGCATAGGGAACGGACGTTGCCTCGTCTTAATTCTTGGATTCTTTTTAAGTGAGGTCATCTCTCTCCCTCCATTCCCAGGAGTTTTATATCCCCGTGTGTATTTGTGTGTGTGTAGGGGGGGGGGGCGCCCTAGAGGAACAACTCATTGTGGTTTTGACCAGCTATATGCACCGAGTCTTGGCTAAACTCGTGGGCAATGATCTACATCCTCCGCCTACCTGAACCGGTCATGCGGTTTCCTCGACCCCCAACCCTTCACCCTGTGCAGACCACGAGGGCTCTCAGCGATCCCCTGAGCGAACGAGGCGGCGCGCAGTTCACGGAACTGTGTGTTATATATCTGCGACCACCCCACGGCCCGCCGCGCCTCCTCCCGCTCCCCGCCTCCACTTGGCACTCGCCCTACAGGACGAGTCATTGTGCTCCACTGAAACAAGGATGTATACCAAAGACATCGGCGGTCCTCCTTAAGAATAAATCTCATGTTTGCTGTAAAGTAAACGGTAGTTTTCACTCTTGAATACGCACTAGAGATGTGGCAAATATTATAACGAGTATTGTCCTTTGTCCTCCTATGAATAGGAGAAGGGGGATGTGGCGAAGTCGTATTGTAAGTAGTATAGTATACAGCGAGGCCCAGTAGCAGTTCACGATATAGTAGGCTCCTTAGACTATACAAGTATACTACGGTTATGTAAAATAAATACAAAATATCTAGTCCATTTACCGATCAATGAAACTACTCCCATTACTTTGCTCAGATTCATTGTGAACTTTACAAATTTGAGCACAGATAGTTTAGGTATTGACACAATCATTCCATCAGTAACTGTTTTCTGACGTGTTTTGACATATCCGATGATTGCGAATGGGCGATAATATGACGCTTATCCTCTTTCTCACAGGGACGCTAACACTGATCAGGCCGCTCGACAGGGAGAAGCAGGACGAGTATGACGTCATCATCGAGGCCAGTGACGGCGTGCAGAGCTCGCAGACGCGCGTGCGTGTACGCGTGCGCGACGTGAACGATGAGCAGCCGACATTTGAGAAGGCGTCGTACGCGTTCAGCGTGCCCGAGGACACGCGGCCCGGGACCACCGTGGGCCGCGTCTCGGCGCTCGACCCGGACCTCGGCAAGAACGGCCAGGTGACGTACTCACTGACGTCACACTGGGGCCGTGACGTGTTCTCCCTCAGCCCCAACAGCGGCGTCATCACCGTCATCGGCGCGCTCGACTATGAAGCGGTAAGGAAATAACTCATATATTAAATTGCCGTTCTAGGTTTACCATTAAAGAAACTGTAGAAATCCCTATTTTTTTATCAATCATGGCTGTTACTGCAGGACCAATTATAGTATGATATTAGCACGCTAACACTATTCTCCTTTGATACATATAGGTCCACATCATTTTGCTATGTAAAGTTTATACAGAATTGAAATACCCTTTATCCAACCCCAGATAAAAGACTCCATAGTCTTAACATTGAGTATTCAATGTTAAACATGAATGTAGAAGATGACCATATTTACTCGTCGACAACTTTGCTCAAACCTTCTCTCTCCTTTTCACAGGTCCACCATTACATCCTGACGGTGGGGGCGTCGGACGGCGGCCGGCCGGCGCAGTCCTCCTCCGTCACCGTCTACATCAACGTGGTCGACGTGAACGACAACACGCCCATGTTCGACCCCAGCTCCTACAGCGACGAGGTGGCCGAGGACGCGCCGCTAGGCACGAGCATCCTCACCGTCACCGCCACCGACGTCGACTCAGGTCAGTCTCCCCCTCATGTTCACCACTGTTTCTCCTCAAAGATAATGGTGGACCCTTATTCAATCATTGTTTGTTTGCGGAGAAGTCTTTCTGGAAGATGCACATCCAAACAGTATTAGAGCAAAGTGATTTTAAAAAAGTAGCAGCAGATCACAGTCCTATTTCTAAAAGTAGCATGCCAATGTCAACGTCAGAAATAGAGTATTGATTGAGAATTCTGCACTCAAACAGGTCTCCTTGACTCGCGACCCTTCCAAGTAAACGGGGAATTGTGTTACTTAAAAAGCTCTGGAGAACGTTCAGGTGGCCAGTTGTCACTGCCTCTCACGTACCACTAAATACAGGCACTTTCTTGTCCAGCTAGTGCTATCTAATCTTACAGAAAGGGTCCTATATTGTGTGCATCATGTTGAAATAGTCCAATCCTATTAATCTATAATCTATAAATTTTACCAGATCAGAGTGTAACAATAGATAGGGGTCCAACGAACTTTTCAGTCTACACTTCTTTGTGATAACCCTATTCCCAGTGGAGTCACCATTTCCTTCATGTCAGAGTAACGAGCTATTGCGACATTAAAAGACTCATGTGGTCAGAGTCTTGCATTGCTGATCAACAGTGCAAGTTAGTGATGGATGAGAATGAACGCGATATTGACACAATCCCTGTCCAAAAGGTCCCCATGGAGGAGATGCATGCTGGACAGAGGCTGGCAGAATATTACCGCCTCCATCAACGCCCTCTATGTTATCGATTAGAGGAGAAATGTGATTTATTAAGCGCGGCTTGCATTTCGCCCACGAGTTACGGGGCCAGATATTGGTGCTGAGTGTGACGATGAGAAAAGATGGCGGCCAGGTCACATGGGTCAGCGGCTGTGCTGACATGCGCACTGAACAGCGGTTCCAGGTGGTGCCGTGTGCACAAGGACACCACACCAGAACGGTTATGCGCATGCGCTTCAGTCTTTTGTGCTTTATTCAATTTTCCCTGACAGAGCTCGTGGAGCGTTTCTCCCGTTAAAACGTTCCACCGGAAGGCAGTTCTTGACATTTGCGCTTCATCAACGTGGATGCGCGCGTGTGATCCATGCTGGTTCCATTAGTGACTTCCGGTGGACATGGTAATACTCACAAGCGCGCATAGCCATAATTTGTAGTACACAGAGATGGAGACCATGCCAAGAATCACTCCCTCTCTTCTCTTCATGCGACAGAGACTCGCCTCCCTGTGATTAAGAGGCAGGAGGGGGTTTTGGAGGAGGGGATTTGTCTGTAAGAGCGGGGCCGCCAACCGCGATTAACCACCTATCGATGTCTGGCACTCGTCTTGTGTCTTTGATCAATAAATCAGGCCCGCCTCCTGAACCTGCAGTGGGAGACTATTTGTCTGAGACAGCGGGGACGCGTCAGAGAGACGCCGCTAGGTGAATGGGACGCTGTCCCGAGCCGGGCCGCGAAACAAACTGATTGCCTCCAGGAGGCGCACCCCCGCCCGCCCCGCCGCTGTGCCCGCCCTCCCCGCCGCTGTGCCCGCCCGCCCCGCCGCTGTGCCCGCCCGGCCCGCCGCTGTGCCTACTCCCGCGTCGTCCTCGTGGATATTGCGGATGAAGTCTGCAGCCTTTGATGTCGCCGAGAACGCGCCAGCTGCAGCTGGATGTGGACGAGGAGGAAGGGAGGGAGGCAGTCGGCGGAAACCTTCTTTGGTCTTCTTTGGAGGCCGGATTTGAACAAGTCTTATGTAGGAAAACTAATGGGTAAAGTGTTGAAGAGGCAGATTGAAGGTCAGCGGCTTGAGAAAGACAGTGGGAGTGGTGGAGGACGACAGTTTGAATTGTTGGGACAAGAAACAACCTGAATGTGACCAAGGGGAGCAGCTCGAAGCATCATCGTGCTGGCGTGAGCAGCCTGAAGTTATTAGCTGAGGGAGTAACTCTGAAGATGGGCTGAGGGAGCAATTTAGATCAGAGGGCGAGCTACCAATTTAAAACAGGACTCAGTGAGCAGCTCAGAGAAAGGACCGGAGACCAGGTAGAAGTAGGGCAAACAGGGTGGATCTGGTGTAAGGGGCGTGAGCTTAGGGAAAGGAAGAATGAAGGATGCAGGTTAAACTCTGACCGGCAGCTCTCTCTGGGTGTGTCTGTTGGATACTTACAGGTTGGATCAGTTAGGGTGGCTGTGTTTAGGGGGGGGGGGGGTCTCTGCTAGATACTTGTAGGTTGGATGAGTGAGGGTGGTGTGTGTAGGGTAGGAGTGTCTCTGCTAGATACTTGTAGGTTGGATGGGTGAGGGTGGTGTGTGTAGGGTAGGAGTGTCTCTGCTAGATACTTGTAGGTTGGATGGGTGAGGGTGGTGTGTGTAGGGTAGGGAGGGGTGAGGGTGGTGTGTGTAGGGAAGGGGTGTCTCTGTTAGATACTTGTAGGTTGGATGGGTGAGGGTGGTGTGTGTAGGGGAGGGATGGGTGAGGGTGGTGTGTGTAGGGGAGGGATGGGTGAGGGTGGTGTGTGTAGGGTAGGGGTGTCTCCGTTGGATACTTACAGGTTGGATGGGTGAGGGAGTAGGGTGGGGGTGGAGGCGTTGTCTCTGTTTGTCTGTATGGTTCATGCTGACGCAGATCGGGGTTCTCTAATCGGATGATGTATGGCACGGAGCTGCGATGACTACACGAGGCGTTGTCGGGGTGAAGAAGAGTGGGAGGGGAACGGGCGCGCCTGGAGGGGGAGGATCAGTCTCCACTGGACCACACCCCATGGACCGCCTCCAGTGTATCTACCAGTCATTCAGTCTGTCTGTCAGCGCAATGTGCACATGTTGATTATTGTGCGTTTAGTTGTAGAAGTTCCAACTCATGAGGAGCCTCTATTAGTGTATCGGTGTGTGGTGGAAAGTTTATAAAAATACAGACACTGATAACTATATACCTGCCACCCACAGTTCACCAGGTGGTCGAGATTAGCGTGTCCATGTTCCTACTCCGCCCCTCGCGTACACCCCGCCTGGCCTATCACTCTGAGTTACTGCACGAGCGTCGCACGACGGCCGGCAGAGAACGGACGAGAGGCCGGCGATGGACGTGCAGGCGACGGGTGGCGAGTGACAAAAATATAATCATTTCGCGGTTCTATAATTCTGAGTGTATCCCCGATGAATGATTGCTCCCCATCGGCCACCACACCTTTTTCTAAAATCATTCATCACCACTTGGATTCAGTTAAATGGTTCCACATCATAGTTCACTGCCCTCCATCTACTGTTACATAATTGGGAGGCAGACGTATTCCCATGACCATTTTTCAAATCTACATATGGAAAGAGACGGCAAGATAGTCAAACTCCAAAACCTTTACCAGTGCTGTAAACACACATACATATATATATAGTGCAAGATAATTAGTCATCAAAGGCTAGCCATATGTCATATTGCTTATGATCGTGTGAAGACAAGGTTACTGACGCGACTAACGAGCAAGTGCAGGTCATATTGCTCATGACGCTGCTGTAGTCGAATCCTTGCGAGAATAAAGGTCTGTCTGGACAATGTTTTTCCCTTTTAAGGTCATTTGTTAACGCTTTCGGGCTCCTTCTGTGCTCTAGGATTGATCCTTGTACGTACCCGGCCTAGAGAGATTTGAGATCAAAGAGAGGAGAGCGGAATTATCCACCTCACTGAACACTTAACTGTAGTCCTACTTACCGCCGCCGTGCCGCCAACTCACACCGGTGGCCAGATTAACATAGCACAACACTGTGTCGACGGAGTCTTCACGATGTTGTGTAGTTCTTTGTGTATGTCACATACACACTATTCCATATTATGTCTCATATTGTCATAGCAACATTCTGGCTCGCAGTAGGAGCACAGATCCATGTTTCATAACATTAACAGTGTAAAGCTGGTAAATTAGTGTTGTGGCTAGTAATTATCTACACATCACTCTGCAGTGTGTCTTTTATTGAAATCAGTTATGAGTAGCATTGGAACAAGACATACCATGACGGATTACTATAATACAAAGTGGACATGCAGCTAGGTATTACATGTATACTTTTGCCGAAATACCATTTCTGAAATCTACAGCACTTCCTAGTTTTGGAATGATTCAACCTTTGGTCTTCAACTCTAGGCACAAAACAGAAAAAAATCCAATCTACATAACCCTCGCCCAATATTGTCATATTTACGGATTCTGTGAAACTGATCGCAAATGTTTAAATGACAATCTTCCAAGTAACTAGTGTGCATCGAGGAAAAAGGGGCACCCTTTGGTTTTGATGAGAAGATAAACGTCCGTGAGTATTGATGGAGTCATTTCTTCCTGAAAAGAAAAAAAAAGACAACTTAAGTATTGGACTTGGAAAAAACGGGGGGTTCGTTCGGTACGAACTCCTTAGTGAGTTCTTAATGGAAGTGGGGCTTTTCTAACTTCAAGCTGTGGATGGTGCACTGCTGTGTCTAGATATACGCACTGAAATAGAAGTATACTATTATGGCTGGAAGCACAGACTGTGAAATAGGAATATATCTCTCAGATTTACATATTGTCCTCCAATTTTAAAGTCCCAAGACCCTAGATGACTCTTTCGTGTTATTGCAAATATCACAGCCACCTCTGCCAAAACTAACTTGTTAAATGTAGCTGTCATTATTTTCCGTTTGCCTCTAAACTGTAGGTATAAAACCTAGTGGTAGTTTGGGACCTGCAACATAGAGAGTGACTATTCCAGGTTGGGTTACCAGCTGAACGCGTGCTAGGGAATACGCCACCGGCGGGAATAAGCGGCGACCGTGTCGTCTGGTATTTGGAAGTGGCATTGTGTCGGTTAGAGTGGAATGCTTTATTACTAGGTCCGTATCCAAAGAAGGCAATCTAACACTAGGTGGTCGCCTTAACTAATGTGGAATGAGAGCTACTCACTTGGTATGTATATATATATAGGATCTGAAAACAGAACGGCGGTGTTTCCGGGCACCTGTTAGAAAGTCTCCACCTTTAAAAAAAAGGGTGTTTTTTTCATTCAAATGTACTAGTGCGGCCCTTTTATTCTGACTATCCTAGCTGTTACAAAATAGATCCCTTTCTTTGTGGGTATCTTTGACTGAAAGGATACTATAGAAGACATGCACTATCTATTTACAAAACTGAAAGACTACATGCTTACCATTTCAAAATGTCAGCATATTTTAAGGGATCAATCCGTGATAAACTTGATTAAATGCATCAGGAGTAGGTGCCCGCACACCTTTCAATGATAGGGGAAATGGACACAGGGACACAGTAGTTTGCTGAGTGACATGCAAGTCGGTTTATGACAAATTAATCATAACAGTGGTGTGTCAGTGAGCCGTTGCCCTCTGATCGCGAGCCAGGCGTTACCATCGATCTTCATTCTCACAAGGCGAGAGGCTAGCACCGCCAGTCCCTGCCTCTACCGACACGCTCCCAGCTGTGACCGGCCTATGGCACGCCGTTTGAAGACATTATCACAAATACATATATAATGTTATCTAAAGTAAAGCGAAGACACCCTCGGTAAGGTGGTCACAGAAAAGTAGTTGGCTAGCATGCAGGGGAGCTTTTATTGTATGATAATTGGAAAAACTGAAAGTATATACACACAAATGTACAACAAGTAATACTGTTAAGTAACAGGGTAGAGTTAAGTATAATACTGCTACGCTAGGTGTATTTAAGCTAGTTTCTATTGGCTGGCCACAATGCAAACTACAGTGAGCTCTGAAAGGCATTTTTCGATATATTGAATGACATAACTTGGAACGGCGTGTCATGAAACCGTTTCCCTTATATTGATAGCCCCAAGGCTGGCTGGCAACAGCTGCCGACACCAGAAGCCAACGCGCTGTTCGCACGGTTTTGGTTAAACTCAAAAACTAGGTAGAAAAAAACTTGGCTGCAGGGCCATAAATGACCGGATCTAGTCAAGGATTCAGTATTTTCGTTCACCTGTATCATGCATAATTGGAACGTCACGGGTTAATTAGTCCCACTGTATTAGTCAGACATGCTAAGAAGCGACGATCTGTTTTATCTGTTAGAAACGTTAAAACAATTGTTAGTACCTAGTAAGAGACTCTGGATGGGGAATGGGCTGTTAGTCCTCAACTTGAGTATAAACGTAAACTGGGGGGTCATAATGATAATCATTTGATAGAATATTCATCGTGAGAAATGTGTAGCTTTTATGCTCCATAATAGGGTGTTGTCTAGTGACGAATGTTGACGATAACATCAAGAATCAGAATGTATGCACCCAGAACAATAATAGAAAAGGAGGATATTTAATACAGTAATTCGGACATGTTATTGTATTCATACCCATCAATACATCGTGCGTGTCATGAGTGTAAGTGTTGAGTGGACTAATTTGCAGTGAGAGCTTATCTGATAAATTGTTTTTGTATTGCTTAAATCCCCCCGCAGCCTCCACACCGTAAGTCGGTGGTAGGATGCAGCATAATGACTGCACTGATCGGTGTCAGGTAGAATGGGATGGTTTCAGTAGAACACGTTTTCATCTATTTGGCCTGTTAGTCCGGGATAGGTTCATTAATTAGTCCTCATTAATTAGAAGTTCGCACCTAACAGCGGCCCCGTCTTACACCAGCTCGCCGGAAACAGGCGCCGGTAGGCTAGTTCCATCGATTGCCTCTAGGATTGCTGTTCCTACATACTTGCTCAGGAACCCGTGAGCCCCGCGCGAGCTGCATGCCGGGAAGTCGCGATGAATGATTGGATTGAGGGGGCGATTGACGTTTGCCATGTAAACGTTCACTGAAAAATGGCTGTATATTGAGTCATAATAGTCGCAGGCAACGTACCGTTCAAGAACACCCATTAGTCAAAGTCCCAGCACTTAAGGATGGAGGACATCTATGAGGACCTTGTGCGGCTGCCATTCTAGAAGATTATGTACTTTCCTTAGCAGGCAAAGGAATATATAACCTTCATTTACGGTAGGACAAAATGCAAGTAGTGAGCCCATTGAACTACGAATATCTCCGATGGGACCATCTCATATTCGTAGTTCCCCCATGGTGCCACACCCACTCCTATACAACTCCTACACAACTCCTACCATTCGGTCATCGTTCTAATTACACCTACTCTCGCCGCATATAGGACCCCCAATGTAGCCTCGGCCATCAGATTCCAGGCCCATTTTCGTGAGCAGTACCACTGCTTGACAGAACCCTCCTCATAGTCGCCCCGTCAAAGTCTCTCGTATCCACACATGGACCGGCGACACCCACAACCTTCTGTGCGTATTGTAATCACCTCATCTTGGTTGGGCTCAGTTCGCCTCACCTCGCCGCAGTCCGGAGGTCTCGCCTCGCCTTCACCAGTCTACCTTCTCCGACTCACCCCCTCCCCGACCATCCATCGGCTGCTATCTGACCTCGGCTATCATCAATAAAACATATCAATATTTCAGCCCGCTTCGTGTCGTGCTTCTCCAATATTCATGGCAGCCCGCCTCGTGGCCGTGCCTCACACCGACCAAGTTGCCCTAATATCGCCCGCAGACCGCCGGCCTTACCGCCGCGAGTCGCCGTCAAAGTTTGATGAGCTGCTCTCCAGATGTTTTCCGACAGTGTGTCCTGACCGGGGTCGTCTCTCCCCGTGCCCGTGATTGTGTGCCATGCTGAGGTATCCACTCGCCTTAGAGCTAGGCGTCGATAGAGAGGTAGCAGTGAAGAGGAAGGGATTGCTGACTATGAGATGATAGAAGCCCTGGGATCATTCAATGCTCATGTTAATAGCTGGACTTAGTTTACGCTCCCTGAAATCGTCGCTCAGACCACAGGAACATACAGGATTTATATAAATTCAACTTTAAAGAAAAACGGAAAAAATCCCATTGTTATCCAGTTTTTGCTTTCTTACCAGCAACATTTTTGCTCTCGTGACATTGTCCTGTTGGTGACACATTTAACCCAAATTTGAACACGAAGACTGACAGAGATCAGATGGTCCTTTTCAATACAGTAGCAGCCACAAACTACCTCGCGTTTAAAAGATACACGGGACACTATTTATAAGAAAACGTGTTACCCATTTTGTTTTATAGTCTTTGCAACCCGCTAAAAAAACCAACGCCACTCTGTCTCTCCTGCTGTCAAGCTACGTCTTCTGAGATAAACTTTAAAAGGATTGAGCGACATTTTGTAAAATTCAGAAAAAAGCAAACCCAGTGAAAGTACCCCAAACTTCTTGTATAAAAAACATTAGACGTCTGGAAAAACTAGGCTAAAAAGAGTATAAAAAAAGTGTGATGGAGCGTTGTGGAACCTGTTACCCTACACTAATTTGTTAATGTGTAGGTGGTTGACAGCTGGGAGTGCGGCCTATAGCTCATGTGTTGGACCTAAATTTTCTACTACGAAGAAAGCAGCCTGTTTGAGGTGCCGGGAGGAGCTGAAGCTGTGTGGGTTCTCGGGGTATGTCTGTACAGGGGGAGGTGTGCGTGTAGGGGGTGGGTCAGGACTGTTGTCGTGCTAAACAGGCGCGTTTAGGAGGTGAACTTCTCCGTCTCAGGACGTGCGGTGACTGGTTAAAGATTAACGCCGCTTTTAGTGGACGGACGTTGTGGAGGGTCGAGTCGCGTGTCTGCCGCTGTTATCAGTAAGAACTGAGCGAGCGCCAAGCGTGATCCGCTCAGCCGTCTTCTCGTATGTGGGGCAAGGAAGGAGTGTGGGGAGTGCGAGAGGGAAGGGAGAGAGTGTGAGGAGTGAGGAGGCAAGGGAGTGTGAGAGGAAGGGGACGAAGTACGTGTTGGGGTGTGAGAGGGAGGGGATGTAGTGTTACGAGGGATTTGGATGGAATTTGAAGAACGTAACTGTGGAGGAATGAGATGTAAAGGTAAGAGGCTGGGAGATGTAGAGGTTAAGGGGATGAGATTTAGAAGTATGGTTTGGATGTAGAGGTAAAGAGGCTAAGAGATGTAGAGATCGAGGGGATGAGATCTAGAAGTATGGGGTTTGATGAAGAGGTAAAGAGGCTGGTAGATGTAGAAGTTGAGGGGATGAGATCTAGAAGAATGGGGTTGGATGTAGAGGTAAAGAGGCTGAGAGATGTAGAGTTCGAGGGGCTGTGATTTGGAGGTGGATGTGAAGGAGCCAGGTACTTGTAGATGACGACTGCAGAAGGGAAAGTGAAGCCCAATGTTACGGGAAATAAAGGGGATTTGACATTTTGGATGGATGGGTTTGGTTTGTTTAGAAAGAAATTAGGGTGTCGGGAGAAGAAGATGACGGGAGATGAGTGCTGCAAAAGCGGTTCTGTCAATGGCTTGCCTTGGGGAGGTTTTAAGTCGTCGAAATAAGTCCATGACGGTTGACGCGTCACGCATCCCCCAACGTCAGGACACGTCATCATTACGACCTCACCCAAGACGCTTTTCTATCGAAGCCAGCGTGAATGCTGAATGTGGCAGACGATCGTTGCAGCGCCCCCAATCCGTCTTGATCTAATTTTCCCGCTCTTTTTTCACTGCCCAGCAGTGGCGTCCCCTGTCGTCGACGCAGGATCGATTGAGGGCAGCGTTTCCCTGCAAAACGAATCATTAGCTGAATAATAATCTCCCAATCATTGGTGACTTGAAAAGTTCTGTTACCTTAACCCTGTGATCATTTGGTCCGAACGACTAATTAAGACAAATTATGAGTTATTTAGGCGGCTCTAATGACAGAGACGGGACTTTGAGCTTGGGATGTGGCAGTTTGGATGAGCGAGATTGCCGAAAGAGTTTCTGCGAGTCTCAGATTTATCAACGAAACATTTTATGATTCGCTGCCGGTCATGTGGGAGTAGCTGGGGTTGGGGGGGGGGGGGAGGCCTGAACGTCAGAATGCTTGGATAACCGAGTGTAAACTGTACTTAAATCTCCCACCACCATTACCGACTTCCTTCCTTCCCCTCTCCCTGTCCTCGCCACCCACTGGTATGCCCTTACGCTGTCCACCCTCTACTAGGCCCTTCCCCCTTTCCTGTCGCGCTCATTGCCTAACACTACGGCATTTCTTGGCCTGTCTCCACTTGTGATACAGATGATTTTTATTTATCAATATCTGTCAGCGAACTGGCTAAATAAAACGCCACTGTAATGATTCTCAATTATACTGCCTTATCCGAGGAGTGTCAGCTCAATTATCCCACGCCTCCTCCTACCCAACAGCTTGGTCACCTTCCCGCGGCATGCTATGGTCCTTGCCTCCAAACGCCCGGTTTTTCTGATCCTCCCCCATGTGCTCTGCCCATCCCACAGAACGTGGTAACCGTGCGACCTCATGTCGGGGGAAAACTTGTTCACGGCCCTTCATTTCAACTTGATCAATTCGTGGTCGATGGCAGACGGGCTTCAAGGCTTTCATGCCGGAAAATTTCCCTTAAATTACCGTCGACGGTGCTTGAGAAATTTCCTCGCGTCCTCCTCTCCGTCCCCAACCACCACCCCGCGACTGGGCTCGACTACTAGGAGAGGGAGACTCGGCTGGGAGGGGGCGGGGGTCAAGGTAGGCCGGGCTACAGGGACCAGCAGATTTAATCAGGGTACCACGGAGACTTTGTGAAACCAAGCAAAGAGAATTATTGATTCCCGCCCCTCCCTCATCCTCAAACCCACCGCGCATGCGTCGCGCCGGTTCCGTTTCAGATGGACGCCGTGTGGTTCCTGACTTTGGCGCGTTTCACGACCGGCGAATCAAAGTCGTCTGCCCAGATGGTAAAGTAGGGAACGGCCTCTCGGCAAGCGGAGCGCCCCTCTGCGGGTTAATCCACGCAGTATCTAATCTCCCTGCCCGACTACTGAAGACAACAAAGGCGCCCCATCCCCCGATCCACTCCTTTCCCATCTTCCCTCATCCCACACAAGCACCCCCTCCCCCCACCCACCCACACAGATCTAGCACACAACATCACACACGCCTGGCTGCACGAGCGACTCAGGAAAACAATAAATAGAAATATTTAGTAAGGTGCCTGCAGTTGGAGATTTAATGGCGGGGATGGGGGGTGATCAGCCCTGGAGTGGATGGTGGTGTTGTCTGGGGAGGCCCCTGGAGGCGGGCAATATTGATGACCCTGGAGGATCATTGATCCCCGCTTTGGTTAAATGAGGCAAATGAAGCTGGAAGGACAGCGTCAGAGAGAAGGAGGCTGACCTCTGAGAAGTAGAAGAAGCCTCCATAACACACCCCTCACTCTCCTCCATACAGCAGCGCAGCTATGTCCTACACGCTCCGTCAGTTGTATAGATTATTGAGGTGTTCAGACAGCCCCTTCATTTCTCTCTTCTCTTAATGCTGCGCGGGACATGTGTTTGGAAGGCCTGGACATTATGGACGCTGTCGACAAGATTAAATCCTGAAATTATGTGCATATGCATTCGTTTTTTTCCGATGGCTTGCGGGCTCTTAAAGATACATTCAATATTTGACTAATTAACAGCATCTCAAAATCATAGGATTTCCTTAACGTTTTGAGCATGATATCTGCGGAATAATGGATCACTGAACACACAGATAGCGAAACGTAGCCATTTATCTACTTGCGGTCGCTCTGAGTAGTGAAAATCACATCAGAAAGGTTATAGGCACATATTGTTTGTTCCAATTTATCAATGAGATAATATTACTTCTGCCCAAACTGCCATTTATGTGTACATCTCTCACTCCAGTCGTGAGTTATATTTAACTCGGCCTCAAAGTGGAGAGACTTTCGCTGAATTGCTCACAAACGCTCCCCACGTGAGTGAAGGTCCTACCAGTTAAACCCAACATCAATGTTATGTATGATTTGTTCAGGTGATCTCTGCCCTCAGAATCGCAATAACTCCTGTTTCCTTTAAACCGTGTTCTCTTCTCGGACCTAATCGTCACGCTTGACTTGTCTCCTCCAGGTGCAGACGGCCGCATGTCGTACAGCATCGTGGGCGGCGATAAGGACGGCTACTTCTCCGTGGAGGCGGCTACGGGCGTGATCAGGACGGCCAAGCCGCTGGACCGTGAGGCGCAGGCCTACTACACACTGGCCGTGGTGGCCACAGACCAGGCGGCGCGCCCGTCACCCCGCCTCTCTACCACAGCCATGGTGAGTGGGAGCTGCTCAGTGTGCAGCCTCCGTCAGATGTATAAACGAAGATCCTCTCCTCGAGCTTCAATATTCACCTATTTATTTGTAGGCCATGAACTCAGCGGTGTCTGAATGGTTTATTAAATGGGGGCTACATGACGCGTTTTCCATTAAGACTAACAAGCTGACTTATTACTGCTTATTTTAAGATGTTTAACCTGAACTGGCAGAAGCTCAGTTCCTTTTATTGCTAGTTCTTTAAATTATCATGAAGAAATAGTGGTCTTGAAATGTCGTAATAACAGCGGACTTTGCAGTGTTCTTTAACAGATGAAATAACAAGAATATAGACATATACAGCTGTACAATAAATATATATATATATTCAGTCTCGCCTTTCACCTCAGCCCTTCATCCTTATTTTGCAGGTGTCCATCATCCTGAAGGACTCTAACGACAACGCGCCGGTGTTCGCGCCGCACGGACCCATCACGGTGCGCGAGAACCTGCCGCCCGGAAGTGCCGTCTTCACCGTCACCGCCACCGACCGCGACGAGGGCCGCAACGGCTACGTCGAGTACCGCCTCAGCGGCGCCTCGGCCGACCTCTTCTCGCTCGGCCCGGTAGATGGTGTGCTGCGCGTCAACCGGAAGTTGGACCGCGAGACGCGTGACGAGTACGAACTGGAGGTGACGGCGACGGACAAGGGCGTCCCGCCGCGCTCCTCCACCACCACCATGAAGGTCAAGGTCGGCGATGACAATGACAACGCCCCCGTCTTCCGGCCCCGGGAGTACGCCCGCCAGGTGGCGGAGAACGTCAAGGTGGGCACCAGCCTTCTGACGGTGACGGCCACCGACCGCGACGTCGGCGTCAATGGCGACATCCGCTTCGTGATCGTCGATGGCGACCCCAACGAGGACTTCCGGATGGACTCGCACACGGGCGAGCTGCTCACCCTCAAGAAGTTGGATTACGAGCGGAAGCGGAACTACACCCTGAAGGTGAAGGCCGAGGACCAGGGACCGACGGCGCGCTCCGACCTGGCGACGGTGTCGGTGCGGGTGACGGACGAGAACGACAACGCGCCCACCTTCGTCGACCTGCCCTACGTGGCCTACGTCCAGGAGAACATGGCGCGCGTGCCCGTGCACGTGCTGCGCATCACGGCGCGCGACGAGGACACGGCCTGGGGCGGCCACGTGACCTACTCCATCATGAACGGCGACCGGTCGCTGTTCACCATCAACTCGACGACGGGCGAGATCGAGGCGCTGCGCTCGTTCGACCGCGAGCAGCGCGACCAGTACCAGCTCACCATCCGAGCCGTCGACTCAGGTGAGCTCCTACTCATGTCTCACTTCACATTTCAGAGTGGTTCAAAGCAGTGACAAGTGAGGATCAAGCCCAGACTATCTCTCTTGTTTGACCCTATGCCATAGGATAATCTCTATATATTTGCCCCATTCAGAATAAAAATGAGGGTATTTCTTTTATCTATGTACCAATTTTGAAATAGAGAAAGCTATATCTGCTAAATCAACCACGAATCTATAATAGATGTGCCCCTGTTCCTTGCGATCTCTCTTACTTGCATCGCACGTATGTGTATAGGGAAACGGATTCATATATGCGATGAACAGATTATTTGTATCCAGGTTGAATCTCAAAAAACCTATGAACTTTTGAACTGCAGATGAAGTTAGATTCGATGACGCGATTAGAGATTGATCACCTGCTCCGGAATGTAATTTGAATGAAGGATGAATCAAGGGGGGACTGATACAGAGTAATTGTGCCTTCCTAATTTAGTTTGTTTTTCGTGGCAACTACGAACCTGTACACGCGAATCCAAAGTGACAGTTCTCGCTGACACTTCAGTGGAGTAAGGAAAATATCCCCTTTTCCACCCTAGTGAAGCGACACCGAGAAAATAGCTTAATCCGAATGTGGGACAAACTGCAATATCGCCTTCCGCAGGGGATTGTGTTATCAAAGGGGTTTGGCGTCAGGTGGGCGTTCAGGTGATATAATCTGTACCCCGCCGCCCCGCCCAGGGCCTAATGCTATTGTCCTCAGCTTCGACTGCTGAGACTCCTGTGAATGTCCAAATCCTTATCCCACAAAGACCACGACCTAAACCCAAACCAACCGACCACATCGATCCCCAACCAGGGCCTTTCTTCTACCCGTACTCTGCTTAGTCGCCACTGTAAGGGATATTAGTAGGGTAAAGTGTGGCGTATTGCACAAGCGCCATGCATCCAGAGCTACATTCATGAAAGTAGCAACGGCTACAGAGATGAATACATTTTATTGAACCTATACACTAATAGCGTGCGCATATTATGACCTGATTAAATGGCGGTGATTGTCTGGATCCGATATTAGAATTCCCTGTCAGTTTCCGTTTAGTACTGCCGCACCTCCCTGCCTTACATCAACCCCAAATCAACGAACATGTTTATCATATATAGCTGTGAATTGAACAATGCAATTGCAAAAAGATAGAAATCATACCCTAAATTTCATGAGTGCTGGATGTTTCTCTGAAAAGACAGGGTGCAAAAATGGCTTTAGTTTATGGTATTTCCCCTTTTTGGTCGTTAACTCTGATGATTGGTTGATTGATGGGGTTTTATTGCTAGTTGAGGGTATGTGGTATAGTGTTGTATCAGGTAACCCTCAGCATCTCCCGCAACCCTTTCTGAAGACAGGTAGATGTAAATCTGCAGGTGTAAGCAGATTAAAGCGGAGAAGCCGGCTCTATGCGACGTGTTGACACAGAGGAGACATGCCCACAAAGACCTCTCAGGTGGAGCGGCGCGGTGGGGGGCGGGGATGATGACCGGTGGTCGGACCGAACAATGCCCGGCGGGCGGTCAGTGGTCAGACATACAGGCAGTACATTCCGGTATCTACAGAGCACAGGTGGTCAGGGCGCCCGGATAGGGGGTCGTTAGACAAGGGACACCATGGAAATGACCAACTGGACAAGTGGTAAAGGTGATCTGAGCAAATACCTACCCGCTACTCATACTTCCACCCGGCCCGTCCATGAGGCTGGCATCCTACCACGCCGTATTGCCTTACACTTGACCAGGGGTCAGTGCACCTACTCATCCCTGGTATTCCCCCCTGCTTTCCAACCTTATGCTGTTTGCATGGGGCTGACCGCTACGAATATGTATGTGGAATGCTGGACTTGTTGTTCGAGGTTGCTGGGGGAGGGTGGGGACTGTATTTGTGACCAAACAGTGGCGCTTTGTCCTTCAGGGTGTGTGAAAACCGCCCTGGTGTCGAGACCATCCTCCAGAGGGCGTGACGGTCAAGTGTCGGCGGCGGCGTCCGAGGACTCGGCGCGCTCACAATGAGTTTGTCTTGGTCAGGTCACGTGACAAAAGGTGCGTCTCTGCGGGACGCGGCGTCCGGAGAGGCTGACAGAGCACTCGAGTCCGGAGTGCGGGACAAGCTATCACCCACACGCGGATTACGGCGATTAAAACCCAGGCCTACCCTCTCCACCCCGTCCAGCTGCCTGCCAGTCGCCGGTCCACCCTCCTCATCTCACACAGAGCACACCTGAGGCTGACAAGCTTTCTTCATCAGTGTCGGCTTTGTGCTGACTGGAAGAGGTTCTGTGAAACTGGAGGATTCTAATTCCCTTTCATTAAATGTCAGACTGAACGCTTGCCACCACACATCTGAGATGGAACGTCCCATTATGGCTGATTTGTTAGACAACATACTTGTGGGTGCCTTTTGTGCTGCCCAGCTCTCCACTGGGCAGCTTAGGTCGTATGTAGCTGATAATTATAAGGCTAACTGTTCCCTGGTGGGGAGGTTCATGAGATCGTATCGCCGTGTGGCCTGATTGGTTGTCTCAGGTGGACCAGATCACCACCTGATAGAGAAGCCTCCTGTTACCCGTAACTTAGTGTGTTCCTACCTGGCCTGGATATTGCACGTTAACAAGATGCGCTGTTACTAGACGAGACCTGTATATGAGAGTTAATATTACTTGTTAATGGGATATGTTTTACCTGGTTCTAGAACACCGATGTTAGGTCTGGTATTTTATCCTACCCCTAATAAAAAACCGCCATAGACTTAACATAGGAAAATTTTATGTGGCAGGCCGTGACATAAAGTGTTTTTTATGCCACTAAAGTAATAACAATATTGATCAATCAGAGAGCAGGATGTCAGCTACTATGAAAAAAGGTTCTGTTGGTCATTGACTCAATATTTATCTTTTAGTAATACAAAAGCATAGACGAGGTAGGAAAAATACGAAACCGAACTCGAGTTACGCCTCGTGTAGTAATATGCGACCTTCCCGTCGTGGCATAAACATTGTCAAGTCTAACTCTCGTTCGGTTTCTACTAAATCTTGTGGTCAGAACTTACCTAGGCGAGAGATATTTCACCAGGTGACGGGAAAGATAACCAGGTAGTGAGATTCACAAGACTTGCTACCATTTGTGACCCTATTAAGTAAGAAGCAGGACCTAACTTGGCACTGTGACTCCCTACCTGGTACAGAGTGTCCTCACCTAGTTAGGGGGTGATGGATGTTACCCTGAGGCCAGGTGCAAAAATTGAAGCCCCCCGTTCCTAAACTAGCGAGATGGTGACACCTGCCGGCACCAGCGAACAACCTCATTCCCAGAACACCACTGACCTGCGTCTGCCGACGGGTACCAGCCTGTTCAGAGTGCTGGTACCCACCGTGACAGGTGTCAACATCATCAGCTCCTGTTCACAGAAATCCTATGTATGGCTCGACAGCGAAAAGTTTAGACATGTTTTCTATCCTTTCTTTTTACTCCATATTTTCATAGACAAATTGACACGTCTGGTCCATATATCACGTTGATTCACGTGCGCAACTCAGATGGCTGATTATTTCTCTAGTTATATTTTTGTAGTACGGAAAACCCTGTCACTCGTGTGTGGATCGCCCAGACTTCCATGTCAGTCTACCTGTATGTGATTAGCTTATCAAGGTGCCTCTGTGTCAGTCTCCTTGAGGGCAGATTACTACTTGTAAAAATGCCAGCGATGATCAATCTATTATCATCCGACCCCCAGCTCCCACCCCACCTCTGTACCTCGCCACCATGAGGTGTGCCCGGTTTGTGGTGGAGATGGTGGAGGTGGGTGGAGGAGATGGCCGCGGGCTACTGGAGGTGGTGTGGTTGTTGAGGTGCGGATCTGAGTTGGAGGCGGTGTAGAGACACGGCAGGTATGGTACGCCTCCACCCGCCCTCACACAGGCACCACGTTATGATACAGACAGGCCGACCACGCCCACCCTCCCCGCGCACACCGCACCGCCCTCCGGGGGTCACGCACTGGAGGAAGTAGGCCACGCAGAATGCGCTAACTTTCCCAGCGTGCGTGTTGCGAGTAAAACGTACCCGAGGTCACACCGTGGAGGTGTCTAGTAAGCCCTGTAAACCCTATATCCTTCCCAGTTCTGCAGGTTGGTCTGCAATAACACCCTCACACATGACGTCTACTACATGAAGGATATGGAGACTGATTGGGTATCACTTAACATACAGGATATACACGGAGCGGGCGATATGGGGTACGAGTGACCCTGAAAGGGTTCTATTCCCGGTCGTTCAAGTGTTCTGGATAACTTTTGCCAAGGTATTTGCTATCTATTACTAGGGAGAAAAGTTATTAACTTATGTGTAAACCTATGTCTCGCACTATAACACATACCCAGTATGCACGACTCACACTGGAGGTGGTCGCCCTGAGGTAAACGTCGGGCCCCGTTCTGCACGCGGTGCCCGGTCGTACCCGCCCCACGTTGCCCACGGCGTTATCCTCCCCCCTGGCCACTCCTACCCCATCCACGACACCCAATATTGATCTCTCATCGACGGATCACCCCGATTGATCGTATCCAGGTAGGTGCGAAGCGGTCACCGGGTCCGGGCCTGGCCGGGCGCCGCAGCACGACTCACACCCACTCACTCCCCTCACTCCCCAACTTCTACGGGTTTACATGGCGTTTACTGCTCATCGCTCATCAAACATAAACCTGCATTTGATAGTCCTGTTGACAGTTTGGATACTTTGATGTGCATCTTAACTATATCTGTCGGACTGATGGTCAGGTCATTTGTATGTGTACATTGGAAGAAATGTAAACCAACAGAAATGGCTTGATCATTTAATCAATTTTTTTTTTAACTTGGCAGGTACATGTACTCAGTTCGGGTGGTTTTATCCTAAACATTCATGCTGCTGTAAGAAGAAGGCTTTGACTGTGCATACACAAATATACATGTAATAACAGTAGTCATACACTATACGTACCTCTATATATAGAGGTTTACTGATAAATCACAGAGTTGATCGATCATATCCCCTGATATATCCTACTGATACATACATCGTCCTCTCAAAGGGCTGCCTATTGACTCGGAGGTCAGAGAGAGCAGATCGCGGGGCATCCTGATCTGGACGCACATGAAAGCCAGTCGGGCGGCATCGGGCGGCGTCGGGCGGGGTCGGGCGGGATCGCACGGCGTCGGGTGGGGTCGGGTGGGTGCCCCGCATGGCCCTGGCCTGCCGCTGGAGGCGATGTGCACGCCATCTGTTTATGTCTTGCGTCATCGGCTCAGGTGTGCGGGGTGTGGACGGCGCACCTGTGTGCTGCTGATTAGGCTGGGTTATTCCCAGATACTGTTTTCTCCATGTGAGAACGGATACTTGAGCTGTTCACCAGCTTACCTATAGGTAGGCCAGGATATTTAAGTGCATATACGTTAATATATACCATTGTACACAGGTCTACATTATATGAAAGAATTACTTTATATGAGAGAGAATCTACTACCTATATATGACCTGCCATCTACGAATCAAATAAAAAGATAATTGACCTTGTGCCTCTATGCGCAGAAGAGCTCACTCCACCCCTGCCTGGGTGTCAACACACGGGCAGTTTTCTACCTGAGTAAAGATTACGTAACGCCCACAGAGCCGCTCCCTATCCGGGATTATTTATGTCTCACAAAGTCCTTTGTCCAAAATGATTTCTGATCGATCCTTGCCCCCAGTCACGATTATGCAGCCAGGTAGCTGTGCTTACGTAACAGGTAACTTGTCTTTATTACCTGTCAGGCCTGTACCTGCCTGATCCCACCCCACCCCTAGATATGTGATTTCGGGCATGCATGAAGGATGTGCATGCTGCAGGGTAGGGCGGCCTATAGACCGGCTTTAGTGGAGTGTACTACTCGATAACAGAGAAGGCGCCACCCCAACCCCTACATTATCTCAGCGCCCATCGCCCGCCAGGGCTACCACCCCGCCGCTATCGTCCGCCATCTTGGCGGCGACTGCGCCGGTGCGAATCTATCTTCCGGAAGTTGGTCAGCACCGCCTTGCTTGTCGATGGTGCTGCCACTGAGCGGAGAGCCCTCTGGTCTGATTTAGCGTCTTGCTAGCTATCCATTCTCCGTTCGTTTCAAAGAACCTGTGACAAATGTCATTTACGCAATGAGTATTTCCAATAATATGATGACGTGCTATGTCTCATGCTTTTCGTCAACCATACCCTGTTTTGTAACTCCTCCACTAGGTTTCCTTATAGCGTTCCCTATACATGTTCTGATGTTGATAATCAATAGATTTATACTATTATTTGTCGAAAACCTACACAAGAACCTTACTACTGATGATACTCATAAATCTAAGCTGTTTCAAGTAAAAGAGTCAAGTCCATGTAAGCACTTCACCTCACAGCTGTTAGCTGTTCGCCTCTGACATCCATAAAATCAGGCGCATTCTATTGACCTTGAAGTTGGTCAATAGTGAAACCCCAGGCAGCGGCCGGCTGTGTTGAACGGGTCAAGTGGTCGTGATCTCGTTACTCTTTATTGGCCCCTATTCGTAGCGTATAGTTGTCAGCAGGTCCTTGGAGCTGATTGAATGCGGGTAGGATCCCTCATCACTACTACGCCCGTTCAAAGGTCGTCAAAGGTCATCGATGGAATTCCCCTCCAGGTCAACTGACGTTACTGGACCAGGACCTTCTACTACAGCCTTACTACCACCCACAGCCACCTCATGGAAGCCCCTGGAAGAGGAACAGCAACAACAATCGCTTCCTCCGTTTACAGTTTTGTGTATCAGGAAGCAGAGATGGCAGTTTTCATATTTTCCAAGGAAATTGTTGTTTCCATTTTCAGTTTATTTGTGTAAAACAAAGACTTAATACTTTGGGCCTCATTCACACTTAGTACAGTGGTTCAAACCTCCACACACACCCCAGCACCATTCCATGGCCAAGAACGATGTATAACCCCCAATTGGCATCCCTGGGTGAACAAGGAAGACATTGTTACGGCACTGCTGTCCAAAGAAAAGCAGAGAGATCTTAAAATGTAGCTTTCTTGAAAGTGACGCAACTTTGCACCTAGCAAAAATGAGGTATATAGTAATCATGCAGGGTAACTTACAGACCGGGACTCAGACTTAATACCCCTTCATGCAGTACACCAAAGTGGGGTTCAACACGTATTAAGGTTAGCGTCACACTCCACCCACACCCCTGTGTACCGGATTGACAGGTCGGCCACAGGACAGACGACCTGATGTGCTCGACGTGTCGGGACGCCGAATGGACGCGGCGCGTGACGTCACAGCGTCGCCTGCTTGTGTTACCGTGTTGACGTATGACGTTACACTGGTACCGGCCTGATTGTCCGTCACCGTGGCCAGCGCGCCGGAACCGACCCGCCTTCCCCCGCGTGGTGCACTATGGGGCCAGCGTCACGTGATAGGTCACCTGACCCAGGCGACACCAGGGGGCGTGCATTGTGTCGCGCCGTAGTTACAGTGTTGCCATGACAACCGTGATGCGCGCTCACGTAAGGAGAGAAAAACGAGGGCGGGATCGGGATCGGACAAAAAGTGAGCATTCCCCTCCGGGAAACCCGACACTGCCGTAGTATAGGCTGGCTGTGTGTGTGTGGGGGGGGGGGGGGGGGAACTATACCTTACTAGATCCGCTTATTCGGTATATTCAGTGTTCAGTGACCAGAATTCAAGGAGAGGAGGGGTCGGGTAGGTGGAGGGGTACAGGGACTGAAGCCAGTCTACATGTACTAGTGCTCACATACACACAGCGAATGAGGATTCTAAAGTTTAGAATATCTTTCTTCTCTTTTCAGTCATGAGTGTATTTGATTCGGACTGCTATTGCTGGTCTCACTGTACAACATTGATGTACCAATAATACGTGATTTCACCCTGATCACAGTCTGCCAACCTGTGTTTAGTAATATTCCACAGCTGAGTCTACGTACATCATACAGGGGTTCTTCCTAGTTGTGTAAAGTAATATACAGTGATCACCTACATGTGTAGCCTGTCAGCTGGAGGCAGTCTGGATGATCTACGGGCAGGACGCTGGCAGTCTGTCGGCTGCTGACAACCCGCAGTTACTGCTCGCCACATGCCGCCTGTGATAGAAGTGGTCATGACGTGGGCGTGTAGGTACAGGAAGGTGCAGCAAGATACGGGAGATGGAAACACAGTCTCACTGCATATGACCCTAACCTATTCCTTCTGTCAGAGCTCAGGCAATCAATGAGGCTTCATAAACAAGTGAAGATTTAACACAATATATTTTACAATCAGTATCTAAGGTCACAGTGAAGCGCTTTCTAGCATATTTACTGATTGATGAGGGGAAGTATTGTGTTGCTCTGTTTTGATATTTCGTGGTCAATTTTCTACAACCTGGAATAAATGTGTTTGTAGGTATTCAAAACTCACCATTTACTAACCATTATAGAATATTACATAGGTTAGTTTTATTTCTTGGTAATCAAGATCATTTTGGAGGCCAGCTACCTGTCAGTCGTCGTCCTGTTTGTTATTGAACATGATTTAGGACCCATTCTAAATCTGCATTACCCGTGGAGGAATTTTGGGGACAAGTGCCTTTGTAAATGCCCCGCCTCTCCTCACAGATTTTGCCAACGGTTTTTGCCTGGTATTTGTGACCTGTTTACATTCCCACCGTTATAAAACTATTTTATCACCCTCTAGTGCAAATTATGTGGCAGACGGACGCAATAAAACGTCCAACCAAACGTGGAATGGTTTCCTGGCGTTTTGGAGATTCGCCAGTCAGTAAGAGGACGCGTTGTTCTTTCCCATAAGAGAACCTGTCTTTATTTCTATATGTAAATCAAAGGGAAGACAATATCTTCTCCAGAGTTGTAACTGACATGACCTTGTCGCCTGTCCGCAAAAATATGAGTGGAGTTTGTGCCCTGCCTGTAGGCTTGGCGTACGATCTTCGCTTAGCGGTGCGCTGTTTTTCTGCTCTGGTGGGTACTTTGTAGGCAGGGGAAGCCACAGTCAAAGAGATCCGCCGCTTTATGAGGCCATTAGCAGGGCATAAACGTCAGTCCCATCAAGGATCGAACTTAAATCATCGTTATACACATGGACGTTTAACATTTCTCGAGTAGGTAACCGCTTTGATATCATTACCTTGATGATGTACTCTCATATCTTCATCAAGAATATATGGCGTGTGAGGTTTCTGGTAACTACAGGTAAATTGTATTTATAATTTATTCTAGATGCGTGACATTGATAAGATTTTCATTATCCGTGTCAAAAGAGAACGTTGGGGGTTGGGATCGTTTATTAACTTTATGACCTATCATCTACTACTCAAATAACTTGAATTACTGATACACAGGTAGAAAGATGTAGATAGTTAAAAGCGTGATTTTTCTGTACTTGATGCAGTCAAACATTTTCCAGTCACAACGAAGCATGCTCTACTGTGTAGGATTTTCACCTCTCTGTATTATGTTCTAACCAGGAGTATGGGACCATTAGTCTGAGGATTAATACACGTTATTATCTATAGCTCTAGCAGGTTGATTAAGAGGTTAATGAGTCCAACCACTGAGGAGCGACGGGTGCTGGACATTACCAATGATTGTGTGGTTAGTTTTGACGTTTCATCAAGAAGGATGATTAGTTCTTGCCTCAAATAGACATAATGACATGGTTCATACACCGCAATCCACCAGGCTGGTTTGGGTTAATGACATAACCACCCGGATAACGAGTGCTTTCCGTGATCTTCAAAACGGCAAAGTTGAAATCCGGGGTATTGTGTGTGATATATTACAGGGTCCTGAAAAGGATACATTTTTGTTGAGATCTGACAAACGAGGCATTAACATATAGCTTATCAATTTAGAATTGTGTCATGGGGAAATTCTACGATTGTACAACCCTGTGCCTGTTTGCAGCAGAGCAAAGCCATTTCAGGATCTAACGTTTTCTACCTGACGGGTTTTCTGTGTGAGCAAGATTCTCTCCATTCTCATCGCTTTGAATCGATTCTCCGCATTACATTCCGTTCTCCTTTACGGTTTAATTTGCTGGAAAGTCCCATGTAATCTTATTTGTTGAACTTTGCGCTTCCCGCAAACTTTGGTCACCCTTATCCGTGGGTAAATGAATTAGTTTTGGAATTAAATCCACTCTAGCAGTGACCCCTTGTGGCCGAGCGGAAGTAGCTGGCTAACACATTGGCGTCTTCCGGCGGCGCGTGCGCACAATCACCGTGTCGAAGCATTCGCCAATTAAACTGCCTTTAGATTGAATTGATCCTTGAGACGACTGAAATGTATAGAATTGGTTTTCAATCAGTCCCCGTTCCCTCCCGGTGGTTGTATGGGAACACAGCCAAGAAAGAAAAATGTTTTCCTATCATCTAGACCTGGGTGTGGGAGTTTTCCTCTACACACACGTTAGGCCTATCACAACCCCCCAGCTCCACCCCGGACTTACCAGCAATCCCCGGGCTATGCAAATCACGGCCTTCCTGAGACAAGCCTGATGAAAAATCGAGCCCCTTCACGCCTGAAATTAAATCAAGGAGGTGTTGGTGGGAGGAGGACTGGCGCGGGCTGGTAGGTCAGGTCAGAGAAGGGGCGCGGCTGGCAGTGAAGGGGTGGCTGGAGGTTGTGAAAGGGTTGTGGGCGAGCGCCAAGTTTACCCAGCCTCAATCAGATCGGTGAGAAAGGAAATCAATTGCCTTAAAGTTGTGAAGGATTGGAGAACTTACCAGATGTTACTCAAGGCTGGGTGGTGCTTTGTGTGGTGGCTGCACGAGACTCCTGGTGACTCGGGTATATTGTGAGGGAAACCAGGTGTTGAAGGCAACAATAGCGGACACTGCACGCCTACCACTACCTGTTGACTTATAATCACGAGGGGCGGCCAAGTTTTTGTAGCAGATCAGCCTGACGTTCATTCAGGGATCACCTCTGACATTGAGCATTCATAGCTCGCACTACTTTGATCTTATAGAATGTGCCTAATTGGCTTTCATACTTACCTACGGGAGGCCAATCATTTGCGCCTATATTCTTATTCCCAAGCCTGTGTACATACATATGTGTAGGTGGATTGTCATTTTTCCTTGTGATTGTTTATTGTGCTTTAGAAATAAAATCAATCTTTTTTTTTACCAATCAAGGTTAAATTCACACAAACAAGAAGCTGCTATAATATCGGTTAAGATATCACGTTTTCCATCAAGATTCATTCCTACTCCGCATAAACCAAACAGGAACAGGTAAAGCACATTGAGTAATCGCTTTAAAGTGATCTGAACTTCCATTTCTTGAAGTCGATTGGATCAAGATGCTATCTTTATCGACACATTATTCCACTTGAACTTAAACAGGGCACTTTACTTTGATCACGCAGTGGAAGCCTTGATGATGTTATCTCCGCAGCTTTCAACGCTCAGTCAGTGGAGCTCGTTTGTTATGTTCTACAAACCTGCGATTTACTGGTCTGTCGTTGTGTGTTGGAGTGTTCTCCACCACCCAGCCTGATCAATGGAGGCAAATTATCATCCACACGTCAACTGAACACAATTTTGGGAGTCGGCTTTAAGAAATACGTTTACTACCAGACTTAACGACCCTAGATACTACTCAATTTCCTAGTATCGACATACTTCATACATACATGTATCACAAATATGACCAGTGTGCTGTTTCCTTCTGGGGATCCAAAAGCATACTTGTTGAGAGGGCAGTAGACAAGCCAAACATACAGGAGGTTATGTGCCCATCTGACAAAAAAATAGTCTTTGATTTTTGTCAGACGTTGTGGAGGAAGTCAACATACTAAAACGTAGGTTGATTTTTAATGAATATCAATAATCAAAGAATTGAGATTGTCTAGGAGACCAGTTGAGAAGGAAGTTGGACAGTGACAAGGTGCCTATTTACTGTGGTATCATGGGTTGGGGTTGGAGTGAAACAAGGGATCCAGTTGGGAGGGTGGAGAATTCGGGGCATGGGCAGCCAGGCGTGGATGGTCATTATGACGACCTGTCAACCTGTCACATGGTCCCCCGCCATGTGACACGTCACGCGCCGCGCGGCGTCACTCACAGCGTCATCGACACGTCACAGACACGTCACGCACGTCACTGCGACGTCTTGACGCAGTCCTCCCGACACATGGTCCGCTGACTATACTGTGTTCAGGTGGAGATAATGAAGCAATTTCATTGATACAATTGAGATGTTCAAGTGATATACATAATGGAGAGCTTATCTTGATGGAGGTGCTCATCTACAGAGAAATATCCGCTGTGAGACTTAGAGGTTCAGTGACGCACGTCACCACTGGTACGCGATGAACATGGTGTAATAAAGTCCTCAGTGAAAGATATTTGTTTAGGGTAAAAAGAGAAAAGACAATCGGAATAGAATAATAACAGTACCGAATATCAATCATGCAAATGCATTTGTTGTGCATGAAACTGTCTATTCTGCTCTCTATTCAGACGAAGAAGGAGCGCCGAACAAAAGGATTTCACTTGTCCTGGTTTTACTTTATAATAGCTCCAGGTTATCACACAAGCGAAGCTTATTGGTAGTTCAATGCGTCGTCATCTCAAAACCCATGCACAATAACATTCCAAGACTCTGAGACCCAGACGAGAAGGAGAAGCCGGTTGTAGAACGTGATTAATCGATCCCCTTATACGTCGCCCGCCGGCAACCAGGTTAGCTCATTGCATCCTGAAATCCTGTAATTAACATCAGGAACACATTGAGTAAAAACAACTTCAAAGACGGCGTGTCTAACACACCAGGCCTGCGTCTACGACCAGCGATGATGTGTTCCATGTGTCAGGACGATAACAGGATAAATATCACCAAGAGGAGTGGAGACAGAGGGACCAGACACCAAGCTGGTTGTGGGACTCAACGATCAGGCCTTGTATAATTTGAGAGTGCATGAGATAGTGAGTTAAAGAAATAAATCGGTAGTTTTAATAAATAATTTGAGAGTGCATGAGATGGTGAGTTAAAGAAATAAATCGGTAGTTTCAATAAAGGTATGGTTTGGGGACATAAACGTGGGCACATAATGATTGTTTACCTTTAAAGTGCCAGAGGTTTCTTTAGAGGGGTTACAAGGCCCCGAGCACGCCTCTTTTTGATCATGAGTACAAGTACACATATATACTCTGCATGCCCAACTATTTGAAACCTGGATAAACCCCTGGATGTATATGTATTTTGAAGGGAAGGTTGTAAAGGTGTAATATTGGTGTGAGCTGTGGATCTCTGTGGCAGGTGGATGGGGATGTACGAAGTGGCCAGGTAAGATGAGGTGGGAGGGGGCGGGGGTTCAGACAGGTTTGGTTGTGGGGGTGGGGGGTGTTTTGGGTGGCCGGTCACACGGTGAATCTGACGCCCCAATTAAAGATACGGGGATTTGTCTTTGTGATCAAATAGTAATTAGCGAGGGATCCTTCGAGAGTGGGGACGTATGAGTGGAAGATATGGACAGGATGACAGGGACCGGATAGACGACATGGGAAAGTACCGTACAGATGTCGGGGGAGGGGGGGGGGGGCATGAAAGTACCGTTTGTTTTGTATCGGAACTGAAGAGGGGTGCCCAGTGGATGACGTGGAATTCGGGCCAGTTGCAATCATAAAACTATGGATGGGGGTTTGGGGTGTGGAAGTGTTGGAATGCTCGCGAGGTTCGCGTAGAAAAGAATACTCTGGTGCTGGTGATGGCTATCGGTGAGGGTTAGTGCGTCTAGTCCAAGTACCATGCATGTACGTGCTATATGTGAACGGCCTTCTGTTAGCTGGTGAGTCTGTAACTGAGGACATCCCTGACGTTAGCGACGTGCCCCGGGCAGGTGGTCGGGGCAGGCGGCCAGGGCCGTCACTGTGACTGTGACACTCCAGCTCGGCTAATATTAGTAGCCCTAAGCTGCATTGCCCGCCCTTTAGTGCGACGTGAAACCCCGTGACGTCACAGTGACATGGACGCCTGGTCCTCATCCATGTTGCATGCGCCGCAACATCTGATCTCCAGTCGCGCATGCGCAGAGATCCATCACACCGGCAGCGTCTGCTTTGAAGATAATCTCGTTTTGTCGTCTGCTCAATTCGGGCGGCGTTTGTTTGGTGGATTGTCTAAACCACGCCGGCCACTTTAGACAAGTAGCGGGGAGGTAAAGCGATCCTCACTACACGGTGTCCGCCGGCCGCACGGCGCCACACACGGCGACAGGAGCTGCTCACCCCGTGACAGCCCCCCGCGAGCAGCCCACCTCCATGATGCCCAGTCACTCCTGCTGCAGGGCCGACGGTTTTTTAGCAACACTATTTATTCTTCCATGTCCGTGAACGTTTTTATCACGGAAGGCATTTGTATTGCCTCAAATCAATGGTGTTCTTTCGAATTTGGCGAGTTTTTTTTAATCTGTGTTTTTATTGAGACATTCCCCGAGTCAAGGGTGAGTTAAGTGAGTTATCTTAATGGACAAATTTCCTTTAGTGATACGTGTTCGGCTTGCTCTGATACAAGGCTAAGACTTCGATATTTGAAGTGAACATATATATATATAGCTACTGGAAAGAATGGAAAAATTGTCAGTGGTTTTTCCCCCTAACCTGACCATTCTGCTTGATAAAGGAAGTCTGCGATAAGAGTTATAAGAGATTGAGAATATGAACAAAGAGATGATGACAAGAATAAGAGAGAAGCAGAGGCTAATCAGCAGACCCCCAGGTGTGAGAGGCTGCACAGGTATAACTTCATCACGTGACACAGGTGGGTGCGGCCCGCCTTTACACCTATGGCACTTCCTCCTGTCTGTGAGCATGGAATGTCGAGAGGGAGGAACAAGAGGAAGTATGATGAGGGGCGGGGTCTTTGGTATAGATGAGTCAGTGAAGGGACCATTGTGTCTGTAGCAGTGTTGTACGTAGGGAGAGGGGCGGGGAAAGGTTATTAGTATGAGGTTTACCTGCTGAGATTGAACCTTTATTACAACCAGATGTTTCCTATATAATTACTGACTACTTCACGCTGGTTTCATCTACGTCTCACCTGTATGACTCCAAACGTCCTCCCCTCATTAGATCTCCTCATAAAGGCGGATACCTTCGTGATTTCCCAGAACGCTTTTTGCGCAGATTAATCATCGATAGTGAGAGCTGCCGCGTGTGATGCTTTTATTTCTGCGTCTCTCTCGGGATCAGATATCTGCTCAATGAGACGGAACACAGACCAACTGCTGGCGGCGGCAGGAAAACGGGTCCGTCGTGAGGCAGCCAAGGAAAACAAAGCATTCCGTATCCTGCACTGCGCATGTGCGCGTCGTGGCACCAGGTAGCGTATTTCCACAGCGTTCCGGGAGATGACGCTCACGTTGCAGGCAGCAATTAGTCTGATAGATGGCCTTTGATGCATTGGAGATCTGGGCTTCAAGGATCAGAAGGTCAACGCACGGAGCACGGTTTTTGCCTTTGCTTTTCCTCCAAATTCAGGTCGCCCTGTCTGTTGGTCGATAAATAAGATACGTGGGTTTAGGTTGAAATGTTCCTTTCAGGGCAGAAATCGATTTTCAGACCATGGGAAAGAAACCTACATGCACCTAGTAAAGATAGACATGTATATCTCGAACATCTCGCCCGAAGGTGTACCAGATGAATTAACCGTTATACCTGAAATACACCAAGAAATAGATAACCAAAATATAGGGTGAACAATTAGATGCACGTTAATTGTAGGCATGTCTGCTAGTTCGATATCTGACTAAGACATTGCATGACAGGCTAAATGGGGCATGCCAAATGATTTATATAATTAGAGCTCGCTTGCGTTTTTTCTCAGTAGTGTACACACGTCGAGACGTTTAAAGGGAGTTCCTGTGCCGACGTGGACATAAATAATAACGATTTCGCCGTGTGTGGCTTACATTCCACCCCGAAAGCCTGTCTGGGAATATCGTCAAGATGACGAGTTCAGAATGAGGTGGTAGAAGTCTCCATGTGATATGCGGAGCGTCAAATGACTGTATTTTTTTCTTAAAAAATCACGATTCATGTGATTTTGCCAATATGCATCACCTCCGAGATTGGACACTCTCACTGTGCTAGACCCAATTCCTGGAGGGAGGCAATAGAGAGAATACCTGTCGGATATAGACTGCCAGGTACTCTTGTATCTATTGCAGCGATCATCACTAATACCTGAATGTTGACCTTCTGACCTTGTCCACACCTGTGTGCATGACAGGGCATGGCGAGAGGGTATTCTCTCCCCACAGACCCACCTCCACTCAGCCACAACTCCGACTGACCCACTGAGGCCGGGTTTCACAAGGCCAACCCGAATGCCCAACACTGGTCTGCTCCTGTTACCATGGGAACCTGTAAACAAGGGTGTCTGTTGGCTTGTGGCTAAAAGGGAAGGGTGATTTAGGAGAGCGGAGGCGGGAATGTGATGGTTGGCATTTTGTCACACGGCATCAATTAACGACGCCCTTTAAAATATCCAATCACCAAAGTAGTGACATTGTAGCGTGTCCTGTCACTGGGGTTTGGAGCTGGAATGTTGACCTCAGGACGATGACCTGAGCGGGGCACTGGATGAAGCTGTCGCGCTTCTCCTCCATGGCCCCGAGCTGCTCAGAATGTAGGCCATTCACCAAGGTTATAAGCCTCGCCGTCAATTACAAGCCACAGGTTACCATAAACACAAGTATACTGACACACCTGGGCGCCTTGGCCTAGTCAAATGATATCTGTTGATTGGCGATCATATTGGCTATGAATGATTGGCCAGATGATCTCTAACACTGTGCCAGTAGGAGGGTAGCCTTCCTTATAGGAGGGTAGCCTTCCTAAATTCTACAAGTCAGAGGTGATCCTGTAGTTTGTCACTGATCATGAACAAATCTGGCTACACTGTATTTGTCAACAGAGTAACAGGAGAGAAAAAAGTTGGGTTGATTTGTCGGACAGAATCACGGTGTAGGGCGCGACAGAGAGGGGAACTGCACGGCACCGACGCTAATTCCATCCCGACTTGAGCTAAATGAATTGTGACCCTGACGCTCGTTATTTTTGAGTGCGACTTTCTCTGGGTGCGTGTGGTTCGTGTGTGTCGCACACTTCAGTCGGCGCGGTGTGAGGTGGACGGGGAATGGGATTGTGGCGGTGGGCGCGCGTCACGGCGGCGGGTCCCCACAACCCGCTGATTACATTCACCTGATGGAATCAGCCGGCCGCCAGCCCTAATGCCCGGCCAGTTAAAGCAAACAGCATTACGCGCGCCACCCGTAATTGGATATTTATTCTAGAGCTGTTGCGCAGAGACATATTCGCAAGTAGATCTACTTGGGTGCTGCAGTGACTACCCAACAGCGGGTTTAGGCTCTTCTTAGCGTAAGAACCGCCGCTTCTTGAGTGATTCTATTTCATCCTCTCACCACAGCCCCATCGACATCTCCCTAGCCACGATTTAACCGTCTTCACGCCTTCTTTCAGCAATGTGGACACTCCTGATCCAATATGAAAATATTCATCCTTGTTTGGGGGTTGGGGTTGTTACTAATTGGCTACTCCGCTACCTACAATTAATAGGGGATCTTGGAACAAGGTCACTGATGGGCAGCTGCAATGGATTGATGCGCGTCGCCACGGGGAACACTACAAGCAACCAGCTTTGGTAACCCCCCTATCATAGCGGAGTTCCTTATTCGTTTGAGTTATTTGTGAATATATTAATGTATCCGGGTGTCGGTACGTCTGACATGTCGAAATTGTTTCTATACCGCTAGCATTCACTCCTCCCCCTTCACCCGCCTTCAATTGTCCTCCCTTACTGCTTCCTGCTAATTTCTGGCAGGGAAACAGGATCTAGGATGGCGCCAGACGCTATGTCAGCTGTGACTTTATAGACGGCCCTCTGAACCCCCCTTCCCCTTCCCTCAAACACATACACACGCACACACACCTCATGGTCCCGTCGAGATGGAGCTCTTTAAACGTCTTGGAGCCAGCCCCCGCCCCCCGACCTTGGTTTGGGGATCCTTCTGTTCATTGCCAGGATCCACGGCGGGTCCGCAGATGGGTCGCCGAGGGGCCAGACACACAGACAGACACGTGTGTCTTTAGGTTTGGCTGATGGCGATACACCTGGACGCGCACCTGGGACGATTAGCGACCTTCACCCGCACCGCCCGCTCCCCTCCCCCAGTGACATCAGGGGCGTGCCCACCGTCCTCAACTATTTTTGACAATACAAGGCATTATTTGATGGGCTGTTCCAAAAACTTTTGTGTTTAGAGAGGTTGTAACATGTGTTACTCTCCTGACACGGCTTAAAGCCATGAGTGGGGTTAATAATAGAAGCAAGACAACGGGATTCTTTTCTTTACTATACTACCTACAAGAATACCGAAAATGAAATATGTCCCTGGAGCCTACTGAAAATAGGGTGATCTCGCACCCTAGTTAGCTCTTATGTTGTACTTTACGAACTGTAAGCCCAGCGGTCCTGATAAATATGACCGGGGTACAGTTCTGTCGTGAGACGCTCACGATCCGACCGCGCCCACCCACTACATGGGCTGGATGCCTACCTGTGCTCACAGGGTGGGGTGGGGAGGGGCCTGACAGGTGCGCCCAGGGCGGGCATCCATCACGCCTCCAGGTAATCGCCGTCTGCGTCCCCTTCACATGCTCCCGGCGTGTTCTGGGCTCGTGGAGAGAGGCTGAGGACGACTGTGATGACCTTTCCCTGTCCGCTGACGGAAAGCCGCCCAGACGCCGCCTGACGGACGCTGATAGGTGCCGCCACCTCGCGGGACGCCCGCGATGCATACATAACGTGCCCTGTGAGGCAGGCGCACGGCACTATGCACCTATTATCGTCCACGGGGACCGTTTGGTGGGCTTTTATAGGTCTCGCTTTGCCATTAAACTGCATGTAAGACGGTGTGCTTACATCAGCGGTGTCTGCTGGAGATTGATGTGTATTTGCTGGTTTTCTCCTCCGATACTCTCCTCCGCCATCACAAGGCCTACCTTGCTATACCTCTGCCTCCTATCGCTGGTACTCCTCCACTCCTCACATCCTCCCTTACTGATTGACCCCCAACCTCAATATGACCTACCTCTCAGACATTCCTCCCCGTTTTCTTGCGGACATTCTTAACCATAACAGAAGTCTGGGACAGCAGAAAGTATGTTTTCACGTTTGGATTAGTATGATTATTGATACTACCGAATTAGGTATGTAGGTAAGAGAGTAATCTAGAGGGGTGAGAATAGAGGAGGTCTGGGCGGCATCTTCGATTTGAAGGTAGCTATTTGGGTCAAGATGGGTTTATCCTGTCAGAGGTATAAGTGCCTGGTTCATCGCCGATGCTTCAGTTGATTCTGATGGCAGGATCAGTTTATATGAGCACAGAATGGGGCGGGACATGGGACGAAGGAGGGGACGGCGTCGCTGCGTCGCGTTGTGCAGGGGGTCCTCCCGCTCCCCAGCAGTATATCATAGACTGGCATCAGATGATCGGGCAGTAAATACCCGTCTGGCACAGGCCGGCTTCACAGGGTGGGCCGGGCGATCCATGGTGACTGCTGGCACCTGTTATTTACCCCCGTCTTCAGTTTACCTCAAGCGCACTGAGGGGTGGTTCTGAAAGTGGAACTCTGCAAACAAGAAGGGATTCAAAATAGCAATCACTCTGGGGCCTGAGACCACAACGAGAAGACAAATACTAGGAGGGTGGATAAAAACAAAGGGGAAGGGGTAAAGAAGATAAACGCTGAGGCGGTGAGAGAGTACACAGTTCCGCCTTGCTGGAGAACAGTTCACAGTGGGTATTATTTTTCTCCGTGTTAAGATCAATCACTTGGTCGTTTCTTGCCGCTGTGTTTACGTTGAAGCTATCGCTCGGCCCGCCTTCTCAAGTGGAAGAATTTGAGAGTAGATGAATCTTTGTTGAAAGTCAGACCTTTTTTTTCTTTTTAGAAGAGGGATTATCAATACCCTGGTTTTGGTAACTGTAAAATCTGTGCTTGGATTTACTTAAGAGTAGGGAATGGCATGGACAAGGGTGTGATAGATTTGAACTCCACGTTCGCCCCTCCCCAATCACCCATGAATAGAGAAATCATTTTCTCATGAAGGGATCACTTGATTATCAACAACATTGCCACCCGCCGGTACCACTACAAGTAACATCAATAGAATAAGTAAAAGAGGAGAATAGACCACATCGTTAAGAAAACCTTGGCGTAGCACTGAGTCCCCACCAGAGGCGCTGTAGGTGGCTGTAGGGACATGCTTGTGCCGAGAGGGGCTAAGTAATTGTTTATTGTTATTCTTGTTGGCCGCTCAGCTTACCGATCTAGGGTGCTTTTCCAAAGTGTTTAAGAGGTTCCCAGGCCACAGGAGACGGAGATCCGGGGCTAACCCCAGTCTACCCCGCCTCAGCTTGTCCAAACTCTAAGTGTCAGTGGAGCAACATTGGTGGGAACACTGATAGAACTAAAGTGTGATAGGCCTATCATCGTGTCGATATGGCACTGTTTCTTCTGCTGTCCGCAGCATAGGTAAACCTGTTTAGTATGCAAATGAAGATGACTCAGACCTTACATTCTTGGTTTGACCATTACAATGCGACATCCTAATTCATAGTATTTTCTTCTGATAAATATATAAACTAATTCATAGTACTTTTCATATGTGGTTTCTCCTATAGAAGATGAAAATAGAAAGTTCCCCTGCAAACATTCGACGAGAGGGTTGTTTGGATATCGCCACACAGTATCCGAGAAAGTAAAACGGAAAAAAATGCAAAGGATATTTTTTTATAAAGCTACGGAAAGACTACATCCCTTTTCGACATGACTCCCCACAACGAGCGATCTGTCTGACTTTCTCGACAGGAGATGAGCGGTTGTCAAGGTGCCGCGCCGAAATATGAACCTTTTTAAGCGCGGATTACTGCTCGTTACCCGGCCACCAGGCGGCACCACCCGTCTACGTCCGCCAAGAGCGATCTGTGGGTAGAGACTAGTAACGCCACCTACAGTCAGCGCCGGCTGTCATTTGTGCGGCTTTATGGGTGACGTCACGTCAGCGTCAAATATTCGACTATGACAAATCACCTGGCGGTGGCTCGCGGGACTATCATTACTGTCGGCTAGCAACAAAATGGCGGCGGTGACTGGACGCCCTGTTAGGCGCGGCCATGACACCCGTGTGAGGCCCACGTGACAGGGCTTTGGTGTAATCAGGGTAAGACGGATAGACCCTGCAAGCCGCAGTCTCGTACAATGCCTCAGATGATGGAGGAGTAGAAGGGTTCTACAGTTCGTTAAACACAAGCGCCTGCTTCACAATGATGAAAATTATATGGCTGGAGACATATTTTATGAATATTAAAACACTATGATTACGGGTTAGTAATATCGAGGAATACAGGGATAAACAGCATAGCAAATGTTATAGACGACCAAATCAAGCGAGTATTTTTTTATCTGAATCAGTATTTCTTGTATTCATATTGATGCTTTGAATGCTCTATCAACATAGTGACCAGGTTGGATAACAAAAAAAAGAGTTTAAAAAAACACCTGCGAAAATTATGGAAAGCAAACTATGTGTGTTTTTGACATTGCGATTCCCTCGTCCATTTGTCATAACTAGTTTGGTTCTGGAGTCGAATCGATTAGAGGTCTATTATTACCGCCCCGTCCAGTGTGGCCACCAACTCTCCAGGAGGCGTTCGAGACGTGTCATTAATGGTGAATTTTGACCCCGCTCTGCACGCCAGCTGACAATAACACATGTTATCTGCACATCGAACGCACCACCCAGCTTTTGTCGCACCAAACGGCCGGATCCGGAAATGACGGGTTGGGCGTGACGTCACGGGCGTGTTTGAGGCAATCATCGCACAATACACTCGCCTGAATGAGTCGGAATCACTCCAAGAAACGCCGCACGAACGCCGCCAATTTAACACATCCGGGCCTTTCACAACGCTTGGATAACAGTTATTCACAGTATTTTTTTCTAAACGAAACCTCCACTCACCAACTCGATCCCATCTTGCTTTAATCTCACCTAGTCTTTGATCTTGAAACGGAGAACAAAAAGCCTCCATTGAGCTTGGTTGACAAAGGAAACTTGGTAGGTGTTGAAGTGAAATATGAGAACGCTGAACTTAGATTTGCCAATTACATTGCGAGTCAAAGATAACAGGTCTGATAGGCTGACCCTGTGAATGGAGGACTCTGCTGAGTCTGTAACTGGTCATTGTGAGGAGTCGGCGACCGCGAGTAGGTCGTCCTCCTTGTTGGGAATCGTCTCGCCGGGCAACATTCGTGGATCAGTCGCCGGAGCTTGTTGACTCGGTGCCTGGTCAGTCTCTGGGAGATTTAGTGAGCTAATCAGGCTCAGCTGGTCAAACAGGCGCCGGGGCGGGCGATATGTCCTGATACAGACTCGCCGTGTTATATCAGGGTTAAGTGCTACCAGCCGGCCCGCCCCCTATCAAGGGCCCTACTTCCCAAACCAGCCCAGCGGAATTTTCAATATGTATACAGTCGGCAGGGTCGCCAGAATAAGATAAACTAAGAAAATATAGGCTTTAAAACATTTAAGAATAAAACATTGAGTCTCTCGTGTAGGCTTCAACCACATAAGAAGAAAAAATGATCGCATTTGTGAGTTAAATTTATATAAAATTTTACTTGAATTAAGTTCAACAACTTTTCCCCATAGATAACCTTTAAGCCATATTCGCTACAGACACTACTGATAACCCTTAAATAGTAGGAGTAGACCCAGCAGAGAAAAGTCCACATCAGTGAGGGATATAGGTTTCTTTTTATCTCGGTCTGTGTTGGTATATTGTGTAAACTTTGTAACTATTGCTCTCTCTTCACGAGTCGCCTCTTCCCCTAGCCACATGCTTCCTCGAGCTGTGATCTGCTTTTTGCCCGTGTTGTGTAAACATGTCGCGGGGGTGGAGTTTGCTGCCCCAGCAAGGCGTTAATGTGGCCCCGCTTACTGTATCATCTACCCGACAGAGGGCGCTACGAGTCCCCCTGGCGGCCAGATCCAAACCACGTGACATACCTCTGGGATCGGCAGACCAATAAACACTCGCGGATCAGATGGAGGTACACGCCGGCGAGTCGTTCCAGATGAACCCTGTCCTCTTCACATCAGCGACCCTAGACAGTGAGCGCCTCTTTGGGATTTGAGAATCTGTGGCGACATGAAAAAAACTAGATCGGTCCTGGTTATAGTACATTTATATCAGCCACAAGTGGCGCCCTGGGAGCTGCTCGTTTTGTATGAGTCACTCGGGAGCATTCGGAGAACGGGATCAGTGTCTGGAAGCAAACAGTGGCTGTTGACAGAGAATGCCTTGATACTTCTTTTTCTAGTTCTAGCATCTTGTACCGAAGCAAGTATCTATGGAGAGTCACAACTTCTTCAATTCAGATGCGTTCATTTCTAACATTTATGAATAGTTTTATCATGCTTCTGGATGACGGATTATAGATTTGAGACAAAAGAACGGGGGAATAACTGAATACATCAAGTTTGACTGTGGAAGGCCCTGAGTTCCCCTCCTTTGACTGGTGCTACTTGTGACTTGTATCATTTTCGGATCATGGGTGTTCTCGTTCGGTGATGTATTAGGTATTGTAGGCTGACCTGTCTATATAAAATGCTGCTATCTGGTCTCACACAGCGGCCCTCCTCCACCCGTGGCCTCCTGAAGAAGCCTGGGTGACGTGGCTAGTGTCGAAAAGGGCGAAGCAGACATTGACGAGATTTATCTACTTTTAAAGACGGGCCCGTTTCACCACGAGACCGATCTCAGCTGCACCCCTTAAATTTCACTAAGATCTAAAATGAATATATGCCTCAAGAATGGAACATGCAGCGTTAATATTGGTTTCATTTAGGGTGTCATTTAACTATACACAGGCCTCACGTGGGACTCTGACTGACCGAGGTGAGGTGTGAAACGAGTGAGTTAGGTGTGAGCTGCTCGAGGAGGTGGCAGCACGCGACATTAACGTCAGAGCAGCTCTAATGCAGGACACTGCGCGACGCTGACGCGCTCTGAGATAAGACGCCGCTGGGCTTATTTTCATTGGCACCCCGGGTATGTGTTCGGGCCAGTACGGGCCACTTCTTACCAGCCCGATATTGACCCCAGCCCGCCGACCCTGATCCATGCCAACCCCACGGCTGCCCCCGGTACCTGGTTCCAGCAGTATTCTTCATAAGTTGAGTTTTCTTCTCCAGAGTGTGGACAGCGTTAACCAATAATCGAAGGCCCTTCTGTTATAAATCGTGTGTAAAAACACTTGAGTGTACATTAGTGTAGATGTTTACCCCATAAAACATGCGTCCTTCCAAGGGCAAACCACTTATAGAGCTATGGAGTCATGTCTCTGAGGAATTAATCCTCACATGCCCACGAGGTGGCGCCCCAAGTGCGAGGCGAAATGTCGTCTGCCTGACGGATGGCGGGGTCATCAAGGTCACTGAAGTCATCACCAGGGCCTGACCTGACAATCCCGGGAAATGCTTGGGAAATAGTGCCTGGAATAGGACGGCAGGAGGCGGGTCATAAGTAACGCAGCTCGTCCAAGTGACACATACCGTGTTACCCGAGCGCCCGCCACCTGCCAAGCGATCGACGATAGGCGGCCGTGTATAGAAAAGGTGATTTGGGGACGAAGCAAATTCACAATAAAGGGGGTTATATATGTGCGTCGAAATATTACAGGAGTAGCAAATCCAGACAGCGAACCGATTTGTCATCAGGCATGGATCAGAACCATCTCCATACCGCTCAGTACTTTAGATTGTCTCCATGTCAAATACTTTTTTGACAAATGCTGCAACACTCCTGTTGGTGTTACACGAAGAAATACATATGCCTCTCGTGTCGATGACAGCTTGAATGTGGCTTAAATGTGAAGGAAGGCACTAGTCTTTTCAAAAACCACTATGTTTGCGTCTGATCGAGTACCTCCTGTTTATGGTGTGAATTTGCTGTCAACTGTAGGTTCTCAGTATAGGTTAGTTCCAATTTCACATTCAAGAAAAACATGAAGCCCCTAAAGATGAAAATATCCAGTGCATACACTACGGAAATGTGGAATCTGGACATCTGTGCACGTAAATACTGTTACAGATTCATGAGAACTGAATCTTACATGTAGAGGTAGATAAACCCAACATGAACTTTGGGATGATGCTCTGACTGTCAGCTGAACTCACTTATAGAGATGTCCACTGCCACCCGTGCGCCCCCCGGCCCCGTCCCTGGTGACATGTGAGTGACCGGGGCGCCTGGTGGGATCGCCGTGACACCCCGGAGGCCGGCTTGCTAAAACAATCAACACCAGCTATCAGGGCTCACCCGCCACGATCACTTTCACGCTCATTTACCTTCCCCCAGGGGGCGCCCCGCCCCTGCCGCTACCCGCCGTGGTACCAGCGCCAGCCACAGGGAGGCAGCACCCTTCAGTGAGTCCTCTCAGCACGGCGTGCTTTGGTTGGTGTCTGCGCGCCTCTTGAAGGTGTCTATGGCAGTTGGAGGTCCCAGCTAGGAAGCTGACCACCCTAAATCGGTAAACGGTCGAAATCCTTTGTAGATTTTTGTAGTTTTGTTCCTTCGAGAGACAAGGTCTCTAATACCACGTACGCCATCTAAGATCCAGGGCATCTGGTTGGCAATTTCAGTGGGTATAAAACCGGGCATCTTGATTCTAATCCACTATGTAATTCGGCAAAGAAAAAAAACTAATTCAATCCTAACACATGGATAGGGAAAACACCGATAGTACAAACGCCTAGTCTCACAAAAGATACAGTTTGATATGTACCTCAGACATATTCTAACCTGTAGATGTGTCAAATAATCATTTAAGATTCCGTTAAGTTTATAATGAGGTGGTTTTTAATGGACAGGGATTCGGTGTATTGATAAGATACTCATGTAAAGCATGTTGGGTTAATAATCAGGTGGATTACAACGTACCCATATGAGACACGATAGGTTAATAATCAGGTGGGTTACAAAGTACCCATATGAGACACGCTGGGTTAATAATGAGTTATAACGTGGTGTGGTGTGTGTCTGTGTACCAGAGTGGAGAGGTGGTGGGAGGTGCTGACAGGATGGGACTTCATTAGCCGAGGCTGGTGTCGGGGCGGGTCTGACGTGGGAGAGGCATGGCCCGGCACTGATAACAGCATATCACGTGACGCCTGGTCCCTGTAGTCACTATCAGTGTCCTATCAGACCACCGGCCACCAGCGCGACTCATGACCCATCCAACACATTCCACTCATTTCCGTCCCCACCTCCCAATCAACATTCCCAAGATTAGAACTTGTCAAGTCCCATGTTCTCACTTTTTATGTACATTCGTTGTTATCTAGTGTTTTGTTTCGGTGCTGTAAATTCAGAAAGTTTACATCATACATTATCGAGATGGTTTGTGCTAATCTAACGCGTTTCCTGTTCTCGCCACCAGGTTCGCCCCGGTTGAGCAGCACGGCTCTCGTCACAATTCTCGTACAGGACGTGAACGACCAGACGCCTCGTTTCCAGCACTCCCGCTACACGGCGCGCATCGCCGAGGGCGAGGTGCCCCCCAAGTACATCATCCGGGTCTCGGCGTCTGACCGCGATGTCGGCTCCAACGCCAAAATCACGTTAGTATTATTTACTCGTCACGTTATCTTCACCTCCATGTTGTCCACTCAAAATAATGTTGGCAATATGCAATATGCAATTACAACAACAACAAAATTAAAAAATATGCAATTACAATAATGAAAACTTGGAGTTTGAATTGAATAGAGGCCTGACTTAGTTCGTGTATCTGCATGGTATCTTCTACTGCGATGTTTAATCAACTCAAACCTCTGTGTTATATTATCAGTTAGATGAAAGTAGCTGGATAAATTGATATTTGCGAGACTCTACCTGATATTCATCATAAACCAACTCTGAGATTTAGATGATTAACCAAGAATATATATGTATTAACCGGAAAGTATGGGACATGGATGAATAAATGAATAAACGATATCTGCCATCATTGAATGATTACTGGGAAGAAGTGTGAAGATGTCGCTCACATTGTATACACGTGACGTATGTTGATCTCTCACAGGTACACCCTGGAGGACACGGAGGGAGGCCGCTTCGGGATCCAGCCTGACTCTGGAGAGATCTCCTCGCGGCGCATGTTGAACCGGGAGGAGCGGGACAGTTACGACCTGGTGGTGATGGCCACGGACGGCGGACTGCTCCGGCGCAGCAGCTCAGCCTCCGTGCACGTCACCGTGGAGGACAAGAACAACAACAGCCCGCGCTTCACGCGCACCGTCTACACGGCCTACATCCGCGACCCCACCACCGCAGGTACACCCGCCTAGTTACAGTTAATATTGTCTGAGCCCATCACAATCAGTATAATTGTAATTGCTTCGAATTGTTATGTTAAAATGCTTCTCAAGCCTAATCAAGGAACAACAGATTGATTGTATCCTTCAAGATCTGGTATTGTATCACTGCATATGACTTGTAACTTGTACAAATATGATTTAAAGACTATTTTGTTCAATATGGAAAATATAGAAATTAGTATGTCTGACCAGTGTTATTTTCGTTTTATCTCTTGACAATGCATTCTGTAACATTCAGTATGACTGGTATTCCAGATACGTTGTTATCCAGTCTCACTGTAAGCCATATTGCGTGTATCAACTAACGTTGGCTGATTTTCTCTCAGGTATGTTTGTGATGGGCGTGACGGCCGTGGACCCGGACCTGGGCAACAACGGCCACATCGTGTACTCGCTGATGGGCGGAAGTGACCGCGCTAACTTCATCATCGACTCGGAGACGGGCATCATCACGGCCGCGCGACGCCTGGCGGGCTCCGACCGAACCTCGCGCACCTACCAGCTGGTGGTCCGCGCCACGGACAAGGTACGTCTACCGTCCGTGTCATACGTATCGGAATGGGGTACAGGGGCAGCCTGGTGTCTAACCATTTCACATAGTTAGATGGAAGTATGCTTAGAATTGCTGTGTCATATCACATCACATAATACTTTTTATATATGATATTGTTTCTCCTGCAGTGAACTTTAAACATCCGTAACCAGGGCGGTGGCGTCCCTGACGACCGAACAGTGGCGCCATCTAGTGGACGCTAAGAGCAGTAGTATAATTATTTAATACCTGTATGAACCCGAGGTGTCTATACCGAGCATACAATATCGTCATTTCTGGGCGAAGCAAGAGAGGCCTGTTTTGCAAAAATACATATATTAGTGTTTTATTTGAGATGATATGTTGATTTGTGAGTGTATAGGGGTACTTCTCTGACTGGTTTATTAACGCCTATTGTTTTGGATGTGACAGGGCCAGAACCCGCTGTCGGTGGAGGCGCGCGTGAACGTGCAGCTGCTGCCCAGCTCGCTGACCGGCTTCCCGTCCATCTCGGCCCCGCAGCGCGCCTTCCGCATGTCGGAGACGGTGGCCGTGGGTCACGTGATAACGACGGTGCGTGGCGCCACCACGCGGCCCGGGGTGACACTAGGCTTCCGGCTGGCGGGTGGCAACATCGACCAGTCGTTCGCGGTCACGCCACAAGGCCAGGTCAAGGTCAACCGCCCGCTGGACTACGAGCGCACGCACAACTACAACCTGTGGGTGGAGGTGTACGACGACGACGAGACGTCACTGTCCGCCTTCGTGTCGCTCGACGTGGTGGTGGTGGACCACAACGACAACCCGCCCGTCTTCGACAAGACCTTCTACGAGGTGACGGTGACGGAGGAAGAACACCCGCCCAACAGCGTGCTGCGTGTCACCGCCACTGACGCCGACTCGGGCGATAATGGACGCATCACGTACCGCATCGTCAGCGGAAACGAGGACGAGGCGTTCGACATTGACCGATCGCTCGGTCAGATCCGCACCAACCGCCAGCTGGACCGAGAGCAGCGCTCCAACTACTCGCTGGAAGTTCGCGCCACCGACCACGTGAGTGCTTTTTTAATTTAGACTATAAGGAGCCTGTTGGTGAACATGTTCATGAACATAGTGTACCTCCCAATTCTTGCTAGTATTTATTTGATAAAGATATAACCATTGGAGAATTGTAACACGACCTGTAGCTGTACATCCGGCGGGTCTAATATCTTCAATAGTTAAAACTTAATCAGAAATATCAAACAATATCTAAGTCTATGTAGATACAAGGCACAGCGCTAGCGACTGCTGATGTATCATGAAAGCCACGTCAAAAATATCTAAGTCTAGACCATGTCCAGGTTGAGAGAATTGTGAAATACGATGATAAAATACGATAATCTCACATGGGCCTTTCTTACCGAAAATTGATTGCAGTTTGAAACGTGTACAATTTCAAGAAAGTTGTTAATGTGTGCGTGATTAAGACTGGTGCTCGTGGTTTCAGGGAGACCCGTCCTACTCGGCGGTGACCATCGTGGACATCACGGTGGCCGACATCAACGACAAGCCGCCCGTCTTCACGCAGCACTTCCAGGACTCGCGCATCCCGGAGAACATCCCCATCGGCACGTCCATCCTGAAGATCACGTCGAGCGACGGCGACGTGGGCTCCAACACGGTGCACAGCTACAGCTTCACCAGCAACCCGGGCGGGCGCTTCTCCATCGACCGGCAGACGGGCGTCGTGCGCGTCGCCCGCCGCCTCGACTTCGAGACCAAGAGCGAGTACATCCTGCAGGTGTCCACCAACGACGGGGCGCACAACGCCGACACGCCCGTCACCATTCGCGTCACCGACGTCAACGACAACGCGCCCCGCTTCGCGCGCCCCGGATACCGCTTCCCGCTGGCCGCCAACGCCGCGCCCGGCACTTCCGTCGGCGCCGTGTCGGCCACGGACGCCGACGCCGACGGCGGGAATTCAGACGTGTACTTCCGGTTTAAGAAGTCGACGGCTGACTTCCGGATCGACGGCGAGACGGGACGCATCTACACGCGCCGCCAGGTGGCGTACAAGGAGACGGCCGGAAGTGGCGCGTCGTCGCCGGAGAATGTGCGCCGCCTGGTGGTGGTGGCGTCGGACCGCGGCGAGCCTCCGATGACGAGTCAGGTCAGCGTCTCCGTCGTCGTGCAGCCGCCCAACGCGCGTGCGCCCGTCTTTGAGAACCGGATGTACACGGCGGCCGTGGTGGAGACGGCGCCGGTGGGTCAGAGTGTCGTCACCGTCACTGCAGTGTGAGTATATATACAATACATACAGATAAAGCTCTACATGCCACAATTTGCAGCTTTCCACTCTTCCGAGGAAATCCTTTCTTTCATTTTTAGTTAATAAAGCTAAGATAGCTTCGTCTTTTTCACACCAATAAACAGTGGTCAAAACCTCCACACATACCTTAACCCCCATTCCATGGCAAACATTCATGTGTTTTCCATAATCTTCTCAGTCCCTCTCATGGGCTCAAATTAATTACCCTTGTGTAGTTTCGATCACACATCCAACCTGAGGTTTTTGTGTCGATGCTGTTTTGAATGTCCATAATGTACCTTTGACAACGTTATAAACAGTATATTACATGAATGTCATCTGAATATTTTAGGGATGAGTTGGAAGATGGGTCTCATGGACAAGTTGAATACCTTGAGACTAACGGCAATGGCACGTCACTGTTTGACATCAACAGAAACACAGGTGGGAACCTTTAAACAATGTGTTGGATATATTCATAATTAAGCTTAATTTTGAAGTATCTTTTTAAATTAATAATGAAAATTGACTTTTAAAAGATTCAAAACTTGTATTATTCTATTACACAGATTAATACCGACATTAGATACAATGCCCGCAGTTAATGTAGTGAGTTTGAAGCAACCTACTGGTATAGATTACATCTTACTGCGCTCGATGTCCGATCACATAAGTCACTGTGAATTCGTATTAACGATGTTTTCTGGATGAATAATAACCACAATTCACACTAATTCGCAGGGGTAGTGAAGGTGGCCGCTTCTGTCAATGGACACCGCGGTCGGACGTATCTTCTCCAAGTGACCGCCAGGGACAAAGGTGATCCCCCAAGGTCATCCAGTGTCAACGTATTCATCAGGGTAGCCGAGGTCAACCGCAATGCCCCACGTTTCCTCGACAACTCTGCTTACCAGGTCACCATACCCGAAACGACTCAGCTTCAAGCTGTCATAGCCAGGGTGAGCAACAGTATTGAGGAAATTAATGTTAGAGATTTTCCTTATAAATCTCGCTTGAAATTTCCACTGAAATATGACTAAGGGGGGCAATTCATATTTTATAAGAGCATAATATGTTTCCAATGTCAATCCTTTGATTGGGATCTGTTTTAAAATAAATGTTGAATACATGCATATTTTCTAAGAAAAGTTATGACATATTAGGAAAAAAGATATATTGGTTTTGATATTGAATGAAGTGATTGTAACGACGCGCTGATTGATAAAGTTGGCTGATTGTGTTTCCAGGTGAGTGCGAACGACCCGGACAGCGGCGATAATGGACTCGTGTCGTTCTACTTGACGGGCGGCGACCCAGACGGCTTGTTCGCTGTGGACGAGAGTCAAGGTCTGCTCCGCGTCGTCAAACCCCTCGACTACGAGCGTAACGCCACGCACGTGCTGAACATCACGGTGCGGGACCGCGGCGCGCTGCCCCGGGCGGCGTGGCGCGCCTTCACCGTGCACGTCACCGACAGGAACGACAACCCGCCCGCCTTCAACCCGCCCGAGTACGACGCCTACATCCGCGAGAACGCCCCGAGCGGCACGCAGGTGTTCGTCGCCAACGCCACCGACGCCGACGAGGGCGGGAACGCACGGATCGCGTACAGCATCATCGGCAGCGCCGCCGCCATGGACAAGTTCACCATGGAGAAGGGAGTAGTGAGGTCGCAGGGATCGATAGATTACGAGATGAAGCACACGTACGACGTGGTCATCAAGGCCATCAACCCGGGCACGTCGCTCAGCAGCACGGCCACTGTGCACGTGCACGTGACAGGGGTCAATGAGTACACGCCGCAGTTCGAGCAGAGCGAGTACCAGTTCGTGATCAGCGAGTCGGCGGTGCCGGGCGACGTGGTGGGCACCGTGCGCGCCACCGACCAGGACGGCGGGCCCGACGGCCGCGTCTTCTACTACCTGGTCGGCGACAGCAACATGCGCGGCTTCCAGATCAACCACCTGACCGGTGAGGTGACCATGGCCTCGCAGGTTGACCGCGAGTCCACCTCGGAGATCACCCTGGAGGTACTGGCCAAGAACACCAACGCCATCCTGGGTAACGACACGACCACGTGCCGCGTGCGTATCATGATCCGCGACGCCAACGACCCGCCCATCTTCACGTCGCCCGTGTACCGGGTGTCGGTGCCGGAGGACGCCCGCCCCGGACACACCGTCGTCCGTGTCGTCGCCTCCGACAGCGACCTCCAGTCCAACTTCAGGGCCTTCACCTACAAGATCAGTGAAGGAAGGACAGTCCTGCCGTTCGCCATTGATTCCAAATCCGGTGTGGTGACAGTGGATGGGAAACTGGATCGAGAGACCGAGCCGCAGTATAACATCACTGTACTCGCTACAGACAGCGGCTCGCCGCCAATGACTGGTAGGTTTCCTAAATTGATTTTATATGTATGATATGTGCTCTATTATTAGTCGGTCAGCAGTGCTGGAGGTGGTGCTCGTGTTCCACATAAAGTATCACATTGGGCAGCCATCGCTTCAATAATAAAACTTTAACTGAGTGATCATTACAAGATGAAGTACTTAGCTCATTACAATAATTATTAAATTTAGAATCACTGAATGGATAGGTCCATTTTCCATAGTTCTCATCAAATCCACGAAAAAATTATTTTTGTTTCTTTTACTAGGTATATCGTCTTTTATGTTGAGGTTTATCATATTTACACTTAAAAAACTTAATACGGTTCATAAAATTGGCCGTTCTCTGTTACAGGTTCGACTACGGTGAGTGTGAGCGTGGAGGACGTGAACGACAACGGGCCGCACTTCGTGCCCGCCATACCAGAGGGCTACGTGACGGAGAACAAGGCGCCCTTCACGGAGGTCATCCTCACGCTCTCCTTCTACACGCGCGACGCCGACACGGGGCCCTCACAGGCGCCCTACAAATACAAGCTGCTCGACCACAGGGACAAGTTCGAGGTGGGCTTCACCTCCTCACTGGTGAAAGCCAAGGTGAGACTGGACCGGGAGACCATGCCCGAGTACTACCTGACCCTGGAGGTGACGGACAGTGGCACGCCCACCATGTCCTCCACGCTGACGGCCAAGGTGGTGGTTCGCGACGAGAACGACAACCCGTCGGCGCCGCGCCCGCTCCAGGTGGTCGTCTACGGCTACAACGGCAGCTTCCCCGGCGGCGTGATCGGCGACGTGCGGCCACAGGACCCGGACACGACGGGCAGCTGGCGGTGCCGTATCACACAGGGCGACCTCTCCGTGCTGCAGATACAGAGCGCGTGCAGGCTGCAGTCTGTGCGGGTGCTCAGTGGGCGCCAGTTCAACCTCAACATCAGCGGCTCGGACGGTGTCCACCAGAAGGTCACCTACAGCGCCCAGGTGAAGTACCTGAGCTTCACCCGCGACACGATACAGAACAGTGTCAGCATCAAGGCCGGCGTCAACAAGGTCCAGTACTTCCTCGCCAGTTTCTACCGCAAGTTCGAGGCAGCCGTGAAGGACGTGCTGCCTGCTGACACCACGCCAGTGCTGTTCGGCATGTCGGGTGTGGAGGACTTCACCGTGTTCCAGCTGGCAGCGCGCCAGTCTAACGGCCAGTACCTGACCCGGAGTCGCCTCACACAGACCCTCCAGTCTAACATGGCGGACATCGAGTCGCAGGCCGGGCTTGTGCTCGATAGTTACAACTACGACCCGTGCGACGATGATCCCTGCGTCAACGGGGCTGAGTGCAGCTCCACGGTGAAGGTGGGGTCCTATGCCAGCGTGGACAGCGCCACGCTCATCTTCACCGCGCCCCGTATCGAGATGCCCGTCCGCTGTAACTGTCTCGCGGGTTTCACCGGCGACCGCTGCGAGTCACCCCTCAATAAATGCGACGACAGTTTGTGTGAAAACGGCGGCACCTGCCTCTCCACCATCGGCACCGTCACCAGGTGTCTCTGTCCTACTGGCTGGAGTGGCGCCACCTGTGGCGACGATGTGAACGAGTGCCAGACGAACCGTCCTTGTCGTAATGGCGGCTCCTGCACCAACCAACAAGGCACCTACAGCTGCGGGTGTGTGCCGCAGTATGCCGGCAAGAACTGTGAGTACCGCAACGACTTCTGCGCGTCGGCGCCCTGCCAGAACGGCGCCCAGTGCATCTCCACGGGAGCTGGCTTCGAGTGCGCGTGCACCTTCGGGCAGCGCGGGTCTCGCTGCGAGGTGAGCAGTATGGGCTTCCTGCCGCTCTCCTACGCCGAGTACTCACTCACCTGGGATCGCAATAGTAACTCCATCATTCTGGAGTTCGCCACGGTGAAGGACAACGCCCTGCTCCTATACGGCTCCGGCTCCAGCACCAACGGAAAGGGAGAGTTTATCGCCATCGAGATCATCAACGGCGAGGTGCGCTTCTCGTTCGCACTGGGAGAAGGAAGCGTGACGCGCTTGACCATATCTCGGAGGGTTAACGATGGAGCGTGGCACCGCATTGAAGCCGACAGGAACGAAAAGGTGAGCTGAACTCTTTTGTGTAAGCATCAAATGATACAACACTAGTATCACCGACGACTGGTAAACGCATGCTCCAAGCTCCAAGCTCCATACACGCAAAATCTAATTAATCCGTCTTACAATAAGATAGCCGGTACAATATCAAACACAATTGTATTTGTAAGACAAAATTAGAATATTTATAGATAAATTAGGCATGCATTAAATGCAGATAACCAGTAATCTATGTAGAGTAATTGAACGAGGTTTGTTTTCTCACCAGATGGGGACACTGCGCGTGACGGATTGCCCACAGGGGGCGCCCGTGTGCCTGACATGTGAGGACGGCGACCCAGCGTGCTACGTGCGGCGCGAGGACACCGGGCTCTTCAGGTGTGTACACTGACCCTGGGTGAAACCCGTGACTTGAAAATACAATGTTATCACCTAAACTCTATATTAAATCCAGACATACATGTTGTAATGGTCATGCCCCCTCCCCTCATTACAAGTACGTAAGAGGTCTGCAAAAGTTAAAGGCATGCATGTATGTTGTTTCATTGTATAATTAATACTTCAGATTTAAAAATAAACCAAAGCTAATTTATCAATTGAACCTAATACATGTCAAAAACGCAGTGGTTTGAACCTCAGCCCTACGACATGACCGACACCAATGTGCTTTCTATGTTTTCTCGGTCTCTTTGAGCACAAATATGTATGCAAGTCTATCCTATGAGGTAGCAAATTCCACATGAAAAATAACTGACATCCTTGTTATTCACGGCAGTGTGCTGCAGCTGACCAACGACCGCATCAGCGTGGGCGGAGTGCGTAGTATCAACATGGTGCTGACCACGCCGGGCCAGGTGGCCTCGCACGACTTCGTCGGCTGTCTGCGCGCCGCCACCGTCAACGACATCCACCTGCTGCGCCTGACGCCCGAGTCGGCCGACGGCGTCGTCGACGGGTGTCCCCGGGACGAGAAGGTGCGCTGCCGGCCGGGCGTGTGTGAGAACGACGCCGTCTGCGTGGACGAGTGGTCGGCTCATCGCTGTGACTGTCCCGCCGGGTTCGCCGGACCCGGCTGTGCGCAAGGTGGGTTTGGTGTTAATACATGTTGAATACATATAGTATGGAACTTTTCGATATAAACCTTATGTTCATCAAATTTGTCAGCTATGAAGGTTGGGGTAAATGAGAGTAGGGGCAATATGAGTATGACCTTCATAAGCCAATATATGAGACTGTCTGTATTGGGCGGTGCTTGGTGTAGCGCCTTCAGCCCTAGACAAAATTTGAATGCCTTTGATTAGAACATCAATCCGGCTCGGTTCACCGTATATTAGGCTAGTCCAACCTTGACGCCAACAGAGATTATAGCAGCGACTTCAGAAGTAATGGATCAGGTACAGGTAATCTTCACAGAATAGATCAAGGTATCGTATCGTAGTAAAATAATAATACTTTGGATGGGTACAAACATTTGCAGTTGAGAAATCAACGAGGGAAACATTCCCAATGAGATTCTGAACCAGAAACACTTTGGATTTATAGTTATTAATCTCACCACCATCTCCTCCTCACCACACAGCCTCAGTGCCGTTTTCGTTCGGTCCGGACGCCATGGTCGTCTACAAACAGAAGGAGTCCTTCGCCCGCGACCAACTGCTGGCCGCCAGAGGGGGACAGCGGCGCCGGCGACAGGCCCCGCTCGACGCCCACTCCGTGTCGCTCACCTTCAGAACCAGCCACCAGGAGGGGCTCCTCTTCTACAGCGCCTCCGGACTCGACCACACCACCATTCAGGTAGGGACACGTGTAGTCACTGAGGATGGTCAATGTATCGTCAGTCCCTGTGAGGGAATGTATTAGTGATAATGACCATAAACAACAACAACTCTTGTGGATGGATCTAGAGTGAAATTAAGTAAAATTTGTACTACTATGGAGTTGGCAATTATCACCTCGATATGTTCAGAAACAATCAAAATAAAACAGAAAACATGTCCGACGAGAGTAACTCTAGTCATATACATGTAGTGAATATTACATCGAATTAATTTGTACCTTAATTTGACCACATGTATATTATACAAAATAGCCATGTACTTTTTAGCTAAATTGTTCAGAATCACATTCTATTGAGGGTCATTATTTGTGACTGCCTTCTCAGGTACTAAATTGTCTAGTTTTTGACTTCATGCAGACATAGCAATGGACAGTTCATGTGAATATGATTATTTCTGTCTTCACGATTAACGTAGTGTATTTGATTCTCAGGTGTTCGAGGGACAGATCCTGTACCGGTCTGAGGTTCGTGGTCAGACGTACAGTCTGCCGGGACCCGGCAACTCGCAGGTCTCAGACAGCCAGTGGCACAACGTTACTCTCACCGTCAAAGGTACGCTACAACTCTCCAGTCTCACACTTTGTTTCACCACCACTTTCAGCAACTGTTCTTTCTAAAGAGCCTTGGGATTACCTTCTTATATACCAAACATAGAGTTATCCATGATAATTGTTTCTAGGAAGTTGGAAATAGTGTAGCAGTGAATGCCTCCAATCTGACTCTCTATGTTCAAAAATGTGTGGTCTATTAGCTAAATAACCCTCTACCAGATTATATTTGATTCAAGTAATATGTTTCCTGTAATGCTTCTAAAAGTATTGTGGTAGAAATGACAATAGAACCAAAGGCATCCGTATTGATTTTGTATGCAAGTTTTACTCACGTCAAAGTGCATGTTGAAATTATCAATATCATCGAACTTTTGTTAGTATGCTGGTGTTTCTTGATATTTTAACCTCGGGAATAACCAACTAAATGTAGCTTATTTAATTTTTTCAGGATACACTGTAACAATGTCTCTTGATGACGTGCTCAATGAGAAGCTCTTCGCCAGCCAGGTGCACAACCCACTTAACCTGGAAATCAGTGAACTATCTATCGGTGGCAGTGAAAGCCAAGTGAAAACTCCAGACGGCAGTAGCCTTCTCAAAGGTACGAGCATTTGATGATGATTTAACTGCATATACAGTAGGAAAACCGTTTGGGTGTTTAATCTGATAACTGTTACTAATTCCTGGATTGGCAACTACTTGTCCGATGTCGTTCGGCCGGAGGGGCATATTTCTAAATCGGGGAGTGAATAATGATTATCAGATTAAACATCAGGTCAGTTTTCCGTTTATCATACACCTCCAATGTTGTAATCGGGTACACAAACCTGGGACCTATTACAGCGTATTGCCCAATATGCCGTACATGATTTTTATAATGAAGTTAACAGAGTGTAAGTATAAGAAGAATGTTCACAGGTGCATGATACATGACTCGAATTACAGGGCTGATCTTCGTAGGTCATACTACTTGCTGCCTATACCCAGCGACATACTATACTACTACTATGATCTCACATGATCTGCACCCGCACCCCCGTGCCAGTATTGTATTTTAACTTTGAATATCAATAGTATTGTATTAAATGGTTTTGTATTAAGTAATATTTTGGAGATGCCTCATAATTCCTGTACTCTCCACATATATCAACTTGAAGCTGTGCGTGTTGAATATAACCAACCAGAATACATGTACAGTAGAACCCCGCGTAAGCGGGCAGCCTCCGTTCCTGGCCAAAGTGTCCGCTTACGCGGGGTGACCGCTTACACGGGGTTAAATAAACATCTAATATAGGGAACCGTTCCGACCAAAGGTGTCCGTTAACGCGGGGTGTCCGCTTACGCGGGGTGTCCGTTAGGCGGGTTCTACTGTATTTAGGACCACATACATTCATTGGCAGTCTAACCTTCTCTCTGAAGTGACTAATGTATCTTGTTTATTGTAGGTTTTGAGGGCTGCATCTCCGAGTTCCGTCTGGACGGCAGCGTCCTGCCCTTCTCCGGCAGTACAGACCGCTTCATCGCTGTGCCAGAAGGTGGCGCCAACAACGTCAGCTGTGCCGGGGCGCTGCTGGGGGCCAACAACACGGGGCCGTCCGTGCACGTGGCCGTCATCGTCGTCGTCGTCTTCTTCGCCATCGTGCTCATTGTGATCGTGGCCACCTTCCTGGTGATCCGCCTGAGGAGGAAGAACAAGGAGGCGGCGGCCAAGGCGCCCAACCTCAACGGCAACGTTGTCGGCAAATCCAACGGCGCCATCCTGGACAAGACGAGCAACGACAGCCGCAGCCACCAGGACTCGGGCTTCACGGAGAACGGCGACCTGTCCGAGGAAGCCATCATACAGCAACATGTCCAGCGGGAGCTGGCCTCACGCTCCTTCAACGAGCGGGAGGTGCGCGACCCCTTCGCGTCCTCCCGGCCTGACCTCGTCTCGCCCGAGATGGGCGGCGTGGACGGCATCGGCGTCGATAACAACGGCTACGCCGACGAGCCGCCCGAGCACTACGACATCGAGAACGCCAGCAGCATCGCGCCGTCCGACCTGGTCGACGTGACGGGCCACTACAAGCGCTACCGCCAGTCGGGCGGCGTGGGCAACAACAAGCACCAGCAGTACAACGTGCCGCTCGGGCAGGCACGCGGCCGGCACACGCCCAGCCCGGCCAACGTGCTCGGCGGCGGCGGTGGTACGGGCGTGGGCAAACCGTACACCATACGGGAGAGTCCTCTCACTGTAGGTCACCGGCAGAGTCCAGCAGTGGCCATGATGTCTCATAAAGACAATCCTAACCTCCATGCCAGTACGCCGCTCGGGCGTGGCATGTCGCCATTGCCCATCCTGCCCACCTCCAGGCAGAACACGCCCAATCCTCTTCGGGGCCCCACCCCGCCGCCCATGAGCCCGGCAGGCCTGAACAATCTGTCCCGGGCCAGCCCGGCCGTGCTGGAGCGCACCACGTCGCCGCTGAGCCACAACCACCTGGCGCGTGGCCAGTCGCCCAGCGTGCTCAATATGCGAGACAAAAGGATGAGCCCGCTCCCGCAGGGTATGAACAGTATGAGGTCGACGCCTGTGAACGGCCTCTACCCAAGCAACGCCAGCAATAGCAGTGCCGGCTACAGTGACCGGCACAACCACCAGGGACTGCCCAACGGCCACATGTCGCGGCCGGGTAGCCGCATGAAGCAGCCCATCAGTCAGATGGCGGCCCTGCGCGCCACCCCGACACGTGGACTGACCGTGGAGGATGTGGAGCGCCTCAACGCACGCTCCAAACCCAGTCCGGTGAGCACACTGGACGTGGGGTCGTCGTCGAGCGACGAGGCGCCCCGCAAGAACCTCATCAGCCGGGCCCGCACGCCCGTGTCGCCGTTCGACCCCGGCCGCACCCTGCAGATGGAGCCGCCGCCCGACTCCTCCTCGGACGACGGCAGCAATGACTCCTTCACCTGCTCTGAGTTCGAGTATGAGAACGACAAGGTGAAGAATGAGTACACCCCCAACCGGGCCACTTTCCCCAAGCTGGCCGAGGTGTCGGAGAACGACGACACCGACGTCAGCCGGACATTCACGCCCAACGGGTCCGACTCGAACCGGGAGGGCTCGCTGAGCACCTTCTTCTCAGATGATGACACGCCAAAACCCGGCAGCAAGCTGCTCAATGGGGCACTCAACTGGGACTACCTGCTCAACTGGGGGCCCAACTTTGAGAAATTGGTGGGTGTGTTCAAAGACATAGCAGAACTGCCAGATGGCAGCACGCCTCATTCAGAGAAGAAACCAAAAGAAGTGCTTCAGCAGCAGCATGGTAATAATACGGGAGTCAACGTGGAATTCGTGTCTGCAGAGCCAACTAATGCAGAAGTTCGTGAAGAATATGTATGATGCTTCATAAATGAATTTATGCATTAATGTGTAATATATGCATCATCCCTTCCACAAGTGTTCTTCCAACTGAGATTAATGCTGTCATTATCATAATTAATGCTAATCATTATTATAGATTGATAATTATCATAATGCTGTATATTGATTATTTTATTCGTTAGAGCAATCTGCCCTCTAAGGGCATCATGAAGAATTTGTATTATATCATCATATCATATCATATAGGGACAATGTTATGTCAAACATAAAGAAACAGATATTCACATATATGCAGATCATATCAGGGTATCTTTTTACTACTATGTATACCTTGATGTAAGACTATAAACTCATTTATGCAGATCATCATTCATCATTGTTTGCGAAATGTAAGCAGACATTTGTGTAAAGTAAGACACAGTATTCTAAACATCGAGGTGAGCGAGGCGTCATTATGAATCACTCATATCATCTTCATACATTTTGTAATTAATGTAATCCCGCAACTGAACTCCCCTTTTTGTCTCTGAGATTTACATGGGGTGGCGAGGGTACCGTGCATTCTATAGGCGCCGAATGGAAAGTTTCCCGGCTCGTGGAGTGCCTAAAACATGTATATTTTGTAAATGACTTTTCTGTTTTTATATATACATGAATTTACAAAGTCGTGACATGGAAGGTTATTGGACAGATCTCCATATGGTGTATTTCGTGATGAGTTAAGGTTATTAACTAACACCAGAGGTCGTTTCGGTGAACTACTGCTGGCGCAGGATTCCAGTATACCTTCACCGCTGTATGCATGATTCCAGATCTGTGACCACACCGCTGTATGCAAAATAAGACGGGGACATAGCGACACATTCACCGGTGCCTTACTGGACTGTTTATCTGTCTCATATCCAAATGGTTATATATGCAACAGTAGTCTTAGTCTCTTTTCATCTCTAAAAGAATTTTGCTTGAAACTGAACTAGTTTTGTATAATACTTCTGTAAGGGGTAGGGGTGGCATTTGAAAATATCATTTAACAAAAATAAAGATAGTTTGCAAGATTAAAAATATTCATTTTGATTATCTATTTAAGTTAAACGAGTTTGAACGTTATAGACTATTTAGACTCTTTGTAGTATTATGAACGATGAAGTTCCACATGTTAAAATTTTAGTCTTCTTTTGCCTCCAAATGGAGTCTGTAAAACAATTCCTATTGAACCATCCTGCCAGTCTTGCCACATTCCTACCCCTGCCACCAATTCCAACATATCACGAGCATCTTGTCTGTCCATTTCGTGGGCTACCTGGCCTTGCTCATGTACCCAGTGTAGCTCAGTGAGTAGTCAGTGTATCTACAACTCGTCTACTAAATTTAGTAAGTACGGGCGTTGCTCTAAGCCGCCAACCATTTTGTCCAGTGTACTGTCTAGTTTGCATATATCTAAATCAAATGTCACGCCATTTACAAGAAATTTGATATCCTCATAACATTGATAGGTCTATGGTATCCTTTCTTCCTTTCCTCCTGTTCACTTATTTCATATTTTAATGCTGTCATAACTTCTTTGAAAAAAAAATTGAATTTGTGTTATACCGTCTCGAGCAAATTGTTCACTGCCGTCTGATCTCTTAAACTATCTTTGTTTGTGAGAGTCTGATATTGTTTTACTGCATACTTAATCTCATTATTTGGTGAATAAAATCGATATGTTAAAACCAATGCGGACAGTGAGTCTAACGGTAGGGATAAACACAGCCAGATATGATTGACATTATAAATTTATTACAGAAAGATTTTGTTCAATATTGCCAACATTTCTTGGGTCAAAGGCCGTTCTCACCATTTTTGTTTATAAGAAATTTTGTCACTGACGTGGTACTTTGTGTATCGTAAATGAATCTCCGATGTAGGCATCACTGCAGTAACCAGCTGACTTAGCCCACAGGTACTAACGACAATGGTTATACATATTCAAATTGTTTTTATAAGGTATATGTAAGAGTGAAAATGTGTATAGTAAAGAATTTATATGACGAAATATTAATTTTGGTATTTCAACTGCGTGCAGTGTCTCGAATTTTATCGAGGACCAAGGTGATATAACAATGACTTGTATAGGATGGTTGTCTCGAGTAAATGGTATTTTGTATAAATTGTAATACTGGCCCAAATGCCGCCAAGCTGGAAATAAAGAAATTTTATACAATATTTACTTCCAGTTGTTGTTTTTGGTGTTGTTGATTGATGTAGTTAAACGGACGACTCCAGATTGAACCACCCTGAGTACCGTAATAATTATAAAGATAAAAGTGATGCAATCGTATACTCTTAGGAGTAGACATTGTGCGATAAGTGAGAGGGCTTGGGTTAACTATTCAGAGTTAAAATGGAGTTGCATTGTTGTTTTTTAAATTTGTTTATTTATACTGTAAGGGCTTCAGCTCGCGCCGGTATGAGTGCCTTTACAGTGGTCGTGAACTAAAGGCGGATCTAGATATGATTCTGGTTCTGAAATTCAATTCCCGTGTTTGTTTTATAGTAAATTATACATAAAACTACCAATGTATTGGGGTTTTTTGGAACATTCTGCTGTAGTAGGCATAATACCCGGACCTTAAACCCCAACTTTCAACCAATCGATGAAACATTTTTTACAATAAAAGATCTATTACTTCATTACAATAAATAAACAAATTTCTTACTTCATCTTTAATGAGCTATTTGGAAAATAGGGTAAGTGTGAACTCGGTACACATTACTAAATGGTGTTTGTAAAAGGCAGGAATAATGTCTTTCATGGAATAGAATGTCCTGCAATACCTCATGTCGGGAATCCAACATCTACTGTAAAACTGGTCAAGTCATAGTACAGACCTGAGTGGAGATCAGGAGAAGTAAAGTTTCTTTAACTGGAATAGCCTGACACCTACTAGTGTTAAGGTCAATAAGCATACATGTATATCATTCACAGGCATGGCCAGCAATTTATCCAATGTAAGAAATGCCTGAAGTAATTGATGAATGGGCTTTTCCGGACAGAGACCAGGTAATGGTATTTGTTACCTCTCTTTATTAAATTTATTCTCTTTCATATCCTTGTATACTTCTCACATCTATGCATTCATAGTCCCTAACTAAACGCCCTAACTCTATCTGTCTAAGTAGTCTAGTGGTAGAGTGTCTGTATTGGGATCCAAGGGTTGGGAGTTCTATTTCACGAAACGAATACGTTTTGCTGTCCGTTATCTCTGCCTTGGATACTCTTTTTAAACAAAAAAAAAGGGTCTGTTACTATGTTATGGAGAATAGACAAATTTCTATCTTCTTCTTTGATGAACTTTTTGGAAAAAGTGGTTAGTGTCAAATCAATGCCCACAACAAAATGGCGTTTGTAACTGGCAGGAATAGAGTCTTTCATGGAAAATAATGTCCTCCAATATTCAATGTGGGGATCCAACGTCAACTGGAAAACCGGTCAAGTCACAGTACAGACTTGACACTGAGTGGATATCAGGAGAAGTAAAGTCTTTCAATAGGAATGACCTGACACATTATGTCGAAGTCAGTAAACATAAGTAGCATTGTAAGGAATGGCCAGAAATTTATCCAATGTGAGAAACGCCTGAAGTGATGAAGGAACGGAGTTTTCAGGCCAGGGACAAGGAATGTGTTACCTCTCTATTCATTAAATGTATTCCTTCTCATATTCATTCAAAATTCTAACCCTTTAAGGACAGGGGCCTATGGCTGAGCTACCCTCTTAAGGACGGGTGCTGGTGGCACTTTATACTGCCTGGGGACGAACACATGGTCGTCAAAACCCATTATTTAAGGGTTTAATCACGTGATACAATGCATGATACTTATTATTCAATTTTCTCTGGATAGAAATGCTAATTATGGTATTAGACCTACACTCTGTGAAAATTACTAATATTGCTCTATTATCTCCTAGGGAAAAAACGAATTTTTACATTTTTGAGAAAAGGTGCCTCAAGGCATCATTCGCCCTTGGCCGGTTGATGCTTCAAGGCATCATTCGCCCCTAAAGGGTTAACATCCTTCTGTTCAAAATCCCATGAAACACCATCTTACACTATAAGTTTAAGTAGTCTGGTGTTAGAGTATTTGCATTTTCTCGAATTCTAAGGTGGGGAAAATTATTCCCCTCAAGTTATAACTTTTGCTATCCATTACCTCTGTTCTAGATGCATTTTTTGCGATAAAAGATCTATTACTTCATTACAGTAAATAAACAAATATATTACATCATCTTTAATGAGCTACTTTATATATATATATATATATATATATATATATATATATATATATATATATATATATATATATACATTCATAGTCCCTAACTAAACCCCCTAACTTACATAGGTATCAACGCGGTTTGTATTATATATAAACCCAGAGCGACTACAATAGATTAGGTGATAAACAAACGAAAGAAAATCTGTGGAGCACCATGCATGACTGGTTTTGAAAAAATGATTTAGCGCCCTATACAGGTGTGCATACTTCTGTCTCTCTGAGACAAGTTTCCTCTAATTCCCATCCCAGAACTGATAAAGAAGGCAGATAGTCACAATATGAAGCCAGAGCGACCCAAAATTACAGTTTGAGGGGTAAAGGTAGGAAAGATATTTTCTAAGGGTGAATATAGATCATCCTGGGGAGAGTCAATTAGTAAACAAATTGATACAATTCCGTTCTGAAGCTGGAGCAGTCTAAAATTGCACCCTGGGCTATCCTCTCATGTCAAAAATAAGGGGAAAAAGTCTTTTAAAATCAATTTCCAGACATTTAATGGCTTCCCCTTGGCTAGATGAATTGATTGTGGTTCTATTTGAGGCAATTTCCTCCAATTCCCATCCCAGAACTGATAAGTATTTCAAAAACATCCTGATGAAGACAAATTAATTTGTCGAAACATTGAGTTTTTACTATCACCAACCAATCACCCATTTCATCAGTTCGCCTGTATTCATCTGTTATTATCAATAAACCTTTTTACTATATAAATACCCCCCCCCCCCCCCCCCCCATTTCAAGCAAATATTGAACCTGCTCCCCTGATGTATGTATAATGCCACAAGGGGGGCATCAGATTAAAATAGTTCATGTCTGACACACTAGGTGCTAGCCATAGGCTAGTCTGTTCACAGACCAACCTTCTTCAGAGGTTCGAGATATAATAGCCTGTGACTAGTGCAGCCGACTTTCACCAGACCCCGTCATGCATAGCTCAATGATAAAAAATAATCTGACTCTTTGGCATGTGATAATGACTAAGTCTTGACTTATTTCCATGGAAAAATGTCAGAACCTGGCAGGAATAATGGCTAAGCCTTCACTTTTCACTTTGGAAAAATGTCAAATTCTTACTTTCTGGTGCGGAACAATGGCTAAGCCTTGACTTTTCAACATGGATCAATGTCAAATTCTGACTTTCAATCCTATAACAATGGCTAAGCCTTGACTTTTTACTGAGGAAAAATGTCAAATTACAAAACACTTTTTGTCACTAAAGAATAACAGTGTCTGACACTTTTGCCTGACATAAAGAAAACATCAAAAGTACCCTGTCAGATGAAAATATTACAAATTTCTCAGCTTCATGAGACTTAGCCCTTGCAAAATAATTAAATCCCACAACGGAACATCAAAAGTACTCCCCGAGATTAAAATCTTAAAATTGTCTCAGCTTTATAAGACTTAGTCCTTACAAAAAAGTTTCACATGCCTTTCTGTGACACTTTGAATTGTGCTTCGATCATTGTTGTAAGTATATAAGAGAAATAGGAACCTTTTTGTCACTTTTATTTACTAAGGAACCAATAAAAGTATCCCTTAAGATGAAAATCTTAGAAATTGCTCAGCCTTTTGAGACCTAGCCTTTACAAAATAATCATTGTAGGTTTTTCTGTGACATTTTGAATTAGCCTATGCTTCTATCGTGATTCTAAGTCTATAAGAAAAATGGCAAACTTTTTGTTCCTGCAGGGAACCTTACTTTAGCATAGAGTATAAAAACCAGAAAGAATAACACCTGTTTGAATAACTTTTAAACATCCAACATTGTCGTCAGAACACACACACACACACACACACACACACACACACACACACACACACACACACACACACACACACACACACACACACACGCACGCCACACACACACACACACACACACACACACACACACACACACACACACACACACACACACACACACACACACACACACTCACTTTTTTGCCAGAAAAAAAAGTCAACACTTCAAATTTTACTCAATCAAGTGTAAAAACTGTATCAATTGACTTTTCAGTGTCGAAAATTTTCTAAGTCTTTTTGTTTAGCATGCAACAATGGCTCAGCTGTGACTTTTCAATGTGGAAAAATGTCTGACTTTTTAGCGTGCAATGAAGGCTATGACCTGATTTATCACAGACTTTTCATAGATTCAGGGTAGAGCAGTCTGACTTCATTCATAATTTCATACCTAGAAAAAGTCAGCAATTTTTCAGTTCGCTCCCTACTTTCAAAATGTTCTCACACCCCTGTCCAAGCCACATCTATACACTGTTCATCACATATTACAATCATCTTTCTGAAATACTTAGAATAAAGATAGCACTGTAATTATAAATTGTTACAGAGATACCTGTAATAACTGTGATGGATTTGGGTATATATTTCTGTAATACCATCTAGTGACAATTCACGGCCCGAAGGGTGGAGTCGCCGTCTGGTGACAATTAGCCGCACTACAGAATGGTTCCCCGCTTGAAGTATTGCATATGTCTATTATCGGGCAACCAGCGCAATCCTATCTAGCTGATTCCCGTTCACATCATCCTTCTTTACCTATGTTCACGAGAACCAGCGCGTAGGTGTTTACAAACTTCACGTGATAGGCGTCAGTGGAAGAAGCGCATCGATCCAGAAAAGAAAACAAGGGCTGCTATAATTGTAAGTGACATAGTTAACCAATATTTATAAATGATATATAATAGAAGGAAAGCCTTCCTCTACAGACACCCACACCATAGTCTAGACATACTTTCCAATTGACTATAAAGTATAATTGAAGGTGAAGCCATAGAACTTGAAGTTAAATACTAATTACTAAATAGTCAGACGCGTCGGACCCTACAGTATACTGTTACAACTTTATCTACAATCTTGCCCGCCGTATGCCATGACTGGAGTTTGGCATAGTGACTTCATGAGGTGAAGCCGAGTGAAGTCCGGAGCCAAAACTCCAGGAGTGGCTTGCGGTGGCCAAGATTAAAACGAATCAAGTTTTGATTTTATCCTACCCCATCTCCTCAATTTTGGAATATTACGTGATAACAATTCGGTATGCCACTAGTGGCATATAAAACTCCATATGTGAGTCAGCATGGCATACGAAAACCCAATGTTAAGCCTATGGGATTTTATATTAGGGGTAGGATAAACAGTAGTACCGTACTTTATCCTACCACTCATATGAATCTCCATAGACTTAACATGGTTGGCCTGTATGCCACGGTTATGCCATAAAATATTTATATGCCACTGGTGACATATGAAGTTAAAAACATATGATAGGGTAGGATAAAATCTAAACATCACTCAATTTCACATAATTGTTTACATGCCATTCGTTGTCTTCTGCTACAGATATCACTCAGCTCCGCTTTGTGATGTCATTCCGCTAAGATGACTCATGCCATATTTATAAACAATCATATGAAATTTCGTGATGTTTCATGATATTATCCTACCCCTAATATAAAATCCCATAGGCTTAACATTGAGTTTCCGTATGCCACGCTGACTGGCATATGGAGTTTTATATGCCACTAGTGGCATACAGAATTGTTATCATGTAATATTCCAAAATCGAGGAGATGGGGTAGGATAAAATCAAAACTTGATTTGTTTTAATCTTGGCCACCACATGCCACTCCTGGAGTTTTGGCTCTGGACTTCACTCAGCTTCGCCTCATGAAGTCACTATGCCAAACTCCAGTCGTGGCATACGGTGGCCAAGATTAAAACTCATCCAGGTTTACGATAATACTCGAGATCGAGTGATTATTATAAGTGAATGTCAGACAACTGGCCTAAATCTCAATTGGCCCAAGTCAAGTGGCCTACGCGAAAACAGTTGGCCAGTTGTCTCACTGGTCAGCTGTTTCACCCTTGACTCTGACTTTACCGATTTTTCGGGGTTTGCCGCGAGCGCAACATTTGTGCCAGCTGTCTCAGTGAGACAGGTGAGATTTAGGCCAGTTGTCTCGCCCCTTTTTAACCCTTTAAGGGCGAATGATGCCTTGAGGCATCATCCAGGCCAGGGCGAATGATGCCTTGAGGCATCATCCAGGCCAGGGCGAATGATGCCTTGAGGCATCATTTCTAAAAAATCTACAAAATTGTTTCTAACAAAAAATAATGGAGGAACATTGATGAAATTTTCACAGAATGTGTGTATGATACCATTATAGTATTTCTATTCAAAAGAAATAAAATATTCAAGATTATATATCATATCACGTGATTAAACAATTGGATTGTGGGTTTTATCGACTGTGTGCCCGTCCTCTAGCTGCATAAAGTGCCCCCAGCACCCGTCCTCCAGGTGGTAGGTTGGCCACAGGCACCCGTCCTTAAAGGGTTAATAGAATTACCACTAGCGACTTAGTCAAATCAGAGTTGGCTGACACCCCTACCCGACCTGTCCTGGTCATACGTAGCCAGTGTGCCCGGCCCTGTACAGGGCCGGGTTCCTCTGCCCTAGAGCCCTCCAGCGGATCGTCATTTCTCACTGGCCGCCATCTGACATGTATGAAATCAAAATTGAATCGATAAATATGTACCCATTTGTCTTCGCCAACCTTCAAAATAGGTGTTTGTTGCTTTATAATTGTGTATTTAGAGGTACGGTAGTTCTTCAGTGGAGCAACGCTGGTTCTCAAATCCAGCCATTTTGTTCAGTCTTCCTCGCTGGTTCCTAAACTGCAAAGTGCCTCACCTAGTAACATAGGACAGCTGTTCACCCCTGAATAGAGATCAGGGGTGAATACTTTACCTAGGTCATATGGTGCGTGGGAGTGTCACTGAGCTGTGCATGCTGCAGGCGCCTTTGCCTCCCCAATGAAGCTGAGACTGATAGCTTCGAAACATGCACCATTATATTAAGTTACCAGACAGGGCGAAGTTGTTATCAAACCATTTTGTTCTGCAGATAGCACGTTCATATGCTCTAGAGTGACCCTGGTGACAACAGGACATACTACAATCTAAGATGTTTCTAATGTTGGTGCCCTCTCTCAGCTGCAGTTCTCAACTTAAGGTCCTTATGGATCCGATTATTTCACATGACACAGGTAATATTGCCGGCAACCAGTGCAATTTAGTCTCAGAGATCTGAAACTGAAGTTCTGAATCATGTTTTTAATGTGGCAAGAAATGAATCCTAAGGATAGAGTTAGACCTAGTGCACTACGCGCTTGTCCGAGATTGTGTTATCCTGTGTTGTTCTTTATCCAATTAACATCGCATAAAGATGGTGGAAACACATGAATGTTGTAGCAGAATGTAAACAGAGGGAAGCCTCTAGAGCGCCCGTCTGTATAAGGGTATGACTGGTCATGTGACCAGGTGATGTAAGCAGCGGAGGAGAACACCTTCGCTGCAGTTGCCAGAGGCAGCACTGAGGTACGAGGAGTAAGATCTAGCTGAGCTACAAAGACCTGCTCCCGCTGGAGTAAGGTTAGGTGCTGGAGGCTTCATCCCTTGAGGAGTGAAGTCGCCTACTATAGACATTCAATGTGCGGATTCCCTGTGCTGTGAGTTACCTACAGACCGATGTGTGAAGAACTATCTCTCAGTAGTGAGAACACAGAACGCGTGGACTAAAACCTATAACATCTACCCAGGAGCACTAGGACTCAAGACTTAATCCAGCTAAAATAAGAACTGAAGTGAACAACTGCAAGAACAATGTGATCTAGGAATGATTGAATGAAACAGAACAATTATGGACCTTAAGCTGAAATTTATTATATGGTTAGTACAACATGGTCAACAGACTATAACATCGCATTGGATAATACTGCCTGTAATTATATAACACAGATTACTCTCAGGAGATTAAAGTGATTAACTTGAATTGCAGTGTTCGCCTTTCCTCCTCTCAGGTCATCGAGATGTGAGGTCACCATGTCTCGGTGACTCCGCTAAGCAAGTAGTTCTATCCCCTAAATTACACTACTAAGCAGGAAGGTGGAAGAAGTTAAGACAATGAGCTAGCTACCTAAATAACTACTAAAGGGTCACTAATTACACCCCCACTACGGTGCACTAGGTAGAGAAATACATAAAAAAAGAATACCAGTTTTCAGTTTAGTACTACACAAGAATCTCACTCTCATGGCCCTTCAGTCTCCAGGTATTGGTCTCGTTCACTATGTCTCTATGTGCGGGAGAAACTCCAAGCGGATCCAACCAGAGTTTACATAAGAATCATAAGAGAAAAAGTATGTCTGTGTATAGATCTACAAAAAAGAAGAACAGGTTCCAGTTTTTCTCTCCACAAGATTCTCACTCTCATGACATTTCATTCTCCATACATAGTTCTGATATGTTTGTCTTTATGTGGCGGAGGACTCCTAGCAGATCTGACAGAATTCTAGCGTTTTATATGTGGTAAGTAACTAGCGACTTTGTCTCTAGCATCTGTCAGACTGTGTGCCTTTAAGTGTATTTCAAAGAGAATACACAGAGAACATGGTTAGATTGTGTAGTGGCACCCTACCAGTGTAGTTTTCAATGGATTACCAGAACTGATAGAGAAGGCAATCACAATGTTTCAAAAACATGTAAAGTTTGAGGGGGAAAAGTAGAAAAGATATATTCTAAGGGTGACTATAGATCATCCGGGGTCAGCAGAGTCAATTGGAATACAAATTTATACAATTCCGTTCTGAAGCTGGAGCAACCCAAAATTGCAATGTCTTTCAAATTCAATTTTCAAGAAATAAATGGCTCTTGGTTAGATGAATTGATTGTGGTTCTATTTGAGGCAAGTTTCCTCCAATTTCCATCCCATAACTGATAAAGAAGGCAGATAGTCGCAATGTTTCAAAAACATGTAAAGTTCAAGGGGAAAAGTAGAAAAGACACATTCCAAGGGTGAATATAGATCATCCTGGGTCAGAAGAGTTGATTTGAATGCAAATTGATACAATTCCGTTCTGAAACTGGAGCAACCCAAAATTGCACCCTGGGCTATTATATCCCCATATGTCAAAAATTAGGGGGGAAAAACAAATATCTTTCAAAATAAATTTTGAATTGATTGTGGTTCTATTTGATTATTGAACACAAGCCCATGCTACTCAGATTATTGAACACAAGCCCATGCTACTCAGATTATTGAACAAAAGCCCATGCTACCTTGAAAAAAAAGGAAAAAAGTAGGGGAGTAGACGTCTGTGACGAGATGTTAAACGTGTATACAATATGTATGTAGTTTTGTACGTATCAATCCCATTTTATTTTCAGATATTGCAAGATGTTGGCGAGGTCAGTACCGTGGCTGCTGATGCTTGCCGCCCTAGCATTATGTTTGAAGGAGTGTGTTGGCAAGCAGGATGGGACAATCACAATGACCCAGGACATTCCTAGGCCTAATCTTTACCCTCGCAAATGGGACGCTTGGAGAAAAACTTCGAGCAGTGGACAGGGAAAGCGACTTCCACCTACAAAGACATGGTAATCCCCCATTCATTTTGCATTTATAATTGTTTCATACATATTGATTATTGATATTTATGAGATTAAAATACAAGTAAGTCCAGTCTTATATGTAGATTCAGTATTAACTCTTGAAATGGCAATGACATGAAGGGACTCCGCAATATACAACGAGTTATGAGTTATGTCATTTTGAATAGAAAATGCCCAGTAACTCATGACTATGACATCCAAAGATATTACATGTAAATTGAAATTAAAGCATGTATAAGGTCAGAGCTTTTCTCCTAGTACATTATTTTAACCATATTTCTTTTGGAGAAAAAAATAGAATGAAATATTTTAACCATATTTAATGACAAGAGCACCAGGTAAAAATCACGGTAGAATAATAAACAAACGATAAACCATTATGCCTCCACATGAACATTAGAATAAGAGTATTAATTATCCAATTGGGACGTGGCATGTCTTGCTTCAACTGCAGTTCTTTCTTTGGCTATTATATACTGAAATGTTATTGGAATTAAGCACGGGTATTTGCTCCATAATGTTGATTCAATCTGCCCTGCTAAGGTTACTGTACATGATGATGTTTAATTCGTCGCAAATCTCCATTACGAAATATATATAATTCTATATCAAATTGCAGTGTGGTGTCTTGACCTCAATGAAAGTTGATATACTTGCATGCTAAAACCAGATACATGTATTTTCATTAAACCACTAGAGGGTCTCCTGTTTTTCAATTGTACCATTCACTTACTGAGTACTCTGCTACCCGCAGGTCAGGCAGAGACGACCTTCCATTCCGCAACCCCAAGTTATCATGGGAGAAGCGCGTGGATGACCTTGTAGGGCGGCTGACCCTGGAGGAGATCGTGCAGCAGACCATGACGACCTACACCAGCCCGGGCACGGTGGGCATCCCGCGTCTCGGCATCGCGCCCTACCCGTGGATCACCGAGTGTCTGCGGGGCCAGGTCAGCACGGACGCCACCGCCTTCCCGCAGGCGCTGGGATTGTCGTCTGCTTTCAGGTCAGTATGTGGTTCACATAACAAGCGTTTAATGAATGCAGATATGCACCAGATAATAGAGTAAGGAACAGTGTTGTCTCATTCCGTGGGAATTTACACGGTATCTGCTGTGTGCTCAATAGAATCACGAATAGCGAAAATTGTATAGGGAATAGTATGTTAGAATTACGGCCGTCATTAATGACTGCAAAAAATCCTCCTTTGTTACAATAACTGCTAAAAAGAGTTCCACATTTTTATCTCCTTCAAATCGTTTATATTACGTGCATATATATATGCATACTACAACAATGTCAGCGATCCGACCGGACTCGTTGGCCAAAATGCTCTCTATATATTGGTGAACCATAAAGGAAGGGCATCCTCGTGATGATTTGTGGTTAATAAAAAAAATCGAATCTGTTATTTATTGTAAATCACACACATTACACATAAAGAAACACTGGACAATGGACATGGCAATTACATAGAATTGTCAAAACTTCTTCAATATTAACAACGGTTTTGTTTAGATTAAGATTAACGTGTGCATGAGATTGAATTAAGATTTATAGAGTATTAGCTCAGACCGCTGTGAATTAGGCTTGCTACAATCAGCAATGAAAAAGTCATATTTAGTATGCGAGGACAACGTACTTTTATTTTTAATATTCGAAAAATCGATCTTGACTCACATCTCGTGCAAGAATTCTATCTTAGACTGCGCTGTATTAAGGTACATTTCATTTTGATATTCGAATTATAAGTCTTGATCCAGTTGTCATGGGTCAGAATCTTACCTTAGAACGCTCTGTATTGAGCCTATTAATAATAAAAGAAGAGCTTATTCTTGTATAAAAAGGAGAACAAAAAGTAACAACGGTCATATTGCAAACTAGCCTATTTCTAATGATAATCGTGTTCAATACAGGACCTTAACCCACTAACTCCTAATGGGCATCAATGACTGCAGACCAACAGTTATCTCAATGTAGATGTTTTATTCTATTATCTAGGCCGATGTTTCTCACACATAAATGTGCCTCCTCCAGGCAGAATGTTTATACCACTTCTTAGCCATGTACATCGCATACCGAAAGCGGATACCAACATCGACCTATTTGCAGAAATAGGGATACGCAACACGAAAGTGATAATTACAAAAGAATAGTTGATGATGCATACAGTTGAGCATGACAAGACAAAAAGACCAGGCAGAACAATTAAATGCGATCATTGATACCATAATAAATAATTTTAAAGGTTTTTCACATAAATTAGTAATGTTTTATTTTACAACAATTCGATCGTTTTTATCTGGATAATCGACCACATCGGTGTCTTATAAGCTTTAGATGTCAACCGAGCCTGTCAGCTGATAGCAGAATAGATAGCAATACACATGTTTATCGAAGGCGTGGATCTTATCCCGAGGTTCCTCCCTTTATCATCTAATCGACCTGTTAACATAGAGCTTAGGGCTTTTAACACATCTTATCTCGAGCATCGTGTTAATCACCCAGTGAATTCAAGCAGTCGACAAATCCATGTACAGGTATCATTACTTGTCTGAACACACCCCTTAGATTTGTTTTCTATTAGTAGCAGTTTTTATAGTAATTATGTACATTGCAGGTTTTTTGCGTGTGAGGTGGTTCATTCAGATGTACATGTAGTACATCGGATTAATGAGTAGGCGTGTCCAAGATTACAATCAAGGGATACATACACATAAAGCAGAGCTGTATAAGCCGCTTGTTTTTAGTGGATTATAAGTCCTTCCTACGCGGTTACATAGATTATACGGTGAAAACAAAGAATGTATCCAATATGGTGGTCAAGATCAGAAGCCATACTGAAGATCCATGATTAATATATGTTGTTCAGAATACTCATCTATGTTATACCTAGAATCCAGGATTTGATAATTTTGTTCAAACTAAGTTCCAGGAACTAACATCTATATAATAACGTGGGGACAGGATATGACATACCAGAGACAGTACAAGACCTAACAAGAAGGGGGAGGGGAAGAAGATATCTGGATGTATGCGGAAGCCATAGGCATAGTAGGCTATTCTGAACCAGACAGACTGTCGTTAATGTTCTCCTAAAGACATATTCTTCAAAATAACCACAAGTCATCGTGTTCATAAGTCTAGACACGGATATTTACTTTAAAGACGGATACAATACCTGTCTCTTGTTGAAGAGATACATGTTTTTCGTTCTCTCTGTTTGCATTAGATTGAGCAAGAGGTCAGTTTAACCACGTCCTAAAAATAAGAATAATAGTATGCTGGACTGTACACGAAGTCCTTCTATGAAAGTGTAATGTTTAAAGAAAGAAAGGTTCTCCGTAATATTTACAACACGTTTTGTTCTTTAATCATGATGATGAGAAAATGGGGTAACATGATGGTACACGGTCATCTCGGCCCCATCGACATCTCGGACCCCTTTTTGTGCGGTCATCTCGGCCCCCTCGCGGCCGCGTTTCGCACTCCCGGTTTTGCGGGTTAAGGATAGGGTTAATGTTAGGGAAAGGGTTAGGAATAGGGTTAGGGTTAGCGTTAAGCCTTAAGGTTTGGGATAGGGATAGGGATAGGGTTAAGGTTTGGGATAGGGCTATCACACATGTTTCATAAGATATGCTTTTGTTTTGTAAGATTCTTTATTGTGGATAATAGACAAATAATATAATACAGCAAAGCTGGGAATCCGTATCGGAAGACATTCACCGTTTTTGCGCATGAAGGCGTGAAAGCGGGAGGCCGAGGTGCCGATGGGGCCGAGATGCCGTAGGGGGTCCGAGATGCCAAAGGGGCCGAGACATCCGGGAATCAACATGATTTGACGCAGGTCGTTCACATGAAATCATGAAACCTCTTGCGCCTCACTTGAGAAGTCTATTGGGGGGGGGGGGGGGGATAAATGCGTGTAGTTAAGAGTAAGAATCTGTCATTGAACCACGTGCATTGCACCTGAATAGCCATTCCCATGTTGTGAAGATCTAGAACACTGTTAGGAATTCAGTACAAAGAATATCCCGTGACTCAGGTAAACAAAGCCGCCTGTGAGTACCCTGCGGGAAGGTGGCCTTTTAAGTGTCTCCTGGTCTAGTTCCCAACCAGGCACTGCTTTTGTTAACATGCTACCTTGAATGAAAGAATGTCCCGATATTAGACATTAGTAGTATGAATTTTCCCTAAAGGGTAATGGGACGGGGATCTGTTGGTTCCATTTTTTCCCCTGAAAGATATTGAATATCATACTAACAATAGTATCCTAACCGTCAGTAAAAAGAAAATGAAAAATAGAATGTGTTTGTAAAATATGATTAGTATTTAAATGTACACAGCTCGAATATCATTATGGAGAGATCGGAGTTACAGGTGCATTTATAACAAAAAGAATTAACCAAATAAAAACCTGAACGTCCGTTTCCCACCATTTCGATATGTGTGGGAATTAATCACCTCAAATATACTCAATCTTGTCTGGATCTCTGAGTTCTCACATTGACCTGTGTAGTTGCTGATCCATTCCATTTGTTTCAATCTGTCCGTTGCGCCGCCTAGAGTGGATTATTCTGGGAACTGCCCTATACGTTTTCTAGAAAACATATAACGATTGTTTTTGTAGTCCCGAGTTGCATTTCAACATATCGACGGCTGTGTCCAAAGAAGTTCGTGCTCACTGGAACATCAACGTAAAAGCCGGCGTGTACAGCGTCTTTTCCGGCCTCACGTGCTACAGTCCTGTCGTCAACATTATGAGGCACCCGCTGTGGGGCCGCAACCAGGTGAGACACACTCCCTCCTTCATACATTACACACAGAACGAGCGTGTCTTTGTCAGTATGAAGCCTTGTAGATATGAGATGGTATTTTTCCTATTGTCCAAGGAAGTCCTTGTTTTCATCTTAAGTTTATGAATTTTTGTTATCATGTGTAAAGCAAAGAGAGTTCAAAATTGGGCCCCATGCACATCAATGAACAGTGGTTCAAGCCTCCCCACGCACCCCATGGCCAACAATGATTCGTTTTCTATGTTTTCTCAGTCTCTCTGAGGCAGTAAATTCCACATGACTAATATTTCCTCTTTTTTCCCCTATATTTTCATGACCCCAACTGATATCACTGTTCTTACTCACTGTTATAGTAGGAGTTAGTAAAAAACAAAGAAACCTATGCTACTACTCTGTATAGTGAAGTGTAGCATATATTTTATCAGTTGCAAATATAACAATGAAATAGACTTCAGGAGTAGATCGACAAATATTATAAGCACCTCTAAGATTGACCTAACTAAGTCTAATTCATGATTGATTCATAAAATATGTACGCAAAATTTTCCAGAATGTTCTACCCACTCCTCAGTGCGTATGTATTTTTTATGGATGGCCCCATCTCACTAATGGCAAGATCATGTGTTTGAAAGGCGAACGTATTATGGTCTGCTCCATATGTATAGCTGACTAGAAGATCAACGTTAGATGAGACACCAGGCACTACCATCGTGTAAGTGGTACATATGTAGCTGACCGTTTGCTTCCTGGCCTATCCTAACACAGGAGACGTATGGAGAGGACCCGTACCTGACGGGCATGCTGGGTGCGCAGTATGTGCGCGGTCTTCAGGGCAGTCATCCCAGGTGAGTCCCTCAGGCTGCCAGACCCCAGCAGGTCTCGGTTTGCGTCGTGTTGTTCGCTGTAGGAAAGTTGTAGACAATCTGCCTCCACTGATCACCTTCATGGAAACAGTATTTTCAGAAACCAATCAATTTGATTAATTTGTATTTGTCTTTTTTCTCCAAGTTGTACAAGGGAGAATACCATGAAGGTGACTGTACTGGCACAAGACTGTTGTCCCTTTTCAATTTAATTGAATTGTAATGACCTTACTCGGGGAATGGTCAATATTTCAAAGTGTCGCTATTATTGCACAAAATGCACCGGACAAAGATAGCTTCAAAAGAAAGTTGCTCCAAAAAGGACAAATCAACTAGCAACAACTAACTATTAATGGAGGAAATATGGACTAAATCCAAACTATTCATCCATTACCATTATTTCTTTGAACTTTATTCTACTCACCCGTGTATACCAGTGTATATATGTGTATATCCTACAAGCGTTATGTGTATCCGATGTTTTCTGAGATGCCTGAAAAACTCAACTTTGTTGAGAGGCATTGATAATAAAAAAAAATTAAAATTTGGCTTATCAGGCATTGTGGAAGAGAGTTCTCAACGTGATCAGATATTAAACTGAACTTTAGTGGCCACACTCCTGGAGCGTAATGAGATACTAGAGTTTAGTATAGTTGTGGGTTCACTTGAACTAAAGTTTACTGAATGTTGATGGCAGCGCAAGATAACAGTTCTCTAAACAAGGAGACCTATCACTTTTTTGTTTTCTTTATGTTTCGGACTCTTCATCATCGGGTTCTTACCCGTATTCGTAAAAGAACCCTTTTGAATGATGCATGTACTGAATAAAATTTGGGCCACATTTGTTATGCTAGAATGTTGTAATATGTCAATTTGTTAATCCTCATTATTCTCTAAATGTTACTCAATAGCATTTATAGTCAAAGTCAGATATTTAGGTTAAAAAGTAACATATTAGTCATCCACAGAAATCCTCTTTTAAACTGTCCTTTTTAGCCACATCTTATTTATTTTCTTCCAACACCCTAAGGATGACATTTGTGCTCTGATTGGCTGCAGGGGTTCACATGGTACAAGACTATAAAAGGAGCGGCAGTTCCAAACTGCCACCCACATCGTGGTTTCTGCTCCTACCATGTAGATCATAAATCTAGCCACATATTATTGATTTCGTCACAAAAAATACACATAATTGAATGAAAAAAATCAAATCCTAAAAAGAAATAATGAAACACACGCCCATTGTTGCCCTCAGGTATCGGCGCACGACTGCTACGTGTAAACATTTTGACGCTCATGGCGGACCGGAAGACATCCCCATCACCCGCTACGACTTTGACGCCAGGGTGAGTCCGCCATCTCCTCCCCGCCTCTGTAAGCCACTCATAACGCTACACGCATTGTGATATCACAGCTGGCTGGGGCCATACTGAGGGGGGTAGGGGTGCTGCGTGCTGATTTATTGAGAGAAAGAAGTAAAAGGGGGTATTAATCATTATTTAGGACCCTATTGTTAAGGGACACACATATATGATTGAAATATATATGTAATCATAATTTATATCATGATTTTGAAAGATTTTACACCGTGTCAAGTGGCTTTTTAGGAGCACCAAAAAGGGATATTTCTTTTGGCGGTTGAGGTGTGCATAGATGTTGAGGTGTTGCTTTCGGTGGCAGTTGCTATGAAAAGAAATTCTTGTTCCGATAGATATCTAGTTTTTTGTTGGGTTCTTTTTTTAGTGTTTTTTTAACTACAAGTTAAATGTGAAAACTTCTAATAAAGTTCAAGATTTCTTTATCACCTTGATAACCCTTTTAAGCGCTATATCATGCCCGAAGAGCTGATTTCGGCGAAACCTTGATCCCAATACCCACAAATTTCTTTTCTGTCTGTGTGTGCTCCATCTGGAGCCTTTTTCTTGTCCCCAACAATATCTGTTGTTGATCTGACAATAGGTTGCCATGTTTCTCGCCGTGCAACCATATGGGAGGAAGTGTGACATCATCTGATGTCACGCCCACCAGTGTGCATGGTTATGGTGGTTAGGTGCAGTTCCAAAACTGTCATTCAAGGTAGCATCAAGCAAAGGGAGCAGACGTTGCCTCATCTCGAATGCGATAGATATTTATTGTTACCTTGAATCCATTATATAAAATTAAAAAAGTAATTGAAGACGTAGTTTAAAAAAACTAGAGAAAATACCTAAAATTGATATTCTTGTAATATTTGCTAGTGCTTGTGCAGTTGGTTAAAAGACACAATGGAAAAGCTCAAAGTAAAACTATGATAAGTATACAATATTGGCAAGGCACAGGAGGCTAGCTTCATGTGTACATGTGTATTGCCTACCATGAATCCACCTATTAGCCACCTTTTTCTTTAGAGCAGGGATGGCAGTTTTCCTTGTTTCAAAGGAAATCCTTGTTTTCATTTACAGCTTATAATTTTGTTTTATATATATATAACAGAAAGTATACATTGAGCCTCATTCACGGCAATAAAACAGTGGTTTGAACCTCCCCACACACCCTCAATACTATTTCATGATCAACATTGATGCGTTTTCCATGTTTTCTCCGTCTCTCTGAGGCAGTAAATTCCACGAGAAAAATATTTCCTCTTTTTTTCCTGACCCCAACTTACATCCCTGTTAGAGAGTAACCTATATAGAAGAAATAAGCATGGCTATTTTGTCTTTTCTCCTGACAGGTGACACCGAGGGACTGGTGGATGACGTTTCTACCTCAGTTTAAGATGTGTATCGGAGCGGGGGCCGGAGGGGCCATGTGCAGCTACAACAGGTGATAGAACCCTATCCAGGATACTGGTCCTTGTTTTCTCTTGTGTTCAATAGAATGTGATAGAAACGGAGTGTCAATAACATTGTCTTTATAGATATATGTCAGGATGGTCCTCAGGTTTCACAGCATAAACTGTACATACTAGTAATTTCTTCTGTTTGTTGTTTTTGTATATCCGCTCAGTAATTGCTACATCAAGATTCTAATATCCAAGTACATGTATCTCGCATTACTGGTTATACCATCCGGTTTTGTTGCATTGTCTTTATTTGTGCTACAATATAGACACGAGGCTTAACAATTCTTTTCTTAAACTTCATCAATGGTCTATGTTACAAAAAACCCTGATTAATTTTCCCCTGAAAATTAACCGTATGTTGGAGTGGTAAGCGGGGATTCACATATGTGCAACATGCCAATTTTAATTATCTAGACTTTTTTTTTTTACAAACCTTATCATTACAAACAGGAGCGTTAGTATTGTAAGTTCTGAGATGGTTAATGTTAACTTGTAGTATAAACGGAGTTCCGGCATGCGCCAATAAGAAGCTCTTAGACGTGGCGCGGAAGACCTGGAACTTCACGGGGTACATCACGGGCGACGCGGGCGCCATCCAGAACATAGTCACCCACCACCACTACCTGCCCAACAATGTGAGCTCCTCATACACCAAAACGTTGTTTGTGACGATTCCCCCCAAAAAGATTAAGAAAGAAACTGATGAGTGTTTGGTCTATGTCCTCGTTCGCCATCGAGTTTTGAGTGCGCAGTAATGTGAACGAGGCGATAGCCGAGTGAATATTCTGAAGCACTCCGAACGAGATGGTGAACAGGGACTCAGACCAAGCACGAATATGTTTCTGATTTTATCTTAGCCTGAAAATATTCATCTCTTTATCACCCGTTGAGAACGAGTTACCGTTCTCGCAAGCCTGTTGAGAACGAGTTCGTAATGCTAAGCCTATGGACGTTTATTCCAGGCTAAGATAAATGATCAGCCCTTTGAAAAAGGCAAATGCCTTTGATTGTTTAGAAAATATTAGAAAATATTGAGAAGAGATGACTGAAATAAGTCTACAAAAGTGAAAAGCTTAAATCTTTGATGGTCCCTATAAACCCTCGGTCTCCCCTGGGACGTTAAACCCCAAACAAGCAAATCCTTAAACACCATCAACATCAGTGTGCACTGAACCCACCTCATGAGCTTCAGCAATCAGTTCGCATATTTCTGTTAATATCGAAAACTAACGTCAGACATGAAATATTAAAAAGTGATGTCCTGCCCAGGACTACACTTAAAATTGTATGTTTAATTTTTGTCGTTCCGGGATAAGTGTTATCCTAGTTGGAAAAGGCCCTCTCGGCGGGAATCACTCTTCACTTGAGGTAGTGAGCGCTACACGAACGCAACGTCTCAACATATATACACTTAAAATTGTACTCATGTACTGACACAAATTTCAGACTTCTAATGACTGTGTAGTGAAGTCAGCATTGAGGTGTGTGAGAAAATACTGCCCGCAACTGGTTGCTTTATGAATTTCTCTCTGTAAGAATATGGAGGGTAGGGCTTGCACCATGAAACTAGCGATTGATACACGAAACCTGTTTTGTTTGTCTGAACAGACGATGGCGGCGGCGGCCGTCCTCAAGTCTGGTTGTAACATGGAGATTCAGGGCAACACACTCAACTCCACGTTAGACGCTGTGTCCAAGGGACTGCTCACTGAGACCCAAGTCCGCGAAAACGTCAAGCCGCTCTTCTACGTGCGTATGCGCCATGGAGAGTTCGACCCAGCTGACATGAACCCGTACTCCAAGGTACTGTGTACTTGTTCAAATTTTAACTATATACCCATGCCGTACATACTGTAAATACGTACTGTTTCGCCATATAGCGTAAAAATACTGTACGGACCAGTGGTCCGTATAGGAAAATCGAACTACCTTTCCTTACACCTTTTATTGGTTGTCAAGCCAAATGAATTTATTGATTTAAAAAAATTTTCATGTAAATAGAAAATATAGAATTACATACCATGCTTGTACAAGCCACAAAACTCGATAATAATTCATGGTTTGTACTGAACTCGGCGTAAACGCCTCGTTCCGTACGAACCGTGAATTATCGTCTCCGTTTGTTGCTTGTACAGCATAGTCAGGACCTTCTATATAAGTATTTTGTACTTGTCCATATTGTACATGAACCCGTACTCCAAGGTACTGTGTACTTGTCTTCTACATTTTCCCTTATTAATGTAATGTCCATTCTAGCCGTCTATATCACTATGTATCAATCTATGTATCATATAGAGCCAACAAGTGATCCAACAAGTTTTCCATTTAGACAAGCGAGAACTCAAAGCGTCCTGTAGGATATCTAGTTTTAGCGATTCTCACAGACCAAAGTAGAGTGATAGACCATAGAGAATATTTAACATCAGTCTTCTAAGAAAAACCATGGCCGAAATTCTAAAAGTTAATCACATGGAACGTGTATGAAAGCTGATGATGATGTGAACCTGAAATTAAACCTAGTTTTGATGTATTGATTTAATTGTATTATTGTTTCCCTATAGTTGGACAGCTCTGTAATACAGAGTCCTGATCACCGGGAACTGGCAATCAGAGCAGCCATGATGTCCTTCGTCCTCCTCAAGAATGACGACAGTTTCCTGCCAATTAAGAAGACTTATCCAACAGCTGCAGTAAGCTTATTAAAACATTTCTCTTCATGCAAGACAATTTTTTCATGTAATACTTTTTAAATCATCTCTCTTTATAATCAAATCTAGCGTTGAAATGCATGCTGAACATGTAGCTTATCCCATAAGCTTGATAGTTACCTTAGGAAAAAGAAAAGTGTTAGGTAGCTACAGTCCACGTATATATATCATATATTCATTCAAGAATACGTCGCTCAAAAGCTTTTTAAGAATTATGATTGGTGAACGGTAAAGTGATAATTTCTCTTGTTATCGTTCCCCACATCCTTTCCAATTTATGAATTTATGTTCGTAGCTGTCACTTTTTGGAAGCGCTCCAAATTTGAAACGCCCTTCTCTGACTCGATAACATGACTTTTAGGAAAACCAACAGTAAATCTGGGTATACTTTATAGATTGTGAATGATACAACGTTCTTATTGCATCTAACTTACAATTCATATCAGCTTCCACCGGAGAATTTTAAATGAGACAATATTATAGCACGGACTTTAAAGAAGGCAATGGCCTTAACCTCCAGAGAGCTGCTCTCCAGTCATTTTGCTCATATCAGGAAGATTAAACTTCAGTCTATTCAATTAATAAATCACATCTTTTCAAAAGTACAAAAATTAAGTCATCAAATGTTTTGTGAATGTGACGATACAATTTAAGATTTTCTATTTGTTGTGAGAATAATAATTGCCGATATATGATGAAATTACCGAATAGTCAAATAGGTTTAATGCTACAATCATGAGAATAGCATTTATAAATTACCTTGAGGATTCTTGTCCATAGTGTGAAATACACTAGACTTGTCCATATACGGAGAATCACAACAGCAGCTGTGTTTGTCAAACAGATCGTTGGCCCATTGGCCATGGACCTTGCGGCCCAGTCAGGAGACTACGCGTCCAATGTAAACCCCCGCTTTGCCAAGGATGTCTATGAGGGATTACATCGTCTCGGCGCCGAGAATACCGGTGTCCGGGGCTGCAGTGACCCCCGATGTGAGGACTACAACCCAGAGGACATCCGCAAAACTGTCGGCGGTGTCGATCTCGTCGTCGTGGCGCTCGGCTTAGGTGAGCTTTACCCCATCACAAACAAGTCTAATACTCCTCCATACAGAAATCAAGGGGAACATAAATTAGAGAATAGCATAAATTGCCTTGAGGATTCTCGTCCAATCCTTCTCATACCATGTCTATGTGGTGTGGGAAGTAAAAGAACTCTCACCTCGGTAAATGTGTAGGGGTGGAATTTCTTCCTAAATTCATTTCATAGATTCGGTCACCACCCTTGTGGTATAAAAGAACCTTGAGAAAGTCTGGTGAGAACCTGCAATGCTTAACTGGACGTTAAATCAAACCCACAAACACAAATCTCGTCCATAGTGTGAGATACACTAGACTTGTCCATATACGGAGAATCACAACAGGTGCTTTATGATTTTAGTTGATGCTACCTTACCTACCGCCCCAACTGGGTATGCATACGACTGGCCACTATTTCCCTCGGATCTTTTTTTCATTTTTTTCTTATTAGGGATTGGATAATGATAATGCTCTCATAAAAGAAACATCCCAACAGATGAAATATGCAGGACCCAGAATCAGTTATTTTAGTGGCTATGTCGCCTGGTAGCGGTTAATGGCTGAGACTTAGTGGTGTTTTCACTCAGTCATCACCAAGTAAGTCTAAATCATTATCCTACCCCTAATAAAAAACGCCATAGGCTTAACATGGGATTTGTTTATTTCACGGGTGTGACATAAAGTGTTGTTTATGCCAATACTTTCTGATACTGAAAAAATATGGAAACGGGGTAGGATAAAATCTAGACGCCACTCGTTTGAGTTTGAGCTTATTTATGCCACTCATTTTTTTTGCTCCGTAATGTCACTCGTCTTTGACTCGTGAAATTATGGAGCCAACAAAATGCGTGGCATAAATAAACTCAGACTCAAACTCGTGACGTCTCTTTATAGTATTCCAAAGTTCAACTACTTCAGAGGAGTTTTCGATCATCCAGGTAACATAGTTAAACTACCAGAACGGATACTATTCTCTTATCAATTTGAATTTCACTATGAAGTGAAATAAATCTTAAATATATATTTGCTCACCTTTTTTTCAGATCACAGTTATCAATGTAGAAATTTAAATTTCATAAGAGTTAAAACCGACTTCTTTCATAAGAAAGCGTCTAGACCAAGAGAAAAATATTAGCGACAAAAATAGGGAGAACTGTATAACAGCGTGAAAAATATTTGGTTTCTCTAGCAATCTGCTGACCATTATTCTGCATAAAAGAAGAACTCTTGGAGGGATCTGGAATATTTTGAAATAAAGTTATTTTGGTTTCATTGTGCCTTGATATATCCTGATTCTTATTTGGTCAGGTCCAATGGTGGAGTCGGAGATGACTGACCGAAGGACGATAGATCTGCCGGGATCTCAACTTGACCTTCTCCAGGACGCTGTTTTCTGGGGTAAGTCCTCCGTCCACAGTTATATCGAGTCAGAGATCCCTTCACTTATTCCGACATGCATTATACTCTCTCACGTTACTCTAACTTCATTAGTATAACATCGCCACTGTTACTTTCATCGTATGTACCAAGACACCCTGCAATGAAAACCTACTATGGCAGATCTACATGTTGTACTCTTTCTTAGGTTAAATTTAAAAAAAAAAAGTTGCCCCACCCCCGCTAAAACCCTAGCTTACTTCTGTCTATCTGAACACAACGATGAATGCCTTTGTGAATTCACTTGAAAATGATTAAGTTCTATATACAGGTTTATTCTTTGTTCGAAAATATAATCTCAACCCATTGTAAGTCCTACGGCTAAGTTAATGAAATGTGTTCACGTGAAAGTAGTGTCTGTATCCTGAGCAAGGTGAGTTTTTAAACATATACATATTTTCTATAAAAATCTCATACTAAGTAGGGTACCAACTTACACGACAATAAACAAGAAAATATGATGTATTGTACCATAGGTCCCTAACAGGCCTCCCAGTGAAACCTTTAACACCTTAAAAACCTATATTTTGATTCTTGAGCCTTTTTTTTTTTCAATGAACCTATATAACCTATAAAGACCTATATTTTCACTGCCATGCAGATTGGTGTGTACAGGAAATCTTAGAAGGTAACTTGACACAAAGTTAGATTGTCAAATGACATGAAATCCACATTATCAGTATATTTAAGAGATCATAAAAGTGTTTATGAATCAACAGTTGGTGTGACTTCTTGCCAGGCTGGCTTGCCTGTTGAAAACTCAACACGAATATATATATACTTACTTGGTATAGCCTGATGAATATGGTAACCCTAAAAACCTATAAAGGCATATGGGAGGCCTACCTCAATTATAGATCAGTCGATAAAGTAAAACGCCATTCATTTAAAACGTGTTCTGCAGCGGCCGGCAACCCGGTGGTGCTGCTCCTATTCACGGCGGGCCCTATCGACCTGACGTGGGCGATGAAGACGCCGGGAGTGAAGGCGATCCTGCAGTGCTTCTACCCCGCCCAGGCCACGGGCGAGGCCCTCTACCGCACCTTCACCATGAAAGGCCCGGGTCCCTTCTCGCCGGCCGGCCGCCTCACCGCCACCTGGCCCGCCTTCCTCGACCAGGTGAGTCACTCGCAGCTTAGAGATGGCAGGTTTCTGGATATTTCCTGTATTTAGGCTTGGCTTGTGTACTAAGTTTTGATCATGTTAGAGATAGACAGTGGATATAGTCAGGATTATGATATTTTCCGGAGACCTCACTGGCATCTCAGCAGCTGTTTATTAATGTAAGCAACTGTAATCTCAGGAAAATGTGTGTATATATATATATATATTTATATATATATATATATATATATATTGGAACCCCGCATAAGCGGACAACCTCCGTTCCAGGCCAAAGTCTGCGGCATGCCCCTTACACAGGGTTAGAATAAAAATCTAATTGAGGGATCTGTTCCAGGTAAATGTGTCTGGTAAGTCGGAATGTCCGCTTATGTGGGGTGTCCGTTCGGAGAGGTTCTACTCTAATGGAAGTACTATTTGTATAGCTACATTTTGTATTTACATTCCATATCAACGAAACTTAATCCGAAGTTTTCCTTTGGATTTCATATCACTATTCTTACAATTAGTATTCTCGATAGACCGGAATTTTATTTGATTCTATCGATATATCATATCTGAATTATCTGCATTTTAAAATACTACATTAATATACATGTGCTCAGGCTAACAGAACCTGTCACAGGCACCCGGCAGGAATGGATTAACATTGGAACTGGTATTTAAAAGCATATCCTACAATTCACGGTGTCGCCACCTGGTGATTTTCAAATATTCCCATTCATCCATTGAATTGGTGATTTGTGGCACATTCCAAACTCAAAAGAGCAATATTTGATATTTGTCTACTTTGAACTAATCCAATAGGTAAAATAGGCCCCTTTTCATATGCTTGATTTATATAGAAAAATGTACTGAAAAATATGGTTTTCTCCAATTCTTTCAAAAACAAGGACAGTGACCTTAAATTATTTATACCTAAATAGGTAGTACTATCCATATACTATATTCTGTGAAAGTTTGAGGAAAACTACCTGGGTTTTACTAAGTGAAAAACAACTTTTTAGAATCTCTATATATTCCAATATAAAATCATCATAATATTGATCTCTAAATCAAAATCTAGCACGGTGACCCCCAATGTTTAAATTGAATATGTGTTCCATAACACTTGGAGATCATATATATTAAATTTTCGGAAAAATAACTTGGGTTTTAATTTTCAGGCCAAATTGTCCGATATGCCTTTAATATCATCTTAGATATATATATTTGATGTGTGTTGACAGGTGGGGCCGATCACTGATTACAACATGGACGGACGCACCTACCGCTACTACAAGGGCAACCCGCTGTTTCCGTTCGGTTACGGCCTGTCCTACAGCCGCTTCCAGTACACCAACCTCCAGGTGAGCCCGAGCACGATCACGGCCGGGCAGAACGTCACCGTCACCGTCACCCTGCGCAACATGGGGCCCTACAACGCCGACGAGGTAAGCGCACCCTGAACTCGTTCAGCGTCAAGGAATACGGGTCTGAACTAATAGTAGGTCTGTGTCCTGCCCTCAGTAAAGATGATTCGGTGCTTTAATTAAGCCAAGTCAGCACTTAATTGGAGATACAAATTTACATTTACATTATTTCTGTATTCATTTAATTAAAAAAGACATTTTCTCTTGCCAAGCTATATGAGGATTATGCTTTATTATCCATCGATTACAAAGTCAACATTGAAAATGGATGGAGCCACCGTAAACCATTACCCATTGCTTCTAGGTTGTCAGAAATCATGACCAATGGTTACGGATTTGAAACCCAATGATTACGGCCTCAAAACCATAGATTATGGGAAAACAATGTTTTGCAGCCCCTTTGTGCTGGAGAGCAAAACGATAGTCCCTACTGATATACTCTATAACATTGCAATTACTGGTTTTGATCTATTCGAAAAGGGGATTGATAAGCGCCACAAGCGATGTTTCAGCGGACAGGCTGCTCTGTAAACCACTCGATGTTGCCTTCGTAATATATTCGCTAAGGCTCGTGTATTACTGCACGTCAACCATCGTGGTTTATGCCTGTCTGTCCAGGAAACCATCGATTATCAATTTTGCCTACGAAGTAGAAAATAATCTATATTTTTCTGCAGGAATAGTTGGGGTTGCTTAACGAGCCAATATGTATCTCAGCAGCGTGGTTTCACCCTCGACATGTGTATGCAGTGCTGGTACATGACATGGGTGGGAGATCCATAGTGTTCTTTTGAAGGTCAATAGATAATGATATCTTTAGAGTATACGCCCTCCAGAGGTTACTAGCCTCCCTATTATCGCCCAGGATAAATACAAATTACGCTCGCGACTAGCTGGCCTCACCACAACAACATGAACCATAGTTTTCCTATTTATATTTGAAGAACCTGAATATAATTTCGGATTTATATGTAGAAATAGCTGAAATTTCCATTTCTGACATCGGATTTCCCATTTGAAGATTTATAAAAACCGATAAACTGCAATAATTTCGGGTTACAGTTCAAGGTCTATCACCATACAACGTCGGTAACCAGCGCACCCCGGGACTTGTAAACAGACTGTATTCGGGGATACCTCAATAGGGTCTATGAAATACACATAAAGCACCCCGAGTCCCACTGTAGCCTCTATTCTCCCTCACCCCCAGCAGTGGTAGATTCACTGCTATATCAAAGGATAATTGTTCTCATACCATGTCTATGTGGTGTGGGAACTTTAAAAAAAACCCTCTCAAATGTGTAGATAAATGTGTAGGGGTGGGATTTCCACCTAAATTCATCTCACAGATTCGATCACCATCGAAACAAAAGTAAGCCTAATAAAACAGTGTAGAGATTTTTCTCTGTCTGCTGAACTAGATCCCCTTCCGCTTCCCCTTGGGGGTGTGGGTTTGGGATCGGCAGTTCTTATCCAGAATTTTTTAATTTTTTTTCCACCTAAATTCATCTCACAGATTCGATCACCATCGAAACCAAAGTAAGCCTAATAAAACATATTGGATGTCAAACTAACCAAACCACCAAACCCCCGACACGGCTGATAATAAAATAAACACTGTATGAAAACTAGTGTACGATTCTGTGTGATTGGCGCAGGTGGTACAGGTGTACCTGTCGTGGGAGGACGCCTCCCTGCCCGCGCCCCGCCTCCAGCTCGTCGGCTTCCGGCGTGTGTCGACGAACCACGGGCAGACCGTCTCCGTCACCCTCATCGTCTCCAGTCACCAGATGGCGCTGTGGATGGATGAAAGCACCGGATATGTGGTGCCCAAAGGTATGTGACATCAGTTGTAGTCGTGTCATATTTCCCTTTTTTTGGGAGACGAGGGGGAGGGAGTGTTAGATATTTTTTCCATCAAAATCACGGAATGCCCATAGTTATTAAACCCCCTCAGGATATTCAATGATTTATATAATTCTGAGAATTTTATATTGGATGCTCATTTGCACTAAACCCGGAGATTACTTTTGACAAATCCATCAACTGGAAATACTGTCTGGACCTCTTAGTAAGGTCTCGATCCGTCCCATGAAATTAAAAGGGAATGAATGAGACAAACATTTTTGTACTGTGTTCTATGACACAATGTAAGAATGACTGCCGATAGAACGGCGATTTGTGTTTTAACACATAGCTTTGCATGTATTATACTTTATTCTGAGAATTGTATTACACGATACGAGAACCTTTGTCAGCATACCTTCCTTTTACAAGAAACAAACTGGACGAATTGGATGAATACCAACTACAGAGTTATCCGACGTTAAAAAGTGTTTGATATCTGCTTTCAGGTTCTTTAATGAAATCTTTCATAATGTTCAGGGAAGGTTTTGAAGAATGGCAGCTATTGCCTTTGTTTCCGGGTTCAGCAGCGTGCTCATGATACTAATCTGATGTTAGAATTTATCTTTTTTAGGCTTGCTAAAGAGGTGTCATAGCCACGTCTCACTAACTTCTAATCTGATGTTAATACATGTAGCTGAGGAGATTCCGCATCCTTTCAGTGTGCCAATGGCAACTACAGAGTCTACGCATGCCTGGCGGTTGCTCTACATTATGACTGCTACCAGGTGGCTGGCTGCAGGAAACTAGTAATAGAACAAGTGATAATTCCAATGAACCCCCAAACTTAGCAAATAGACAAAGGAGACTGATGGACGGTTTCAAAGTCCCAGGTGGACTATATGTATTTAAATTTCTGGCCGACGTTTCGGAACACACGTTTCTTCTTTAGGGCAAAAAATAAAAATGTGATAGTAATAGAACAGCTTCCTCTCACCAAAAATAGTTTATCTAAATTTATCCTTTATTTTCCAGGACCTAAACGGATTTATGCAGGTGGTCAGCAGCCAGACCAACGGGTTAAAGTACCCTCCGAAGTTCTGGAAATGCCATTCGTTGTGCAGTAACCTCAGCAAACCTTCACAGATGACAGGCACTTCAATATACAATATACAGTCTTGCTGTATTTCAGGAAGTCTGTAACAAGGAAAATACATCAAAATACACTATCAGAAAATCAGGATTACAAATATTAGGTCGCTTAGGTAAGATCATTATTTCATAGTAGATAGCAATATATTTTGTATACTTTATAAGTGTTCAATCGTTGCTGTTGTTGTTAAATCGTTCTGGGTTTTCTTAACTCTATCTTTATGTTTGTTAACTCAAACACGGGTGCATTTAGTCCAGAAGAAGTACGCGTAGAGGACCAGAATATTCTTGTCCTTATAACTGTTTCTATGAAATGTGTTCAGCCATGATCACTTGATACATATGATACTGATATATAAATTATATTCTTTATAATTGTTTCCTTGAAATGTATTCATCAATGGTCACTTCGTTCATATACACTAGCAATATCGTATTCAAATCTGAACTATGGTACAAGGAATTACACATTCCGTGGATGTTATTTCACCAAGAGGAGAGTCGGTGAGCAGCCCTGTTATGTGATATGATATTTATGAAATAGTCAATTTACAAACAGAGGGGAGTATTTACCTTAAAGCATTATCTCCTAGTCATTAATGGAATGTGCCATTATCTCACCCCTGGAATAAATGTCCATAGGCTTAACATGGGGAACTCGTTCACCATGTCCCTACAAGTATAGCAGTCCGTTCTCCATGGTCTATATCCTGTGTGTTGTCCATTCTTTTAGTGTGTACAGGGGTGAGATAAATACAGAAAGCAACTAGTTTTGGTAAAAGAAGTCATTCTCCAACTCGTTTGAATGCTATGTGATATTCACTCGGCTGTCGCCTCGTTCATATCACACCGCATCAAAATCGTGGAGAACGACGACTTTGACCAAAACTTGTTGGTTTCTTCTTTAGTACTGCGTCAAATACACACACGGTATGTCAATTCAGTATGCCATGTTTAGTGTATAACCTTGGGACATTTAATCCTACATTAACATAATTACACTCGTCATATATATTCACGTATTGAAGGATTAACCCACCGAAAAGCACGATAAATACTGCCTACAAATCAAGAATAGATGACAAGTGACAAGGTTGTTTTTGCTGTATGTATTCTGTATTATCTTATATACAGGGATGTCATTTTCCGACAAATTACGGAATTCCGACATTCATATAAACCGGCAGCACTCTTAGTGTTAGAATATATATCGATTAATAGCCATTCTTTTCTAAAATAATGAAAGAAATAATTGCTTTCTATAAACATTATAAATTTCCGATATTTTCCTCAATCCCGACGTATGGAACACTAAAGAACGTAATCTTTCTCCCAAATACTTCAATCTGTGTAATGAACCCCGCATTGCCCTGGAGAATTGCTGATACTCGTGAAACGGGATATCCATGATACTGAACATTGAGGCTGTAAACTGAAAGAGCTTGATCCAATGGAGGATCGGCATCTATTGAAGGCTTACTGTTTACTCCAGGGTAATAAAGACCTTAAAAACTGAGATAAAAACTGAGATAGTTTCTGAGGTTCAGGGTTTATGCAATACTAAATATACCATGTGAATCTTGTCAAGCTTATCTGAGAATTGGCTACCGTATAATTGGATGACCCAATATGTGTTATTACGATTACTATGACCATGTGGATTTCAATGGCCGACCAACACCAAGATCGGCTGAAATTCTATTCATAAGTTCCCATTCACCGATAACACTACTTTCTGTGCCCAAGGGTACCGGGAGAATAGGTTCAATGAAACAGTGATTATGTATGATAAGACTTTGTTGATGCTGCAGATCATGGCAAAGTTTCTAGATGATTTATTAATACTTTCTCATATTCCATATATAAACCGTCCATAGGCGTAGTCAGATCTGAAACATGTCTTCTATTAAATGTATTCTCATCTTTCCTTATTCTTTGTGGATTATCACTGAATGCTTTTGTTATTGGAAAGCAGACTCACTACACTACAGTGAAAATGATGTGCTTCACTGGGTTTGGGATTGTATGGCACTTAAATGTCACGTGATAGTAGGGAACTCCCAAGAATGACGTCAAAAATAATGCGGTCTATCATACTTAGACATCTCTAGGTTAGTATCATTGACATCATTGTAAACCATTTCATCGATAAGCAATCGTTACACATATGTATAAAACTTGCATATACAAATATTTTTCAGAAATTCTTTCTTTGATGGGCATCCATCAAGGAGATAATTGTGCATGTGGTAAAATAATAATGCGCTGAATATTGTGATACAGCTCTACCCTGCCTTCTGAGCACTTGAAGTTGTCAAAATGGAGGAAAATAAAGAGAAAGATGGAAAAAGACTCCATTTGATGTATAAATCATACATGACAATGAGGTAAAATGTTCTCTAATAAAGTTCAAATGCCAAACAGTTTTTGAATGATCTGTAATAGTTTTTGTATGAATGGTAAAAGTAAGTATGCAGAGCTAAGGATGGATTCACGCTGAAGCTGATCCGTGCTGACAGTTTCTGTGGATGAACCTGTAGCAGTGATGACGAACAGGAGGGGGGATTTTTACTGTGATCTTGTGATATACAAAGAAAGTAACACATTAAACATTGTAGTTTCATTGATATGCAATTTTTTACACAAGTATATATAGATATTGTATTTGGATAAACGTGGCTTGTGCTCTTATCCCTACCGATATCACGACCACAATAGAAAGTTGGGGCAGACGCGTTCGAGTCGCACGCTGTTGCTGTCCGACTCCGTTTCGATGCCTCCCATTGGTCAAATTCCTAATGTATTGAGAGAGCTGTGTTCCGGTTAGTCCATATTCCCGCCTTGTTATATTTCGTTCGGTTCTTTTATATTTTCTTCAGTCAGACTGCATCTGATCCACTTCTGTATGGTGTTCCTAGCAGTCGATTCTTCATCGACTGTCTATCTTTTTTGGTTTTGTTCCTGATTGTTGACCCTTATAATCTTTTATGTGGAGTGGTGGTTGAAATCTTATTGCTTTTTTCCCATGTACCTGTTTGGACTTCCTCGTATGGTCGAACGTTGTCTGTTGTTTTGACCGGGAGATGTGATATGTGGTTTCGACCAATATCTGGTCTCATCAGGTTAGGTGCGATAGAGTTATTTTCTGTATGGCTGGTCTTTCCTTCCTGGCTTGTGTACAGGAAGGGGTATCTGTTGACCCTTTCTGGAATCTCTCTCTTCATTCAGCCGTGACTTCCTCCTCCTAATATATGACTAGTTGTATATATTTTTTCATTCACTCTCTCTGTCGAGATAACAACGGTGGAAAACAGTCTAGAAATTGTTTTTACTTTTGTTTAAAGGGAGCTGCTCAGAAACCAACGCTATTCGCTTTTTGACATTTTTCTTTCCGTGGAGATCCCCAAGCTCTGAAAGAGATAACAGGATTTAGATGGTCCCAAAGCGCCAACCTGTTATTACTATTCTCCATCAATACTTTATAATGGGTAAGTACCCTGGCAAATAATATACGAAAGGGGGTATACTTTGCTTTTCTTCACCAACGATCAGTTATAATAACTGCTGAGAGTACCGGTGTTTACCATGTGATACTTCCATGAAATATTTGTACAATCATTTAATCTTAGGTGAATAATACTGAAATGGGCTTCCATAGCTTGAAAGCTAAACATGGTTTCAGAATCATGTTGAATTTAAGTGACCTTAACAATACAAGGTAGCAGTAGTTGGAGGGGGGGGCGGGAAGCAAAACCTTACCTCAGTCATTGGTTTTCCTTTGGTTTCAACGGGAACGAGCCAATACAGAAACACATTTAAAAAGGCTACACCTGCATATACTAGCAAACCACAGCGCATCGACCACTCGAACAGTACCTACAATATATATGTAGAAAAGTTTACTTTCAATATGTTGCAGATCTAGTTGCAATGCAAAGATCTCATGGATTAAAAAGGATTTTCTAAGTAACCATTCTCCAATTACCTGAACCAAAGTAAATCATATAAAACACAAAAGAAATTAATTTTAGCACAAATATCGTATTGTATTAGATACCATATATAGGTTCATGGCAAATGTCATCTATGCTTGGTAGCCATCACCCTGCTTGTCGAGTAATGGCCTTCTTGATAATTACACAGATCAGAGATTAATGCCAATAGTGAAACTGCCTTTTCCAACTGCCCACCCATCTATATGTGTGCATTACCTGTGAGATGAAGGGTGTTATCATTGCACCAAGACGTGCACAAGCACTTCCGAACCCTAGTGAAAGGCTGCGTACTTCAGTGGGAAATAGCTGAAAAAAGGTTTGAGGAATATTTAGGGAAAAATATCTTTCTTAGGATTGGTTCCCACACCCACATAGGGGAGAGGAAGCGAACTGGATTAGATTTTGAAACCATATTTTGAAAATACCTATAAAGATGGGAAATTGTGAACTCAGGAACACTAGAAGTTTATAACTATTTAGGGATTATTATCGATACAAAATTAAACTTTAAATGTAGATAAGTTTTCCACATCTGCAGACATCAGTATCACTAACCGCAGTATCAGTGACAAAAATGTTTCTGCTAAAGTTTCTGCAGATTTTTTTTAAATTTCTTTTTATTAGGCATCAGTTCAAATAATTACATTTGGTTTTCAACCGGCCTTTTGCATATCCGAGTGTACTCGAATCGACCGGGTTTTTTAAAAGTTTTTATTTACCCTGGAGTAAAGCTTAGGGCTAAGAATTAGCCCTATCTTCCAGCCAATTAAACAGTTCTATCTATAATATTGATAATAATAATAATAATAGTTATCAATAATAATAATATTAATATCAATAATGATATTAATGTAGCTGAGTAATGTTCAGCCTGAACGTATGTTATGCAGTGATGATGAATGAATGAATGTATGAATTAGCCTACACGATTGAGATATTCATATCTAATACAACAGCTGTTCTGTGAAAGTCTACCATTTTATTTGATGATAAATAGGTAAAAGGAATTATATTACCTCGTTTGTATAAACAAATAATATCATATTTGCTATCACTTGGAGGAGGCGTGCAGTGAACAAGAGTACGAGCATTGGAGTCCTGCAAATCAAGTTTTAAACATTAGATCTTTCTCTTTGTCATAGCACATAAAAAAAAACATATAACAAATAAAATCTGTCATTGACGGAACAGCGCCGATGCAAACATATATCAACAACAACACCCACCAATACCAACATTCACACCCATCAGCCCCAACACCAACTAACAACAACATTGACACTCACCATCTATCTCACACCTACCAACAATAACACCAACACCCACAAGCATCAACACCAACACCTATGCCCAATAAAACTGTTGTACGAGTGCGGGCGGCCGTTTTAGCGTTAGCGGAAATACCGGGGATTCCCCCTGAGGCTTATTCAGCCTCGGGCGCGATGACATTATCGCAGGGATTCCTGTGTCGCCGCACCTGCGTGAGGCGCTCTCCATAGGCGGAGGGCAGACGACTCTGAGCTTTACAAGTGGACACACACCTTGCTGAAGCTAAGTCTCGCATCCTCTAAGGTAAGTTCTCTGATATTAAGGTTCAGATGTAATATTCTTACATTTGGTGCCAGGAGTACTTACCTATGTGGATTCTGTCTGGTTTATATAGTTTATAAACCAATTTTAGGAACACTTTAAATACTTTTTGTTGAGAGAAGAAAGGGATCCCCAATTAGGGACATGTGCTCATCCCTCCAGTGAGTGAAGTGGGGATTCAATTTCTTCAAACTCTCCAGGATATTTTCACTCTCCATTGGAACACTTTTCATATTATAATTAGGCCATCATTTATTTCCATTCATCAGAGGATTTGGACACATATAAGTGGATTCTTTTATCTTGGATAAATTAGGTCAAGTGTGACCTTTTTCTGAGATTAGTGGAATCTGTTTAGCCATCTTGGATTGACATTCTTTTTTATAATCCAAACCATCCTATCAACATCCTTATTATTTGGGGGCAAGAACATTCACAAAGTGACTGCTGAATATTGACACTTTATCTTTATCTTATCATTTTTTAAGTATTAGTGCCAAGGAATAATTAGGGGTTCTTCAATTATTTACCCCCCTTCTCACATGTGACCTGGAGGCCATCTTGGATGTTTTCAATATAGCAGTCACTTATCTTTTTGACAAATTGTCACCCCCAACTTTTGATAAGTAAACAAGAGGCCAATATTATGTGATATCTGGCATACTATAAGTAATTTCCTGGAAGTTCCATTCTTCACATTGCCTCATCTTGGATCTCACAGAAGAGGATTCTCCATTATGTTCTGTCTAGGCCAATATATTCATATATCTGGCAAAACACCTACCTAATATAATTTTCACTGTTTCTGCTTTGACTACAAGGTAACTGTATAGGCCAATATATTTATATATCTGGCAAAATACTTACCCATAGCAACTTCCACTGTTTCTGCTTTGACTACAAGATATACTGTATAGGCCAATATATTTATATATCTGGCAAAATATCTACCTACAGCAACTTCCACTGTTTCTGCTTTGATAACAAGGCTATTCTATAGGCCAATATATCTCTATATCTGGCAAAACATCTACCCATAGCAACTTCCACTGTTTCTGTTTTGATAACAAGGCTACTCTATAGGCCAATATATTTATATATCTGGCAAAACATCTACCCATAGCAACTTCCACTGTTTCTGCTTTGACTACAAATTGTTCTGCATAGGCCAATATATATTTATATATCTGGCACAGCACCTTTACACAGGGATATCATCTAGATATATATTATTTTCCTCTAGAAACATATTTTGTGTGGCAGCTGGACCCCACCATTTCTATATCTAGATCTAGTTCATAACTGGCCAATATAAATTAATATCTGGCAGATACTATTTTGGAGAACTGTTACTATATTGCAAGTTCTTTTGTGCATGATCCCAAGATACTCTGGACCAATATTTTGATATCTGGAATTCTAAGGCATATATAAGGAAAATATTGTGTAGACACCTTTTTGAAGTTGCCTCCTTTTAAAATAGGTATTGGCAAATACTCAATTATCATCCCGACAGCTTAATACAAGCTCCAATCACACAACAGTAAATCTGCTGTGAGGATAAGGTTTATAATTCACTATACTAGGAGTAGGATTCAGGGAGTAGGAATATCAGCTGAGAGAGTGGCAGTCACGGATTGTACTCCATCAGAGCTGTTGTCAGTGTGCTCTGGCTGGCCAGTGTATAGGGGCAGTGAACCCACGTCCACACACTCCAGCGACCTGTTTCACTAGTTCCGTGACAACCCTTATTGGCGTCCACGACACAATAACGACAGCTCGCGTTTCACTATTTCCATGACAACACAGTTCGCAATACTAAAGACAAGACAGGGGTCAATAGTGGTATGTCCCGTTTCAGAACCCTATGATCTGTCTCTGTTACTGCTCTTGTTATGTCACTGTTTGCGAGAGGGTCTACACTCTCGCATCGCAGTCTCGAATCGGTCGATGTGCCGTACTGGAACGTGGAATTGCATCACTTCCCTTAGGAAATAAGCCATGAAACTTTAACACGAGTAAGGGAGACATATAACCTATAAACGCACCAAATATGAAGACCGGCCACTCCGATTCACTGATATTTGCATTTTAATTTGAAACATTGAGCTAACCATTGGCTGTTTTGGCAGCACCCTCATCTTTATCCTACCCCTAATAAAAAAAACGCCATAGGCTTAACATGGGATTTGTTTATTTCACGGGTGTGACATAAAGTGTTGTTTATGCCACTACTTTCTGATACAGAAAAAATATGGAAATGGGGTAGGATAAAATTTAGACACCACTCGTTTGAGTTTAAGCTTATTTATGCTACTCATTCTGTTGGCTCCGTAATGTCACTCGTCTTCGACTCGTGAAATTATGGAGCCAACAAAATGCGTGGCATAAATAAACTCAGACTCAAACTCGTGGCGTCTCTTTATAATATCACACTGCAGTGCTCGATTGATCTGGAATCACAGTGGTGCAGTGTACTGTTTTGGTGGTCACAACAGACTGGGGACGCCCCAGGGACATGTGAAGTGTCTTGGGATTCAACAGTGGCACCAGCAAGTTGAGAAAACTAGACATTGCTTTTGAAACAAGATTTTTCTTCTCCCACTGTTGCTGCCACTGTTGCTGCCCTTATTTATGTCTAATTTTGGGTAATGTCTTGGAACTAGTGAAACAGGGAGCTGTTTCAAAAGTCGGGAGGGTGCTAAATGAGAGTACTCATCCCCAAAGCGAAAGCTAACAATGGCACTTGAAGCGTCGCTGTCGAGGTGGAGGTGCCGCTCGCTATTGTTTATTGGTAGCGGTTTTCCTGCCACTTTGATTCAAAGTGCCACTCGCTGTTGTGGCATCTCGCTTTGAAATGTGACGTGCCGCTCGGAGACTTTACTCGACTTTTGAAACAGCTCCCTGGTCGCAGGCCTGTTTCAGTCTCAGTTATTGCACAACTCAGAGTCACTGCTGGTGGAGATACGATAGCGGTTGTACACTGGCAACCAGTAGCATACACGATCTTAGTCCTTAGGTATTCCTTTGAGTTTCAAAGAAGTCCTCGGAGAGCCTATTTATGAGAGCTTCTTACTTGTATCCTGCTTTTAATATTTTGTATCACATAATATACTTTTAAATTATATCTGCGCTGTAATAACATGCCGTGATGATCATGAACGATTTCCCCTTACAACAACGAGCGACGATCTTAAATCATCAATCGAAAAAGGGGTTTTGAATATTCCTAAATATGGTTATTTTGCTAGTAATTATAGAGAAAATTTTACGCTGAAAACTATTAGTGTATAAGAGAAGTAGGCAGAATTACTTACTTCGTCATACAGACGTTTAATGAAATCATTATAACTCCAATCCCTATCTGTCCTGGTAATGACCCATACTTTCTACCAAGGGTTTCAACCACAATAATAGTCGCGATAAACCCTACAAAAGAAAAATACATTTAGCATATTCTGATATAGCAGATTTCCACTTCTCCATGAAATCCATGTTTTCATTTTCAGTGTATGAATTTCTTGCTTACGCGGAGTGCCCGCTTACGCGGGGTGCCCGCTTACGCGGGGTGTCCGCTTACGCGGGGTTTTCAAGTTTCCTCCAGTCCAATATATATGTGTTATATACCGGTATGTAGGACAGACAGAGGCGATAATAGATCTGAAATCCATTCTGATATCTTAATTGGGTCCGAAGTTATTAAACCTTGAATTACAAAATCTATTTTCTATGAATATACTAATAAACACTGAAAAAAGACAGATTAATCTATTTTGGGTAGGGTGTCCATTGGAGGTGTCCGCTTACACGGGGTTTTAGGCCTTTTCGTACCGAAATAACTGTCCGCTTACGCGGGGTGCCCGCTTACACGGGGTTAAAATAAACATCTAATATAGGGAAAAGTTCCGTTCCGAGCAAAAGCGTCCGCTAGCGCGGGTTGTCCGTTAGGCGGGGTTCTACTGTATATCTTACAGCTGTCAGTGTACTATAGAGAGTACCCCCCCCCCCCCCCCCACATGTCACTTCTTAGACGTGGGCGCTCCCTGGTGGGCCCCAGGTACCCCTCAGAACCTCCAGCAACTCCAGCTGGCTGGAGGCGCCTCCGCTTGTTAGAGGCGCTCCTCATGGCGGATACCACACTATGCAGAATTCGGCGCAAAATTGACATGCATGTATCATTACCTACCACATATAAAACATTAGAAATTTGGCGGATCTGCTTGGAGTTTCTCCTACATATAGAGACATAGTGAACCAGACCTAGGCATGGAGACTGAAGAGCCACGAGAGTGAGATTCTCGTGCAGTACTTTAAACTGAATCCTGCTACTTTTTTGTGTGTTTCTCTACTCAGATGTACTTCTATCCTTAGGATTTGTTTCTAACCATACTGAAAACTTAATTTAGAACTGTAGTTTTCCGATCATAATTATTTCCTTGAGTGATTGCAATGAGATCACAACATTTCGCTGGTTAACTACCATGATTCTGGTAGGATATGCTTGAAGTTTCTCCTACACATAGAGACATAGTGAACTAGACTTAGGCTTGGAGACTAAAACGCCACGAGAGTGAGAATCTCGTAGAGTGAAAAACTTGAACCCGCTAATCTTTTTTTAGATTTACACTTAGATATTCTTCTTCTCTCATGATATATTTCTAGCTATATTGTATCTGTACAAATCCCAACGTTCCGACACACTGCCGGCTCCACCACAGGGTTTTCAGCAGCCTGAGCTACGCAGTGTATCGAGGTGCGTTTGGCCCATCCTCTTTTGGATGAATGGGGGACTTGGCTTGTACATTTGTGTCGCTAATGTTAACTAGACGACAGCAGCATACCTGCTGCATGTCCATTGCTTTGCTGGGGCCGGCCGGTCGTGAAGCTTGGTGGAACCGCTCCTTGGGCGCCCGCCGGGTGGTGTGTGTATGCCTGTCGGTCGTTGGCTGGCCAGAAATAGGGCTTTGGCGGAGCAGCTCTGAGAATTTAGAGAATTAGGGGTGGCCAGCCGGCTGGCTGGCCCCGGCGAGTAACATCGGTGTGGAGCACCTGTTTGAACTTAATGTTGAAGCTCAGCTTAGCAGGATGTAGATTGGCAACCAACCCCTTCTACGATATAGGGGTTGGTCGGGTTAGATCACATGTAGTATCCCTCTGTGTTTGCCTCAAACCAAGTAGTTTTGTTCTATGTAGGCTAGAAAGGCAAAAATGCTTGGTGAGAAATATTCATAGCTTAACAAATTGATAATAAAACCTTCCTTATTGTTCATTGTATTTAAGGAGAGGGCTATCTAGCGAGGGAGAGAGGCGTTGGAGGTAATTCCATTCCAAAACAGTAAATGCTTGTTGAAATGGCACCAGAATAAATTCATTTCACAGATTCGATCTGATTGTTAAGTTACATCACCTGCTATTTCAGAACTGCCAGTTTTGAGAAGATCTGTAATATTTTCTGAAGTTATCATATGCGTTGAAGCAGCCGGACAGTCGACGCCACCGTCGAAACTCAAAGCATCTGGAAGAGTTTGATGAAATGCTCATGACCAAAATTTACAATGAATGAAGAGTGTCAATGTAAAATAATGTCTCAGACGACATATTTCTGCAAATCTGCGAATGTTTTTGTCCGAGATACGCATTGCTGCAAAATGCGGTGTTTATATGCTTAAATCACACTGAATCACCAATTTCAGTATTTTATGTAGTAGTCCAGTCAAACCAAGTGAAATTTTTGCTTAAGCGAGAACAGAATGGTGTTATTATGCATGAACAATATCAGCTTTCTATCACTGGGTCCTAGATATAAACTGTCCCTATTCATTCTGATGGCTGATGTAGTTTTGACATCCACATCCATTATCCATTGCAACTTTTGCATTTTCACAACACAACACAACATCAGAGTCACACCTCGCTCCAGCACAATTTGTTGTTATATAACTAATATATAATTTTAACTCATTCATGCTGGGTGACGCCTTGAAGCATTAAATAGTACTGGACTGGGTGATGCTTGATGCACAATTTACAAAATAACTGTTTCATGTGATAAAATTGGAAATATTGGCTCAATAGACATGACATTTTCGCAGAATGTTGGTGTACTCTGCATGAACATGGCAACCAGACTCTGTGATTTGTTAACGGTCATATCTGCATAATTTATTCATATTTGTTTTCCTGATAAACCTGTAAGATTTAATCCTTTCTATGGTTTATATATCCAGAGTTTACAGTTTGGGTAGGATAAAAATGTTGAAAGCCAACAAACAAACTAGTAGATATCCAGGGAACTAGGTAGTTTGAGACGGGGCAGCTGACAACCTAGATGTTCCTGATTTTAGCCGACAAAATGACTAAAGATATTCAGTGCAAAGAATATCCTTGCTATGATGTGCATATCTCAGCCTATTAGTGCAAAGTTTGTGATGAATACAGCAGATCTCTACTTAGGTTCAACAAGGGATAAGCTAAACAGGCTCAAAAACTTCAGACTGATAGTAATTTCCAATTCTGATGTAATTTCCAATTCTGATAAGTAACTCACCCATTCAACCTGTAAATAGGTAGGATACTCTGGAGGCTTGTATATTGCTTGAAATCAGCCTCACAGGGGTGGCCAACTAGCTGCTAGCTAATATCTGGGTAACAAGACCAACCAACCCTAGTAGAACAGGGTTAGTTGGCTCTCAGTGAAAAGTCAATGGTAATGCAACTTGACATTCAACAATCATTTGGGGGCATGGTGAATTGATGGAATTCCTCATGGTCCAAGGTAAGTCTTGGAATTCATCAAAATAAGCACATGACAGTATTTTATTCAATCTAAGGCCAAGGTCTATCAGGTGCAACCTATGGGGGAGGATCTCCCCAAGAGGCCTGACAGCCAGCAACACCACCCGGTTCACCTGGAAAGGTTCTGGTGCAGGGGCACCCGGCGTGATAGGGTTAAGGAGTCCTGGTAGTGCCACAATTAGATTAGTGTTAGGATGGACAAAGTTGCTGCCTTTGCTTCTCTATGTACTTCCTACATGACAGTCTGTCATTGTCCTCTTGTGTTTTCTGTTTTGTTTTAGCATTGTCGTGATACCTGCCTCTTGAATGTCATGTGAATACGCCTACATCTGACATGAAATCTCCATCTTCCTTGCATGTCTATGACATGATGTACAAGTCCTACCTGTACCAGTTATTGCTACAGTGGTATCATAACCAATCACAGTTAGATATATCATGGAGAGCATGTATGCATCATACCTTTTGTTCTCCTATATCTTTAGTCAGTCAGTCATTGAAGAATATAGGTCAACTTGAAGTTGTTTCTGTATACATTGAATGGTACTTTCAAAGGCAGAGTTTTATCCTCATAAGATTTCCTGATACCTTATGGACTTCCATTTTCAATCCATGGTCTTTTGTTTTATGTAGATTTTTTTCATTGGCCAACACCCGTTTTAAGATGCAGTGTAGTCAGGAGTCAGTTATGAAGGTTTTCCCAACCTCCAAGTAATAAAACTGAAGATATGTTCTTTGTCTCACTGGATTCTCATCAAAGTTGCACCCTTGTATTGCTCACTTGTTATGAATTTGGTTATGTTCACAGCATGCTAGGCATGACTGAACAATGAGCACACTGACATAGGCCAAATCCATAGTGCACATGATTCTCCATATAAAGGTCTACTGGGGTGGATAGCAATCACCTATCTGTTCACCCTCTTGGTCGCCTTGTCTCCTCATGGTGCGGACCGGATATGCTCACACGCAAGCATAACTAAAGCGACCGGGGTGGGGAGTTAGCTCAGTGAAAAAGAGCTCTGGATTTGTAATCCCAAGGTTGTCAGAGATTTGAGTCCCACTGTAGCCACTTTCTCCTTCACTCCCAGCAGTGGGTGATTTACTGCTATATCAAAGGCCAATCCTTCTCATGCCATGTCTATGTGGTGTGGGAAGTACAAGAACTCTCACCTTGGTAAATGTGTAGGGGTGAGATTTCTACCTACATTCATCTCATAGATTTGGTCAAACCCGAAGTAAGTCTAATTGAACAAAGTGGATGTTAAACTACCAAACCAAACAAACAAACAAACAAAATATCTCCATATAAACCACGTCCTTTAGTAATCCTTCCATTTGTTATCACATTTCACATAAAATACTGCTTAAAGATGAGATATGATGAGACCAATAGCTGTCTGATCTTCTCACAGCATGATAGCTATTGAGAAACATGCCACGATATTTAAGATTGTTTCGCCTTTACTTGTGCATTGGTTTAGAGACTACGCCTTGTACTGGCAAAATATGGAAGAATAGCCCAGAGGATTAGTTCTAGATCTCCTGTTCTGTCTGCTCCGATAAATTATGTTTTCATCTCAACCATACCTATGAGTTGAAACCAGAGTCATGAGTTTGGATAGTCGTGCAGGCTTCTGTGAAGACATTCATGCTCATCTACTATATATGAATCATCTTTGGATAGGTTTTCAGCTTCTAAAAGCTTAGATCTGTGAGGGATTTTGAATGTTTGGTTCATGGTTCCAGGCATAAGAATGTAGATCATCCACCATTCTATGAAAGGTGTTATGACCATCTTTTGTGGCCAAATTATGAAACTAAGGTGTACATTTCAAGTTGCATAAGTTGCTCTGCCAGACATTAAAAAAAACATTTCCGCACACAATGCTCAATTTGCCTCAAATCTCAGTACTCTATAAAAGAGACAAAAAAATACGAAGGTATTTAGTGTATTAACTAAAATGTTGTGTGGTGATGGAGTACTACATAATGTCCAAATTTATGTGAAGACAGAAGCAGCCATTGATGGCAAGCTTGCATCATAACTTGTCCTAGTAAAATGTCCCAGTAGAATCTATTAGGAATTCAGTGAGGCTAAGCAATTCTTGATACTGTCCATGCCTGGATAGCGAATGTCATTCCTGATTGGCTTTATAGAAGTTTCTATAAAGGTATCATCTTAATTTTCATTATTGGCCCTTTGTCATGGGGAAAGTCTATTTGGTCTTCCCTACTTTTTCTGAGAATGAAATTATATATTTCTTTCCTTTTGTTGTTATAACCTTTTTCTCATATACTTGGGACTTTATAATCGGTTGCATCATGTATTTTGCATGCTGGTTCCAAATCATTTTATAATTTACCACTATGTGGCAGCAGAGTTCTAAGGAATGTGCAGAATGCCAGGGGATGTGGCAATTTTCATCTGAACCCAATTTGATCATTCATCATGTGATATGACACTTTCATCTTTAATATTTTCATTGGTTTTACACTATAATCTTTTAGAGAATAGTATATGTATATTCTCTGCAAGTTTCCTGTTTATTAATCCATTATTTCCTGACAAAACAATGACATTGTAGATATTGTAAATTATGCCTCGATGCATTATCTAGTCTATGTTAGGAAATGCCTCAAAGCATTATCCTGCCCACACTGGGGGATGCCGCAATGATTTACTCAACCGGAATAGAACAATACATGAACACTTATTTTTTGTAATTCATCTTGCATGAAATAATAAGGCCATCAGCCCATTTCTGATAATTGGCCTAAAATCCAAGATGGCCACTACATAACTCAAGGCAAAAGTATATCAATGCTGCAGTTCATGAGTAATTCTTTGTTAACAAAGCATATCGTCATTGCTTTAATGATTTGCTACTGCAGCACTTGAGGTTTTTATAGATTATAATTTTTCGTAGATACTAACTGATCATCAGTGAAATCTAGCATATATCTATTAGATATATATTTCCCAGTCAAGAGCTATGTTTTTTTTTCCAGATGTCTAGATGCTGTTGAAGATGTCTAGTGGTGATTTGTCACTATAGAGAGTATTAATGGATTAGCACATGCCTGTCTTTGCTTGATTTTGGTCACAACTTGACAAGTACTAGAACATTAGGTGGCAGCCATTTTGAATTTGGGGGCCATCTTGATAAATTGGGCACAAAAGGTGTCATGATTTGATAATTGCCCTTCAGAATAATGCATTTTGAAACATTCCAGCTATATTCCCCAGAATATTTAGCTTAGATAAGAGAAAAGAAAAAAAACATTTTCCCCACAAAGCTCCAAGATGGCTGCCTTATGTGTCGAGGGTTGGATATTTTTTGGTAATAGCCCCTGACCACCCCAAAATGACACATCAATAAGACCTTTTCTTGCAATTTGTTCTTGATCAAACTTTAGTTTTACTGGACTACAGAGATGAATATACCAATTTGAGGATTTCCCTACGTCCCATATACTTATCAGCAGAAGGACGTTACAGCACTCTCAGTATTTACAGTGTTTAGATTCTATAGGAATATGAATAAAAGCCTACAAAGTTACCCACCTTTACCGCAGGTGTCACCCCGTTGTATTAGACGTGTGGATAATAAACACAAACCATAATATAGAAAGCCACAGTTAAACCTGAAACATTAAATAACCATGGGCTTAGTTGTATCAAATACAGAGGGCAGGGGGGTGGGGGTAAAGGCCGAAAAGAGAGCTTTCTAGCTTGCTTACCGTACTACTTTTCTCTTCAGTTTTAGAATAGATATATTCTAGATAAATCATAATTACACGTATACTATGATGAAAATAAGTAATATAAATGCATGTCTTACTTACCATATACTTGAGATAACGACTGTCGTCTTTATCATTTTTGGGGCAAATAAATCACTCAGTTTTCCTTTGTGCTTTACCTCAAGACCTTTAATATCTGTATCAGGCAATGGCGGTCCATCTTTTGGCTTCAATGATCTTAAGATCTGGAGTGCTTTTTTCTTTCTTCCACAGGCCAATTCAAACCTCGGACTCTCTGGTATAGACTGAACATGAAGAGAAATGCTATTGTTCAAAAGTAAAATATTTAAGGTAGCGATTCCAAGGGAATCCTCCATATCCAACAACCTCCATCTCCAGGTCTACGGTGGGAGAATATAAAGCTAAAGGACGTCACTTTATATGAAAGCTAGAGGTACATAAGAAAAACTGGCAAACTGGAAAAACATGACACTACCGATGAGAAACTTGTCCATGTCCGATAGTTTAGTTCTAGATTGTCTTTGTTTGTTTTTGTCTCGGTCTATTATTATTGTGGTATCTAACACCATGAGTGTTGTCTGTGCAAATGTTTCCAAATCTGTTAGTCTTGATCTGTTGTATCTTGTAATATGAATGCCCTGTAAAAAAGGATAGCGAGAACCCAAATTCTATCAGTCGTCAGACAATGTTCACAGTTTTCGAATAATGTGGTCTCTGTCCTTGCATAAGTACAACACTGGATCACCATGTCTATTACCATGGCCTGCTGGGGTGGACAGCAACATTGATCACTCTGTTCACCTTCTTGGTCGCCTTGCCTTCACGTGGTGCAGGCCGGATATGCTTGCATGCAAGCATAACAAAAGTGATTGGGGTGGGGAGTTAGCTCAGTGGTAAAGTTCACAGGGCTTGGTAATTCCAAGTTTGTCGGACTTTGTTTGTTCGAGTTCCAATGCAGCCACTTTTCCCCTTCACCCCAAGCATTGATATATTTATTGCTATATCAAAGGCCAGTCCTTCTCATACCGTCTGTGTGGTGTGGGAGGTGGAGGAGCTCTCACCTCGGTGAATGTGTGGGGGTGGGATTTCTACCTAGATTCATCTCATAGATTTGGTCAAACCCAAAGTAAGTATAATTGAACAAATTGGACGTTACACTACCCAAACAAACAAACAGACAAAAATCTACTAACATAGCTATTACAGAGTTCATAAATGTTATCTAAATGTATTTTGAATATGCTTACACAAACTGTATACTTCATAGAAATGGAAATTATGTAAACTAATTTTTTTTTAAATGGATATTCTCAGCATTTCCGAGTCATATGCACCGCTTTTAGCGCTGACAAGCAATTTCGCGTGACAGGTACCGATTCATTTTATTCATTCCAATACTTAGGTGGGCCCTAACGTCCATTTATGCCATTTCTCCCTCCAGGCGCCATTGATGTGACAGAGGCATCGTGGTGCGGTCGAGGCGTAACTGAGGCTTTCTCAGCCCTAACTTCCTGCAATCAAAGCGAGTATTCCACCAACCAGACAAAAACGTTGTACAGCACCCGTATGGAGGTGGCCAGCAGATCTGGGACCCGTTTCACTAGTATGGGGAGTAAAAGGGAATGGACACCACAACAGCGAGCGCAATCAATGGCACTTACAATGGAAACTATAGAGTCTCGTTTCATAAGTGGCATCGCTGTTGAGGTCGTCCTTCCCTTCGCTATGCCAGCATAACGAACCTGCAGACATTTAATAAATCTATATCTAATGACTAATTAGATGAAAGCAGTGCTGCCTTAAAATGTATTTGTTAGAAACTGTAAATCATAAATCAGTTATATATGTTATAAAAGACGGGAATAGATACATTTTGAAATACATTTGTACAATACATGAGTAATATGAAATTACGAATTATGAGCCCTACGCAGAGGGTATGATAAACATAGAGTAAAATGATAAAAAGGTGTGGGTGGGTTGGGTAACAAAATCGAAGAGTCTTCAATAGAAAACTAAAGGTGGTAATTGGAAATGAATTAATTGATGCAGTTGATATGTATAGATATCTGGGACTTAAAATAGATAGCAAATTCACTTTGAAGGAACATTTTTATAAGATGACTAGGGACTATAATGCTAAATCATTCAAATTCAGAAAATTAGCTTATGTTGACCGTGATACAAAACTCAAAATAATGAAACAAATGATACTCAGGACTGTTCTTCGAATATAGTGACTTTGCTTTTGAATCTAATGGGAGAATGTATGAAAACAAGGTTACAAACCTTAATAAATAAGGGTTTAAGAAGTGTGGTTGATAAAAGCGCCTCATCACGTTTGCACAACTATGAGTTGTTGGAAAGATGTAATATGAGTGCGCACCAATTTAGACATAATTGTCATATGTTAAGTCTAAATAAATGGTGGTCTCTTAACGATGGTAACTGTTACAAAAATGAAACACATACTACTAGAAGTATGAATAAAATACAACTGAAAATTTAAAACAAATACGGAAAAGTATAATCATAGCCCTTTGTATTATGGGAATAGCTTATGGAAAGAACAATCCACACAGTTGCAAATGTTGAGGTATGGCAATGAGTTTAAAGAAAAGATAAAGAATTTCTTGCTTATTTTGTAGACATGCTACCTATGTTAGTATAATTATTGTGTATGAATGTGATGTAATGTCCTGTTGTATCTGTATGTCTGTTATGGATGTAATGACGAAAGCATGGAAGATCGTCAAACTACTTGACAAATGTTTTGAGTCAATAAACACTTCTCTCAAAATAAAAAATTAGCTAATTAACATAAGTGTTTAATTAGGTGACTGAGTCAATGTTCGATTATACACCTTAATAGAGATGCAGCATGGCCACTAAATTATCAGCAATTTACAATTACTACACAATCAAATAATTCCAAATTATTCCTCGTGTTTTCCCCACATTTCAATTTTATTTGACGTCTCTATAGGGAACCAAAGTGAAGCCGCTGAAACCACAGATACCCACCTACAAAACACCATTTCCGGTGGCCAGTAAGAACGAGGCCTAGTGCTAAAGCTATGGGGGTTTGAGGCTAGACTTATGTTTTTGGTCTCGTTTGTTACCTTTGAGGTGGAGTTTATAACTATCGTCTCTGAATAACTTTGTTTCAAAACTACGATGACAGTTGTTAAGTTTATTAAAAATTTGGATCTAAAAGATTGGTGAATGAGACATATAATCTTGAACCTACATAGTCAAAGTACTGAGCGCCTATACCCAGAAATACTATTTTGTGACCGGCTATCGGTGGTTGCAACGGGTTCACTTTGGCTCCCTATATGCATTTCTGACTGAGTTAAGGTGCCCAACACAATAGCTCTCGTTTGCATGACCACAGGAAGTGATAGTCTAGGATTGAGCAATGCAGTAGTTGCACAGAAACCGTCTGAGTAGTGCAGTGACTCAAATTCTTGGTTTGAACAAAATAATGCTTCTCACAAAGGAGTTGATCATTAGAAAATCATGAAAATTGGGATGTGGGTAACAGATACATATGGAATTGCTCAGAGCATTCTTTCTTTAATCAAATATGTCATAACATCTGATAAAATGTGTTTTAAAATTGTTGTTTTGATCAATATGAGAGGGTAGACCCTCTCGTGAACAGTGGCAGTAAAAGTTGCAGTATCAGTGGAGGTAATCAAGTAGTGAAACGGATACTACCACTGTTGGTGCCACTCATGTCCCAACTACCTCTTGCTGCTACCCTCCCTTATTAGTGATTGGTTGGTTGGTTGGTTTGATTTAACGTCCAGTTAACCATTAGAGGTTCTCACCAGACTTACTCAAAGTTCTTTTACACCACATGGGTGGTGATCGAATCTATGATAGAAATCTCACCCCTACACATTTACCGAGGTGAGAGTTCTTTTAGTTCCCACACCACATAGACATGGTATGAGAACGATTGGCCTTTGATATAGCAGTAAATCTACCACTGCTGGGGATGAAGGAGAAGAGTGGCTGCAGTGGGACTCGAACCCACAAAGTCGACGCATTTTGCCAGACATTTCAACCGTCGTCTGGCAGATGATTGGCTGGAACATCGGCTTTGTGTCGAAATAGCGTCTGGTTGGTGGAATTCTCGTTTTATACTCCATAACCATACCTATCACCATGGAAATATGTTAAAGGTATGTGCCATGGAGCATGCATTTTTCGTGTAATAGGGAAGTGTAAAATGGTGAGAGGCTGCTTGGGTTTTTGGAAGTATGGAGATGTCTTACGTCTTTATAATATAAAAAGCTTACCAATGAAAACATCAAAAAGAGAAGACTCGGCAGGGCTGACATAAGAAGCCACAATCGCCAACTGATGCCGACCAGGAGCAGAGCAGTGAGAGCAGTGATAGTGCCAGACAGACACCAAGGTAACTACATGGGAGAGAAGCAAATAGTGATTAATTTCTGGGCCTTGACAATCTTAAGCTCTGGAGTTTTTTCTCTTTCTTCCACGGGCCATTTAAAATCTCGGACTTTCTAGCATGAACATATAAAGAAATGCTATTGTTAACATAATAAGTGCTTTCCCTTAAGTATATATATATATATAGGTGAGAACTAGCTCGTACCTGTCCGGACGCGCAGGTACCGGTAGTAGTGTATGGAGATGACGGCAGGTGTCGCCTGGGTATTTATATCCAAATACACTGTCTTGTATTTTATACATATACCACTTGGACCAACACTAAATCTTATGATACATTGTATCACCGACAACAGGTAGTGAGATAGTGTTCCCGATGAGGGAAAATTTCTATCAAATGTCTAGATGTCGAGATGATTATTAAATCATGAAGAAAGTAGTCATTCACCAATAGGCCTACGTATACCACATGGCTCGCCGTACATATCCGCACTCTAAATATCATTACATACTCACATGTGGAAGCAAACTGAGAAGCCCACGGTAGTTGCTTGGGAGAAATTCGATAGAATACGTGTGGCTGAAAAAAAGAGTTAAAAGATAAATATTTCACCCATATTGATAATAGTGAACATATAGTTCCTATGAGAATAACGATCTACCTCTTTGGTCACAATGCATCACTGTAGTATTCGCCAATTACTGATATGTCCAAGGCTATTGGTAAGGCAATGTATTGGGCGTGGATCTAAGGTAGGACTAACTTTTATTTTTTGTCAATATCATTATCTATATAATTTTTCTATTTCTGTCGGTCTCAGCAATCTTGCTTGTAAGTGATTTTTTTATCATTCTGTATGTGAAATAAGCTACGAGTAGCTAGCAATTGCAACAATTGAAAGACCAAGAAGCACATTCACATATGTTCTCAGTAATCTTAAACACTGTGACCGTTTAAAGACAACTGTTTAATGATGTTGTTATTAATAGTTGCGGACTCGGGGGGGGGGGGGGGGGCTATACAATCGTTCTCAGTAAAGGGAATTAGTTTCCCAAGCAGTCAGACTCACACACAACTTACAATCAGATATACTCATTATTTATGCTGGTGCCTGTAGCATAACCTACTGCAATACTGTTCTAAGAAAAATCTTTGTGACAAAATGATATTTCCGAGCTGTTAGTGGATATAGTGTGGCAAGTGGCCAATGCTCAATGGGAGATGCAAAGGCAAACCTCTATAAATACCATATTTCTCCCTGTTATTGGCATGGATTTGCACAATAACAACACTCATCGTATGGTCTACTGAATCACACCGTGACAAAGAAGGGAATCATCCTCAGTAGATCAAGTTAAATACACAATACTCCATAAATAATTGCATCACCCTAATCAACTCCCAAATAACTGACTTTAACAACCAGAACCACCAGCAATCACCCTGGATTGCTTCAAAGTTCGTAGATGCATGGGTAGAGGTCGAATCTTACACTCTTATGTACAGTTCTATGATCGTTGTCACACTAATGACATTGTGAACATCAGAATTTCACAATCGATTGATAAATCTCGCACAAATGACCTGTGGTCTCTTCTTGCAAACAATGATGCTATGAACGCTTAAGAGATCTGGTTACATATATAGTATTGCACCATGAAAAGTTAATCTGGGGCAAAAATATACTCAAATAACTATAGGAGTCACGCATGCATAAGTGAAATGATCGCCCACCTGATCACATATGTCACCTCAAGTGTATGAGTAACAAGACCAACAAACTTACTCCAAATCATGTTCAAATTCCTTTTCATTTCATGCATAACCATACTCAAAGAACAGGAACTATAGCCAAATACGGTTGACATTCAAGCGATTAACCCTTTAAGGACGCATGATGCCTGGAGGCATCACTGCGCTAAAGACGTATGATGCCTGGAGGCATCACCACACTAAAGATGCATGATGCCTTGAGGCATCATTGTCCCAATATTAACAAAAATGTTTTAATAAAGAAATAATAGAGCAATATTCATGAAATCTTCAGAATATGTAGATATAACATCATATTTAGTATTTCTATTAAAACGAAATAAGATATTTATGATTATGTATCCTACTGCATGATTACAAACTTGGATATCAGTTTTAGTTATTATGTGGCCGTCCTCTAGCCAGACAAACTGCCGCCAGCACTCGTCCTAATGGGAGTAGCTAGGCCCCAGGCAGCCGTCCTTAAAGGGTTAAACAATTGAAAGGTCTGAAACTAGTTAGTATAAACATATGGCGCATTGCCTCCAGCTTTGAAAATTGCACACTTTTATCAACAATGTTTGATGTTACCATGGTAGTAAAGACATGGGTAGATCCCTGCTTCCCATCAAAGAAAATTCTCTTGAATGGTTACCAGACAATACGACTAGACATGTGTTGAAAAACGGTGGTGGACTCCTAATGTATATCAAAACACGCATAATTATTATGATTTTGTAAAGGGGTTCATTGAGGTCACTATTTATATAGAGGTTATAACTGCAGTGGTCTATGTCCATGATAGAAAATACCTTATCATTAACATATAGACTTTACATCCCGTTATCGCCAGGGTAATGGCGCACAGGCTCTCAAACGGGAAGAAGGTGGGGGAGGGGGGTGGGTAGGTGGTACCCAAATACGAATCGACGAAGTTGCTAGTTTCTTCTAAATGCGCCCTTACTGGACGCCGGCGTAGACAGCGTATAGAACCTATTTGATGTGTAGATATGTGTGTGCACGTAATGGCTGTATTGGCCATATGGCATATTTGTTCTACTAAACAAGCTGTAAATATAGCTCTAGGAATCTGTCCCGAAATATGACAGCAAAACATTAAGTCTAGGGGAGCGAGACAAGTGTCCAAGAGAACACAAATTGATAACCCTGAATATCCTGTAATACTTTAGACCAGAACAAGGTTCATCAAATCCACTTCTCGTGAAGCGCACAAAACAATGAAAAGCAAAAACCAAACACGGATCTAATAAGAATAGAATACAAGCTCTAAAAGTTGGTTTTAGAAATGTATTTGTTAGATCATTCAACGTTATCCAGAAATACCATAAATTCCTGAATAAAAAGGTGTCTAGAGGATACACGGGGTGTCCGCTTAGGCGAGGTTAGAATAAACATATGATAGAGTGAACCGTTCCGAGCAAAGGTTACCGTTAACGCGGGGTGGCCGCTTACGCGGGGTGTCCGTTAGGCGGGGTTCTACTGCACATGTATACGCGTAGATTATGGAGTATTGTGTATTTATACATAGATAAAGGCTAGCGTTCGTGCTGTGAGGGGTGTGAACGACTTGCATGATGATTAGAAAATGTTTTTTATGTACATGTATTTACTTACACAAGGTAACCTCCAGCAACGCCAAAGCCTAGTAGCATCCTGAGTATCATCATCCAGATAAAGTTGGGAGCGACAGCACACAAGACACCATAGAACAGCGTCCATGTCGAAGCAAAGATGAGGCTCTGAAAAAAATTATTACACACATCTGCTAAATACAAGTGTCTTTACAAATATCATGCATAATCGATCTGGGAACGGAAAAAAATTTCTGTCATGCTAGCACTGTCGTATATTCCAGCTCTACTTCGATCTTAAATATTCGACTTGGATATATAAGCTATAATCAGCAATATTTAGTTACTAATTGGCAGATATATGAAACAAGATGTCGGTATTAGGATATTCATTAGGCATCCAGCCATGTACCACAGGATCTTTGGTGGACTCATATTTAACAAAACAATTTATGTTAAAACATTAAATCATGAATAACCTATTAGTTTTATTAAAATCATTGTATTGTATTAGAAGACATTTGTCTTCTAGGATTCACACAGCTCTCATGATCTTTGTGTAGACGAGACAATTTTGAATCGTCAGTTGCATAGTTTGGTATATCAACTCTTTGGAAGGTTTGAACTTTCTAGGGTATAGTTAGGAAAGGCAGTGTTACATGTTGAATAAATTTGAAAAAATAGGATATATTCATAGAATACAGTATTGTAAGTTTGATCAGTTGGCCATTGTCTATGGAAGGGATCAGCCACTAGGTATTGATATATAACTGGACGGAGAATCATATAAATACACAATACTCCATGAGTAATCGTCACTTAGCTTTGCCTCGCTGACGATTGCAGTGCATCAAAAACGAGTGGAGTATTGTGTATTTATCCAATTCGAGTGGCGTTCTGGATTTGTCTCATCCCTTTCAATGACATGAAATAGCATCACAATATCAGGAATATTAGTGCTTTAGACATAGAACACTAACCATACTATCCTACAGTCCTGTGTTGTTTTGTGTCAAAAATATTCAGATACTTTGAACAATGAGCTGAATATTTCTGACCAAAACGACAAGGAAGAGATGGAATTCAAATACGTTCACTATATCTCCATAATATTGATATACCTGGAAATCATTAATATCGCCATTTTACGACACATATTTAAAGGGGCTCAACAAGTCATGTGGTACAAAGGGTCAATGGTGCGGGATTTCATATCAATATTTATAAAATGCAGTGAGAGTGAGACAGAGAGAGGGAGAGGGAGAGGGAGAGAGAGAGAGAGAGACAGAGAGAGAGAGAGAGAGAGAGAGAGAGAGAGAGAGAGAGAGAGAGAGAGAGAGAGAGAGAGAGAGAGAGAGAGAGAGAGAGAGAGAGAGAGAGAGGCCTACTTTCATCGAGTGGCTTTCAAATTGGATTTGGCGGCACTTTAGACTTGAAGAAGAACATGAAAGAGAATTTTAACTGATAACCAGATATGCTGTTACAACGAGAGGTCATCTGGAGTATCGCAGACCAGGCGTTTATGTCAGCATTAATGCATGCATTGGTGGGGTAGAGCTTTTGAGGAAACTGGTTGATAAGCGAGTCCTTTTTAATCGAAAGGTGGGTAATGCATCGCTGCAAAAGATATTAATCCAGGAGGATCCTCGCAGAGACAAGCCAGCTGTTCAACCGGTCTACTGGTAGGCAGGTACACATATGGTCGGCTCAAAACGTCGCACACATTTTATGGGGCCATAAATGTTCCATCGACGGGATTTATGGCCCCGATTGCGACGGATCCATCGCCCTTAATCACAAGATATTTCATGGGTATGTCCCACTGGTGCGACGAAATTGTCGCAACAATTGAGTTGTATATAATAGAAAATTGTATTTATGATTTTATATTATATACAATCATACAACTTGCTTGACTGAGGCTCAGAAAGGTATGAGCCATTCGCGCACCGGTATATAAAAAAAGAGTCTCATATGGACCCTCGCCAAATTAGTACCATATGTTCGACCAATACGCCAGGTTCTGCGGCTGGTATTGGTTGATGCGGGTAGATGTGTACAGTAGCCTGTATACCAATTAAACATTTTATACAGCACAAATACTGAAAACACGAAAGTTGCTTACCTTTCGTCTGCCAAAGATATCGGCAACATATGCGAAGAAGATGTTACCACCGACCATCCCAGCAAATACAACCTGTAATATATTTACATTTAGCCAGTATACCCGGCCCTGTCCCCAAACAGGGCCGGGTGCCGACTCCATACACCCCAATCCTGCCTTGTCATTCACGACTGGCCACAGTCTGACATATATAAAAAAAAATTGAATCGATAAATAAATATCCATTTGTCTTCGCCAACCTTCAAAATAGCTGTCGCTTACTTTATAACTGTCTTTTAGAAGTAGTTTTCCGTTAGATCTTGGCTGGTTCTTAAATTCTGCCATTTTGTTCAGTCTTCCTCGCTGGTTCCCTAACTGCAAAGGGCCTCGCCTATTTACATAGAACAGCTGTTCACCCCTGAAGGGAGATCAGGGGTGAATACTTTACCTAATTTACATTCTGAGTTATTAAGGGAGGCATGGGGTTGGAGTGGTACGCTAAATCCTATGAGTAAAAGTTCTGATCCATTATTGGAGCTGTCCATAAATGACGTCATGGCATGGCCAGGGGGTGGTTGAGTGAGCCGGTGTCAGGTGAGACTCACGAGCCCCCCTAGCATGAGAAAGTGTGCTGCGACCTGTGAGCAGCACAGGGGTTTTTGCCTCTGGTGGATCATTAAGCGTAGCAGTGCGTTTCACACAGAACACGGCACACCTTACTACTGCGCCACACACACACCCGTCACTTCACCCTCGCTGCTCACTCAGAACACACCGCACAGTTTCTTTTACGATAACGTTCTTATTATCTTATCAAATCTTATATTTTGATAGTCACATATACACTCAACTATCAAAGATATTCTCATTAAATTTTATTCCCAACAAGAATTAAATTAAACTCACTCTTTTTTCATCATTACGCGCTGCGATATAGCATAATCATGCCATCATTATAATGATATTACACAGACATTATACCGGCGTCTACATTGACATAGCTACCTCATGCCAACATTTTACCAGCATATCTGAAGATTATGAATGTAAAACCATGACTGAGGCTACTCTACTGTATGGCCACATATTTGACATCCATCCGACTACCAAGAACCTGCCCAACCAAAGGGTGTTCAGATGAACAGTCGTGTGGACAGATGGGTAGTAAATTGGATAGAGTTGGTATAGCAGGCAATCATGGTTAAGTTGACATCACGTCGCTTGTGTATAGGCCCTATTCAGGTATCCACAATTCTGTCTATTTATAAGTTCTGGCGTTCGCTGGTTGCCGACATTGTATAGTGGTAGACCCCAACCGTAACCCGAAATGTTTACAGTTTAACGGGTTTTTTTTTAATAAATATTCAAATTGGAAATCAGATGTCAGAAATGGAAATTTCAGGTATTTCTACATAAAAATCCGAAATTGTATTCAAATTCTCAAAATATAAATGGGAAAACTATGATTCATGTGGTCGTGGTGTGCCCAGACATTCGTAAGCGGAACTTGTATTTACCCTGGGCGATAACAGGGAGTTTAGTAACCTCTGGAGGGCGTAGAACAAAGATCTTGAGCAAGTTGAGGACAAATGGCATGAGTCCAGCATCTGCTAGGTTGTCCTGCATGGCATGAATAGCACATTCATGTACATGTAGCTTGGTGTGTAAGGTACTGAGGCGTCACTCATTGCACTCTATCAGTTGCTATTCATATACATACTAACAAGGTGAATTGTTATTTCTGAATGGAAAAGAAATGTGTGCCAACAAGTAGAAATACTTTATGATTATGGACGTTATATATATCGGTCCTCGAAATGTTTATATTCACGCGTTTATTGTCTATGTTTAAGGACATCCACAAGCTGTGTGATCCTGTACCTTGGAGACTTAAAACCGGGTCATTTTGAATAAGCGAACCTTTTCAAATCAAGCTGTTTTGCATTCATATTGGCCGAGGCCTAATCGCTGAAGGGAATGTGTAGCACTGTGTAGGGACTCACTGAGACGGTTTTTATCGTTAATAGACTAAAAGTTGATATGGCCAAGTTCAGTTCATGGTGTCAGTCAAATCACATGAAGATCAATGTTAAGAAAACTAAGATCTGCCTTTTGGGATCAAGAGCAAAATTAAATGCAGAACTTGCGAATAGACAAAATCTTCCACCTGTGATAGTTGATGGATCCGAACTACCTTATTGTAGCTCATATCCCTACCTGGGAGTAGTGCTAGATGAATGTCTGAGTTGGGAACGATGTATTGCGGGAACACTAAAAAGAATCAACTATGGATTATTCAAACTTGCAAAGGTACGGAGATTTATAGATCAGTCGACTAGTATAAAAATTTACAAATCACTAATAGGGCCAGATTTTTTATTACTGCGGGTACTTCGTCGGAGGGGCTAATAATATTAATTTAAATCGATTACAGATAGCTCAAAATCGGGGTCTTGGGATTTGCACTCAGACAAGGATACTGATGAATTACATGATATATGCGAGGTTCAAAAGTTAGCTGATCGACGAAAATATCTAAGGTTGCTCTTGATGAAGAAAATTGCTAGTAGTATAGAAGTAGGGACGGATCCGAGAACTAGGGCACAATGTAAGAGAAATATTAAACTCCAGAGACCCAGGACTTCTCTTTTTTTAAGAAAAGTCCAGTTTATGCAGATCTTAATGATCTCCCATCCGAGATACAAAATGACACAATGCGGTGTTACAAAAGGCATCTAAGATTGAAATTGTACAAAAATTATAGTAAATAACTGACAGTAAGATATGTGGTTACTCTTAATCGCATGAAATATTCTTCGCTGTAGACTGTTGTGGAATCATAGGTCACTCGCCATCTCATAATTTTCATTCATTCCTCACGTTCATCATTGTAAATAATTACCAACTTAGAAGAAGCATGTTCTCACTTAGAAAATTGTTCCTGGGTAAAAATGTTGGCCAGAATAACTGCTACGCAGAGGCCTGCAATGTACCTCCTTACAGTACAATTTTCTTTTTTTTTAAAGAAGGAAAAAAAAAAGTTAGTTTTGTTTCATCGAGGATAAGAAAAACCCCTATTAGCTCACTGGTTGATATGGAGCACTAACCGTGGTGAGGAAAGCCTCTTCAATATTTGTAATGTGCCACTCCCTTTCCAATATAGGGCCCAGGATAGTTAGTACCATGATCTCCATACCGTCCGCCAGCTTGCAAAAGAAAACGGAATAGAATGTCCATGATCATATGACAGTACTCATAAACAGTTATTGATTTGAAGTTATTTCACTAGATGATCAATATGTCTATTTTCATATGTTTGGAAGTCAAATGTTAACTTCTAATGCTATAAAGAAGACAGAAAATGATATGTATGCAACGGTTATATTCAGAATAGTTATGACTGTATTCATGTACCAAACGTATTTACCATGGTTCAATCAAAGGTGATTGATAACTATCAAAACGATTATGACAGATCTCTTGCTTGAAGTATCAGCAAAGATTTTCAACAAGAAATGGTATTGAAACTTACATAAACCAAACCCGACACGAGTAGTATCTTGACATGCTGCCAACCAAAGCCAGTACGATCGATGATGTCTCCAATCGTGGCCGCTGAAATAATAAGGCAGGGTGGTGTTTTATAGACAGCGACGTCTTTATTAGTGACCACGGAAAAAGAGTGACTGGTCTAGTGACCGTTTTAGTGACCGTCACTGTTTTGCGTTGCATAGACCCGATCACGATTTTACAGTGGGATCACTGTTGATTTGATCACTAATAGGACGGTCCCTGTTGAAACGATCACTATTATAGTGATAGAATCAAAACAATCACTATTTCTATGGATATTTACCTGCCAACAAGCAAATTGTCTTCGCCAAGTCAATTTCGGAAATTGTCTATGGTTCTTTGGCAATGTCAAATAAAAATAGTGACATGGATTGGCTTGTCACTAATAGTGACTGTTTTATTGATCATTTATGGAAAAATCACTATTGATGATCATGACTATGCAACGCAAAACGGTCACTCTCAACTGTCACATCTGTGACTGATCACTGCTAAGTAATTAGCACGACTATGAAACGCGATGCGCTGGAAACGATCATTATTAACGATTGTCACGACTATAAAACACCCCCAGAAGTATTTAATATGGTTGTTTAGACATATTTGTATTCCTGTGATTTGCAACCAGATATAATCACAGTTTCCTAGAAGGACGCAGCGAGTGGGTAGGGGGGGGGGGGGGAGTTTAAAATTGACAAATCCTTTTTCTCGTGCTCTCTTCGTTAGGCCCAACGCACACTGTGCGGCTTTTCCCGTTTTTTTTGAGGAAATGTCGCCGGAAAATTCCCCTCGTGATATCTTGCCGGTACAATATCGCAAGGTGTGCCTTTGTTTCCTTGAGATAACGCACTGGTCACCCCTTTTGCATCCCTTTTGCCCCCCTATTCTCCCATGCTGCGATGGGCTTTGTCGCCGTCTTTTCCTTGAGACTTTTAGTTTTTCTCTATCAATGTCCATCGCATTGATTTATTTTGTCGATTTCGGGTCTTTATATACTTGCTTGAAATTAATTATTAGATAAAGCTTAATATAATAATCACCGTTTGTTTTCTTATACAGGTATGATATAGAACATTTGACAAGCTAAGAAGCTCGTATAAAAGACACTTTCACTTTCGCATGTAATGGCAAGTGTATCTTTGGACGTTCAACAAACACACACATACACACACACATATTATTACATACCTATAGCCGAACGTCAGTGAAATACTACCCGCTCACGGGGGTGTAGTATATCGCGACTACGGCCCACTACACTGCGCTTTGTCGCACTGCACGATTCTAACGTGTATGTATCTAACTCGCCCCACACCGCTAGGTTCCCGGTTTGTCCGCCTCCACACACGCCTAACCCTCTCCAATCGTATCTTCTGCTAACCGCACTCGTACCAAATAGCGGCTAAACATCCGCTAGGCGAGTTGCGGCCTATCGCGCATGTGTGATTCACAGATCCTGCGCTACTTCCGGTTTGTAGCAGACAGTGTCAACATGGAGCGGTTGTGACTTAGGAACTCGATAAATGGCGTGTTTCTGATCGAATTAAGGTATGTAATAATAAGAAAACGCCCAGACTGTGGCCAGAACTATGTCTTAGTTCTCGGTCACCTATCGCCGACGTTCGCACCCTTCGCCTACGGCGTCGGGGCGAACGTCGGCGATAGGTGACCTCGAACTAAGACATAGTTCGGCCACAGTTAGGGCGTTTTCTCCTATTATTACATACCTGTAGCCGAACGTCAGTGAAATACTACCCGCTCACGGGGGTGTAGTATATCGCGACTCCGGCCCACTATGGTGCGCTTCGTCGTACTGCAAGATTCTAACGTGTATGTAACTAACTCGCCGCAACGCGGTAGGCGTGCGTATTCGAGGTCATCGCGACCAAAAACAACATGTCGGAGGACGTCGAATCGCGACTTGAAACCCGCGATAAATGCCCCTTGTCACGAGTACATGTGCGTATTGACCAAATATCGAGGTAGCCAACGTTTGGCTCTCACCTAACACAGTTTAAATAGCTCAAATATGCGAAATCCATCGATAACAACAACCCGATCCGCAACGGGGGACGCACAGACACGCTTACGCTGGTTCCTGGCACCTCCGCCTCCATACATGCCTAACGCTCTCCAATCGTATTTTCTGTTAACCGCACGCTTACCGAATAGCAGCTAAACATCCGCTGGGCGAGTGGAGACATGCGCAAAGAGCACATCCTGGGAGTTGGTTTCCGGTTCGTAGCAGACAGTGTCAACATGGAGCGGCTGTGACTCGAGGACTTGATAAATGGCGCGTTTCTGATCGAATTATGTCGATCAGAAACGGGCGAACGTCCACCACAGGTGACCTCGAACTAAGACATAGTTCGGCCACAGTTAGGGCGTTTTCTCTTAGTATTGTCTGATCCAATAGCGATAGTATTAGGAGAAAACGACCTTACTGTGGCCGAACTATGTCTTAGTTCGAGGTCACCTATCGCCAACATTCGCCCCAACGCCTGCGAACGTCGGCGATAGGTGACCGAGAACTAAGACATAGTTCTGGCCACAGTCAGGATGTTTTCTTATTATTACATACCTTAATTCTATCAGAAACACACCATTTATCGAGTCCTCGAGTCACAACCGCTAATTGTTGACACTGTCTGCTACGAACCGGAAGTTGCGCAGGATCTGTGCATTGCGCATGCGCGATAATACCATCACTCGGCAAACAGATGTCTGGTTGTTATTCGGTAGGCGTGCACTTAACAGAGAATGCGATTGGAGAGCAGTAGGAGTATCACCCGGGAATCAGCGTAAGCTTGTCTGTGCATCCCCCGTTGCAGACCAAGTCGAATGGCGTGTTGTTATTATCAATGATTTCAACATATTTACAAAGGTTAAACTTTTCTATCTTGTTGTCACATGTCGTATGCCTCGATATTTTACAAAGATGCACTTCTAGTCGTTACGGGGGGCCTCTATAGCGAGTTTCAAGTCGTGATTCGAAGTAATGTTAAATGATTTCAATAAAACCATATTCTATATATAATATTGAAGTGAATACTATCGGGAGAACGTGTGGTACGCCAGGGGCAATGCCATATGGCGTTCCCATATACATGAATATGGCCGGAGAATGCCGCATCGCATTCCAGCATGCATAACAGGACAATGCTGTTTTAGGTTCGTTGAGGTAACATTTATAATTCTGCAATAATAATAGTTAGAGATGTAATGAACATGAGATTATTCGTTATGTTTCAGAGTACTCCAAATATGGGCGATTCCCGGGGCCAGTTCTCCTTTTAAGTACGGTGCAATTTTATTTTGCGTCAACTTCTCCAGTAACCGAATGATTGCCCCAGACTATAATTGTGTATCCTACAGTAACAATCCAAACATCGGTAAGCTCATCAGGAGATGTAATCATCCAATGACTCCTACCTTCTTTGTTGTGGTGGCTCTTGTCGTCAAAAGAGTCGTACGTGGTTCTTTGATCCAGTTCCATCCCGGTATCGTGTACCGTCGGGTTCCTTGTCTGTACCTTGCTTTTCTCGAGCTCAATTGGGGTATAGATGACGACTGTCCACGTTGTAAGTACAGTCGTGCCCGATGGTGTTGCTACCAATAAGCTGTTCTCGATTCCCACCTTTCCTCGGACTTGAGTTCGGCACAATCGCTTCACACCAAGACATTAGATATGACATAGAAGTAACTACAATTTCCTCATTTCCCAGAAAGGAAACCTTCCGCTTTTCTCACAGGTAGATATAGTATGAGGTCTTGCCAAAATCTGCACTCCGTATGTGTATGAAGCTATATCTATCCTTCTCACATTGTACTCCTCTAAATCTGTGCGTTCCACTCTGTTTGTTAATGATATAGCTGTGCTATATATGCGCAGGTATGATGATTCGGTTATGCAACGGAAAAATCACTAATTAATGTTCGTCGCTACTACTTTGGTCTTGAGCACGGATGTATATGACCTGTGCATGAACGGATGCTGTATTTGTTCCTTTCATAAGACCTGCAGTTCTGTTACATGGTCAGTAGGAGCACAAGGGTGAATAACCCACAGGGCCCCAACCTTGGTCCGATATTGTTTCTATTATACATAAATGATGTAGTTAAATATCTGGATAGTGTTAAAGTCAATTGTATGCTGACAATACTATGGGCATACTATCATGGTATAATCAAAATGAATTAACAATAACTGCCTCTAAAACGAAATACATGAGTCTGGGATCAAAGTTTAATGTATGAAGGGTAGGGCATATTGTGCTTAAATTGGATGATATTAGACTACAAATTGTTCCATCATACAAATACCTTGGAGTTATTCTAGACCCTTCCTTAACTTCCGATTTTTAGTAGAACAAGTCAGTGAGAAGGTACGGGGGTGGGGATGGGAGTGGGCAGGGGAGGGGGTTGGTCTGTGACCAGTTATTCACCCTTGTGCTTTTAGTGACCAAACATGGGGCTGTTTCACTAGTAGAGATAAGTCTTGTTATTTCTAACAGTGGCAGCAGAGCGGCAGTGTGCGTTTCATTAGTAGGTGCCCTCAAGCGTGAGCGGCACTTGGAACATGAGCGGCACCAAAAGTGGCAGTGATTCTTTAATGAGTGTAGTGGCTCTCGCTGTTATGGCGGGGACACACCAAGCGAGTAACGGCGGCGATATCTGGAATCACCATAGTTCACATAGACGTCGTTTTGTTTTGGCGATTCCAGGGGGGCTGTTTCACTCGTGGGGTGGTAAAAGCGAGAGCTAGGACCACAACAGTGCCAGCAACAGCGATACCAACAGTGTCAAGCCCAAATTCGCGTTTCATCAGTGGTCTTGCTGTTGAGGTGGCACCAACTCTCACTGTTATCATATTTTACGGCATAGTGCACTTAGTGACCACAGGGTCTTGCTATGCTGTCAAACCTCACTGTGTGTATGTAGAGGATTTCCCTGCTTCCCATAGGAATTAAGCGATTTTAACACGAGTAAGGGGTACATATAACCTATAATCGTACCAAATATGAAGAAGAACGGCTGTACCGTTCTGAAGTTATCTGCGTTTGAATTTGTCACTCCCTCCGTGCGTGTGCGTTGGTCGCTGTTCTTTTTTACTTCCTCCGTAGTGCGGCAGGGTTTCGGTTATTATTTTTGTCTCCCCCCCGGAGGCAGGCGGGAAGTGCTCGACACTGGCCACCAGAGCATGACAAACTTCAAACGCAGATATCTTCGTAACGGTGCTGCCAATTCTCTTCATATTTGGTATGATTATAGGTTATATGTATACCTTACTCATGTTAAGTTTCATTGCTTAATTCCTACGGGAAGTGTGTGAAAACCTTCTATATATGTAACTAACAAGAGGGTCGACCATCTCGCTTACAGCGGCGCCACAGTGGCAGTAACAGCGAGAGCCACTTGACTGATAAAACGGGTTCTGCCACTGTTGGTGCCGCTCGTGTCCCAAGTGCCATTCATGCTTGACTTCTAATGAAACGCAAACTGCCGCTTTCCTGCCACTCTTGCCAACAGCGAGACTTATAGCTCCTAGTGAAACAGCCCCCAGGAATTGCTGCGTTTCTCACTTTGTGTGTCTCCAACTTTAGTGCCACTGTGGTGCCGCTGTTGGCGAGAGGGTTGACCCTCTTGTTCTGAGCTCTCATTGGGGAGAGGCTTCCAAGCTCAACTAGACAAACTGATCGCTGAACGCCAAATCCTGCACACCGTAAGGATATATGACTTGAGAGGTGCTTCAATACGTAGGTCCATTCAATCTTATTTAATTAACAATCACCTGGGACCGCAGCGGACCTTGCAATAATTATGTCAGGTATAAACAACCTCACCAAGCGTAACAATAGAACAGTCTCATTTAGATATAGCGATATGGGGCAGGTAGTTGAGCTTGGCCATCTTTATTAGTCACGACCATTGTTATGAACGACAGTTTCAAGGCCAGAGTGTCCTATGGACGAAATATCTTGGGGGATCGGCCAATGATCCTGCCGGATGGATAGAGATTGGAAGGTGGACCAATGGGACCCTAACCTGAAACAAGGAGGAGGTCTGTTATCTACGGTTAACCCTTTCCCTACCGCGCCTAGCGTAGCGCGTAGTGCGTTAACCGCCGCGCCCCCTATAGCGAGTATATATACTACGTCCGACGTCACACGTTATCCAGGTGCCCTACATCCGGCGTTTTCCCCATAGGCCAGAACACGGCCCAACGCGCAGAGGGGTGCGTTACTAATTATTAAATTTAAATAACTTAGAGAAATAATTAGATTATTTAAATGATACCGAAGAAAAGAAGAGACTTCAGGCTATATTTTCATACCATTAATTATTGATTAGATCTATATTTAATAATTATATTAATATTTCTAAGTGCAGGAAGAATACGAGACATTTTTTTTTTCTCCATTGACACAAGCCTGTGGTTAGGCCCAATATAGCACTGAGCCTACGAAGTTCTGTATCTTTTATTTTATCGCGATGACATTATGTTTTTTTTGCATAAATAATAATAAAAAGACATGGAGAACACGTTTCTGGAGTTGTTTTTTGTGTAAAATCAATATGTTATGGAGAAATCATGAAAATGCGATAAGCCTCATAGGTGGCGCCTACCGCGCTCTGTCTTATAGTAGGCATAAGGCTTCGCATCATCTCTATGCTAACCCGCGTGGTGCGGAGAGTGTGTCATTTGTAGCAGCAGAACACGGATTATTAATATTAATCATATATATTCAACATCGCCATTACTACCAGAAAATAGAAGAGACATCAGGCTTTCTCATGGTGCCATTCGTTACATATAGGATTTACATTAGATGACGGCAAAATTCATCGGAAGTTACAGAACAAGTTGTGACAGTGTTCGCCATGTTATATGAATGGGCGTCCGAGGCAACTTCAACGATGACAGTGTGCTGGTTTGGTCTATTATGAACTATTCTACCCAATGACATCAATGATGCTGGACTGAATTAATATAAAAAGAGCCTGAGGAATCTGTCTGTGGCAGTGGTTTATACGGGGGAATGATCTTTATAGCAGAAATATTACATTTGCTTCATGCCTATCGGGGGCCGGCCGAGCGAGCTGTCATTGTCACTGTCAAGTGTCATTGACTCCAGTCTAATGTGAATCTAGGGAACGATCGCCAAAATAGGTCATTACGCAAATGGCCCCGTAGCATTAATATGATGATTTAAATGAGACTAAACCTACATATAGATGATCTATGGACTTGTAGGAATCTTCCCTTATATATTTTGTTATGTTTTATTGGCCGGTAATTATTAGAATTGGGATTTAGACAGAATGTATTCACTACGGCGTCCCATCACTACAAGTGCCAGCTCGACACTTGCAATGGCTTCACGTCTAAAGTTAATCTAGGGAACGATCGCCGAAATAGGTCATTAAGCAAATGGCCCGGTAGCATTAATACGATGATTTAAATGAGACTAAACCTACTATAGATGATCTATGGACTTGTAGGAATCTTCCCGTATATATTTTGTTAACTTTTATCGGCCAGAAGTGGTTAAAATTGGAATTTAGACTGAATGTATCCACTACGGCGTTCCAATGACAGTGACACTTATATTTTGCTTCGCACCCCAGAGAGGCCCAGCAGAAAATCATTAATTAATAATATTAATACCACGAAATTGATAACGGGAATACTACGGGAAAAAAGCCCAGACATCAGGCTATCTAACTGTCCAATTCATTATTCACGGGATTTATATTGCTCGACTAGATTGAATTTACGAAGTGGATATGTGAAAATGTGAACAATGACACTAAAACAAGATGCAGGAGAGAGAGTGACAGTGGTTCGACATCGCTTCGAAAATAATTAATATCTCCACAACGCCTGCATGGATCTACTTCAAATAAAAAAGAGGACAAGACAACATATTAAGGTAAGTGAATTTCCACATTTAATAATCATTTATTATGTATATGTATTTATTTCAGGTTGATAAAGGTACATAATATTACTAACATGCCTTACCTCTCCGAAAGAAGACATGCTCATATTCTGAATTATGCGTATAAGAGATCCCAAAATGAAAACAATATTGAGGTACCTCATGCAAGAATCAGACAGTATGAAGTCAAAATTCGAAAAATGCACATACCTAAACTTGAAATGTATATAAAAAAAAGAGCACTGAATGCCAAACGGCCAAAGCCTGGAACAAAATGACTCCAGTTCTTCGATCGACCCCTACATACAATGAGTTTAAGAAAATGACCAAAAAGGTCATGATGGAGTCTGTACCATCTGTCATATTTTGAAGTATTGACCTATAGAGGTATCACCTAAGACCTGACTTATTTGATTATAATTGGATAGAAAATTATTATATAACTACTATAATGAGATACATCTATGCCCTCCCCCCCCCCCCCCCCCCGCCACTGGATATTCATATATTGAGTAATATAGCTGAATTGTAATATTGATATGGGAGCTGACAGATACCAGCGAACCTATCGCTGACCATGGTCGTGGCGGAGTGATTCCGAAATGACGTCTCAGGCGATTGACCAATCAGCGGCCAGGATTTCAGAGAAAAGACAAGATATCAACATGGAGATTTAAACGTCCCTAAGTGGATTTGGGAAGTAATTTGATCTTTTCAGATATTGCAATTCTTTTCTATTGTCAGTGAAAGGTGTGAGATAAATTTATAACCGCATTCAAATTGTAAAATAAACAATACTCCACTTGTTTGGATGCACCGCAATCATCACTCGGCTTCGCCTCAATGACGATTGCGGAGTATCTGAACTTGTGGAGTGTTGTCTATTCATAGGATTCTCGACGCAGTCCTATATAAGTACTTTCTATCTTAAATGGCCACGTCTCCTTCTATATATTGAAATCCATATTTGTCCTCAATTTCAGAGGGTACCATCGACCTCTTACGACTAACAACATCGTTCAACTGCAAAGACCCTGCTGAAATCCCATCTTACTATCAGGATGTCATATGCTACATTTTGTTTGATAAAAATATTGTTGTGTAGACCTTCATTCTGTCACTCCCTCTCATTCCGGCGGGCGTTAGGGGTGTTTGCAGACTTCCAAATCTTAAGACAGTTATATACACGTGTACATCTACACACTATTGTAACAAAAGCATCCTTAAAGGTTGTCGTAGTGTAGGTAAGTATTTAATATGCATGCATTTATTACAGGTCTTGGCCTATACACCTGCTTCACCATGTTAACGCCAATACGATATTTAGGAAAAATATCCAATGGTGGATTATGTCAACTCATAATAGTCAATGTGAAGTGTGAGATAAATTCAGAAACCCATTCAAGTTTAGGGTCAGAGCTCGATCCCATCCCGTTCACACTGTGCGATTTCACGCGCTAGTCCCTGGCAGATACCGCTAGTCGCCGACTGGGCGTACCGAGGTACGTCCTGTTGGACGGTGTGAACGGGGCATTAGGTAACACGGCGCTTAAGTTATCATTTTCCAGAAATAAGTCCAAATGTAGGAGTTTATATATATATAATCTATTTGGGGAAGGAGTTCATTTAGTATCAGAGGACAGAGACTTCGCAGAGCGAGAGGGATGTTGAGCCCTTTCTTGCCATAGACTCCACAGTCACGTAGCGGCCCCAAACGGAGCGTTTACAAATTAACTCCAATCCATGTGCTGTGTTGAGTGGTACGGGGCCAGTCCACCACGTGGCGCAGTCTGTGACGTCACGAGACTCACGTCGGTGGAGAGTCGTCTGCTCGCCGCCAATGGAGATGCGTATGGATGGCAAAGGGTAGATTCCTAGAAAATAAACAAGAGTATGTTAAATTTATTAAACAGGAAACTTTTCGTTATAAAATAATATGTGAGCATACATTTATAGGCCTAAAATGTACTACTGGCAAAATGAAACGTTCAAAATAGATGTCAGGCATCCATAAAAAGCAAACAAGATTTAGTCGCCGACTATAAAATGTTGACCAGTGTTGTGGGAATATGACGCCTATAGTAGTTCATACTTCTGTAGAACGCAACTAAACATTTTTGCTTGTAGTCATATTTTCTTCCTTTCGAAGGATAGTTTCTTTTATCTCGTCTACCTCTCACTTTAGATTTTACATACATGTTAAAGCCTGATATAGTTATGAGAATGTATATGGTGTATGATATGAAGACCGAGCAATCCATTAACTCTTTCTGTCCGAACCTGATTGGAAAGCACAGGCACTAAAGGACGAGGCATAATACCTCTATAAACCCCAAGGGGACGAGACTATCGCCGTATGGTGTCTGTTTGTCGGATGGGTGCCACTTAGCAACCTTTAAATACCAGTTACTATAGTTACTTATCGAATACCCACAGAGTATAATGATGGACATGGTATTTTTTATTAGTTGTGTAAAAATGGTGTAAATCTATTCATCATTTCTCATAAAACATAACGTTTGTGATGATGATACATAAACATAAATATATTTTTAAACAATGCCTGGAGGCATTCCTCGTCCCCTGGGTGGGAATGCCTCCAGGCGTTCCTCTTCCCCTGGGTGGGAATGCCTCCAGGCGTTCCTCGTCCCCTGGGTGGGAATGCCTCCAGGCATTGCTCGGACTTAAAGACTTAAAGTGTCTCTTTCGACAATAGTAGATACTGATTATACGGAATCATCTGAAATTCTCGATATATTTCATAGAGATGCGCATCGGTGAGGTAATACTGCATTTCGATGAACTGTGACATACCTGTGAGTTTAACCGAGGTAACATTCTTTGATGTTCCCAGGTCAAGTCGGAACCATGGCACAAACTCCCAGCTTGTCTCAGAACATGTTGTGACGTTATTGTCTATGGCGAGAGTGCTGTGTGCCTCATTGAGTGTGCTGCTCTGGTAGGTGGCGAAGTTCGGCGTAGTTAGAACTGGAAACAGGGGGATTAGAACCTAATTAGGACAAGACCTATTCTTTTGTCTTTTAATGATAGGTATTTCTAACACTTCACTGTTTCTATGAATATTATAAATATATCAAGGATAAAAGATTATCCGATCCCCTCGAGAATAGTCAAATCAAATCATCGTAACCGATCACTTATAACACATCTAATACGAAAGAAAACGCCTTTTGGTCATTGTACCTTATACTCTCTGGGTATATACGATATCACGTACATTACGATACCACATGTATACATTATAGAACTGACCTTGTATTAACAAATATATCGATACATTTGTTTTTAGCTTGTAGAATTGGATTTTAATATATGTGTTTATATCCTGAAACAATCCGTGAGAAATTGACCATAGAGGCTGTCTCATGGGTACATTAAACGATTGACTTTCAGATATGGCACACTTCTGTTCACCATAATTTTGATTTATAACATTGAACACCCCTACCTTCTACCATGTTAGCCCTATGTCTTATATTGTTCAACGCATGCAATAGGCCAATAGATAGATAAACTTTACCTGTTATATGTTGTCCTCTTCCCTTCTCTGGAGTGACAATGATAATACACACGAGAAGAGCAAGGTACCGAGCCATGTCGCCATGTATGTACTACTGGCATCCCTAGTAACGGACGGCAATCAAGTGAGTTGTCTAGAGTGGTGGAGGAGGCTTATGTAGTGGTCAGAGTAACTTCGTCATGCCAAGCCTTTGTGGGTTTAATACCAGGAAGGTTTGTCAACTGGTATAGGCGGGAACATATATTATGGGGCGTTGTCTGTTTAATAGTCTTTGTTCATGTTACTTTGAATAATACTGAAATATTATACCCTGCATTGTATCCTAGATAATGAGACCTATACCATTATATATCATTGCCAAAACATCTGATACTAAACTATAAAAAATCAATTTGAAAAAAAACTGCACTCAAACAAACAAAAAGCAATGTGCAAAAGTAAGCAGTCCGAGAATAACAGTTCTACAAAAAAGTAAATAAATACAGTATAGTTTATATGACAGATATAAGAATATTCTAATGGTATCCTCATAGACTATGATATCTTAAATAGACCGAAGGGTCACTATCACCCATAAAAAGTATAGATTAATATTAATAACTGGAGTTTACAAACAAGTTCTTAGTCAATGGGATAATAGGACGGATCGTATATGAACATTTTAAATAAGATACCAAACCCGTATTTAGTAAAGAGTTGAGAATTGAAGATATAACATCCTATGAAGCCTAAATTCGCAAACCCCTGTGCTTCCGAGAAAAGCGCGGCATACGATCGGGGAGGTGCCCTTTGTCTACCCGACCGTTTTCGTCTTATCCTCTCGCATTTAGATTCTCTGGTCGCCTTTATGATAAATATCGATCAGAGGGACAATTAATCCGCAGGCACAGCAGTTACCGGTCGGTAATGACTTGTGGAGGAAGCGGGACTGCCTGTGACCCAGCCTCACATCCGCTGATGGTTTGTTTTGTAGCGACCAGCTTATGTTATGAACTGCGAGTAATTAGGAGAATCGATAGTCGACAGTTTATCTTGATCAGGCTAAAATAAACATTTCTAATTACAAAATCCCTTAGTTAATCAATCGATACAAAAATGGCCGCTGGGTGAAAAGATTGTGGCATTGTTCTTACCTTGGCTGCACGTTTGATTTTAATGTTGAGGTGGCTCATCAAAGAAATCACACCTGTCACTATAGACTCATTCATTATATCACATAAGCATCATATTGATTTCATAATTAGTGAATTTAAAACGACATTCCTCATAAGAGGACTGCTGTTCCATTTCGCCTCTGGTCTTTCCTATCAGCTTCGGTTATACTGATTCCAGAAAGAACACCCGTTGTTTCATCATCTACATTTACTAATCTTAGCTACTTGTCATGAGTAGTATATGAAACATTGTTAGTTTTAGACCTGATTTTACTCACAGGTTCTATATAATATATAGTGCGTTCACGCACCGCGCCGCCTTCGGGTTATATATATGTGAACTATTTTATCTAAACAATAGGTGGTGCTTACGTGGAGTTTCCAGTCATTTATATGATTCTTTTCTAATAATAAGTCGAACAGAGGGGAATAGATAATACATTACCATGATGTTCGATCTGCGTGGTCGTATTCTCCTTTTGATGAACACTACGCAATACTACGCGTCAACTACGTGGAGAATACAACCACGCAGATTAACATCATAGAATATTGTGTATTCATTAACCATCTCCCTGATGCAGTAGTTAAATGTGATGAAGTCGTATGAAATGGTGAAAGTAGATATATTGATGGAAAAGGAGGTCTTGGACATTTGTAGCGTTTTCCTTTACAATGCCTTCACAAAACCACATTCCGGAACCATCTTCGTTCCTGCCTTGAATTCAGGCTTATACATAGAGTCACTTAAATTGAGCAGTTTAAGCTGGTGGAAGATCATCTTCTCGCACAATAAATGACATCCATTCACGACCTCCTTCAAAACCATTTTTGTCATTCATAACATCCTCTTCAGCTTGCTTCATATCCTCCTCTGTGCTCATAATCAGGGGACCTGCAATAAAGTGTAGATCCTTTTTAGATATGTTTATCAATTTCTGTTGAAATGTTCATCCAATGAATAGACTATATACAGATATCCAATACAGCAGTCGCGATTAGATCCAGGAGGGAACAATTTGTAAAGAAAGATAGATGATGATGAGGGTATTAACTTTATATTTACACCTAAATACCTGGTTACATTTCTTTATATATTTGATGATGTAGTACTTAGCTAATATCAAAAGTCTCACTAAGATATATCCTCTTAGACTAGTTTCATTGTCATAACAGATCAGTAACCATGGCAACCAAGATAGGTCCATTATTGAGCGCGGGAAATCGCGCTCATATACGTCATCTAGAGAGGTTAGAATGCTCACACAGGCTTTCAGCTTACTGCAGAGAATCTAACACTTTGCTATCAATGTCCCAACTATAAAGGCCTGGGTAAATGAGCAGGGATCCAGTATCCCAGTCTGACCATACCCATGCCCCACTACTGACTTGGTTCCTAAAAATAGAATTTTTATTTTATAGTCTTTTTTGGGACAAAATATTAACTATATCAATCCTGTCATTAAATAACAGACACTTAGTTATGGATACTGTCATTTGCTACTAGAAAAGGAAACTATTAGATGATAATAATGACTAAATACGTATGTTCAAATCTGATGGGACACACCAACCCCCTCCCCTGCCCACTCCCACCCCCACTGACTTCTTCTACTAACAGTCACAAACTGATGGGACAGATTCCCCTACATGGCACAGTGCCAGAAAACCTGTTTGACCAGTTATTCACGCTTGTGCTTTTAGTGACTACAGACCAACCCCCTCCCCTGCCCACTCCCACCACCACCCCCACACCTACTCACTGACTTCTTCTACTAACAGTCAGAACCTGATGGGACAGATTCCCCTACATGGCACAGTGCCAGAAAACCTGTTTGACCAGTTATTCACCCTTGTGCTTTTAGTGACTACAGACCAACCCCCTCCCCTGCCCACTCCCACCCCCACCCCAACACCTACTCACTGACTTCTTCTACTAACAGTCAGAAACTACATCATTTATGTATAATAGAAACAATGTCAGACCAAGGTTTGGGCCCTGTGGGTTATTCACCCTTGTGCTCTTACTGACCATTTAACAACAATTAAAGGAAGAATGATTGGGACTAAGCCATAATGTTTGCAGATAGTTGTATTATCAAGGTGGTTATTATGTGAGAGTTTATTGTACTTAAGAAGTATGGCGCTCATCCATTGTAAATGGAAATATCATTAGCTCCTAGTCTCTATGAAACGCAGTTTCAGTCGTCTTGTCTTATTATACCCTCTAGAATATGTATACAGTTTACCGTAAATAGACGTAGAAGTGGGTCAAAGGTGAAATGTCGCCACGCAGACCGTGCAGTATACACTATTTATACTCGATGCCCCAGAGCGAGAAGTAACTATTATTGCACCATGATACAGATGCAGATAAGGGACTGAACACCCCAGAGGTAAAAACAATTACACCAAATAATTTTAAGACAGAAACCACTCCCCCAAAATTAGAACCTCAGAACAAGAAAGCAGTAACGCCAAAAACATTGACCCCGACAAAAACCAGTGTAAATACAAACCCAGAGACCTTGAAAATAACTGTAGAAAATCCACCCCAAAATCCTGAGACTGTAGAACAACTAACCTCCACACGTAAAGTGATTAGACCCCATTACCTCAACCATGAACGCTGTCCAATAGCACCAGCTTCAACCGGAGACTCCGTCCCCACTGAAAACTATCCTATTTATCGCGGTCCACCGATGATACCCTCTTCAGGGGTCCTCATTGACATATATCATATTGTTAAGAAAATAAGCCAAAGAGTAGGATGGGCCATGTACCGACAAATGCAGAAACAATCTTTAATGTAATTAACGAACGACGCCCATGTAGACATAGACACCTTTACATGTAAATTATAAAAAAAAATTCCCAGACTTCAAAACAGGACAAAAACTGCATACCACACTAAGGAAATGTTACCATGATAATGTATTTATAGACTAAGAAATTAAAAAAGACTTTTACCTAGAATAAGTTTGTATAATACTTGATAGACAGTACAGTCTAGAAGTCAAGCTTAAACTATTCTAAGCGTTAAAAATTATACGCAAATGTAACTTGAATACAAGAAACCATACACGTTGCCATAGCAACAACCTGATTTAGTACTCAACATATGTACCTCAGGAGAGTAAAATGAAAATCTGTACACCTGATGAAGGCCAACCTCTAGGCCGAAACGTTGTGTCACGCCAAATAATTGTATCTAATCATAAGTAACTTGAATAAATCTTAATCCATTGAATTAAAATTTCTGGTGTTTGTTGGTTGTGTGAGATTTCTACCTAGATATTATTTTATAGCTCCGTGGTCGTATCACCTACATATATATACTGGCCACTGCTACCCATGACGTATTTATTGCCATATATCACAATATGAAAATGTGAATATGTGATATCGTTATTTTTTAGTTATGATGATAGGAAAACAGGCTGGCTGTCTTTGTTTAAAACAGATATCTTCCTCTTCCTTTCCGCTTCGAGATTTATCTGATCATTAATTTCCCCGCATATTTCTGACATTCGAAGTCAGCTAGTTTTGACAAAGAAGTGTGTGTACGGGTGTACAATAAATAGCCAATATACAAGGAATGTGACAGGACGTGCGATCGGCTTTAGCGACTGCTGGTATGTGGCAGCGTTCACTCGGCCGTTTCGCGGCTTTTGAGTTAATTTATTCCGGTCACTTTCAAAGCATGGCACACACTGGTTCCTTCCAGTCACATGGTGATCTAATTAGCACCCGATTGGTGCAGATTAAGACAAAGAGAGGCGGGAAGCATGTGAGGCCAATCATTTGTGCTGGTTCATCAGTGTTTGTTGACACTGACCGAGGGGAGCCGGTTTGTTATTGTGTGGTGGCGCCCTCTGTAGTGGACTGGGTGAAGCAAGTGTATTGCTGGGCTGTACTCTCTGGTGGAGGGTCAGGGAGTTAGGAGTGTGTGTACAGTGTCTGTCCAGAAGTATAGGACTGTCTGGACCATACCAACAGTTTCAATTGCGTACAATATCGTCAGGCTATCATTGGCTGATCTTTGTATATGTAACGTCCACTAGTTTGTGGATGTTTTAATGTGTGTTTCACCCCCATATTGGGAGTGTAAAAGTGATTGTGCTTGTTTGGAATGATTTTAATGGAATTCATTTTGAAGACCGCCACATGGAGTCGCCTTCGCGTTGATCGGGGTGTGGGTGAATAAATGTGAGACAAAATGATTCGCGTAACCGTTTGCGTCCCTGGTCCCGGATGTGGGTGTGGGGCGAATAGTGTAGAGCCGTGACGCCCCCTAGGAGATATTTGTAGAGACGTGACACCCCCTAGGAGATATTTCATGAATCTACTAACTTCTTGTCACGGACGCCATCTGGTGGTATAATTCTCACTCACCAATAGAACATGTCAGAATCCTATTTTTAATGTGTGCTTATAATCAGACTTTTATTTCCATTGTGGAAATGACTATCAGACCTATCAAAGTCTCAAATTATTTCCATCGTGGAAATGACTATCAAAGTCTCAAATTATTTTCGATCGTGGAAAATGACTATCAGACCTATCAAAGTCTCAAATGACTATCGAGTCCTAACTTTCCACTGTAGAAATGTCTTAAATGGTTATCAAAGTCTTAATATTTCATAAACTTTGTCGTAATAAACTAGACATTTAGCCCGTGTCGAGAGGGTGAATGTTCAATACGAGTAACCTTGAACTATGACATAGTTCGATCGCAGTCTGAACGTTCTCTCCTACTCGATGGTGCACCCCCAGGAGCGTTAAAACTGAAGATCTAAGGCAGTGTAATCCCCATCAATAGAGCATGTCAGAATCTAACTTTAGCGTGTGCTGATAATCAGACTCTATTTCCATCGCGGAAAATGAATATCACACCTATCACAAAGTCTCAAATTATTTTCCATCGCGGAAAATGACTATCACACCTATCAAAGTCTCTTCCACCGCGAAAATGATTATCAGACCCTAACTCTATTATGGAAAATATGAATAGTTAAATATCTAAGCATTACGAAGTCAAAATTGTTTGAGTTTAAGCTGTAACACGTATCGAGCGTGTACACACCCTCCAGGGAGGAGTGACAAGCGAGCAGTGGCGCCAACTGGTAGATCTTAGTCGCATTCCGCGTGTTGATCGAAATCCCCCCCCCCCCCACGAGACGATAGATGTCGTAACGAACGCATATGAGCTACGTCTTTATATAGTTGACCACCAGGCGGTTCAAACAAAGTGAACCTGGTAAAATTCAATGTTCGATATCTCCGCTAATATTCCACCTAGAAACCCGTATCCTGCGTCAAACGAAAGGCGCTCGCATGCTCTAACTCACGTATCAACTTTTATTTACCCTCATCAAGTTTTCATAGAGCTTAGAGCGGAAATGCGACACTGAGCTTCGATTCCAGAAAAGGGGCGGTTCAAACGCGAGCTGCGTTTTTATAATCGAGCACCACCGGGCGGTTCAAACAAAGGGAACAGGATAAAATTCAATGTTCGATATCTCCACTAATATTCCCCCTAGAAACTTGTATCCTGCGTCAAACGAAAGGCGCTCACGTACCGATTTTTATTTACTCTCATCAAGTTTTCATAGAGCTTAGAGCGGAGATGTGACACTGAGCTTCGATTCCAGAAAAGGGGCGGTGCAAACATCGTCGCTGATTGGTCGACAACAATTATATAGTTTCCGCCTATGCCATACGGCTTCAACCGAAGAGTGCGTCCTAACAGGTCCGGGACTTTGATCGTATTCTTTACAAGTTCTAGTTGAGCGCGGGAAATCGCGCTAATATACGTCATCTAGAGTTTAGCTCTGAGTTTATTGAAACATTCTTACTTTTATTTAATGAAATGATTTAGGTATACCACGCTCTTCCATTATAAATGGAAACAATATTTGCTCCTAGTGTTCGCTGGTTGTCGACATAGTATCGTGATAGACTCTTGAACTGTAACCCATAATTATCCAGTTTAACTGTTTTAAGATGCTTCTTTCTTCTCGCTAAATAATTATATTCTATTTTATTTTCAGGTGAATTTAACACATGTAACAAGATCATGTGAGTATTATTTATAATGTCAGATAAAGTGGTTGCATTTGCTGAAAAATTGGATGAAAATAATCAGGTAATCTCCGCATGTAATTTGTCCTCCATATATTAAAATCGATTTTGATAAAATTACAAAAACAAGCAAAGCCGCCTTAGAACTAAATAAAAAATTTAATATTTTCCCTTCATTATATGAAACATGTATAGAATTTATTTCTTGTTCATATGAGCTGAATGAGCTTGCAAAAAAAACTGTTCCCGTTAATATTTATGAAGATATAGAAATTTTCATTCAAAATCAATTTTCATTTCCTCGACATACCAAGGCAACACAAGAAATGATTCATTTAATGACAGCTGTAACTTTAATGCGTCATCATTTAAGCTATTACGTATATTATGAAGACTCTACAGTTTTATGTTAAATATGAAAAAGAAAAAAACTCAAAGGAAATAATTTGTTCTTGCTCGGCGTGTAATATAATTGGTAATCCTCTTTTAAAAATTTCAGAAATTAGTGAAAAATGTATTGAAAGATTACATGAGAAAAGAATAGACAGAAGAACTATTTTCAATTTGAATACAAAAGTTCATTCCATTCTTATAGAACCTCCAACTGTGTTTCAATTTGGAACTACTTGTCAGCAGTTACATTACTTTTGTTGATTAATAGATTGAGAAAGAGCAACATTATCAAATGGAAACAGGAAAGTTAATTTTTCTCACAAAAAATAACCCAATAGAGGGCGATGAAATTGATTGTTAAATATGTGAGTGCAAAAAATACTCAAATTTAAGATGAATTTTTCCAAATAAGATATATAAATCCAAGAGAGATATATAATATAAATATAAAACTGAGTAAGATAGTGAAAGATCAGAGTGATTATATATCAATGAGGAGTGTTGATTTCATAGACCATATTAATTACGTTAATAGAGGGTCAACTATTTTAACTCTAATGAATATGTCATGTTCTCCTACATGCATAATAGATATAAATTCTTTATATAAGAAGAACCCTTCTAAATGTAAAATTTATAATGGTTAAGCTATCTTAAAAGAGAAAGATTATACTTTAAAAATAACCTCTGCAGCTTTCATTAGTTTTTTTGCATAAATCTTTTTCATATATCATATATAATATTGAAGATTTTATAAGAAAAACACTGAAACCAATTTCTCCTTTTTTTTCTCTTGAGATACACAAAGCTATACAATTAACATTTAAGTTCATATTTGAGAGAGATATTCCATTTTGTCATTTTTGTTGGAAATTTTATAATGAATATAACAGTAAATATGATATAAATATAAAAGAATCTAATGATATAGAATCATATTGGGTATCTATTAGAAATTCGTGTTCATTAAAAGAAAATAACTATTCCTATTTTCGCATCAAATATAAATCATGTAAAAGTCCTTTGCTTACATTCTCTTATACCTTTGTTGGAACTTGCGTAACTAAAGATTTACTTCATTTTAAAGAAATATGTGATGATATTAAAAAGATTGAATAATTGAGTGTAAATATACTACATTATTAAAGATCATATAAAGTAACCTGAAAATCATCTTGTAGTTTAGCGGGAGTTTCTTAGGGTTGTTTCTGAAATTCTGCGTGCTAGTTAATAGAGATTTCTGTGTGATAGTCTATCTATATACTGAAATATGGAAAGTATTGTAGAAAGTATCATAGAGTGTATAGTTTTAAATCTGCTTGAAAAAGATAAAAATAATGATATATATTGGAAAAAAGTTTCTGAAGAGAAAAATCATATACTTCATATGATATATCTAAATGTTTCGCAAAACCATAAAAGTATATCTATGAAATATATGCCTAAAATAAAGAGCTACATATATGTTTCACTATATAGAAATCTGAAAAATGATATAAATACCAAGAAGATCAGTCAATACATTAAGACATTAAATAGTAAAGAAATAAAAAGAGATACTTTTTCTAATGATAGTATCATATTCACTTTTTTGTGTAGCATATTGTGTATTCCCTTATGTATATATAGAGGTAGTCATGCAGGAAATATTCATTTCACTCCTTCTGAAAGAATTGATAAACCAGCAGGGTCATTAGTTATTCAGTGGAATACAAATAAATTGACATATGTAACAACTAATATAATGCTGCTTTCATCATCTAGTATATTTTCACAAAAGAAAAACAATGATGAATTATTTACTTCACCTTCAAACTATCTCAATTTTTCTGAGAATGTTCTTTCTGCTCTAAGTGAACAAGAAAAATCATTGTCTGATAGTGAGAGTGATAAAAATACAACTCCAAGTTTTAAGAAGAATAGACTTAAAAGAAAGATCAGTAATCTTTCTAATGAAAAGAGACTCATAGATAGTGAGAGTGATAGAACTCTTTATAAAAAAGAAAAAAAAGTTTTAAAAAAAGAGAAAGTCCTAATGACAAGGTTCATAATGATATCGAATTGTCATCTGAAAGTGATTTCCATTCTTTACCACCCAAAAAAGCCAATCTAGATCAAATATTAGAAAAAGATTTAAGAATAAGTTCATCTTCTTCCTCTCCTTTAGCAGAAGATGATGAGAAAACTATAAATAAAAAAAATGAATTTGATATAGAATATGAAAAACTAAGGAAAGCATCTCCGCACACACCAAAAATTAAACTATCGGAAGAAGTAAATAGTCTCAGAAAAATACCAGTAACTGGTACTATGTATCAAAAAGAGACAGATATTTTTTTTTTTTTTGAAAGCAGTTTATTGAGGTTATCTGTTGACATACATCATCATTGGTCGTACATTTATCATTGCTGAAGTCTTTGTTACATAGTTGTTATAAAGCAAGATAATTTGTGTAAATATATCGAAATTACATCCAGGTTGCTGAAACATGCGGAAGTAATGCAACATAACATTCTTCCTGAAAATATGAATACTTGCTCTTGTTGTCCAATTCATTGTTCTACAGCATTATCCAAAGCTGCTAAAAATAAAAGAGGACCTATAAAAAATAAAAAAATTGAATTATTTGTATGTGAACACTGTAAGTTGACATATCCTTCTTTAACTATATTAAATTTACATAAGCAAAGGAAACATTTGATTTATGATCCTAAGAAATTACTTTTTTCTCTGGTATATCTCAGACCATCAAATGCATTAGAATATAAACTACAACAATAATATTTCTATTTCAGATTCAGGTAATTATATCTTTCAACAATATGAAAATAGAAAGAGGTAAAACCAGATTGTTTGGGTATAAATAAGAAAAAATTTGCACAGATTTCTAGATAAAATTCCTCTACATATATTGATATTATCTGGAGATTATTTACAAACCGATTCATATTTGAATATTTATGGCGTAAAATAGAAAGCGATGCTTCATTTTCGGTAACTTTTTTAATTCATTTATGTTATTATTTGGGAGAAAACCACCCTCACACTGAAAAAGTGCTGAAATTCTTAGAGTTGTGTTTGAAAAAAAAAAAGAGTGAAATTCAATTTATTACGTGGTACACCAAACTATATCACTCGCAAATCGAATAAACTCATGCGGAATTATATACGATATTCAACTTATAGAATGGCGAAAGTATATACTGATCAATGCAGCAGATGTCTTGCGGAGATTTCTTATGAAAAAAGATCAGAATCTACATATACGCAATGTTGTCTCAAACTTATTCATAAAAGATGCTGGGAACAATTTGGTTTAAGGGATTATGAATGTTATTTCTGTAAGTTCAATTATTTGCAAACAGTAGATACTAATAGTCTTTATTTCAATCATAGAGTACATATTCTAAAAAAAATTTTTCCGCAATATTTGGTATATTTCATACAGCATCATTTTCCATAACCACTTTCATATGGGTAAATTACCTTAAGATAACGCATTCTATACATAGCATCGTAAGAATTCCATAATGATACACACAATGCTGCTTACAACACATGCATGAACAATAGTGTACAACCTAAGTATATTTCCGCAATATTTGGTATATTTCATACAGCATCATTTTCCACAACCACTTTCATATGGGTAAATTATCTTAAGATAATGCATTCCATACATAGCATCGTAAGAATTCCATAATAATCAAAATGACTTCCTTAGATAAAGATTTTTATATTCATTTACCTTCAAATACAATAAATGCATCAAAAACAAATTATACCAGTCATTACTATGTTACATTACCTACGGAAATGCATTTACCTGGAAAATGGTGTGTTGGCTTAGTGCAAGCCGACATACCTATAAGCTGGTATAATCTACCTGAACATCCCGATGCAGAAAGATCTATTGTGCTATCAAGGAAACAATTTAAAGTTATAACAGAAGATAATCGTTTAGATTCAATGGATGATGTAACAAACATAGAACAATCATTTCATATAGGTGTCATCCCTTATGGGATATATAATCGTAACATAGATGTTATAATGCAATTAAATCAAACTCTAAAAAATATTGCTAAACCTATGGAAGATAGAGAAAATTGTCCACGTTTCACATGTTTCGTATATAATAAACGTAATAGATTAACAACTCTGATAGTAGGTATGGGAGATACAGTAATATTGTCACGAAAATTAGTGGAAATTTTAGATTTGCACACTTGTACTAGAACTAGTTATACCATAAATGTATATAAAACAATATATGCATTCAAAGGTCCCCCTGTAGATGATACAAACTATTTAGATTTCGTTAAAATGAGAAGCGAAAAAGCTTGCGAGAAATACAGATATGAAGCTACTTTCTTAACTGATAGTTTATCTAATACTTCTGCAAATATAGCCATATATTCGAATATAGTCGATTACGGTATTGTAGGTAATACTTTTTCAAGAATATTAAGAACTATAAAAGGAACCGGCGTATTTGGAGATAACCTGAACAAAATATATACATCCCCTCAATATCGAAAAATAGCCTGTGATAAGATAAAAGAAATAGAAGTATTACTTACCGATGATAGAAGTAATAAAATCCAGTTTCAGTATGGAAAGGTGATGCTAGTATTACATTTCAAGAAAAGAGAAGAGACATAATACCACAAATAGAACGAAGAAGAGCATTAGGAGATTTGATTATAGATTATGATTACATACCCAAATCCGAAATATTGGATGTGCAATTGTTTCCTAGCAATAAATCCTCATCTACATGCAAAAAAAATTAAGAAAACTATCACAAATTTGGAGGTATTAAATTTCAATTATCATTGAAAGTTTTGTTAGGAAAGTTTTCTATAGAAACAGGCATATATCATGAAATACAACCATGGTTTCAGAGTAATGTCTCTTTCATTTATGATGGAATATTCATTAAGAATAAAGTAACTTCTTGTGGGACTATCTTAAGTTTTTTCGATGCTTTTTTGCAAATGGGATCAGGCTGGTTTCTGAAAAAAATTATTGTTCTTCGATTAAGTATTTTCAAATATAACCCTTTCGGAGGATGTTCTCCCATCATATCGCCTCCATTTATTAAACGTAAGAAATCTTTAATAAATGTAAAATGTTGAGACAATAAATGTTTTATATATAGCATCTTAGCAGCTTTAAATAAAAAAAAAATCCTCAAAGAAGTTCTTCTTATATAGATATATTACCTTCTCTGAATATCAATTCGCTTTCTTACCCGACTAAACTCAATGAAATTCCTCTTTTCGAAAAAAACAATAATCTAACTATTAATGTTTACGGCTTCCATAAAATACAAAATATTCATCAACCATACCCTTTACATATTTCAAACAATTTCAATACATAATTAAGCAAAAAACACATTAATTTACTTCTATATCATGATCATTATCTACTTAGACAGTAGACATTTCTGCTATAAATGTCTGATATCATTCAATGATAAACTACAGCTTTATAAACATCGTAAAAATAATTGTGATGACATAAAATATACAGGTCAATCATATATTATGCCTAAAAAAGGAGATAAATTAAAATTCACATATTTAAGGAAGCAAATAAAAACTCCATTTGTGATTTATGCTGATTTTGAAACGTACCAAGAAGCTATATACGATGTATCAAATAAAAATAGACGCATTAAATCGCAACATAAATTAACTGCTTTCGGAGCTATATGTATTTGTAAATATGAAGAACTAAGCAAACCTCCGCATATCTATAAAGGGAAAAATGTCATAAAAAAATTCATAGAATATATATATCTAATTAGAGCAGAAATATCTTACATATTAGATAACAATAGAAAAGAAATGAACCTAACACCAGATGATATTGTGCATCTAAGAAATCAGTCTAGTTGTTATCTATGTGGAATAAATTTCAAAGACTCTAAAACAAAAAAGTTATAGACCATGCTCATTTAGGTAGAGAAGGAAAATATAGAGATGTTAATTATGTATGTAACACTTGCAATCTCACACATAGTGCATTGAAGTTCGAAACTCTTAAAATACCTATAATTATGCATAACTCTATGTCTTTCGATAATCATTTCATAGTTCAAAAAATGTATAAATATGTAAAAAGTGAAATGAAGGTTTTACCTCGTTCTTCTGAATTTTTTTTCGCTATTTTCCTAGGTAATTTTGTTTTTATTGATTCTTTCCAATTCTTAGCTAGCTCTTTAAATGATTTAACGACTTTGTTAGTCAAAGATCATCCGGAAAAATTAAAGGAAACCGAGAAATATATGAAAGATATCGCTTTCAAACCTTATGTAACTAGAAAAGGTGTAATGTGTTATGATAACTCTTTAACCAATAAACATATATCAGACAAAGAATATGAACATGCCCTACATATGTATAAAATTCTCAAATGTGAGAATCTTGCAGATTATCTGTATGAATATTTAAAAATTGATGTGCTCTTGTTATGTGATATTTTCGAATCATTTAGAGAAACAAGTCTAGATTATTATGGATTAGATCCAGCTAAATGTCTCAGTGCACCATCATTAAGTTATGACGCAATGTTGAAATATACTAAAATTGAATTAGAATTACTTGATGATATAGAAATGTATGCTTTTATTGAAAAAGGTATTAGAGGACGTATGACTAATGTAATCCATAGATACAGTACTTTGGAAAAAAAAGGAGAGCATACATTATACCTCGATTGCGTCAATTTATATGGACATGCTATGAGTCAATCTTTACCTTATTCTAAATTCAAATGGTTAAATGAGAAAGAATGTGCCTCTTTTAACTTGGAAAGCATATAAAAAAAATCAAATATTGGATATATCTTAGAAGTAACTTTATCTTATATCCATTAGCTCCTGAAAAGAAACCTATAAATGAAGATATGCTGTCTCCTTATTGTCTATCTATTTTAGATAAATTCAACTTGAAATACAACAAAATTTGTAAACTCATCTCTACCTTAAATACTAAAAAGAAATATGTAGCACATTATAGGAATTTACAATTATACATCTCTCTAGGTATGAAACTTGTGGAAATCCATAGAATATTATCATTTAAACAATCTAGATGGATGAAACCATATATAGATTTCAATAATACTAAAAGGAAACAGGCAGTATCATCATTCGATAAAGATTTTTTCAAATTAATGAATAATTCAGCTTTCGGTAAAACTATGGAAAATGTAAAGAAATGAATATGTGTTTAACATCAGACAGGGTGAAATGTCAAAAACATATAAAAAAACGAATTTTCAATCTCTCCATATATTTAACAAAGATTTCGTTAGTATAAGGTATCTTAAATCTAAAATAACATTAAATAAACCAATATATCTAGGTTTCTCTATTTTAGATTTATCTAAATATCACATGTTCGATTTCCATTATAATAAGATGTCAAAAATGTGATATATAAGATAGACAATATTGAATGTGAAAAACATTTGAAATATAATTCTTATTTTTTCGATTTTTCAAACCTCCCTATAGAGCAATATTTACATGATATGAAAAATTGTAAAGTATTAGGAAAATTCAAGGATGAATCTGGAAGAAAAAAAATATTGGAATTTATAGGACTGAAACCTGAAATGTATTCTATCTTATATGAAGATGGTGTGAATAATAAACGAGTTAAAGGTATAAAGAAAAGAACCATTGATACATTATCGCATAATAAATTTAAAGATGTTTTGAAACAATTTGATACTCTTCATGTATACTATCATACTATCCGAAGTTTAAAACATAAAGTATATACATTAACAGAAAGAACATGAAACATCTCTGAGATGCTTACCTTGAACTTATCAAAATTGAAATCTTGAAAGACATTTCTAAGTAAGAATACATTCAAAATGAATAAATCTCCTAGATTAACGCTTTCCTTAGGAAATGAGAAATGCATAGATATTACCTCTTTCAAAAATAACACATATCTACACATACATGATATGAGAAAAGGAAAAAAATTTAACTTTAAACAAATCTGATATAAGAGAATTCTTTAAAAAGAAGAACGAAATTTATTCAACTATTAAGAAAATTGAAAAAAAAGCTGAAAAATTGAAAGATGAAACTATTTCAAAATAAGTTCTGAAGAAAGTTCAGGAGAAGATTCTATTTGAAATCCAATGATTTCATATTCTCACATAAGAAATCCTCAAAGAATGTTGCGCAACATTCCTGAATTAGCAGAAGCTGAAGGAAATTCTTCTGAGGTGAAGCTTTATATATGAAATCTTAAGGTCAAACTATAGAGCTGAAATCTATGTGAGGCATAGTTTATATAATAGAAATCTTTAAAAATTTGAAATGGCTAGTATCGCAAAATTATGTGATTATTGTGGTATGAGTGATGATTTAATAGATAACAAAAATACTGTATAGCTTGTCAAGATGCTATGTATCAAGAATGTATAACATGTCATTTACAATATGATTCAAAAAAACATTTCAGTTTACATGAAAAAAGATGTAATTCTTGTCAACGAAATTATGAAAAAAACAAAATGAGGCGAGAATTATCTAATATATCTGAAACAAAAAAACAAAAAAAATGTAATGAAAATGAAAGTGAAAAATTAGTACAAGCATATATTCCTTTTTATCTGAAATATCCTTCAATGGATATAGATCGCTAATAATGTACTTTATATTATGAAACTTATATGTTATTATACGCGCTTGTTAAATATGAGCAACCTCACTTCGCTGGATATCCGCGAAAACCATAAACTAAAAACTCTATTTTATATGGTTAAATGTTATTATCCTAGAACACATCATCTAGAGATATGATCTGAGAGCTGGATATCCGCTATTATAAGATATAACGCACCATATAATGCATATTTCATCGTATGAATGATTTAGCTTTACATGATTTATATTATCATTATAGTTGTCTATATGTGAACTTTACTTTCAAATTTATGAAACTAGGATATTACATGAAATGTCCATCCTAGAAGTTTTTCATGTTAACAACTAAATAATGATAATACTTGAGGTTAAAAATATGTTGAATATTGTATTATCACCTGAGACACGGATCTCGTGAAGGTGAAGAAGCGGTTCTCATGAAGGTGAATGAAGTGGAGAAATATTCCCCTCATTACAATTTCACATATCAATCACTCGTTCAAGTCTTGTAATAGCATTGAATGTGGCATTAATCACATTATCAACTAAACACTCCTGTAGTTAGCACTTATATACGCTAATAGAACTCATCTATCCTAAGTGAATGAGGCTATCAGATATTATGCTTGATACATATAGAGTAAGTAATCTTATAGCATTATGGAGACTAATGGGTCTACAGAAACTGATAGCTGTCTAATGGAAAATGAAAAAAATACTCAATCTTGTAGTAATTCTAATACCATAAATAAAGCAACGAGAAATCCCGTTCATGAAACATATTTACAAAATCTAACTTTCAAACCTGGTGAAATTGGTGATACATCATATTATTCTTTGAATCTAGAACCTAAAGTTCGTAATTATCAAAATATTGATAAAAGGATACAAATTTTCTCCCAAGAGGGTAAACTCAAAGCGAGTAGTATAGATTTGGCTCGCAATGGATTTTTTTATATAGGAGGTGAAGACACTGTTAAATGTTTCCATTGTGGAATAATATTATATTCTTGGTAACATGGAGATGATATTCTAGTAGAACACATCATCTAGAAAATGTTCAGAACTACGAGAAAATTTAAAATCATTGGAATCCAACAAAAGAGAACCATTCTTCAATGATTTAAACTACTAGCAATATCGGAATTGGAATTTGATAGATTTAAATTCTAACAAAAAGATAAAGCCTATTATTTCTGTAATGTCTTCTTTATTAGAAATTGAAAAAAAAATATATATATATCAATGATGAAATATTTCAATTAAGATATTCCTATAATGTAGATACTGTGAATTAATTGAAAATGGAAGGAAAATTGAGAACTTTCATATCTATATATTACAATCCTAATAACCCAGCATCTTTTGGTTCTTTAAAAAAATTGTATCTAGCTTCCAAAAAAAGAAACCCTAATATTACTCTTTCTGACACGAGATTATTCTTATCTAAAACAAGAACTTATTCATCTCATAAACCAGCTCAAACTGATTTCAAAAGAAGAAAAACTATAGTCAGAGGCATAAATGATCAATGGCAATTAGATTTGATATGTTTACCAGCAATAAAAAGAGAGAATGATAATTATATTTATATATTAATAGCCATAGATTGTTTTTCACTTTATGCTTATGGTGAAATAATGAAAAAGAAAACTGCAGAAGATACTTTACACGCTTTCAAATTTTTTTTACTTCGTTCTAAATCAAAACCGAATATAGTTCAAATAGATGATGGAGGTGAATTCAAACGAGAATTTCATAAATTTCTCAAAGAAAATGGAATAATTCATTTCAGCACATCTCAAGATACAAAATGCGCTATAGTAGAAAGATTCAACAGAACTTTACAAAATAAACTATTCAAATATATGACTGCAAAAAATACCTTGAAATATATTGATAAATTACAAAATATTATACATAGTTATAACAATTCTAAACATAGGACATTAGGCATTTCCCCTATAAATGGTAATGAAGAAAATGAATCAATATTATGGAATAAATTTTATAAAAACCAGGATGTATAGGAGACTACGTTCTAATATCTAAATATAGAAATATATTCTCTAAAGGTTGTATGCTGCATTGGCAAAAAGAAATTTTTAGAATAGCACTTGAAATAGGAAGTAAACCTGTAACTTATGTACTTATAGATAGTAATAACGAATTACTTCGAGGTACTTTTTATACAGAAGAACTAAATAAAATTGATTATGGAGAGTAAAACAATAGATGCAAGATTAAATACTCCCTTTTCACATATAGGGGACAGAGCTATTGTTAGTTCACGAAGCAGTCACTAGGTGGTCGGGGGACAAAACTGTATTCTGGCTCTTTGTTCTTACAAAATTCAACTACCTTTCAATATTTTACCATGGTTCCCTTGACTCTCTACACCCATCCCAAAGTAGGATGACATAATAACTAAACCCAAGACATGATATTTTCCATATGGAACACTTTATATAAATATGTGAGCAAGGCTAAAGTTGTGACATTTCCCAATTATCACTCACTTCTTTTCCACCTCCTTTAGTGAAGAACACCTACTTTTTATACTCCTTTAGTGAAGAACAGCTACTCGGGGGGCGTCATGGCGGCGCCCATGGATCATAGGCTATATGCTCTATAGTAGCAGGTCCTAGTCAAAGCGGAAAAACATCTTTTGTATGCGATTTCATTTTGCAACATGAAAGATTAGTGAAAATTCCTTTCGACTATTTATTATGGTTCTATGGTGCAAATCCTCCAAATATAGCATTTCCAAATATGGATACAAATTTCGATAATTATATATAATTATATAGAACCAAGAAAACACGGCTTGGTAGTATTCGATGACTTGATGTCAGAAAGTTCAAACAATACATTAATCACTGATTTCTTTTCTTGACGTTCACATCATGAAAACGTTAGCGTAATCTTTATCACTTAAAATTTTTTCCATCATGGAAAAGAATGAAAAAAATATACTAAAAATGCTACCTATATTACTATTTTCAATTCACCTCTAGATCAAAATATTATATATTCTTTAGCTAAACAAATTATGCCTAGAAAACAAAAAGTATTTTTCAATATTTTCAATAAAGCAATAACCAACAAAAAAGGACACGGATATATATTCATAGATGGGCATCAAGAAACTAATCCTATTCTAAAATTCATATCTCATCTTTGTGAAAATGTTCAGCATATATATGTCCCTGACTAGAAATACCTCTATAATGATCTAAATCTACTAGCTAATTTATGAACTATTTAAACAATTCAAAATCATAATGTACAAAAAAGATATAGGAAGAAATGTATACAAAAGAAAGGCCTTTCTCACTTTACTAGGTGATACTAAGAAAAAAAGGAGACGCGATAGTCTCATTAAACTAGCCGACAAAGGAGAAATGAATGCTATATGTGAATGTATAGATAATGTAATGAGAGGAAATGTACCTATATCTAAAGGAAAAATAAATAAAATAGCTAAATATAAAAAGCACCTGAGGTCATTATCTAATCCTAAATTAAAAATGGGAAGACAAAAAACTACACTAAAACAAGTCGGTGGTATATTACCTCTTATATTACCTTTAGCATTAAGTGTTTTGGGTGCAATCACTGGAAGTCGATAATGAGTGGTTTCAAAGAAAGTATTGTCATACCATTGAAAGATTATATATCTCTACAAAGTAAAGAAAAGAATCCTGCTGAAAACATTTTATCCTCTGATTATAGTAGAAGACAGAAGGAATTATTAAATGAACGCATGTTCAATAAGAGAATGTATAATATTTATGCAATGAAAGATGGACCAAAAGGAAATTTAGATCATACTCTAGGTATTGAAATTGCTGAAATAGTTAATCTTATAAAAATATCTCAACAACCAAATATAAAAAACATTTTGGAAGAAATGGTTAATAATGAAATAAGCTGGAATCAAAAAGGAGAAGTTCAAATAAACAATTTATAGATAGCCAAATCTAATATAATAAAAATAATGCAATATTTATCTAATACATCTCCATACACAAGAGTAATACCTCCAGGAACAACACAAATATGGAAAATACTAAAAAAAATGTATAATTATACGTTCTCCGAAATATCCTTTAGAAGAAAAATACAAAGAAATAGAAGAAGCTTTAGAAGAAGTAAGTGATAGATCATTGAGTAAAACAGCTTCTTCAATAGATGAGCCTACTACTTCTACACCTTTTAAACCTGTGAAGATTGTAAGATCTAAAAAGATAGATCCTACAGATAGTTTTCTCAAAACTAAATATTATAGTAGTTCTGAAGATGAAGAAAAAGATAAAGGAGATCTTAGAGAAATATTCAAAAAGAAAAATATGAAACCCCCTCAAAAAATTAAAGAAACCAAGAAAATTAGATGAAATATTAGATAAAGCTTCTTCTGGAGAATCTTCTTTCGAAAGAAATAAATTAATTGATGAAGGAAGCGATAAAACTATGACTCAAAGAAGACAATCCTCAAGATTGATAAAGAAAGTTCCCAGTGTACATTGGAATAGTGACTTTGTATATGATTAAACTATCGTGAGATACAATTGTAATTTATCAAATTCTAAAACAAAATGAAATATTCAGATAAAAAATTACAAAGAAATTTATATGATGATTTCTTTGGTAAACATAGGATACATACCCCTAATCACTTTCAATATGGTGGAGAATTAGTTCCATTTATAGGTTCTAGACACCAACAAGGTTATGGTATAGGAGGTCTATTAGCTGGGTTAGCTAAAGTAGTTCTTCCTCTAGTTAAAAGAATAATCCCCGTAGCGAAACGAATTATTCCTATAGCCGCCAGAACTATATTAAAAAGTGGTAAGCTGTGAAACCCCTAATTAAAGCTGGTATTAAACACAGCTGCTGAAAAAGCTTCTAGCTTTATATCTCAAAAAGCAAATAGAGCTGTTGATAATATAATAACAGGTAAGATAAAGCGTAAAAAAAAAAAAAATTCAAAAAAAATCCCCAAAAAATAAAAATGAATTCTAATGATATTTTTGCTAACTAAATATGCTTGAGATAACTTAGATTATATATATATATATAGTTGATATTCTAAAGATGTCGCTAATAGATGATGATTCCTGTTATTGTATAAACTCTGATTTTGATTTCTTCAGTGTTCCTCCCACCAATAACACTTCTAAAAAGAATTCATATTGGGAAGCATATCCTATAAATACTATTAGTCAAACAGGACCTATAGAATTTAATTTTAAAGATAATACCGCTCCCACTGCACCAACACAAGCAGCTCCTGCTATACCGAATGCATCTAAAGTTTTCCCAATTGATTACCCCATAGCAACTATATTCAAAGATGTAGAAACTTATATAAATGGTAAATTCATATCAGGTAGTAATAATCTATATTACTATAAGTTATTCATTGAATTTATATTGAGTTATGGAAATAATGCAAAGAATGAACTAGGGGCATTGGGTTTTTTTTTCTTAGATGATAATGATTATAATGAAGTAACTGATTTAAATGATGATGATGATGATCATCATAATAATGGAGCAATTAACCGTTTCAAAATGACTAAATATGGAAAAGCATTTGAGCTATATGGTCGAATACATAATGATGTGTTTTGTCAGTCGAAATTATTTCCTGGAGATATGCCTATAACTGTAAGATTTATTCGCAACAATGATGAATTTTGTTTATTGTCTCATGGGAACAACTCTTACAAATTTGTTATTGAATCAGCTATTCTATGTATTAAACGATACGAAGTAGGAGATGATTTTTTAGATGCTTTACATAAACATAGAGAAAGAAAATGGATGAAATATCCTATGAAACGAATCAATATGAAATATTTTACTCAGGGACCGAATCAAACCCTCATGCAAGAAAACAGATTAATTTCTAATGCAGAATTACCTAAAAGAATTATAATGGGTCTAGTAGATGCTCGTGGTTTCGATGGAACACACAATCATAATCCTTTTTATTTCCAAAACTTCGCTGTTTCTAATATAATATTAAGAAAGGGTGAAAATGTTAGCCCATTCCATGAACTGAAATTAGATTATGGGAACAATCTCTTCAATATATGGCATTATTACATGGAACAAATATGGCTCTATATGTGTTTGATCTCTTTAAAAATGGACCTGATTCAGATACATTTGAGTTGAATGAAAATGGTACTATACATGTCAGCGTACATCTTAGACAACCTCTTAATCATGCTGTTGTAATGGTTTTTTATTTAGAATACGATTCGATGTTAGCTATAAGTGCTTCAGATGAAAGTAATGTTATAGGAGGACTTTAAATCAAGAAATAGAAGATATACTTTATACAATACCACTCACAAAAAATAAATTTAGAGGTGTTTATTCATCTAATATTCTCCCCAATAAAAATAAAAAACCTTTCCCGAAAGCATACATTATAAATACTGATGAAAATTTTAGACCTGGTCAGCATTTTCATCAGTATTTATAATGTATGCTTTCGGGAAATATGAACATAATGAATTGGAAATATAAAAGCATGAAAATAAAAGAAAACATAAAAAAAGAAAGCATGAAGGAAAAGATAGAAATCATACAACGAAAAACCGAAAATATGGTAATCCGTAATAAATCGGAAATAGAAAGTATGGAAGTGATAGAAACAAAAACTAAAAACCTATTCATAAATGATAAATTGCAAATAGAAATTATGCGATGTAAATATATACAGTAAACAATATCTAATAATTCAAAGAATGAAGAAAACATTACTAGTCGAATGGAAATCTGAATTCGAATGCTTCACAGCTTAGCTTAAATGAACTTCAATATGAAATAATTAAGCTTAGCTTAAATAAACAAACATAGGTTTCCAAGATAACTTAGCTTGCATAAATGAAAATAAACATAATCTTAATTAGCTAGCTTAATAAAATTCTAAATATAAAATAGAAATAAAAAGAAAGAATAATCTTAATTAGCTAGCTTAATAAAATTCTAAATAAAAAAAGAAAGAAACAAACATAGTTTCCAAAATAAATTAGCTTTTTTAAATATAATTAATTAAAGTAGGTGGCGTGCTATGAGAGAGACCTTCACGTGGTGCACGCTGAATTCATAATTTCATTACCTATATAATGGAATTATGTAGCTAACAACTCTCGCAAATATGCTAAGATGTGCTATACTCAACTCGTAAATATTTGAAAGTATAGGTAAACCACCTATTACGCAGCCCATTGAAGTCAATACTCCTAACCTGTTATAGGTCGAGTATAGCACATCGAGCGAAAACACGGGTCGAGACATATTTGCACTATGCTATACTCGACCCAGGTTTGTAGGTGTGCTATACTCGACCCGTGTTTTCGCTTGATGTGATATACTCGACCTATATAGATACTACTCAGATGTTGCTATCAAACAATACAATTTAACACAGTTACAACAGATATGTAACGATGGAGTTTCAGAATATCACTGAGTGTGTTATACCTCATCACAAGATATACTCTGCCCATCAAGGATCAATTTATTGGTAGAAATCAAGTCTATATTTTTTATGTAAATGTGATAAACATTTATTAAATGCGTGATACCTATCATAAGTTTTTGAGAAATATGGAACAGACCGTGAATTCCTGTCGTCCAAAGCCGATAGCCCGACGGACATGTGCTCCAAAGTCAGTCATGTATGTCTGAGCAACTGCGTCACGCAGGACTCTCCGTGATTGACCGCAGCTGTGGAGATTAATAATCCTTTTTGGCTTACATCCATTTGTTGATCTCTCTTTGTCTTCTTTTGAGCCATGAATGTTACATATCTGAAGCCCAAGTGTTATGCTATATCTATGGTCTATTCCAGCCTTGGGATGACATGACATTTTTCTAGGAATAATCACCAATGCTTACATATGCCTACATACCGTATATATTATATGGCTGTAATTTAGGTGGATACATCTTTTAACCTATACTATAGAGAGGTTGACAACTTCGACCATTAAGAGGTTTATTTTAAATGAGAAAGAATAGAAGCTCTCCAAATGCAGTACATACGTATGTAATGTGTTTACTCTGCCTATGGTTTATTGGCGGTCGGCCAAAAGTCCATTGATAATGTAGCAATACAGGTTTACCTTTACGAATGCACTTGTTCGAATCTATATAACTATAATATAAAACGGTAAGCCACCGACCCTTCAAGCTTGGGACTAAAGTTTTGTTTGTTTTAATGGAATCTAACTTTGTATAGTCTCTCCTGATGGACCCTTAATGTTTGAATACACATGGTGGACTACTTGAATAGCTGGATCATATTCTCTTACCTGCACATGTTGCTGCATGAAATCCCCTCCACTGACGTCAACAACAGGAGATATTACACCTGGTGGGAGTGTATGTGAACAGAAGCCAGTCGCTGACTCAAATGGTCTAGTACATTGGCAAATACTACCGCTACCCAAGCATTATTTGAATAAATACATTATGCTATTGTAAATGTACTCCGGGGGCCATCTACAACGTTCGTACACGCTAGCGCGGGGGGTGTGTGCTGAGTATTGCTTACAAGTTTGAGAATGGATGGGGGGCGGGTTAGGCAAAGTTGGTAGTGAAATATGCATGTTTATCCTACCCCTAATATAAAATCCCATAGGCTTAACATTCAGTTTCCGTATGCCACGCTGACTGGCATACGGAGTTTTATATGCCACTAGTGGCATACAGCATTGTTATCACATAATATTCCAAAAACGAGGAGACGGGGTAGGATAAAATCAAAACCTGTGGTAGATTGACGGGGCTTAACTTGTATCAAACACTCCTACACCCACCGCTTGCGACCACGGAATAGAGAGAATAGAGGAGGCCGCCGGCGGAAGAAGGCGTGACCTCATCTGCATACCCTGTTCGGCTGATTTCATTGGCTTAGAGAACTGTGGCATGTTTTCAGGTCTGACGTCGGTGAATAGAACCGTGCGGTTTCCTGGTCTTCGACCAGTCCGTCGCTGGTTGGTTCTATGGGGATCCATGTGTTTCACACATGGGAAAAGAACAAATATTCAAATGTTCTTATATTACCGTGAAGAATTCTCTCCACAGTAAGCCCCTGTTTTTAGTAGCCATGTATATCTGATTTGTGTCACTGTTCTTGCATTTCATGCAGACCAGAGTATCCTTGCTCGTAGCGAGGATATTTTATTCTTGTGGTTTCGACTGCTGTCCAGTCTCATCAGGCAAGGTGCGGTAGGTAAATCTTCTGTGGTCTTCCCCCCGAAATTTCATTTCGAAAGAGGTTCATGCAGTCCCTTTATTTTCTCACTTGGAAAAAATAGTTGTTATCGTTCTCTCTATTTTCGATGACTTCACTGATTTTAGATCTGATTGGTGTATTTTTTCGTTCCGTCAACATTGCGTCTTGGTTGGAAAAAAATTTTGACGTGGCATTTTATCTCAGTTATTAGTCGGTTTGGTTAGCCATATCTGTTGTCGAGCGTATTAAGTCCTTCTGGGGCATGTGTTCTTAGTCTGTGTATCCAATTGAATTCTATCTTGTTTCTCAGTCTTGTTGCTTCGTTGCACTCAGGGTGTCGGTGTATGTAGTCTAGTATGTATACTTTGACATCCTGAGTGCCGTGGTGTGTCGTTTGGTTGAAATGGTTCGGTACTTCGTTCTTGCTTGTATGTTTCTTGATGCAATTGAGATGTTCTCTTATTCGTTCTTTGATTTTTCTTTCTGTTTGTCCGACATATTGTATGTTGCAGGTTTTGCATTCTATGCAGTAGATGACGTTTGAACTGTTGCATGTCACGTTCCATTTGGTTTGGTGCATTCTCTTGGTGCTCTTTGATGTGATGGTTCCTCCCATGTCCAGGAGGTCGCAGTATTTACAGTTGACTTTGGTGCACTTATTTCTGTCATCGTCTCTAGTTGGTTCTGTCTTTTTTTCTGTTTCTTCTTTTTCTTTGTCTTTGGTCTCCATGGTCGGTTTTGGTTGATAGTTTGTACGTGCTCGTACTAGATGATCTCCAATGTTTTTAGGGCGTCTGAACCCCTTGATAATCTTCTTTTTGTGGATCTCTTTGGTTGTAATCGATCTTGCTAGGATGTCCCAGTTTTTTTCGACGATCTCTCCTATGTTGTCATTGTTCTGTTGGTAAGTGGTTACCAGTGTTAGATTTTGGTTTGTTTCTTTTTCGATCTTCTGTCTGTGTAAGAGGTCCTGTCTATCTTGGGCATCCACTTTTTCTTTGGCTTCCGTTATTACCTTTTCCGGGTAACCCTTGAAAGCAAATTCCTCGCTCTTTTCTTTGCAGTTTCTTTCGTAGTCCTCTTCCTCTTTGCAAATTCTCCGCAGTCGTAGGAACTGGGAGTATGGTAGGCTTCTCTTTGTTGCTGGTGGGTGGGAAGATGCGTAGTCTAGGTAGGTGTTTGCATCTGTCGGTTTCGTGAACAAGTCAGTGTAGATCTCCCGGGTTGTCCCGTTGATTTTCACTTTGGTGTCTAGAAATGGTATTTCTGTGGTGGAGTGTTCCATTGTGAATTTGATGGTTGCATGGTCCGAGTTGAGTTTCTCCACCCATTTTTGGAGTTCGGATTCGCCATGTTCCCAGATGATGAAGATGTCATCGATGTATCTGAGCCACATGCTCGGGCCTGGGTCATTTTTTCTGCTGTTGAGTTTCTTTTCTAGTTGTTCCATGAAGAGATTGGCGTAGGATGGTGCTAGTCTTGTGCCCATTGCTGTACCGCTTATTTGTGTGTAGTGTTTTCCGTTGAACTGGATGTTGTTGTTCTTCAAGACGAGTTCTAATAGTTCCACTATAGAGTCGTTGCTTGGGTTGAGTCTCTTGTCTCTTGTCTTGTCTAATTTTTCTCGGATGGCCTCTATTCCCTCGATGTTTGGGATGTTGGTATATAGTGATCCCACATCTAAGGTTGCCAATATTGTTCCGGGTTTTGCTTTATCCAGGGATTCTATCTTGCGTATGAAGTCGTTGGTGTCCTTGACGTATGATTCTATCTTAGGTACCAGTGGTTTGATAAAGTTGTCTACGAATGTGGAAATTTTTTCTGTGGCGCAGTTGTTTGCTGATACCACTGGCCTGCCTGGTGGCGGTCGTTGAGGTTTGTGTATCTTGGGTAGGAAGTACACATGAGGTGCTCTGGGTTTATCCGTTCTCAGAGCACCCGCCGTTCGGTGACTAATCTCTCCTTCATTTGTCATTCGTTCTATGGTTTCCTCCACCTTTCGGTGGATTTCCATAGTGGTGTCCCCATCCATTGGGGTGTAGACTGTGCTTTCGTTTAGTTGTCGGTTCGCTTCTTTTATGTAGTCACTTGTGTTTTGTATAACCGTTGCTCCCCCTTTGTCTGCCGGCTTTATGGTGATTTCATTGTCTCTAGCTAAATTCTTCAAGGCTAGTTTTTGCTCCTTGGTGATGTTGTGCTTCATTTTCTTCTTTCGTTGTTGTCTACTCAAATCAATTTCGTTGAGAGTGATGAAGCCTTCTAGGTTTTGTGAGCCATTTGGTGGTCTCCAATTTGATTCGCCCCGTAGTTGTCGATTCAAATCTTTATCTTCGTAGGGTGTAGTGGTTCCTTTGATGCTTGGGTCCCTTGTACCACTGGAGATGGGTTGAAAGTAACCCATCGTCTGTTTTTTGGCCTCCTTGATGTTGTCGTCGTTGTTGTAAAAAAATTGGCGGATACGTAGTTTCCGATGAAACTTATCTAAGTCGATTTTTCTATCCCCTTCTCCCAAACCTCCTTGGGTGGGGCAAAAGTTTAAACCTTTTTCGAGGATGGACTGTTCTACATTGGAAATTATTCTTTTAGAAAGGTTAACTACGATGCTGTGGTTGTCAATTACATTAGAAGTTGTTATTATGTTATCACTAGCGTGGATGTTAGAGCATTCGGTAGAGAGAGGGCGAAACAAAGGCACACGAGACGAGGAACAGTTTGATGGTTTATTTGACGCAAATACAGAAAATGGTTGTGCAAGTGTCCTGGGGCCATGCGTGGTGGGTTGGTCGTCATCGTTGAGTGGAGTTCGCTGTCGGTGGGCTTGTTGGTTTTCGTCGTCAGGGTCATCGCATGTTAGTATTGTCCATCTGTTGCTGGTTTCACATCCAGCCCAGAGTGTTGGTGGTCGTTGGCTTTGGTCGGTGACTTCCTGGTGGTGACTTTCTTCTTGTTCGTTGTTGTTCGTAGATTTCTTTTTCGTTGCCAGTAGTTGGTACCTCGGTCGTTTCTCCTTTCGTCGTCGTTGTGGTTTTGGTGAGGGGTGGGTGTCATTTGTACTGGGGTCGGCCGTTTCTTTAGTATGGTTTTCCTCATTGTTGGTTGTCTCCCGTGGGTCGGTTGTCGTATCTCCCTCTCGATGGGTACGAGTTTCGTCCGCCTCTGTTGGGTCGCCGTCCCCCTCGGTACTCGTAGTGGTTGTGATGGTAGTAGTCCCTCTGATCGTATTCCGCTCTTCGATAATAGTCGTATCGGTCTTGGTCCCTTGGTTCCCGGTATTGGGTTTCTCGGTGCTTGGTTTCGTCTGGGGTGCCCCCTCTTGCCTTGCCTGCACTGCTAGAGGGGGCCGGGCGAAAGGGCTTTTCTTCTTTTCGTGTGGTCCTTTGCCTGTCTGCATCGGCTTCTTTTCGTGCCGCCTTGAGGATCGTTCCTGGTAGGTGGACGATCTCTTCTCGTTTCGGGCCGTTGGTTTCCAAGCTCTGCAATCTCTTGTTAAGTTCCCATTCGATGGTGTGGCCTTCCTTTTCCCATTTGGAGTCCAGGTATTTCGTCAGTTTTTCCATCTTTTCTGGTACGTTAGAGTTGTCGTTTCTGTCGTACAGTTCTTCCCTGACATTGTTGAGATTCTGGTTCATGAGGTTGCGGTTTCGTTCTTCATCTTTCTCTAGAAATTTAGAGACTCCCCTCATTATTTCGATGGCCGAGCGGTGCCTGACGTCGGCGATCATCTCGTTAAGTTCCCCGCTATCTCGGATGAACTGCGGTAGTGGGAAGATCTGACTCCATTGCGCTGTCGAGCCAGAGTCTCCTTAGGTTACTGCGTAACGTGTCTATGCCGTTTTTTCTGACAGATCTCCATGTCGCATGTAAGTTGTCCCCAAGGAGGTTGTCCAGGTCCTGTAAAGAGATTTCAGTTGATTTAGTGCAATTTCTAGACTTTTTTGGTTTTGATTCATTGGGTTTAGTTGTTGTGAAATCAAAAGTAATTGCTGAAGTAGGGTTGTGCTTCCCCTGTTTTGTATTTGTTTTTTCTACTGGCGTGTCTGGTTCACGTTCGACATCGGGTGTTAAGCTGTTACTATCTAGTTCAAGTAGGATTGAGAGATTATTTTCATCATGGGTAATGGGACGAGATGGGATCAGAGTCCCATCTGAATTTCTCTTTTTTCCTCGATTTGTTCGTTCATCGTTTGCTTGTACATCACCAGATACATTATACGTAAGGGTACATACCTGTGGGTCTGGTACGATGGCGTTGCTCTTAGTTGACAAGTTCACATCGGTGTGTAAAACTGCACCCGCTGTGGTTGTCGTATGGTTGAGTGTGTTGTCAGTCTTGTTTGCGAAAAACAGTCTAAATTGGTCTGTTTGTACCTGACATCACTTACTCTTTTGTTGGTAACCTTCCTCGAATATTTCAAACGAGAGAGGGATGAAGTGTAGACATCGCGATGTTTACGTATAGAAACTGTATGTCGAACAGCTGATGTGTGTGTGTCTACACTAGGGTGTGCTGTCACGTTTTTACAATTTGAAACATTCGTATTTCGTACAGACAAAATATCAGGTGAACAAAAAAATTTTTCCAACCAAGACGCAATGTCGACGGAACGAAAAAATACACCAATAAAATCAAAACCTGATTCGTTTTAATCTTGGCCACCGCATTCCACTCCTGAAGTTTTGGCTCCGGACTTCACTCGGCTTCGCCTCATGAAGTCACTTTGCCAAACTCCAGTCGTGGAATACGGTGGCCAAGATTAAACCTCATCCAGTTTTACGATAGTATTTCCTGCCTGGAGCAATGTGGAAATATGCACATTTTCGGCCTTCCAATTTTCCCTCCAGAGTAATTATATAGAACGTCCTGACCATGCTGTGCAAGTCACAGAATGAGATGCTAATTTACGGTATGTACGGACCGAGGCGTTTACACAGAGTTCCGTACAAACGGTAAATTAGCATAGAGTTCATAGAGTACATAGAGTTGTACAAGCATGATTGGACGTTATATTTTTACTATATACCCAAAATTTAAAAAAAAATCAATTTCATTTTTCTTAACAACCAGACTTTTTAATAAATGTGTGTGGGTAGGTAGTCCGTATTTTGGTGTACAAACCACTGGTCCGTACATTAGTTTTACGTCATATACCGAAACGGTGCATATTTACAGTATACGGCATGGGTATATAGTAAACTACAGTTCCAAAAAAGAACATAAATAAGTGAGAGTAAATCCGGTCTAAGATTGTTAGCACTTGATTTGAGAGCACTTATTTACTATTAATATGATTTATGATATCAAAACCACTCCTATCATAAGTACCGATTTTCACCAGCATCTAGTTTAGCCTTCAGTCATCATTGAAGAATGTGAGTGTCGACACAATTGCCAACCACAGACATTGCATACAAGATTCACACCGCATCAATTTCAATACACCCGTGATCACCTTCATCTGCTTAACTGTTTGAGAAAATGAGACAAAAAATTGTTTCCCTAGCAAGCAACACGACCCATCCTCAAGGGGGGTTGTAACATGACGTTTTTTGTTTCATATTGGCCCTGTGCTTAAGCTACTAAATTAATAGTAGTCAGTCTTTCCCATTTATAAGAGTATTCAAATAGATATAGAGATAATATTTGCAAAAAGATCTAATGATCCTTTCAGTTTTGGGGTTTTGTGCATTAGCTGCTATTTCGTCATTTTTAACCATCGATTTTCCAATTATTAACAAAGACATATGATCGCACTGCTCAGGCACCAGTTCAGGATATTTGAAGATCTGCCAATCTCTTCCATATCAGACAGTTCAAGTTACAGATTGGAATGATTAGAGATCAGATATTGACTGGACTCATTTCTTCAGTACATGTTTTTCAAAGTAAAGATTTTGAGGCAATGAAATTGTCGGTGTCAGTTTCCCACTGCTTGTCCACTGTGAGATTGACAAGTGCTGCTCACCGTATGAATGCAGAGGCTTTGGGCTAAGCCTTTCAATCCTCCAATGAGGGGACCATCACTTCCCAATGCAGCAGCTCACTAACAGAAGATAGAGAATTCCTATACAGAGGTGAGTGTGAGATTTATCATTCAATTTCAATATGCCTATTTTCACAAGCATCTAGTTTAGCTTTCCTTCATCATTGAGGACCACTCGAGTTGGCGCAATTGCAGGCCTGTGAATTTGTAGGTGTCAGATTCACACCACATCAATTTCAATGCACACATGATCACCTTCATCTGCTTTCTCAACAACTGACATATTTGACATCTTCTTGCATATAAAACTCTTGAGTTTTCACAAAGACAAATGATTGCACAGCTTAGGCACCAGTTCAGGATATTTGAAGATCTGCCAAACTCTTACATATCAAACAGTACCAGTTACAGACTGGAATGATTAGAGATCAGATATTGACTGGACTCATTTCTTCAGTACATGTTTTTCAAAGATAAGATTTTGAGGCAATGAGATTGTCAGTGTCTGTTTCCCACTGCTTTTCCACTGCGATAGTGACAAGTGCTGCTCACCGCATGAATGCTGAGGCGTAGGGCTAAGCCTTTCAATTCACCCATCAGGGGACCATCACTCTCCAATGCAGCAGCTCACTAACAGAAGATGGAGAATTCCTATAAAGAGGTGAAAGTGAGATTCATCATTTAATTTAAATATGCCTCTTTTCACCAGCATCTAGTTTAGCTTTCGTTCATCATTGAGGACTACACGTGACGGCACAATTGGAGGCCACTGAAATTGTAGGTGTCAGATTCACAACGCATCAATTTCAATGAACATATGATCACCATCATTTGCTTTCCCCACAACTGACATATTTGACATCTTTTTGCAAATTGAAGTCTGAGTTTACACAAAGACAAATGATCGCACTGCTGAGGCACCAGTTCAGGATATTTGGAGATCTGCCAAACTCTTACATATCAGACAGCACCAGATACAGACTGGAGTAATTAGAGATCGTACATTGAAGTACTTGTCCCAAGGAATGAGTCCAGTCAAAGTTCAGATTATGAGGCAATGAAATTGTCAGTGTCTGTTTCCCACTGCTTCTCCACTGTGATAGTGACAAGTGCTGCTCACCATATGAATGCAGAGGCTTTGGGCTCAGCCTTTCAATTCACCAATCAGGGGACTGTCACTCCCCAATACAGCAGCTCATTAACAGAAGTTGGAGAATTCCTATAAAGAGGCTAGTGTGAGATTCATCATTCAATTTCAATATGCCTATTTTTACCAGCATTTAGTTTAGTCCATGGTTATCATTGCAGACCTTTGTGTCAGCACGATTGCATGCCACTGAAATTCTAGGTGTCAGATTCACACCACATCAATTTCAATACACCCATGATCACCTTCACCTGCTTTCCTCACAACTGACATATTTGAAATCTATTTGCATCTGAAACTCTTGAGCTTTCACAAATATAAATGATCTCACTGCTTAGGCACCAGTTCAGGATATTTTAAGATCGGCCAAACTCTTACATATCAGACAGTACCAGTTACAGACTGGAATAATTAGAGATCAGACATTGACTGGACTCATTCCTTGGGGACATGTTTTCCAAAGTAAAGATTTTGAGGCAATGAAATTGTCAGTGTCTGTTTCCCACTGCTTCTCCACTGTGATAGTGACAAGTGCTGCTCACCGTATGAATGCAGAGGCTTTGGGCTCAGCCTTTCAATTCACCAATCAGGGGACCATCACTCTCCAATGCAGCAGCTCACTAACAGAAGATGGAGAATTAATTTCAATATGCCTATTTTTACCAGCATCTAGTTTAGTCCTTGGTTATCATTGCAGACCCTTGTGTCAGCACGATTGCAGGCCACTGAAATTGTAGGTGTCAGATTCACACCGCATCAATTCCAATGCACTCATGATCACCTTCATCTGCTTTCCCCACAATTGACATATTTGACCTCTCTTTGCAAATTGAAGTCTGAGATTTCACAATGACAAATGATCTCACTGCTTAGGCACCAGTTCAGGATATTTGAAGATCTGCCAAACTCTTACATATCAGACAATACCAGTTACAGACTGGAATAATTAGAGATCAGACATTGACTGGACTCATTCCACGGGGACATATTTTTCAAAGTAAAGATTTTGAGGCAATGAAATTGTCAGTGTCTGTTTCCCACTGCTTCTCCATTGTGATAGTGACAAGTGCTGCTCACCGTATAATTGCAGAGGCTTTGGGCTCAGCCTTTCAATTCACCAATCAGGGGACCATCACTCTCCAATGCAGCAGTTCACTAACAGAAGATGGAGAATTCCTATAAATAGGCTAGTGTGAGATTCATCATTCAATTTCAATATGCCTATTTTTACCAGCATCTAGTTTAGCCCTTGGTTATCATTGCAGACCCTTGTGTCAGCACGATTGCAGGCCACTGAAATTGTAGGTGTCAGATTCACACCACATCAATTTCAATACACCCATGATCACCTTCACCTGCTTTCCTCACAACTGACATATTTGACATCTATTTGCATCTGAAACTCTTGAGCTTTCACAAATATAAATGATCTCACTGCTTAGGCACCAGTTCAGGATATTTGAAGATCTGCCAAAATCTTATATATAAGACAGTACCAGGTACAGACTGGAATAATTAGAGATCAGACATTGACTGGACTCCTTCCTCGGGGACATGTTTTCCAAAGTAAAGATTTTGAGGCAATGAAATTGTCAGTGTCTGTTTCCCACTGCTTCTCCACTGTGATAGTGACAAGTGCTGCTCACCGTATGAATGCGAAGGCTTTGGGCTCAGCCTTTCAATTCACCAATCAGGGGACAATCACTCTCCAATGCAGCAGTTCACTAACAGAAGATGGAGAATTCCTATAAAAAGATGAGGGTGAGATTCATCATTCAATTTCAATATGCCTATTTTCACCAGCATCTAGTTTAGCTTTCCTTCATCTTTGAAGACTATGGGTGTAAGTGCGATTGCAACCCACTGAAATTGTAGGTGTCAGATTCACACTACATCAATTTCAATACATCCGTGATCACCTTCAACTGCTTTCCCCACAACTGACATATTTGACATCTCTTTGCAAATTGAAGTCTGAGTTTACACAAAGACAAATGATCGCTCTGCTGAGGCACCAGTTCAGGATATTTGAAGATCTGCTAAACTCTTACATATCAGACAGTAAACGTTACAGACTGGAATAATGAGAGATCCGCCACTCCTTAATGCAGAAGCTCACTAACTTAAGATGGAGAATTCCCATAAAAAGGTGAGTGTAGGATTCATCATTCAATTTCAATATGCCTATTTTCACCAGCATCTAGTTTAGCTTTCGTTCATCATTGAGGACTGCACGTGACAGCACAATTGGAGGCCAATAAAATTGTAGGTGTCAGATTCACACCACATCAATTCCAATAAGCCCATGATCACCTTCATCTGCTTTCCTCATAACTGACATATTTGACATCTATTTGCATCTGAAACTCTTGAGCTTTCACAAATATAAATAATCTCACTGCTTAGGCACCAGTTCAGGATATTTGAAGATCTGCCAAACTCTTACATATCAGACAGTACCAGTTACAGACTGGAATAATTAGAGATCAGACATTGACTGGACTCATTCCTTGGGGACATGTTTTTCAAAGTAAAGATTTTGAGGCAATGAAATTGTCAGTGTCTGTTTCCCACTGCTTCTCCACTGTGATAGTGACAAGTGCTGCTCACCGTATGAATGCAGAGGCTTTGGGCTAAGCCTTTCGATTTACCAATCAGGGGACCATCACTCTCCAATGCAGCAGCTCACTAACAGAAGATGGAGAATTCCTATAAAGAGGTTAGTGTGAGATTCATAATTCAATTTCAATATGCCTATTTTTACCAGCATCTAGTTTAGTCCTTGGTTATCATTGCAGACCCTTGTGTCAGCACGATTGCAGGCCACTGAAATTGTAGGTGTCAGATTCACACCGCATCAATTCCAATGCACTCATGATCACCTTCATCTGCTTTCCCCACAATTGACATATTTGACCTCTCTTTGCAAATTGAAGTCTGAGATTTCACAATGACAAATGATCTCACTGCCTAGGCACCAGTTCAGGATATTTGAAGATCTGCCAAACTCTTACATATCAGACAGTACCAGTTACAGACTGGAATAATTAGAGATCAGACATTGACTGGACTCATTCCTTGGGGACATGTTTTTCAAAGTAAAGATTTTTAGGCAATGAAATTGTCAGTGTCTGTTTCCCACTGCTTCTCTACTGTGATAGTGACAAGTGCTGCTCACCGTATGAATGCAGAGGCTTTGGGCTAAGCCTTTCAATTCACCAATCAGGGGACCATCACTCTCCAATGCAGCAGCTCACTAACAGAAGATGGAGAATTCCTATAAAGAGGTTAGTGTGAGATTCATCATTCAATTTCAATATGCCTATTTTTACCAGCATCTAGTTTAGTCCTTGGTTATCATTGCAGACCCTTGGGTCAGCACGATTGCAGGCCACTGAAATTGTAGGTGTCAGATTCACACCACATCAATTTCAATACACCCATGATCACCTTCACCTGCTTTCCTCACAACTGACATATTTGAAATCTATTTGCATCTGAAACTCTTGAGCTTTCACAAATATAAATGATCTCACTGCTTAGGCACCAGTTCAGGATATTTGAAGATCTGCCAAACTCTTACATATCAGACAGTACCAGTTAAAGACTGGAATAATTAGAAATCAGACATTGACTGGACTCATTCCTTGGGGACATTTTTTTCAAAGTAAAGATTTTGAGGCAATGAAATTGTCAGTGTCTGTTTCCCACTGCTTCTCCACTGTGATAGTGACAAGTGCTGCTCACCGTATGAATGCCGAGGCTTTGGGCTAAGCCTTTCAATTCACCAATCAGGGGACCATCACTCTCCAATGCAGCAGCTCACTAACAGAAGATGGAGAATTCCTATGAAGAGGTTAGTGTGAGATTCATCATTCAATTTCAATATGCCTATTTTCACCAGCATCTAGTTTATCCCTTGGTCATCATTAAAGACCCTTGTGTCATTACAATTGGAGGCCACTGAAATTGTAGGTGTCAGATTCACACCGCATCAAATCCAATGCACTCATGATCACCTTTATCTGCTTTCCCCACAATTGACATATTTGACCTCTCTTTGCAAATTGAAGTCTAAGTTTACACAAAGACAAATAATCGCACTGCTGAGGCACCAGTTCAGGATATTTGAAGATCTGCCAAAATCTTACATATTAGACAGTACCAGTTACAGACTGGAATAATTAGAGATCAGACATTGACTGGACTCATTCCTTGGGGACATGTATTTCCATTAAAGATTTTTAGGCAATGAAATTGTCAGTGTTTGTTTCCCACTGCTTCTCCACTGTGAAAGTGACAAGTGCTGCTCACCGTATGAATGCAAACACATAGGGTTAAGCCTTTAAATATACCCATGAGGGGACTGTCACTCTCCAATGCATTAGCTCGATAACAGAAGATGGAGAATTCCTATCAAGAGGTGAGTGTGAGATTCATCATTCAATTTCAATATGCCTATTTTCACCAGCATCTAGTTTAGCCCTTGGTCATCATTGAAGACCCTTGTGTCAGCACAATTGCAGGCCACTGAAATTGTAGGTGTCAGATTCACACCGCATCAATTCCAATGCACTCATGATCACCTTCATCTGCTTTCCCCACAATTGACATATTTGACCTCTCTTTGCAAATTGAAGTCTGAGACTTCACAATGACAAATGATCGCACTGCTTAGGCACCAGTTCAGGATATTTGAAGATCTGCCAAAATCTTACATATTAGACAGTACCAGTTACAGACTGGAATAATTAGAGATCAGACATTGACTGGACTCATTCCTTGGGGACATGTATTTCCAAGTAAAGATTTTTAGGCAATGAAATTGTCAGTGTTTGTTTCCCACTGCTTCTCCACTGTGAAAGTGACAAGTGCTGCTCACCGTATAAATGCAGACACATAGGGTTAAGGCTTTAAATATACCCATGAGGGGACTGTCACTCTCCAATGCATTAGCTCGATAACAGAAGATGGAGAATTCCTATCAAGAGGTGAGTGTGAGATTCATCATTCAATTTCAATATGCCTATTTTCACCAGCATCTAGTTTAGCTTTCCTTCATCTTTGAAGACTATGGGTGTCAGTGCGATTGCAACCCACTGAAATTGTAGGTGTCAGATTCACACCACATCAATTTCAATACATGCGTGATCACCTTCATCTGCTTTCCCCAAAACTGACATATTTGACATCTCTTTGCAAATTGAAGTCTGAGTTTACACAAAGACAAATGATCGCTCTGCTGAGGCACCAGTTCAGGATATTTGAAGATCTGCTAAACTCTTACATATCAGACAGTAAACGTTACAGACTGGAATAATTAGAGATCCGCCACTCCTTAATGCAGAAGCTCACTAACATAAGATGGAGAATTCCAATAAAAAGGTAAGTGTAGGATTCATCATTCAATTTCAATATGCCTATTTTCACCAGCATCTAGTTTAGCTTTCGTTCATCATTGAGGACTGCACGTGACAGCACAATTGGAGGCCAATAAAATTGTAGGTGTCAGATTCACACCACATCAATTCCAATACGCCCATGATCACCTTCATCTGCTTTCCTCATAACTGACATATTTGACATCTATTTGCATCTGAAACTCTTGAGCTTTCACAAATATAAATAATCTCACTGCTTAGGCACCAGTTCAGGATATTTGAAGATCTGCCAAACTCTTACATATCAGACAGTACCAGTTACAGACTGGAATAATTAGAGATCAGACATTGACTGGACTCATTCCTTGGGGACATGTTTTTCAAAGTAAAGATTTTGAGGCAATGAAATTGTCAGTGTCTGTTTCCCACTGCTTCTCCACTGTGATAGTGACAAGTGCTGCTCACCGTATGAATGCAGAGGCTTTGGGCTAAGCCTTTCGATTTACCAATCAGGGGACCATCACTCTCCAATGCAGCAGCTCACTAACAGAAGATGGAGAATTCCTATAAAGAGGTTAGTGTGAGATTCATAATTCAATTTCAATATGCCTATTTTTACCAGCATCTAGTTTAGTTCTTGGTTATCATTGCAGACCCTTGTGTCAGCACGATTGCAGGCCACTGAAATTGTAGGTGTCAGATTCACACCGCATCAATTCCAATGCACTCATGATCACCTTCATCTGCTTTCCCCACAATTGACATATTTGACCTCTCTTTGCAAATTGAAGTCTGAGATTTCACAATGACAAATGATCTCACTGCCTAGGCACCAGTTCAGGATATTTGAAGATCTGCCAAACTCTTACATATCAGACAGTACCAGTTACAGACTGGAATAATTAGAGATCAGACATTGACTGGACTCATTCCTTGGGGACATGTTTTGCAAAGTAAAGATTTTGAGGCAATGAAATTGTCAGTGTCTGTTTCCCACTGCTTCTCCACTGTGATAGTGACAAGTGCTGCTCACCGTATGAATGCAGAGGCTTTGGGCTAAGCCTTTCAATTCACCAATCAGGGGACCATCACTCTCCAATGCAGCAGCTCACTAACAGGAGATGGAGAATTCCTATAAAGAGGTTAGTGTGAGATTCAGCATTCAATTTCAATATGCCTATTTTTACCAGCATCTAGTTTAGTCCTTGTTTATCATTGCAGACCCTTGTGTCAGCACGATTGCAGGCCACTGAAATTGTAGGTGTCAGATTCACACCACATCAATTTCAATACACCCATGATCACCTTCACCTGCTTTCCTCACAACTGACATATTTGAAATCTATTTGCATCTGAAACTCTTGAGCTTTCACAAATATAAATGATCTCACTGCTTAGGCACCAGTTCAGGATATTTGAAGATCTGCCAAACTCTTATATATCAGACAGTACCAGTTACAGACTGGAATAATTAGAGATCAGACATTGACTGGACTCATTCCTTGGGGACATTTTTTTCAAAGTAAAGATTTTGAGGCAATGAAATTGTCAGTGTCTGTTTCCCACTGCTTCTCCACTGTGATAGTGACAAGTGCTGCTCACCGTATGAATGCCGAGGCTTTGGGCTAAGCCTTTCAATTCACCAATCAGGGGACCATCACTCTCCAATGCAGCAGCTCACTAACAGAAGATGGAGAATTCCTATGAAGAGGTTAGTGTGAGATTCATCATTCAATTTCAATATGCCTATTTTCACCAGCATCTAGTTTATCCCTTGGTCATCATTAAAGACCCTTGTGTCATTACAATTGGAGGCCACTGAAATTGTAGGTGTCAGATTCACACCGCATCAAATCCAATGCACTCATGATCACCTTCATCTGCTTTCCCCACAATTGACATATTTGACCTCTCTTTGCAAATTGAAGTCTTAGTTTACACAAAGACAAATGATCGCACTGCTGAGGCACCAGTTCAGGATATTTGAAGATCTGCTAAACTCTTACATATCAGACAGTAACAGTTACAGACTGGAATAATTAGAGATCCGCCACTCCTTAATGCAGAAGCTCACTAACAGAAGATGGAGAATTCTCATAAAAAGGTGAGTGTAGGATTCATCATTCAATTTCAATATGCCTATTTTCACCAGCATCTAGTTTAGCTTTCGTTTATCATTGAGGACTGCACGTGACGGCACAATTGGAAGCCAATGAAATTGTGGGTGTCAGATTCACACCGCATCAATTTCAATGCACTCATGATCACCATCATTTGCTTTCCCCACAACTGACATATTTGACATCTCTTTGCAAATTGAAGTCTGAGTTTACACAAAGACAAATGATCTCACTGCTTAGGCACCAGTTCAGAACATTTGAAGATCTGCCAAACTCTTACATATCAGACAATACCAGTTACAGACTGATGCTTTTCAAAGTAAAGATTTTGAGGCAATGAAATTGTCAGTGTCTGTTTCCCACTGCTTCTCCACTGTGATAGTGACAAGTGCTGCTCACCGTATGAATGCAGAGGCTTTGGGCTAAGCCTTTCAATTCACCAATCAGGGGACCATCACTCTCCAATGCAGCAGCTCACTAACAGAAGATGAAGAATTCCTATAAAGAGGTTAGTGTGAGATTCATCATTCAATTTCAAAATGCCTATTTTTACCAGCATCTAGTTAAGTCCTTGGTTATCATTGCAGACCCTTGTGTCAGCACGATTGCAGGCCACTGAAATTGTAGGTGTCAGATTCACACCGCATCAATTCCAATGCACTCATGATCACCTTCATCTGCTTTCCCCACAATTGACATATTTGACCTCTCTTTGCAAATTGAAGTCTGAGATTTCACAATGACAAATGAACGCACTGCTTAGGCACCAGTTCAGGATATTTGAAGATCTGCCAAACTCTTACATATCAGACAGTACCAGTTACAGACTGGAATAATTAGAGATCAGACATTGACTGGACTCATTCCTTGGGGACATGTTTTTCAAAGTAAAGATTTTGAGGCAATGAAATTGTCAGTGTCTGTTTCCCACTGCTTCTCCACTGTGATAGTGACAAGTGCTGCTCACCGTATGAATGCAGAGGCTTTCGGCTAAGCCTTTCAATTCACCAATCAGGGGACCATCACTCTCCAATGCAGCAGCTCACTAACAGAAGATGGAGAATTCCTATAAAGAGGTTAGTGTGAGATTCATCATTCAATTTCAATATGCCTATTTTTACCAGCATCTAGTTTAGTCCTTGGTTATCATTGCAGACCCTTGTGTCAGCACGATTGCAGGCCACTGAAATTGTAGGTGTCAGATTCACACCACATCAATTTCAATACACCCATGATCACCTTCACCTGCTTTCCTCACAACTGACATATTTGAAATCTATTTGCATCTGAAACTCTTGAGCTTTCACAAATATAAATGGTCTCACTGCTTAGGCACCAGTTCAGGATATTTGAAGATCTGCCAAACTCTTACATATTAGACAGTACCAGTTACAGACTGGAATAATTAGAGATCAGACATTGACTGGACTCATTCCTTGGGGACATGTTTTTCAAAGTTAAGATTTTGAGGCAATGAAATTGTCAGTGTCTGTTTCCCACTGCTTCTCCATTGTGATAGTGAGAAGTGCTGCTCACCGTATGAATGCGAAGGCGTAGGGCTTATCCTTTCAATTCACCCATCAGGAAACTGTCACTCCCTAATACAGCAGCTCACTAACAGAAATTGAAGAAATCCTAAAAAAAGGTGAGGGTGAGATTCATCATTCAATTTCAATATGCCTATTTTCACCAGCATCTAGTTTAGCTTTCCTTCATCTTTGAAGACTATGGATGTCAGCGCAATTGCAACCCACTGAAATTGTAGGTGTCAGATTCACACCACATCAATTTCAATAAATCCGTGATCACCTTCATCTGCTTTCCCCACAATTGACATATTTGACATCTCTTTGCAAATTGAAGTCTGAGTTTACACAAAGACAAATTTATGATCGCACTGCTGAGGCACCAGTTCAGGATAATTAAAGATCTGCTAAACTCTTACATGTCAGACAGTACCAGTTACAGACTGGGATAATTAGAGATCCGCCACTCCTTAATGCAGAAGCTCACTAACAGAAGATGGAGAATTCCCATAAAAAGGTGAGTGTAGGATTCATCATTCAATTTCAATATGCCTATTTTCACCAGCATCTAGTTTAGCTTTCGTTCATCATTGAGGACTGCACATGACGGCACAATTAGAGGCCAATGAAATTGTAGGTGTCTGATTCACACCGCATTAATTTCAATATCCCGTGATCACCATCATTTGCTTTCCCCACAACTGACATATTTGACATCTCTTTGCAAATTGAAGTCTGAGTTTACACAAAGACAAATGATCTCACTGCTTAGGCACCAGTTCAGAATATTTGAAGATCTGTCAAACTCTTACATATCAGACAATACCAGTTACAGACTGGAATAATTAGAGATCAGACATTGACTGGACTCATTCCTTGGGGACATGTTTTTCAAAGTAAAGATTTTGAGGCAATGAAATTGTCAGTGTCTGTTTCCCACTGCTTCTCCACTGTGATAGTGACAAGTGCTGCTCACCGTATGAATGCGAAGGCATAGGGCTAATCCTTTCAATTCACCCATCAGGAAACTGTCACTCCCTAATACAGCAGCTCACTAACAGAAATTGAAGAAATCCTAAAAAAAGGTGAGGGTGAGATTCATCATTCAATTTCAATATGCCTATTTTCACCAGCATCTAGTTTAGCTTTCCTTCATCTTTGAAGACTATGGATGTCAGCGAAATTGCAGCCCACTGAAATTGTAGGTGTCAGATTCACACCACATCAATTTCAATACACCCATGATCACCTTCACCCGCTTTCCTAACAACTGACATATTTGACATCTCTTTGCAAATTGAAGTCTGGGTTTACACAAAGACAAATGATCTCACTGCTTAGGCACCAGTTCAGAATATTTGAAGATCTGCCAAACTCTTATATATCAGACAATACCAGTTACAGACTGGAATAATTAGAGATCAGACATTGACTGGACTCATTCCTTGGGGACATGTTTTTCAAAGTAAAGATTTTGAGGCAATGAAATTGTCAGTGTCTGTTTCCCACTGCTTCTCCACTGTGATAGTGACAAGTGCTGCTCACCGTATGAATGCCAAGGCTTTGGGCTAAGCCTTTCAATTCACCAATCAGGGGACCATCACTCTCAAATGCAGCAGCTCACTAACAGAAGATGGAGAATTCCTATGAAGAGGTGAGTGTGAGATTCATCATTCAATTTCAATATGCCTATTTTCACCAGCATCTAGTTTAACCCTTGGTCATCATTGACGACCCTTGTGTCAGCACAATTGCAGGCCACTGAAATTGTAGGTGTCAGATTCACACCTCATCAATTTCAATGCACTCATGATCACCATCATTTGCTTTCCCCACAACTGACATATTTGACATCTCTTTGCAAATTGAAGTCTGAGTTTACACAAAGACAAATGATCTCACTGCTTAGGCACCAGTTCAGAATATTTGAAGATCTGCCAAACTCTTACATATCAGACAATACCAGTTACAGACTGATGTTTTTCAAAGTAAAGATTTTGAGGCAATGAAATTGTCAGTGTCTGTTTCCCACTGCTTCTCCACTGTGATAGTGACAAGTGCTGCTCACCGTACGAATGCAGAGGCTTTGGGCTAAGCCTTTCAATTCACCAATCAGGGGACCATCACTCTCCAATGCAGCAGCTCACTAACAGAAGATGGAGAATTCCTATAAAGAGGTTAGTGTGAGATTCATCATTCAATTTCAATATGCCTATTTTTACCAGCATCTAGTTTAGTCCTTGGTTATCATTGCAGACCCTTGTGTCAGCACGATGGCAGGCCACTGAAACTGTAGGTGCCAGATTCACACCACATCAATTCCAATACGCTCATGATCACCTTCATCTGCTTTCCTCACAACTGACATATTTGACATCTATTTGCATCTGAAACTCTTGAGCTTTCACAAATATAAATGATCTCACTGCTTAGGCACCAGTTCAGGATATTTGAAGATCTGCCAAACTCTTACATATCAGACAGTACCAGTTACAGACTGGAATAATTAGAGATCAGACATTGACTGGACTCATTCCTTGGGGACATGTTTTTCAAAGTAAAGATTTTGAGGCAATGAAATTGTCAGTGTCTGTTTCCCACTGCTTCTCCACTGTGATAGTGACAAGTGCTGCTCACCGTATGAATGCAGAGGCTTTGGGCTAAGCCTTTCAATTCACCAATCAGGGGACCATCACTCTCCAATGCAGCAGCTCACTAACAGGAGATGGAGAATTCCTATAAAGAGGTTAGTGTGAGATTCATCATTCAATTTCAATATGCCTATTTTTACCAGCATCTAGTTTAGTCCTTGTTTATCATTGCAGACCCTTGTGTCAGCACGATTGCAGGCCACTGAAATTGTAGGTGTCAGATTCACACCACATCAATTTCAATACACCCATGATCACCTTCACCTGCTTTCCTCACAACTGACATATTTGAAATCTATTTGCATCTGAAACTCTTGAGCTTTCACAAATATAAATGATCTCACTGCTTAGGCACCAGTTCAGGATATTTGAAGATCTGCCAAACTCTTACATATCAGACAGTACCAGTTACAGACTGGAATAATTAGAGATCAGACATTGACTGGACTCATTCCTTGGGGACATTTTTTTCAAAGTAAAGATTTTGAGGCAATGAAATTGTCAGTGTCTGTTTCCCACTGCTTCTCCACTGTGATAGTGACAAGTGCTGCTCACCGTATGAATGCCGAGGCTTTGGGCTAAGCCTTTCAATTCACCAATCAGGGGACCATCACTCTCCAATGCAGCAGCTCACTAACAGAAGATGGAGAATTCCTATGAAGAGGTTAGTGTGAGATTCATCATTCAATTTCAATATGCCTATTTTCACCAGCATCTAGTTTATCCCTTGGTCATCATTAAAGACCCTTGTGTCATTACAATTGGAGGCCACTGAAATTGTAGGTGTCAGATTCACACCGCATCAAATCCAATGCACTCATGATCACCTTCATCTGCTTTCCCCACAATTGACATATTTGACCTCTCTTTGCAAATTGAAGTCTAAGTTTACACAAAGACAAATGATCGCACTGCTGAGGCACCAGTTCAGGATATTTGAAGATCTGCTAAACTCTTACATATCAGACAGTAACAGTTACAGACTGGAATAATTAGAGATCCGCCACTCCTTAATGCAGAAGCTCACTAACAGAAGATGGAGAATTCTCATAAAAAGGTGAGTGTAGGATTCATCATTCAATTTCAATATGCCTATTTTCACCAGCATCTAGTTTAGCTTTCGTTTATCATTGAGGACTGCACGTGACGGCACAATTGGAAGCCAATGAAATTGTGGGTGTCAGATTCACACCGCATCAATTTCAATGCACTCATGATCACCATCATTTGCTTTCCCCACAACTGACATATTTGACATCTCTTTGCAAATTGAAGTCTGAGTTTACACAAAGACAAATGATCTCACTGCTTAGGCACCAGTTCAGAACATTTGAAGATCTGCCAAACTCTTACATATCAGACAATACCAGTTACAGACTGATGCTTTTCAAAGTAAAGATTTTGAGGCAATGAAATTGTCAGTGTCTGTTTCCCACTGCTTCTCCACTGTGATAGTGACAAGTGCTGCTCACCGTATGAATGCAGAGGCTTTGGGCTAAGCCTTTCAATTCACCAATCAGGGGACCATCACTCTCCAATGCAGCAGCTCACTAACAGAAGATGAAGAATTCCTATAAAGAGGTTAGTGTGAGATTCATCATTCAATTTCAAAATGCCTATTTTTACCAGCATCTAGTTAAGTCCTTGGTTATCATTGCAGACCCTTGTGTCAGCACAATTGCAGGCCACTGAAATTGTAGGTGTCAGATTCACACCGCATCAATTCCAATGCACTCATGATCACCTTCATCTGCTTTCCCCACAATTGACATATTTGACCTCTCTTTGCAAATTGAAGTCTGAGATTTCACAATGACAAATGAACGCACTGCTTAGGCACCAGTTCAGGATATTTGAAGATCTGCCAAACTCTTACATATCAGACAGTACCAGTTACAGACTGGAATAATTAGAGATCAGACATTGACTGGACTCATTCCTTGGGGACATGTTTTTCAAAGTAAAGATTTTGAGGCAATGAAATTGTCAGTGTCTGTTTCCCACTGCTTCTCCACTGTGATAGTGACAAGTGCTGCTCACCGTATGAATGCAGAGGCTTTCGGCTAAGCCTTTCAATTCACCAATCAGGGGACCATCACTCTCCAATGCAGCAGCTCACTAACAGAAGATGGAGAATTCCTATAAAGAGGTTAGTGTGAGATTCATCATTCAATTTCAATATGCCTATTTTTACCAGCATCTAGTTTAGTCCTTGGTTATCATTGCAGACCCTTGTGTCAGCACGATTGCAGGCCACTGAAATTGTAGGTGTCAGATTCACACCACATCAATTTCAATACACCCATGATCACCTTCACCTGCTTTCCTCACAACTGACATATTTGAAATCTATTTGCATCTGAAACTCTTGAGCTTTCACAAATATAAATGGTCTCACTGCTTAGGCACCAGTTCAGGATATTTGAAGATCTGCCAAACTCTTACATATTAGACAGTACCAGTTACAGACTGGAATAATTAGAGATCAGACATTGACTGGACTCATTCCTTGGGGACATGTTTTTCAAAGTTAAGATTTTGAGGCAATGAAATTGTCAGTGTCTGTTTCCCACTGCTTCTCCATTGTGATAGTGAGAAGTGCTGCTCACCGTATGAATGCGAAGGCGTAGGGCTTATCCTTTCAATTCACCCATCAGGAAACTGTCACTCCCTAATACAGCAGCTCACTAACAGAAATTGAAGAAATCCTAAAAAAAGGTGAGGGTGAGATTCATCATTCAATTTCAATATGCCTATTTTCACCAGCATCTAGTTTAGCTTTCCTTCATCTTTGAAGACTATGGATGTCAGCGCAATTGCAACCCACTGAAATTGTAGGTGTCAGATTCACACCACATCAATTTCAATAAATCCGTGATCACCTTCATCTGCTTTCCCCACAATTGACATATTTGACATCTCTTTGCAAATTGAAGTCTGAGTTTACACAAAGACAAATTTATGATCGCACTGCTGAGGCACCAGTTCAGGATAATTAAAGATCTGCTAAACTCTTACATGTCAGACAGTACCAGTTACAGACTGGGATAATTAGAGATCCGCCACTCCTTAATGCAGAAGCTCACTAACAGAAGATGGAGAATTCCCATAAAAAGGTGAGTGTAGGATTCATCATTCAATTTCAATATGCCTATTTTCACCAGCATCTAGTTTAGCTTTCGTTCATCATTGAGGACTGCACATGACGGCACAATTAGAGGCCAATGAAATTGTAGGTGTCTGATTCACACCGCATTAATTTCAATATCCCGTGATCACCATCATTTGCTTTCCCCACAACTGACATATTTGACATCTCTTTGCAAATTGAAGTCTGAGTTTACACAAAGACAAATGATCTCACTGCTTAGGCACCAGTTCAGAATATTTGAAGATCTGTCAAACTCTTACATATCAGACAATACCAGTTACAGACTGGAATAATTAGAGATCAGACATTGACTGGACTCATTCCTTGGGGACATGTTTTTCAAAGTAAAGATTTTGAGGCAATGAAATTGTCAGTGTCTGTTTCCCACTGCTTCTCCACTGTGATAGTGACAAGTGCTGCTCACCGTATGAATGCGAAGGCATAGGGCTAATCCTTTCAATTCACCCATCAGGAAACTGTCACTCCCTAATACAGCAGCTCACTAACAGAAATTGAAGAAATCCTAAAAAAAGGTGAGGGTGAGATTCATCATTCAATTTCAATATGCCTATTTTCACCAGCATCTAGTTTAGCTTTCCTTCATCTTTGAAGACTATGGATGTCAGCGAAATTGCAGCCCACTGAAATTGTAGGTGTCAGATTCACACCACATCAATTTCAATACACCCATGATCACCTTCACCCGCTTTCCTAACAACTGACATATTTGACATCTCTTTGCAAATTGAAGTCTGGGTTTACACAAAGACAAATGATCTCACTGCTTAGGCACCAGTTCAGAATATTTGAAGATCTGCCAAACTCTTATATATCAGACAATACCAGTTACAGACTGGAATAATTAGAGATCAGACATTGACTGGACTCATTCCTTGGGGACATGTTTTTCAAAGTAAAGATTTTGAGGCAATGAAATTGTCAGTGTCTGTTTCCCACTGCTTCTCCACTGTGATAGTGACAAGTGCTGCTCACCGTATGAATGCCAAGGCTTTGGGCTAAGCCTTTCAATTCACCAATCAGGGGACCATCACTCTCCAATGCAGCAGCTCACTAACAGAAGATGGAGAATTCCTATGAAGAGGTGAGTGTGAGATTCATCATTCAATTTCAATATGCCTATTTTCACCAGCATCTAGTTTAACCCTTGGTCATCATTGACGACCCTTGTGTCAGCACAATTGCAGGCCACTGAAATTGTAGGTGTCAGATTCACACCTCATCAATTTCAATGTACTCATGATCACCATCATTTGCTTTCCCCACAACTGACATATTTGACATCTCTTTGCAAATTGAAGTCTGAGTTTACACAAAGACAAATGATCTCACTGCTTAGGCACCAGTTCAGAATATTTGAAGATCTGCCAAACTCTTACATATCAGACAATACCAGTTACAGACTGATGTTTTTCAAAGTAAAGATTTTGAGGCAATGAAATTGTCAGTGTCTGTTTCCCACTGCTTCTCCACTGTGATAGTGACAAGTGCTGCTCACCGTACGAATGCAGAGGCTTTGGGCTAAGCCTTTCAATTCACCAATCAGGGGACCATCACTCTCCAATGCAGCAGCTCACTAACAGAAGATGGAGAATTCCTATGAAGAGGTTAGTGTGAGATTCATCATTCAATTTCAATATGCCTATTTTTACCAGCATCTAGTTTAGTCCTTGGTTATCATTGCAGACCCTTGTGTTAGCACGATTGCAGGCCACTGAAACTGTAGGTGCCAGATTCACACCACATCAATTCCAATACGCTCATGATCACCTTCATCTGCTTTCCTCACAACAGGCATATTTGACATCTATTTGCATCTGAAACTCTTGAGCTTTCACAAATATAAATGATCTCACTGCTTAGGCACCAGTTCAGGATATTTGAAGATCTGCCAAACTCTTACATATTAGACAGTACCAGTTACAGACTGGAATAATTAGAGATCAGACATTGACTGGACTCATTCCTTGGGGACATGTTTTTCAAAGTTAAGATTTTGAGGCAATGAAATTGTCAGTGTCTGTTTCCCACTGCTTCTCCATTGTGATAGTGAGAAGTGCTGCTCACCGTATGAATGCGAAGGCGTAGGGCTTATCCTTTCAATTCACCCATCAGGAAACTGTCACTCCCTAATACAGCAGCTCACTAACAGAAATTGAAGAAATCCTAAAAAAAGGTGAGGGTGAGATTCATCATTCAATTTCAATATGCCTATTTTCACCAGCATCTAGTTTAGCTTTCCTTCATCTTTGAAGACTATGGATGTCAGCGCAATTGCAACCCACTGAAATTGTAGGTGTCAGATTCACACCACATCAATTTCAATAAATCCGTGATCACCTTCATCTGCTTTCCCCACAATTGACATATTTGACATCTCTTTGCAAATTGAAGTCTGAGTTTACACAAAGACAAATTTATGATCGCACTGCTGAGGCACCAGTTCAGGATAATTAAAGATCTGCTAAACTCTTACATGTCAGACAGTACCAGTTACAGACTGGGATAATTAGAGATCCGCCACTCCTTAATGCAGAAGCTCACTAACAGAAGATGGAGAATTCCCATAAAAAGGTGAGTGTAGGATTCATCATTCAATTTCAATATGCCTATTTTCACCAGCATCTAGTTTAGCTTTCGTTCATCATTGAGGACTGCACATGACGGCACAATTAGAGGCCAATGAAATTGTAGGTGTCTGATTCACACCGCATTAATTTCAATATCCCGTGATCACCATCATTTGCTTTCCCCACAACTGACATATTTGACATCTCTTTGCAAATTGAAGTCTGAGTTTACACAAAGACAAATGATCTCACTGCTTAGGCACCAGTTCAGAATATTTGAAGATCTGTCAAACTCTTACATATCAGACAATACCAGTTACAGACTGGAATAATTAGAGATCAGACATTGACTGGACTCATTCCTTGGGGACATGTTTTTCAAAGTAAAGATTTTGAGGCAATGAAATTGTCAGTGTCTGTTTCCCACTGCTTCTCCACTGTGATAGTGACAAGTGCTGCTCACCGTATGAATGCGAAGGCATAGGGCTAATCCTTTCAATTCACCCATCAGGAAACTGTCACTCCCTAATACAGCAGCTCACTAACAGAAATTGAAGAAATCCTAAAAAAAGGTGAGGGTGAGATTCATCATTCAATTTCAATATGCCTATTTTCACCAGCATCTAGTTTAGCTTTCCTTCATCTTTGAAGACTATGGATGTCAGCGAAATTGCAGCCCACTGAAATTGTAGGTGTCAGATTCACACCACATCAATTTCAATACACCCATGATCACCTTCACCCGCTTTCCTAACAACTGACATATTTGACATCTCTTTGCAAATTGAAGTCTGGGTTTACACAAAGACAAATGATCTCACTGCTTAGGCACCAGTTCAGAATATTTGAAGATCTGCCAAACTCTTATATATCAGACAATACCAGTTACAGACTGGAATAATTAGAGATCAGACATTGACTGGACTCATTCCTTGGGGACATGTTTTTCAAAGTAAAGATTTTGAGGCAATGAAATTGTCAGTGTCTGTTTCCCACTGCTTCTCCACTGTGATAGTGACAAGTGCTGCTCACCGTATGAATGCCAAGGCTTTGGGCTAAGCCTTTCAATTCACCAATCAGGGGACCATCACTCTCCAATGCAGCAGCTCACTAACAGAAGATGGAGAATTCCTATGAAGAGGTGAGTGTGAGATTCATCATTCAATTTCAATATGCCTATTTTCACCAGCATCTAGTTTAACCCTTGGTCATCATTGACGACCCTTGTGTCAGCACAATTGCAGGCCACTGAAATTGTAGGTGTCAGATTCACACCTCATCAATTTCAATGTACTCATGATCACCATCATTTGCTTTCCCCACAACTGACATATTTGACATCTCTTTGCAAATTGAAGTCTGAGTTTACACAAAGACAAATGATCTCACTGCTTAGGCACCAGTTCAGAATATTTGAAGATCTGCCAAACTCTTACATATCAGACAATACCAGTTACAGACTGATGTTTTTCAAAGTAAAGATTTTGAGGCAATGAAATTGTCAGTGTCTGTTTCCCACTGCTTCTCCACTGTGATAGTGACAAGTGCTGCTCACCGTACGAATGCAGAGGCTTTGGGCTAAGCCTTTCAATTCACCAATCAGGGGACCATCACTCTCCAATGCAGCAGCTCACTAACAGAAGATGGAGAATTCCTATGAAGAGGTTAGTGTGAGATTCATCATTCAATTTCAATATGCCTATTTTTACCAGCATCTAGTTTAGTCCTTGGTTATCATTGCAGACCCTTGTGTCAGCACGATTGCAGGCCACTGAAACTGTAGGTGCCAGATTCACACCACATCAATTCCAATACGCTCATGATCACCTTCATCTGCTTTCCTCACAACTGACATATTTGACATCTATTTGCATCTGAAACTCTTGAGCTTTCACAAATATAAATGATCTCACTGCTTAGGCACCAGTTCAGGATATTTGAAGATCTGCCAAACTCTTACATATCAGACAGTACCAGTTACAGACTGGAATAATTAGAGATCAGACATTGACTGGACTCATTCCTTGGGGACATGTTTTTCAAAGTAAAGATTTTGAGGCAATGAAATTGTCAGTGTCTGTTTCCCACTGCTTCTCCACTGTGATAGTGACAAGTGCTGCTCACCGTATGAATGCAGAGGCTTTGGGCTAAGCCTTTCAATTCACCAATCAGGGGACCATCACTCTCCAATGCAGCAGCTCACTTACAGAAGATGGAGAATTCCTATAAAGAGGTTAGTGTGAGATTCATCATTCAATTTCAATATGCATATTTTTACCAGCATCTAGTTTAGTCCTTGGTTATCATTGCAGACCCTTGTGTCAGCACGATTGCAGGCTACTGAAATTGTAGGTGTCAGATTCACACCGCATCAATTCCAATGCACTCATGATCACCTTCATCTGCTTTCCCCACAATTGACATATTTGACCTCTCTTTGTAAATTGAAGTCTGCGATTTCACAATGACAAATGATCGCACTGCTTAGGCACCAGTTCAGGATATTATAAGATCTGCCAAACTCTTACATATAAGCCAGTACCAGTTACAGACTGGAATAATTAGAGATCAGACATTGACTGGACTCATTCCTTGGGGACATGTATTTCCAAGTAAAGATTTTGAGGCAATGAAATTGTCAGTGTTTGTTTCCCACTGCTTCTCCACTGTGAAAGTGACAAGTGCTGCTCACCGTATGAATGCAGACACATAGGGTTAAGCCTTTAAATATACCCATGAGGGGACTGTCACCCTCCAATGCATTAGCTCAATAACAGAAGATGGAGAATTCCTATCAAGAGGTGAGTGTGAGATTCATCATTCAATTTCAATATGCCTATTTTCACCAGGATCTAGTTTAGCTTTCCTTCATCTTTGAAGACTGTGGGTGTCAGCATGATTGCAACCCACTGAAATTGTAGGTGTCAGATTCACACCACATCAATTTCAATACATCCGTGATCACCTTCATCTGCTTTCCCCACAACTGACATATTTGACCTCTCTTTGCAAATTGAAGTCTCAGTTTACACAAAGACAAATGATGGCACTGCTGAGGCACCAGTTCAGGATATTTGAAGATCTGCTAAACTCTTACATATCAGACAGTACCAGTTACAGACTGGAATAATTAGAGATCAGACATTGACTGGACTCATTCCTTGGGGACATGTATTTCCAAGTAAAGATTTTGAGGCAATGAAATTGTCAGTGTCTGTTTCCCACTGCTTCTCCACTGTGATAGTGACAAGTGCTGCTCACCGTACGAATGCAGAGGCTTTGGGCTAAGCCTTTCAATTCACCAATCAGGGGACCATCACTCTCCAATGCAGCAGCTCACTAACAGAAGATGGAGAATTCCTATAAAGAGGTTAGTGTGAGATTCATCATTCAATTTCAATATGCCTATTTTTACCAGCATCTAGTTTAGTCCTTGGTTATCATTGCAGACCCTTGTGTCAGCACGATTGCAGGCCACTGAAATTGTAGGTGCCAGATTCACACCACATCAATTTCAATACGCTCATGATCACCTTCATCTGCTTTCCTCACAACTGACATATTTGACATCTATTTGCATCTGAAACTCTTGAGCTTTCACAAATATAAATGATCTCACTGCTTAGGCACCAGTTCAGGATATTTGAAGATCTGCCAAACTCTTACATATTAGACAGTACCAGTTACAGACTGGAATAATTAGAGATCAGACATTGACTGGACTCATTCCTTGGGGACATGTTTTTCAAAGTAAAGATTTTGAGGCAATGAAATTGTCAGTGTCTGTTTCCCATTGCTTCTCCACTGTGATAGTGACAAGTGCTGCTCACCGTATGAATGCGAAGGCTTTGGGCTAAGCCTTTCAATTCACCAATCAGGGAACCATCACTCTCAAATGCAGCAGCTCACTAACAGAAGATGGAGAATTCATATAAAGAGGTTGGTGTGAGATTCATCATTCAATTTCAATATGCCTAGTTTTACCAGCATCTAGTTTAGTCCTTGGTCATCATTAAAGACCCTTGTGTCAGCACAATTACAGGCCACTGAAATTGTCGGTGTCAGATTCACACCACATCAATTCCAATGCACTCGTGATCACCTTCATCTGCTTTCCCCACAATTGACATATTTGACCTCTCTTTGCAAATTGAAGTCTGAGTTTACACAAAGACAAATGATCGCACTGCTTAGGCACCAGTTCAGGATATTTGAAGATCTGCCAAAATCTTACATATTAGACAGTACCAGTTACAGACTGGAATAATTAGAGATCAGACATTGACTGGACTCACTCCTTGGGGACATGTATTTCCAAGTAAAGATTTTTAGGCAATGAAATTGTCAGTGTTTGTTTCCCACTGCTTCTCCACTGTGAAAGTGACAAGTGCTGCTCACCGTATAAATGCAGACACATAGGGTTAAGGCTTTAAATATACCCATGAGGGGACTGTCACTCTCCAATGCATTAGCTCGATAACAGAAGATGGAGAATTCCTATCAAGAGGTGAGTGTGAGATTCATCATTCAATTTCAATATGCCTATTTTCACCAGCATCTAGTTTAGCCCTTGGTCATCATTGAAGACCCTTGTGTCAGCACAATTGCAGGCCACTGAAATTGTAGGTGTCAGATTCACACCGCATCAATTCCAATGCACTCATGATCACCTTCATCTGCTTTCCCCACAATTGACATATTTGACCTCTCTTTGCAAATTGAAGTCTGAGACTTCACAATGACAAATGATCGCACTGCTTAGGCACCAGTTCAGGATATTTGAAGATCTGCCAAAATCTTACATATTAGACAGTACCAGTTACAGACTGGAATAATTAGAGATCAGACATTGACTGGACTCATTCCTTGGGGACATGTATTTCCAAGTAAAGATTTTTAGGCAATGAAATTGTCAGTGTTTGTTTCCCACTGCTTCTCCACTGTGAAAGTGACAAGTGCTGCTCACCGTATAAATGCAGACACATAGGGTTAAGGCTTTAAATATACCCATGAGGGGACTGTCACTCTCCAATGCATTAGCTCGATAACAGAAGATGGAGAATTCCTATCAAGAGGTGAGTGTCAGATTCATCATTCAATTTCAATATGCCTATTTTCACCAGCATCTAGTTTAGCTTTCCTTCATCTTTGAAGACTATGGGTGTCAGTGCGATTGCAACCCACTGAAATTGTAGGTGTCAGATTCACACCACATCAATTTCAATACATGCGTGATCACCTTCATCTGCTTTCCCCAAAACTGACATATTTGACATCTCTTTGCAAATTGAAGTCTGAGTTTACACAAAGACAAATGATCGCTCTGCTGAGGCACCAGTTCAGGATATTTGAAGATCTGCTAAACTCTTACATATCAGACAGTAAACGTTACAGACTGGAATAATGAGAGATCCGCCACTCCTTAATGCAGAAGCTAACTAACATAAGATGGAGAATTCCAATAAAAAGGTGAGTGTAGGATTCATCATTCAATTTCAATATGCCTATTTTCACCAGCATCTAGTTTAGCTTTCGTTCATCATTGAGGACTGCACGTGACAGCACAATTGGAGGCCAATAAAATTGTAGGTGTCAGATTCACACCACATCAATTCCAATACGCCCATGATCACCTTCATCTGCTTTCCTCATAACTGACATATTTGACATCTATTTGCATCTGAAACTCTTGAGCTTTCACAAATATAAATAATCTCCCTGCTTAGGCACCAGTTCAGGATATTTGAAGATCTGCCAAACTCTTACATATCAGACAGTACCAGTTACAGACTGGAATAATTAGAGATCAGACATTGACTGGACTCATTCCTTGGGGACATGTTTTTCAAAGTAAAGATTTTGAGGCAATGAAATTGTCAGTGTCTGTTTCCCACTGCTTCTCCACTGTGATAGTGACAAGTGCTGCTCACCGTATGAATGCAGAGGCTTTGGGCTAAGCCTTTCGATTTACCAATCAGGGGACCATCACTCTCCAATGCAGCAGCTCACTAACAGAAGATGGAGAATTCCTATAAAGAGGTTAGTGTGAGATTCATAATTCAATTTCAATATGCCTATTTTTACCAGCATCTAGTTTAGTCCTTGGTTATCATTGCAGACCCTTGTGTCAGCACGATTGCAGGCCACTGAAATTGTAGGTGTCAGATTCACACCGCATCAATTCCAATGCACTCATGATCACCTTCATCTGCTTTCCCCACAATTGACATATTTGACCTCTCTTTGCAAATTGAAGTCTGAGATTTCACAATGACAAATGATCTCACTGCCTAGGCACCAGTTCAGGATATTTGAAGATCTGCCAAACTCTTACATATCAGACAGTACCAGTTACAGACTGGAATAATTAGAGATAAGACATTGACTGGACTCATTCCTTGGGGACATGTTTTTCAAAGTAAAGATTTTGAGGCAATGAAATTGTCAGTGTCTGTTTCCCACTGCTTCTCCACTGTGATAGTGACAAGTGCTGCTCACCGTATGAATGCCGAGGCTTTGGGCTAAGCCTTTCAATTCACCAATCAGGGGACCATCACTCTCCAATGCAGCAGCTCACTAACAGAAGATGGAGAATTCCTATAAAGAGGTTAGTGTGAGATTCATCATTCAATTTCAATATGCCTATTTTTACCAGCATCTAGTTTAGTCCTTGTTTATCATTGCAGACCCTTTTGTCAGCACGATTGCAGGCCACTGAAATTGTAGGTGTCAGATTCACACCACATCAATTTCAATACACCCATGATCACCTTCACCTGCTTTCCTCACAACTGACATATTTGAAATCTATTTGCATCTGAAACTCTTGAGCTTTCACAAATATAAATGATCTCACTGCTTAGGCACCAGTTCAGGATATTTGAAGATCTGCCAAACTCTTACATATCAGACAGTACCAGTTACAGACTGGAATAATTAGAAATCAGACATTGACTGGACTCATTCCTTGGGGACATTTTTTTCAAAGTAAAGATTTTGAGGCAATGAAATTGTCAGTGTCTGTTTCCCACTGCTTCTCCACTGTGATAGTGACAAGTGCTGCTCACCGTATGAATGCCGAGGCTTTGGGCTAAGCCTTTCAATTCACCAATCAGGGGACCATCACTCTCCAATGCAGCAGCTCACTAACAGAAGATGGAGAATTCCTATGAAGAGGTTAGTGTGAGATTCATCATTCAATTTCAATATGCCTATTTTCACCAGCATCTAGTTTATCCCTTGGTCATCATTAAAGACCCTTGTGTCATTACAATTGGAGGCCACTGAAATTGTAGGTGTCAGATTCACACCGCATCAAATCCAATGCACTCATGATCACCTTCATCTGCTTTCCCCACAATTGACATATTTGACCTCTCTTTGCAAATTGAAGTCTAAGTTTACACAAAGACAAATGATCGCACTGCTGAGGCACCAGTTCAGGATATTTGAAGATCTGCCAAAATCTTACATATTAGACAGTACCAGTTACAGACTGGAATAATTAGAGATCAGACATTGACTGGACTCACTCCTTGGGGACATGTATTTCCAAGTAAAGATTTTGAGGCAATGAAATTGTCAGTGTTTGTTTCCCACTGCTTCTCCACTGTGAAAGTGACAAGTGCTGCTCACCGTATGAATGCAAACACATAGGGTTAAGCCTTTAAATATACCCATGAGGGGACTGTCACTCTCCAATGCATTAGCTCGATAACAGAAGATGGAGAATTCCTATCAAGAGGTGAGTGTCAGATTCATCATTCAATTTCAATATGCCTATTTTCACCAGCATCTAGTTTAGCTTTCCTTCATCTTTGAAGACTATGGGTGTCAGTGCGATTGCAGGCCACTGAAATTGTAGGTGTCAGATTCACACCACATCAATTTCAATACATGCGTGATCACCTTCATCTGCTTTCCCCAAAACTGACATATTTGACATCTCTTTGCAAATTGAAGTCTGAGTTTACACAAAGACAAATGATCGCTCTGCTGAGGCACCAGTTCAGGATATTTGAAGATCTGCTAAACTCTTACATATCAGACAGTAAACGTTACAGACTGGAATAATTAGAGATCCGCCACTCCTTAATGCAGAAGCTCACTAACATAAGATGGAGATTTCCAATAAAAAGGTGAGTGTAGGATTCATCATTCAATTTCAATATGCCTATTTTCACCAGCATCTAGTTTAGCTTTCGCTCATCATTGAGGACTGCACGTGACAGCACAATTGGAGGCCAATAAAATTGTAGGTGTCAGATTCACACCACATCAATTCCAATACGCCCATGATCACCTTCATCTGCTTTCCTCATAACTGACATATTTGACATCTATTTGCATCTGAAACTCTTGAGCTTTCACAAATATAAATAATCTCACTGCTTAGGCACCAGTTCAGGATATTTGAAGATCTGCCAAACTCTTACATATCAGACAGTACCAGTTACAGACTGGAATAATTAGAGATCAGACATTGACTGGACTCATTCCTTGGGGACATGTTTTTCAAAGTAAAGATTTTGAGGCAATGAAATTGTCAGTGTCTGTTTCCCACTGCTTCTCCACTGTGATAGTGACAAGTGCTGCTCACCGTATGAATGCAGAGGCTTTGGGCTAAGCCTTTCAATTCACCAATCAGGGGACCATCACTCTCCAATGCAGCAGCTCACTAACAGGAGATGGAGAATTCCTATAAAGAGGTTAGTGTGAGATTCATCATTCAATTTCAATATGCCTATTTTTACCAGCATCTAGTTTAGTCCTTGTTTATCATTGCAGACCCTTGTGTCAGCACGATTGCAGGCCACTGAAATTGTAGGTGTCAGATTCACACCACATCAATTTCAATACACCCATGATCACCTTCACCTGCTTTCCTCACAACTGACATATTTGAAATCTATTTGCATCTGAAACTCTTGAGCTTTCACAAATATAAATGATCTCACTGCTTAGGCACCAGTTCAGGATATTTGAAGATCTGCCAAACTCTTACATATCAGACAGGACCAGTTACAGACTGGAATAATTAGAGATCAGACATTGACTGGACTCATTCCTTGGGGACATTTTTTTCAAAGTAAAGATTTTGAGGCAATGAAATTGTCAGTGTCTGTTTCCCACTGCTTCTCCACTGTGATAGTGACAAGTGCTGCTCACCGTATGAATGCCGAGGCTTTGGGCTAAGCCTTTCAATTCACCAATCAGGGGACCATCACTCTCCAATGCAGCAGCTCACTAACAGAAGATGGAGAATTCCTATGAAGAGGTTAGTGTGAGATTCATCATTCAATTTCAATATGCCTATTTTTACCAGCATCTAGTTTAGTCCTTGGTTATCATTGCAGACCCTTGTGTCAGCACGATTGCAGGCCACTGAAATTGTAGGTGTCAGATTCACACCACATCAATTTCACTACACCCATGATCACCTTCACCTGCTTTCCTCACAACTGACATATTTGAAATCTATTTGCATCTGAAACTCTTGAGCTTTCACAAATATAAATGGTCTCACTGCTTAGGCACCAGTTCAGGATATTTGAAGATCTGCCAAACTCTTACATATTAGACAGTACCAGTTACAGACTGGAATAATTAGAGATCAGACATTGACTGGACTCATTCCTTGGGGACATGTTTTTCAAAGTTAAGATTTTGAGGCAATGAAATTGTCAGTGTCTGTTTCCCACTGCTTCTCCATTGTGATAGTGAGAAGTGCTGCTCACCGTATGAATGCGAAGGCGTAGGGCTTATCCTTTTAATTCACCCATCAGGAAACTGTCACTCCCTAATACAGCAGCTCACTAACAGAAATTGAAGAAATCCTAAAAAAAGGTGAGGGTGAGATTCATCATTCAATTTCAATATGCCTATTTTCACCAGCATCTAGTTTAGCTTTCCTTCATCTTTGAAGACTATGGATGTCAGCGCAATTGCAACCCACTGAAATTGTAGGTGTCAGATTCACACCACATCAATTTCAATACACCCATGATCACCTTCACCCGCTTTCCTAACAACTGACATATTTGACATCTCTTTGCAAATTGAAGTCTGGGTTTACACAAAGACAAATGATCTCACTGCTTAGGCACCAGTTCAGAATAAATGAAGATCTGCCAAACTCTTATATATCAGACAATACCAGTTACAGACTGGAATAATTAGAGATCAGACATTGACTGGACTCATTCCTTGGGGACATGTTTTTCAAAGTAAAGATTTTGAGGCAATGAAATTGTCAGTGTCTGTTTCCCACTGCTTCTCCACTGTGATAGTGACAAGTGCTGCTCACCGTATGAATGCCAAGGCTTTGGGCTAAGCCTTTCAATTCACCAATCAGGGGACCATCACTCTCAAATGCAGCAGCTCACTAACAGAAGATGGAGAATTCCTATGAAGAGGTGAGTGTGAGATTCATCATTCAATTTCAATATGCCTATTTTCACCAGCATCTAGTTTAACCCTTGGTCATCATTGACGACCCTTGTGTCAGCACAATTGCAGGCCACTGAAATTGTAGGTGTCAGATTCACACCGCATCAATTTCAATGCACTCATGATCACCATCATTTGCTTTCCCCACAACTGACATATTTGACATCTCTTTGCAAATTGAAGTCTTAGTTTACACAAAGACAAATGATCTCACTGCTTAGGCACCAGTTCAGAATATTTGAAGATCTGCCAAACTCTTACATATCAGACAATACCAGTTACAGACTGATGTTTTTCAAAGTAAAGATTTTGAGGCAATGAAATTGTCAGTGTCTGTTTCCCACTGCTTCTCCACTGTGATAGTGACAAGTGCTGCTCACCGTACGAATGCAGAGGCTTTGGGCTAAGCCTTTCAATTCACCAATCAGGGGACCATCACTCTCCAATGCAGCAGCTCACTAACAGAAGATGGAGAATTCCTATAAAGAGGTTAGTGTGAGATTCATCATTCAATTTCAATATGCCTATTTTTACCAGCATCTAGTTTAGTCCTTGGTTATCATTGCAGACCCTTGTGTCAGCACGATTGCAGGCCACTGAAACTGTAGGTGCCAGATTCACACCACATCAATTCCAATACGCTCATGATCACCTTCATCTGCTTTCCTCACAACTGACATATTTGACATCTATTTGCATCTGAAACTCTTGAGCTTTCACAAATATAAATGATCTCACTGCTTAGGCACCAGTTCAGGATATTTGAAGATCTGCCAAACTCTTACATATCAGACAGTACCAGTTACAGACTGGAATAATTAGAGATCAGACATTGACTGGACTCATTCCTTGGGGACATGTTTTTCAAAGTAAAGATTTTGAGGCAATGAAATTGTCAGTGTCTGTTTCCCACTGCTTCTCCACTGTGATAGTGACAAGTGCTGCTCACCGTATGAATGCAGAGGCTTTGGGCTAAGCCTTTCAATTCACCAATCAGGGGACCATCACTCTCCAATGCAGCAGCTCACTTACAGAAGATGGAGAATTCCTATAAAGAGGTTAGTGTGAGATTCATCATTCAATTTCAATATGCCTATTTTTACCAGCATCTAGTTTAGTCCTTGGTTATCATTGCAGACCCTTGTGTCAGCACGATTGCAGGCTACTGAAATTGTAGGTGTCAGATTCACACCGCATCAATTCCAATGCACTCATGATCACCTTCATCTGCTTTCCCCACAATTGACATATTTGACCTCTCTTTGTAAATTGAAGTCTGGGTTTACACAAAGACAAATGATCTCACTGCTTAGGCACCAGTTCAGAATATTTGAAGATCTGCCAAACTCCTATATATCAGACAATACCAGTTACAGACTGGAATAATTAGAGATCAGACATTGACTGGACTCATTCCTTGGGGACATGTTTTTCAAAGTAAAGATTTTGAGGCAATGAAATTGTCAGTGTCTGTTTCCCACTGCTTCTCCACTGTGATAGTGACAAGTGCTGCTCACCGTATGAATGCAGAGGCTTTGGGCTAAGCCTTTCAATTCACCAATCAGGGGACCATCACTCTCCAATGCAGCAGCTCACTAACAGAAGATGGAGAATTCCTATGAAGAGGTGAGTGTGAGATTCATCATTCAATTTCAATATGCCTATTTTCACCAGCATCTAGTTTAGCCCTTGGTCATCATTGCAGACCCTTGTGTCAGCACAATTGCAGGCCACTGAAATTGTAGGTGTCAGATTCACACCGCATCAATTTCAATGCACTCATGATCACCATCATTTGCTTTCCCCACAACTGACATATTTGACATCTCTTTGCAAATTGAAGTCTGAGTTTACACAAAGACAAATGATCTCACTGCTTAGGCACCAGTTCAGAATATTTGAAGATCTGCCAAACTCTTACATATCAGACAATACCAGTTACAGACTGATGTTTTTCAAAGTAAAGATTTTGAGGCAATGAAATTGTCAGTGTCTGTTTCCCACTGCTTCTCCACTGTGATAGTGACAAGTGCTGCTCACCGTACGAATGCAGAGGCTTTGGGCTAAGCCTTTCAATTCACCAATCAGGGGACCATCACTCTCCAATGCAGCAGCTCACTAACAGAAGATGGAGAATTCCTATAAAGAGGTTAGTGTGAGATTCATCATTCAATTTCAATATGCCTATTTTTACCAGCATCTAGTTTAGTCCTTGGTTATCATTGCAGACCCTTGGGTCAGCACGATTGCAGGCCACTGAAATTGTAGGTGCCAGATTCACACCACATCAATTCCAATACGCTCATGATCACCTTCATCTGCTTTCCTCACAACTGACATATTTGACATCTATTTGCATCTGAAACTCTTGAGCTTTCACAAATATAAATGATCTCACTGCTTAGGCACCAGTTCAGGATATTTGAAGATCTGCCAAACTCTTACATATCAGACAGTACCAGTTACAGACTGGAATAATTAGAGATCAGACATTGACTGGACTCATTCCTTGGGGACATGTTTTTCCAAGTAAAGATTTTGAGGCAATGAAATTGTCAGTGTTTGTTTCCCACTGCTTCTCCACTGTGAAAGTGACAAGTGCTGCTCACCGTATGAATGCAGACACATAGGGTTAAGCCTTTAAATATACCCATGAGGGGACTGTCACTCTCCAATGCATTAGCTCGATAACAGAAGATGGAGAATTCCTATCAAGAGGTGAGTGTGAGATTCATCATTCAATTTCAATATGCCTATTTTCACCAGGATCTAGTTTAGCTTTCCTTCATCTTTGAAGACTGTGGGTGTCAGCGTGATTGCAACCCACTGAAATTGTAGGTGTCAGATTCACACCACATCAATTTCAATACATCCGTGATCACCTTCATCTGCTTTCCCCACAACTGACATATTTGACCTCTCTTTGCAAATTGAAGTCTAAGTTTACACAAAGACAAATGATCGCACTGCTGAGGCACCAGTTCAGGATATTTGAAGATCTGCTAAACTCTTACATATCAGACAGTACCAGTTACAGAATGGAATAATTAGAGATCCGCCACTCCTTCATTACCCCTTACCCGCAACACAAGAGAAGGAGACAGATATGGGCGAATAAAATTTATTTGAATTTTATAAGATCCATATAAAGTAAGATATTAAATATGATACAATATCTTATGGAAGAGGATATACATATGTAGATATGATATATGAAGACGACATATTGGTAAATATGATGATTACATATTTGAAGATATGTATAAGATATACATAAGGCAGATGTGATGCCTGGAAAAAGGTATTACATATGTGGTATGTATTACAGGAGTACATATGTATAATGTATAATAGTATTATGTAATACGTATAATGGTTATACAATGTGTATAAAAAGCCCTACGGGAGTAGGAAGAGAAGGTGAGGGTGGGTGGGAGAAAAAAGGTAGTAGGTGTGAGCGGAGTGAAGCACAGGAACAGAATGAGATAGAGCGTGGGGGCGTGCTTCGCCACGTGACCTATTAGTTCACGTGACTCGCACGCGGGGGCGCGCAGGGTGCGCTAGTAGGGAGGGAGTGCGCTAGGTGGAGCAATGACCGCTCCTGACCCTACGGGCCATGAGCTACCCATTACCCCTTACCCGCAACACAAGAGAAGGAGACAGATATGGGCGAATAAAATTTATTTGAATTTTATAAGATCCATATAAAGTAAGATATTAAATATGATACAATATCTTATGGAAGAGGATATACATATGTAGATATGATATATGAAGACGACATATTGGTAAATATGATGATTACATATTTGAAGATATGTATAAGATATACATAAGGCAGATGTGATGCCTGGAAAAAGGTATTACATATGTGGTATGTATTACAGGAGTACATATGTATAATGTATAATAGTATTATGTAATACGTATAATGGTTATACAATGTGTATAAAAAGCCAAAAAGTCCATGAAGAGTTTGTGGAGAGGAGGGTGGGAGAAAAATGATGCTCACTCGTTAATCGACTTGAGGAGGGAATCATTCACCCGGGTGGCATCCGAGATGCGGATGTAGCTTCTGTGGGCGTTAGAGCGCCACCCTCCATACCTCTGTATATCCAGTTCGGAGACTCCGGCCTGGAAGGCCTGCGTCGCTGCGGCCTTTCGCAGGCTGTGCAGGGTATATGTCCTTAATGGTATCCCTGCCAGCGCGATGAGACGGTCCCACTCTTTAGCGAGACATCGAGTCGTGATGGGGGAGCGATCCTCGTTCATGAGGAAGGGCTCGCGGTCGTCGGTCGTAGGAACGGCCGCGATCATCGCTCGTACTGCCCGCAGCGGGCACGACATCCGGTCCGGGGAGGGCTGCAGAGAAACGCGTTTCTCTTCTCCAACACACTGGAGGTTCTTTGCAGCCTTGATTCTCACGTCGACGTGAGTAGAAGTGACCCTCACGTCTCCTCGTGTGAGATGCCGGACCGGATCGAAGCTCTTGACGGATTGCGGCGCGACTTCGCTCTGCCGCAGGGCCGTGAAGAACATGAGGAGGCACGCCGCTCTGGTCGACCGGTCGAGGGGCGTGGCCGTGAGTCCGCCGAGGACGCCTCTGAGGGCCTCCATAGGTATAGGAGGCTTCACGTTTGGCTGGTAGGCCTTGTCCCTCTTCATCGCGTCCACTGCCCGCTTGACGCGGGCGTCCTCCGTTGCCGCGATGTTCCCTCCTGACAGCCGTAGGTGCGACCGTAGGTGGGACAGATGGTTGGCTACGGTCGCTGGTGAAGGGGCGTGGTCGGCTGACGGTCGGCTGCTGGGGGTCCACGCCCATCCTCCGGCAGAACGCTAGGTATGTAGTTACTGCGCTTCGCTGGTTGGCGACCGTGCCGGGGGCACGCGCCGCGGCCTGCCGCGCAGATGCCCTCTGTTGGAGACAGCGTAGCGCCGGATCTGCAGTAAAGCCGGAGGATAGGCACAAATGAGGCGTGATTACATGGAGCGACAGCTCTGAGGTTAAGAGACGACATGTAAAAAGCAGCTTTAGAACGGTCACTGGAGGTGAGGTGCGACCGGCTGAGGGCATCCGCGACCGAGTTGAGGACCCCCGGGATGTGCGTGTACACCAGCTCGACCTGGAGCCTCGCTTGTACCATCCAGGCTTGGCGGGCACACTCCGCCAGCACCTTGTTCCGTGCCCGCCCCGATGTTAGTGCCTGGACGGTCCCCATGTTGTCGCAGAAGACCTCAACCCGCGTCCCCCGGTCCCGGTCGGTCAGGAACGTGTTGAGGGCGTATATCGTGTTGAGGGCTTCCAGTTCCGATATGCAATTCACCGGGTCGGCAACCGGGCACACCTGGGCGGAGTAGGCCAGGCGGCCGTCGGTGCCCCCGACCCCGGTGAGGCAGGCGTCAACAGTTATGCATTTCGTCGGGGGGCCCCTGGGGATCAAGGCACGCCCGTTCCAACCCTCCGCAAACCTAGAGAACCAGTCGAGGTCCTGCCGCATGTCCGAGGAGATGTTGAGATAAAACCCAGACATCCCACGCAGTGCCTCCAGCAGCTTGCTCACGAAGGGTCTTGCCGGGCGGATGCACTTCGCCACGTGGAGGATTTTTCCCAGCACCGACTGGAGTTGCCGCTTGGTGAGCGAGCGCTTCCGCGCGACGGCCGCGACGTGCTGCCGGACGTCCTGTAGTTTGTCTTCGGGCACCGACAGAGTCATATTCCGTGCGTCGATGTTGATGCCCAGCCAACGGACGACCTGCGACGGTTCCTGAGCTTTCTCCCGGGCCTCGGGCAGCCCCAGCTCGCGGAAGAGCTCCCTAGCGGTCGCGAAGTCGGCAGCGGCCTTCTCCCTTGACGGCGATAGCAGGATCAGGTCGTCGAGGTACATGGCCGCCTCCACCCCCTTACCGGCGAGGATCTCCACTATCGTATCTGCAACACACTGCATGTGATACGAGGACGCGCGGGCACCGAACGGCATCGCCGTATCGCAGTAGTACCCGCCGTCCCACGCAAAACACAGGAGGGGCCAGTCGAGGGGGTCACACCGGAAATTCTTATATGCCCTCGCGATGTCGATGGAGGCCATGTAGCTCGAGGGACCCGATCGCAGGAGACGGGAGACGAAGCCGTCGATGGTGGGGAGAGTGTGCTCCCTCTCCTCCCCGTACACAGAGTTCTTCCTCACGTAGGCGTTGACGCTGCGATCCCGGGGGAAGGTCATGTCCGTTATTACCCTCCGGGCATCGGAGTCCCGTTTCTCCCGCGACATCAACGGAGAGACGTGGCACCACGGAGAGAACGGGGCATCGGTGAACGGCCCGAGCAGATTGGAGAAGGAGAGCTCCTTAGTGATAAACTTGCCTACCTCCGTGGGGAAAGCCGTCGCGCTGGGATGGTTTGGGACCCCCTGGGTATCGGTCGCGGGTCCCAGGTATCCGAGGGGGAATCCATAACGTATGAACCCTAGCAGCTCCCGCTTCCCCTCCATCGCCGTGAGGTACTTCTCCCACGCCCGTAGCCGTAAGTCCGTGGGTAGAGTTATCTTGCTACACATGGCGTTTGGGAGCCCGGTTGCCCGCACGGCCCGGTATATGTGGCCGTGCGCCGGCGGTGCGTTGTCGTCCATCTCCGGCCACTGCTTGCGGCGATGTAATATGAAGGCCTCCGGGTCCGTACGAGTCCCGGCGGTCGCGATCCCCGTGCGGCAGATCTCCTCCAGTGCCTTGAAATCTATCGTGCTGGGGTCTGCCGGGCCGCCGGGGGCGGCCACGCTGTCGGAGGGTGGACCCGGGTGGGCGACGCCCACCGGGCCGGCCACGTGGCGTACCTTGTTGTTGTTATTGTTATTGCCGACCGCCCCCTCCTCACGTGGTGGGGCGGCTGGAGTAGCTATGGCGTCACGTGTCTCCCGCCCCCCGTCCACTCCACGTGTTGCGGGTGCTCCAGAGGGGGGTGTATCCGGGCCGGAGCGACTGACCACCTCGGCCCACGTGGCCGGCGGCCGTTTCCTGTCCGGTGTTGTTACACGGGTTACCGGTTGTGTGATCTCACGTGTGCCGCTTCCCGTGTCCGCGGGGGTCCGGGGCTTGCCTACACGTGAGCATCCTGTTGTGGGGTGCGCTCCGATCACTCGCGGGGCGCACCGTGCCCGTTTTTTGCCGCCGGCTGACCGCCGTGTTGGTAGAGGGCATCCGGTCCGGGGTCGGCCGCCCTCAACGTATATCCGGCCTGGGGGGTGTACGCCACCTGGCCCGCCCGCCGGGCTGCTGGGGCTTGCGGGGCTTGCTGACTGTCGTACCCCATGGTGTAACCCAGCTTGCGGTTACAGGCATGGAGCGAATGCCCGCATTGCTTTCCCACCGAATCGCAATACGAGCATATATGGACCCATTTGATGGGCCCGTCCTCGTGCCCGCTCCTGTGTCGACACCCCCGGTCCGAATTGAATTGCCTGCACGGCAATTCCCTCGATCGTGACTTGCTTCCGCTATCGGCTCCCCCGGTCTGTGTCCCGGTCGTCATCGCGAGTCGGACCCGCTCCTCCTGTATGAGCGCGTAATCCGACCAGCTCAGCCTCCCGGTCTCGACCTGATCGAATATGAATTGGCTCCATCGCCTCACGCCGGCCCACGGCCGGGACTGCGCATCGATGGAGACCTGATGAAGATGTTTACTCATGTGGTCCCTGTCCTCGGGCTCTACGGCTCTGTGGTCCCCCAGTAGTCCCAGGAACGCGCTCACATATTCCATGGGTCCCAGGGACCCCCTCACCTCCAATTTCTGCGCAAGGGTATAGACCCCCTCACGGTCAATGAACATATACGGCTTGCTGGTAAGCCTGGCGATATTTAAATCAGAATGCAGCTTACCCGCCGTCCTATCGTGTTTTATCGCCTCCCGGTCGAGTTCGCGCTGGATATACGAGTCCGCCCCGTACCTCTCCCGTAGCTGTCTCGGAGCGGGCAGAACACGTGCCGCCTGGTCCTCGGCCCAATCCTGAGTCCGCCTCTCAGCGGCAGATTGCGCGGTCGGCGGTCGAGACGCTGCCTCCGGTGCCCTCTGCTCGGGCAGACGGTTGATGGCGGCCAGGACCCCGCTGATCTGCGTCTTGACGTCCTCTTTCATAGCCGCGAGGCCGACCTCAACGGCCACGAGGCGAGTCGTCTTCACGCTCCCGACCTCGGAGGCCGATCCCACGTGGTCGTCAGACGGCTGCAGGGTCGAATCCGAAGATTCCTCCTGAGCCTGAGACGTGCTCGGTCCAGCTCGCGTTTTTGGCATTTTCACGTGAACCTGTGTTCCTGCTAACCCGTACTTTTAGACTCTTGCCCTGACGGCCTCGGACCGATACCCGTGGAGTATGCGGTGCCGCGAACAGCGTAGAGCCAAGGAGAAAAAAGGTAGTAGGTGTGAGCGGAGTGAAGCACAGGAACAGAATGAGATAGAGCGTGGGGGCGTGCTTCGCCACGTGACCTATTAGTTCACGTGACTCGCACACGGGGGCGCGCAGGGTGCGCTAGTAGGGAGGGAGTGCGCTAGGTGGAGCAATGACCGCTCCTGACCCTACGGGCCATGAGCTACCAATGCAGAAGCTCACTAACAGAAGATGGAGAATTCCCATAAAAAGGTGAGTGTAGGATTCATCATTCAATTTCAATATGCCTATTTTCACCAGCATCTAGTTTAGCTTTCGTTCATCATTGAGGACTGCACGTGACGGCACAATTGGAGGCCAATGAAATTGTAGGTGTCAGATTCACACCGCATTAATTTCAATATCCCGTGATCATCATCATTTGCTTTCCCCACAACTGACATATTTGACATCTCTTTGCAAATTGAAGTCTGAGTTTACACAAAGACAAATGATCTCACTGCTTAGGCACCAGTTCAGAATATTTGAAGATCTGTCAAACTCTTACATATCAGACAATACCAGTTACAGACTGGAATAATTAGAGATCAGACATTGACTGGACTCATTCCTTGGAGACACGTTTTTCATAGTCAAGACTTTGAGGCAATGAAATTGTCAGTGTCTGTTTCCCACTGCTTCTCTACTGTGATAGTGACAAGTGCTGCTCACCGTATGAATGCAGAGGCTTTGGGCTAAGCCTTTCAATTCACCAATCAGGGGACCATCACTCTCCAATGCAGCAGCTCACTAACAGAAGATGGAGAATTCCTATAAAGAGGTTAGTGTGAGATTCATCATTCAATTTCAATATGCCTATTTTTACCAGCATCTAGTTTAGTCCTTGGTTATCATTGCAGACCCTTGTGTCAGCACATTTGCATGCCACTGAAATTGTAGGTGTCAGATTCACACCACATCAATTTCAATACACCCATGATCACCTTCACCTGCTTTCCTCACAACTGACATATTTGAAATCTATTTGCATCTGAAACTCTTGAGCTTTCACAAATATAAATGATCTCACTGCTTAGGCACCAGTTCAGGATATTTGAAGATCTGCCAAACTCTTACATATCAGACAGTACCAGTTACAGACTGGAATAATTAGAGATCAGACATTGACTGGACTCATTCCTTGGGGACATGTTTTTTAAAGTAAAGATTTTGAGGCAATGAAATTGTCAGTGTCTGTTTCCCACTGCTTCTCCACTGTGATAGTGACAAGTGCTGCTCACCGTATGAATGCCAAGGCTTTGGGCTAAGCCTTTCAATTCACCAATCAGGGGACCATCACTCTCCAATGCAGCAGCTCACTAACAGAAGATGGAGAATTCCTATAAAGAGGTTAGTGTGAGATTCATCATTCAATTTCAATATGCCTATTTTTACCAGCATCTAGTTTAGTCCTTGGTCATCATTGAAGACCCTTGTGTCAGCACGATTGCAGGCCACTGAAAATTGTAGGTGTCAGATTCACACCGCATCAATTCCAATGCACTCATGATCACCTTCATCTGCTTTCTCCACAATTGACATATTCGACCTCTCTTTGTAAATTGAAGTCTGAGATTTCACAATGACAAATGATCGCCCTGCTTAGGCACCAGTTCAGGATATTTGAAGATCTGCCAAACTCTTACATATTAGACAGTACCAGTTACAGACTGGAATAATTAGAGATCAGACATTGACTGGACTCATTCCTTGGGGACATGTTTTTTAAAGTAAAGATTTTGAGGCAATGAAATTGTCAGTGTCTGTTTCCCACTGCTTCTCCACTGTGATAGTGACAAGTGCTGCTCACCGTATGAATGCCAAGGCTTTGGGCTAAGCCTTTCAATTCACCAATCAGGGGACCATCACTCTCCAATGCAGCAGCTCACTAACAGAAGATGGAGAATTCCTATAAAGAGGTTAGTGTGAGATTCATCATTCAATTTCAATATGCCTATTTTTACCAGCATCTAGTTTAGTCCTTGGTCATCATTGAAGACCCTTGTGTCAGCACGATTGCAGGCCACTGAAATTGTAGGTGTCAGATTCACACCGCATCAATTCCAATGCACTCATGATCACCTTCATCTGCTTTCTCCACAATTGACATATTTGACCTCTCTTTGTAAATTGAAGTCTGAGATTTCACAATGACAAATGATCGCACTGCTTAGGCACCAGTTCAGGATATTTGAAGATCTGCCAAACTCTTACATATTAGACAGTACCAGTTACAGACTGGAATAATTAGAGATCAGACATTGACTGGACTCATTCCTTGGGGACATGTTTTTCAAAGTAAAGATTTTGAGGCAATGAAATTGTCAGTGTCTGTTTCCCATTGCTTCTCCACTGTGATAGTGACAAGTGCTGCTCACCGTATGAATGCGAAGGCTTTGGGCTAAGCCTTTCAATTCACCAATCAGGGAACCATCACTCTCAAATGCAGCAGCTCACTAACAGAAGATGGAGAATTCCTATAAAGAGGTTGGTGTGAGATTCATCATTCAATTTCAATATGCCTATTTTTACCAGCATCTATTTTAGTCCTTGGTCATCATTGAAGACCCTTGTGTCAGCACAATTGCAGGCCACTGAAATTGTAGGTGTCAGATTCACACCGCATCAGTTCCAATGCACTCATGATCACCTTCATCTGCTTTCCCCACAATTGACATATTTGACCTCTCTTTGCAAATTGAAGTCTGAGATTTCACAATGACAAATGATCGCACTGCTTAGGCACCAGTTCAGGATATTTGAAGATCTGCCAAACTCTTACATATTAGACAGTACCAGTTACAGACTGGAATAATTAGAGATCAGACATTGACTGGACTCATTCCTTTGGGACATTGTCAGTGTTTGTTTCCCACTGCTTCTCCACTGTGAAAGTGACAAGTGCTGCTCACCGTATGAATGCAGACACATAGGGTTAAGCCTTTAAATATACCCATGAGGGGACTGTCACCCTCCAATGCATTAGCTCAATAACAGAAGATGGAGAATTCCTATCAAGAGGTGAGTGTGAGATTCATCATTCAATTTCAAAATGCTTATTTTCACCAGCATCTAGTTTAGCTTTCCTTCATCCTTGAAGACTGTGGGTGTCAGCGCGATTGCAACCCACTGAAATTGTAGGTGTCAGATTCACACCACATCAATTTCAATACATCAGTGATCACCTTCATCTGCTTTCCCCACAACTGACATATTTGACCTCTCTTTGCAAATTGAAGTCTAAGTTTACACAAAGACAAATGATAGCACTGCTGAGGCACAAGTTCAGGATATTTGAAGATCTGCTAAACTCTTACATATCAGACAGTACCAGTTACAGACTGGAATAATTAGAGATCCGCAACTCCTTAATGCAGAAGCTCACTAACAGAAGATGGAGAATTCCCATAAAAAGGTGAGTGTAGGATTCATCATTCAATTTCAATATGCCTATTTTCACCAGCATCTACTTTAGCTTTCGTTCATCATTGAGGACTGCACGTGACGGCACAATTGGAGGCCAATGAAATTGTAGGTGTCAGATTCACACCGCATTAATTTCAATATCCTGTGATCATCATCATTTGCTTTCCCCACAACTGACATATTTGACATCTCTTTGCAAATTGAAGTCTGAGTTTACACAACGACAAATGATCTTACTGCTTAGGCACCAGTTCAGAATATTTGAAGATCTGTCAAACTCTTACATATCAGACAATACCAGTTACAGACTGGAATAATTAGAGATCAGACATTCACTGGACTCATTCCTTGGAGACATGTTTTTCAAAGTCAAGACTTTGAGGCAATGAAATTGTCAGTGTCTGTTTCCCACTGCTTCTCCACTGTGATAGTGACAAGTGCTGCTCACCGTATGAATGCAGAGTCTTTCGGCTAAGCCTTTCAATTCACCAATCAGGGGACCATCACTCTCCAATGCAGCAGCTCACTAACAGAAGATGGAGAATTCCTATAAAGAGGTTAGTGTGAGATTCATCATTCAATTTCAATATGCCTATTTTTACCAGCATCTAGTTTAGTCCTTGGTTATCATTGCAGACCCTTGTGTCAGCACGATGGCAGGCCACTGAAATTGTAGGTGTCAGATTCACACCACATCAATTTCAATACACCCATGATCACCTTCACCTGCATTCCTCACAACTGACATATTTGAAATCTATTTGCATCTGTAACGCTTGAGCTTTCACAAATATAAATGATCTCACTGCTTAGGCACCAGTTCAGGATATTTGAAGATCTGCCAAACTCTTACATATCAGACAATACCAGTTACAGACTGGAATAATTAGAGATCAGACATTGACTGGACTCATTCCTTGGAGACATGTTTTTCAAAGTCAAGACTTTGAGGCAATGAAATTGTCAGTGTCTGTTTCCCACTGCTTCTCCACTGTGATAGTGACAAGTGCTGCTCACCGTATGAATGCAGAGGCTTTGTGCTAAGCCTTTCAATTCACCAATCAGGGGACCATCACTCTCCAATGCAGCAGCTCACTAACAGAAGATGGAGAATTCCTATAAAGAGGTTAGTGTGAGATTCATCATTCAATTTCAATATGCCTATTTTTACCAGCATCTAGTTTAGTCCTTGGTTATCATTGCAGACCCTTGTGTCAGCAGGATGGCAGGCCACTGAAATTGTAGGTGTCAGATTCACACCACATCAATTTCAATACACCCATGATCACCTTCACCTGCTTTCCTCACAACTGACATATTTGAAATCTATTTGCATCTGAAACTCTTGAGCTTTCACAAATATAAATGATCTCACTGCTTAGGCACCAGTTCAGAATATTTGAAGATCTGTCAAACTCTTACATATCAGACAATACCAGTTACAGACTGGAATAATTAGAGATCAGACATTGACTGGACTCATTCCTTGGGGACATGTTTTCAAAGTAAAGATTTTGAGGCAATGAAATTGTCAGTGTCTGTTTCCCACTGCTTCTCCACTGTAATAGTGACAAGTGCTGCTCACCGTATGAATGCAGAGGCTTTGGGCTAAGCCTTTCAATTCACCAATCAGGGGACCATCACTCTCCAATGCAGCAGCTCACTAACAGAAGATGGAGAATTCCTATGAAGAGGTTAGTGTGAGATTCATCATTCAATTTCAATATGCCTATTTTTACCAGCATCTAGTTTAGTCCTTGGTTATCATTGCAGACCCTTGTGTCAGCATGATGGCAGGCCACTGAAATTGTAGGTGTCAGATTCACACCACATCAATTCCAATACGCCCATGATCACCTTCATCTGCTTTCCTCATAACTGACATATTTGACATCTATTTGCATCTGAAACTCTTGAGCTTTCACAAATATAAATGATCTCACTGCTTAGGCACCAGTTCAGGATATTTGAAGATCTGCCAAACTCTTACCTATTAGACAGTACCAGTTACAGACTGGAATAATTAGAGATCAGACATTGACTGGACTCATTCCTTGGGGACATGTTTTTCAAAGTAAAGATTTTAAGGCAATGAAATTGTCAGTGTCTGTTTCCCACTGCTTCTCCACTGTGATAGTGACAAGTGCTGCTCACCTTATGAATGCGAAGGCGTAGGGCTAAGCCTTTCAATTCACCAATCAGGGGACCATCACTCTCCAATGCAGCAGCTCACTAACAGAAGATGAAGAATTCCTATAAAGAGGTTAGGGTTAGATTCATCATTCAATTTCAAAATGCATATTTTTACCAGCATCTAGTTTAGTCCTGGGTTATCATTGCAGACCCTTGTGTTCGCACGATTGCAGGCCACTGAAATTGTAGGTGTCAGATTCACACCACATCAATTCCAATACGCCCATGATCACCTTCACCTGCTTTCCTCACAACTGACATATTTGACATCTATTTGCATCTAAAACTCTTGAGCTTTCACAAATATAAATGATCTCACTGCTTAGGCACCAGTTCAGGATATTTGAAGATCTGCCAAACTCTTACATATTAGACAGTACCAGTTACAGACTGGAATAATTAGAGATCCGCCACTCCTTAATGCAGAAGCTCACAAACAGAAAATGGAGAATTCCCATAAAAAGATGAGTGTAGGATTCATCATTCAATTTCAATATGCCTATTTTCACCAGCATCTAGTTTAGCTTTCGTTTATCATTGAGGACTGCACGTGACGGCACAATTGGAGGCCAATGAAATTGTAGGTGTCAGATTCACACCGCATCAATTTCAATGCACTCATGATCACCATCATTTGCTTTCCCCACAACTGACATATTTGACATCTCTTTGCAAATTGAAGTCTGAGTTTACACAAAGACAAATGATCTCACTGCTTAGGCACCAGTTCAGAATATTTGAAGATCTGCCAAACTCTTACATATCAGACAATACCAGTTACAGACTGATGTTTTTCAAAGTGAAGATTTTGAGGCAATGAAGTTGTCAGTGTCTGTTTCCCACTGCTTCTCCACTGTGATAGTGACAAGTGCTGCTCACCGTACGAATGCAGAGGGTTTGGGCTAAGCCTTTCAATTCACCAATCAGGGGACCATCACTCTCCAATGCAGCAGCTCACTAACAGAAGATGAAGAATTCCTATAAAGAGGTTAGTGTGAGATTCATCATTCAATTTCAAAATGCCTATTTTTACCAGCATCTAGTTTAGTCCTTGGTTATCATTGCAGACCCTTGTGTCAGCACGATTGCAGGCCACTGAAATTGTAGGTGTCAGATTCACACCGCATCAATTCCAATGCACTCATGATCACCTTCATCTGCTTTCCCCACAATTGACATATTTGACCTCTCTTTGCAAATTGAAGTCTGAGTTTACACAAAGACAAATGATCGCACTGCTGAGGCACCAGTTCAGGATATTTGAAGATCTGCTAAACTCTTACATATCAGACAGTACCAGTTACAGACTGGAATAATTAGAGATCCGCAACTCCTTAATGCAGAAGCTCACTAACAGAAGATGGAGAATTCCCATAAAAAGGTGAGTGTGGGATTCATCATTCAATTTCAATATGCCTATTTTCACCAGCATCTACTTTAGCTGTCGTTCATCATTGAGGACTGCACGTGACGGCACAATTGGAGGCCAATGAAATTGTAGGTGTCAGATTCACACTGCATTAATTTCAATATCCCGTGATCACCATCATTTGCTTTCCCCACAACTGACATATTTGACATCTCTTTGCAAATTGAAGTCTGAGTTTACACAAAGACAAATGATCTCACTGCTTAGGCACCAGTTCAGAATATTTGAAGATCTGTCAAACTCTTACATATCAGACAATACCAGTTACAGACTGGAATAATTAGAGATCAGACATTGACTGGACTCATTCCATGGGGAACATGTTTTTCAAAGTAAAGATTTTGAGGCAATGAAATTGTCAGTGTCTGTTTCCCACTGCTTCTCCACTGTAATAGTGACAAGTGCTGCTCACCGTATGAATGCAGAGGCTTTGGGCTCAGCCTTTCAATTCACCAATCAGGGGACCATCACTCTCCAATGCAACAGCTCACTAACAGAAGATGGATAATTCCTATAAAGAGGTTAGGGTTAGATTCATCATTCAATTTCAATATGCCTATTTTTACCAGCATCTAGTTTAGTCCTTGGTTATAATTGCAGACCCTTGTGTCAGCACGATGGCAGGCCACTGAAATTGTAGGTGTCAGATTCACACCGCATCAATTCCAATGCACTCATGATCACCTTCATCTGCTTTCCCCACAATTGACATATTTGACCTCTCTTTGCAAATTGAAGTCTGAGATTTCACAATGACAAATGAACGCACTGCTTAGGCACCAGTTCAGGATATTTGAAGATCTGCCAAACTCTTACATATCAGACAGTACCAGTTACAGACTGGAATAATTAGAGATCAGACATTGACTGGACTCATTCCTTGGGGACATGTTTTTCAAAGTAAAGATTTTGAGGCAATGAAATTGTCAGTGTCTGTTTCCCACTGCTTCTCCACTGTGATAGTGACAAGTGCTGCTCACCGTATGAATGCAGAGGCTTTCGGCTAAGCCTTTCAATTCACCAATCAGGGGACCATCACTCTCCAATGCAGCAGCTCACTAACAGAAGATGGAGAATTCCTATAAAGAGGTTAGTGTGAGATTCATCATTCAATTTCAATATGCCTATTTTTACCAGCATCTAGTTTAGTCCTTGGTTATCATTGCAGACCCTTGTGTCAGCACGATTGCAGGCCACTGAAATTGTAGGTGTCAGATTCACACCACATCAATTTCAATACACCCATGATCACCTTCACCTGCTTTCCTCACAACTGACATATTTGAAATCTATTTGCATCTGAAACTCTTGAGCTTTCACAAATATAAATGGTCTCACTGCTTAGGCACCAGTTCAGGATATTTGAAGATCTGCCAAACTCTTACATATTAGACAGTACCCGTTACAGACTGGAATAATTAGAGATCAGACATTGACTGGACTCATTCCTTGGGGACATGTTTTTCAAAGTTAAGATTTTGAGGCAATGAAATTGTCAGTGTCTGTTTCCCACTGCTTCTCCATTGTGATAGTGAGAAGTGCTGCTCACCGTATGAATGCGAAGGCGTAGGGCTTATCCTTTCAATTCACCCATCAGGAAACTGTCACTCCCTAATACAGCAGCTCACTAACAGAAATTGAAGAAATCCTAAAAAAAGGTGAGGGTGAGATTCATCATTCAATTTCAATATGCCTATTTTCACCAGCATCTAGTTTAGCTTTCCTTCATCTTTGAAGACTATGGATGTCAGCGCAATTGCAACCCACTGAAATTGTAGGTGTCAGATTCACACCACATCAATTTCAATAAATCCGTGATCACCTTCATCTGCTTTCCCCACAATTGACATATTTGACATCTCTTTGCAAATTGAAGTCTGAGTTTACACAAAGACAAATTTATGATCGCACTGCTGAGGCACCAGTTCAGGATAATTAAAGATCTGCTAAACTCTTACATGTCAGACAGTACCAGTTACAGACTGGGATAATTAGAGATCCGCCACTCCTTAATGCAGAAGCTCACTAACAGAAGATGGAGAATTCCCATAAAAAGGTGAGTGTAGGATTCATCATTCAATTTCAATATGCCTATTTTCACCAGCATCTAGTTTAGCTTTCGTTCATCATTGAGGACTGCACATGACAGCACAATTGGAGGCCAATGAAATTGTAGGTGTCTGATTCACACCGCATTAATTTCAATATCCCGTGATCACCATCATTTGCTTTCCCCACAACTGACATATTTGACATCTCTTTGCAAATTGAAGTCTGAGTTTACACAAAGACAAATGATCTCACTGCTTAGGCACCAGTTCAGAATATTTGAAGATCTGTCAAACTCTTACATATCAGACAATACCAGTTACAGACTGGAATAATTAGAGATCAGACATTGACTGGACTCATTCCTTGGGGACATGTTTTTCAAAGTAAAGATTTTGAGGCAATGAAATTGTCAGTGTCTGTTTCCCACTGCTTCTCCACTGTGATAGTGACAAGTGCTGCTCACCGTATGAATGCGAAGGCATAGGGCTAATCCTTTCAATTCACCCATCAGGAAACTGTCACTCCCTAATACAGCAGCTCACTAACAGAAATTGAAGAAATCCTAAAAAAAGGTGAGGGTGAGATTCATCATTCAATTTCAATATGCCTATTTTCACCAGCATCTAGTTTAGCTTTCCTTCATCTTTGAAGACTATGGATGTCAGCGAAATTGCAGCCCACTGAAATTGTAGGTGTCAGATTCACACCACATCAATTTCAATACACCCATGATCACCTTCACCCGCTTTCCTCACAACTGACATATTTGACATCTATTTGCATCTGAAACTCTTGAGCTTTCACAAATATAAATGATCTCACTGCTTAGGCACCAGTTCAGGATATTTGAAGATCTGCCAAACTCTTACATATCAGACAGTACCAGTTACAGACTGGAATAATTAGAGATCAGACATTGACTGGACTCATTCCTTGGGGACATGTTTTTCAAAGTAAAGATTTTGAGGCAATGAAATTGTCAGTGTCTGTTTCCCACTGCTTCTCCACTGTGATAGTGACAAGTGCTGCTCACCTTATGAATGCGAAGGCGTAGGGCTAAGCCTTTCAATTCACCAATCAGGGGACCATCACTCTCCAATGCAGCAGCTCACTAACAGAAGATGAAGAATTCCTATAAAGAGGTTAGGGTTAGATTCATCATTCAATTTCAAAATGCATATTTTTACCAGCATCTAGTTTAGTCCTGGGTTATCATTGCAGACCCTTGTGTTCGCACGATTGCAGGCCACTGAAATTGTAGGTGTCAGATTCACACCACATCAATTCCAATACGCCCATGATCACCTTCACCTGCTTTCCTCACAACTGACATATTTGACATCTATTTGCATCTAAAACTCTTGAGCTTTCACAAATATAAATGATCTCACTGCTTAGGCACCAGTTCAGGATATTTGAAGATCTGCCAAACTCTTACATATTAGACAGTACCAGTTACAGACTGGAATAATTAGAGATCCGCCACTCCTTAATGCAGAAGCTCACAAACAGAAAATGGAGAATTCCCATAAAAAGATGAGTGTAGGATTCATCATTCAATTTCAATATGCCTATTTTCACCAGCATCTAGTTTAGCTTTCGTTTATCATTGAGGACTGCACGTGACGGCACAATTGGAGGCCAATGAAATTGTAGGTGTCAGATTCACACCGCATCAATTTCAATGCACTCATGATCACCATCATTTGCTTTCCCCACAACTGACATATTTGACATCTCTTTGCAAATTGAAGTCTGAGTTTACACAAAGACAAATGATCTCACTGCTTAGGCACCAGTTCAGAATATTTGAAGATCTGCCAAACTCTTACATATCAGACAATACCAGTTACAGACTGATGTTTTTCAAAGTGAAGATTTTGAGGCAATGAAGTTGTCAGTGTCTGTTTCCCACTGCTTCTCCACTGTGATAGTGACAAGTGCTGCTCACCGTACGAATGCAGAGGGTTTGGGCTAAGCCTTTCAATTCACCAATCAGGGGACCATCACTCTCCAATGCAGCAGCTCACTAACAGAAGATGAAGAATTCCTATAAAGAGGTTAGTGTGAGATTCATCATTCAATTTCAAAATGCCTATTTTTACCAGCATCTAGTTTAGTCCTTGGTTATCATTGCAGACCCTTGTGTCAGCACGATTGCAGGCCACTGAAATTGTAGGTGTCAGATTCACACCGCATCAATTCCAATGCACTCATGATCACCTTCATCTGCTTTCCCCACAATTGACATATTTGACCTCTCTTTGCAAATTGAAGTCTGAGTTTACACAAAGACAAATGATCGCACTGCTGAGGCACCAGTTCAGGATATTTGAAGATCTGCTAAACTCTTACATATCAGACAGTACCAGTTACAGACTGGAATAATTAGAGATCCGCAACTCCTTAATGCAGAAGCTCACTAACAGAAGATGGAGAATTCCCATAAAAAGGTGAGTGTGGGATTCATCATTCAATTTCAATATGCCTATTTTCACCAGCATCTACTTTAGCTGTCGTTCATCATTGAGGACTGCACCTGACGGCACAATTGGAGGCCAATGAAATTGTAGGTGTCAGATTCACACTGCATTAATTTCAATATCCCGTGATCACCATCATTTGCTTTCCCCACAACTGACATATTTGACATCTCTTTGCAAATTGAAGTCTGAGTTTACACAAAGACAAATGATCTCACTGCTTAGGCACCAGTTCAGAATATTTGAAGATCTGTCAAACTCTTACATATCAGACAATACCAGTTACAGACTGGAATAATTAGAGATCAGACATTGACTGGACTCATTCCATGGGGAACATGTTTTTCAAAGTAAAGATTTTGAGGCAATGAAATTGTCAGTGTCTGTTTCCCACTGCTTCTCCACTGTAATAGTGACAAGTGCTGCTCACCGTATGAATGCAGAGGCTTTGGGCTCAGCCTTTCAATTCACCAATCAGGGGACCATCACTCTCCAATGCAACAGCTCACTAACAGAAGATGGATAATTCCTATAAAGAGGTTAGGGTTAGATTCATCATTCAATTTCAATATGCCTATTTTTACCAGCATCTAGTTTAGTCCTTGGTTATAATTGCAGACCCTTGTGTCAGCACGATGGCAGGCCACTGAAATTGTAGGTGTCAGATTCACACCGCATCAATTCCAATGCACTCATGATCACCTTCATCTGCTTTCCCCACAATTGACATATTTGACCTCTCTTTGCAAATTGAAGTCTGAGATTTCACAATGACAAATGAACGCACTGCTTAGGCACCAGTTCAGGATATTTGAAGATCTGCCAAACTCTTACATATCAGACAGTACCAGTTACAGACTGGAATAATTAGAGATCAGACATTGACTGGACTCATTCCTTGGGGACATGTTTTTCAAAGTAAAGATTTTGAGGCAATGAAATTGTCAGTGTCTGTTTCCCACTGCTTCTCCACTGTGATAGTGACAAGTGCTGCTCACCGTATGAATGCAGAGGCTTTCGGCTAAGCCTTTCAATTCACCAATCAGGGGACCATCACTCTCCAATGCAGCAGCTCACTAACAGAAGATGGAGAATTCCTATAAAGAGGTTAGTGTGAGATTCATCATTCAATTTCAATATGCCTATTTTTACCAGCATCTAGTTTAGTCCTTGGTTATCATTGCAGACCCTTGTGTCAGCACGATTGCAGGCCACTGAAATTGTAGGTGTCAGATTCACACCACATCAATTTCAATACACCCATGATCACCTTCACCTGCTTTCCTCACAACTGACATATTTGAAATCTATTTGCATCTGAAACTCTTGAGCTTTCACAAATATAAATGGTCTCACTGCTTAGGCACCAGTTCAGGATATTTGAAGATCTGCCAAACTCTTACATATTAGACAGTACCCGTTACAGACTGGAATAATTAGAGATCAGACATTGACTGGACTCATTCCTTGGGGACATGTTTTTCAAAGTTAAGATTTTGAGGCAATGAAATTGTCAGTGTCTGTTTCCCACTGCTTCTCCATTGTGATAGTGAGAAGTGCTGCTCACCGTATGAATGCGAAGGCGTAGGGCTTATCCTTTCAATTCACCCATCAGGAAACTGTCACTCCCTAATACAGCAGCTCACTAACAGAAATTGAAGAAATCCTAAAAAAAGGTGAGGGTGAGATTCATCATTCAATTTCAATATGCCTATTTTCACCAGCATCTAGTTTAGCTTTCCTTCATCTTTGAAGACTATGGATGTCAGCGCAATTGCAACCCACTGAAATTGTAGGTGTCAGATTCACACCACATCAATTTCAATAAATCCGTGATCACCTTCATCTGCTTTCCCCACAATTGACATATTTGACATCTCTTTGCAAATTGAAGTCTGAGTTTACACAAAGACAAATTTATGATCGCACTGCTGAGGCACCAGTTCAGGATAATTAAAGATCTGCTAAACTCTTACATGTCAGACAGTACCAGTTACAGACTGGGATAATTAGAGATCCGCCACTCCTTAATGCAGAAGCTCACTAACAGAAGATGGAGAATTCCCATAAAAAGGTGAGTGTAGGATTCATCATTCAATTTCAATATGCCTATTTTCACCAGCATCTAGTTTAGCTTTCGTTCATCATTGAGGACTGCACATGACAGCACAATTGGAGGCCAATGAAATTGTAGGTGTCTGATTCACACCGCATTAATTTCAATATCCCGTGATCACCATCATTTGCTTTCCCCACAACTGACATATTTGACATCTCTTTGCAAATTGAAGTCTGAGTTTACACAAAGACAAATGATCTCACTGCTTAGGCACCAGTTCAGAATATTTGAAGATCTGTCAAACTCTTACATATCAGACAATACCAGTTACAGACTGGAATAATTAGAGATCAGACATTGACTGGACTCATTCCTTGGGGACATGTTTTTCAAAGTAAAGATTTTGAGGCAATGAAATTGTCAGTGTCTGTTTCCCACTGCTTCTCCACTGTGATAGTGACAAGTGCTGCTCACCGTATGAATGCGAAGGCATAGGGCTAATCCTTTCAATTCACCCATCAGGAAACTGTCACTCCCTAATACAGCAGCTCACTAACAGAAATTGAAGAAATCCTAAAAAAAGGTGAGGGTGAGATTCATCATTCAATTTCAATATGCCTATTTTCACCAGCATCTAGTTTAGCTTTCCTTCATCTTTGAAGACTATGGATGTCAGCGAAATTGCAGCCCACTGAAATTGTAGGTGTCAGATTCACACCACATCAATTTCAATACACCCATGATCACCTTCACCCGCTTTCCTAACAACTGACATATTTGACATCTCTTTGCAAATTGAAGTCTGAGTTTACACAAAGACAAATGATCTCACTGCTTAGGCACCAGTTCAGAATATTTGAAGATCTGTCAAACTCTTACATATCAGACAATACCAGTTACAGACTGGAATAATTAGAGATCAGACATTGACTGGACTCATTCCTTGGAGACACGTTTTTCATAGTCAAGACTTTGAGGCAATGAAATTGTCAGTGTCTGTTTCCCACTGCTTCTCTACTGTGATAGTGACAAGTGCTGCTCACCGTATGAATGCAGAGGCTTTGGGCTAAGCCTTTCAATTCACCAATCAGGGGACCATCACTCTTCAATGCAGCAGCTCACTAACAGAAGATGGAGAATTCCTATAAAGAGGTTAGTGTGAGATTCATCATTCAATTTCAATATGCCTATTTTTACCAGCATCTAGTTTAGTCCTTGGTTATCATTGCAGACCCTTGTGTCAGCACATTTGCATGCCACTGAAATTGTAGGTGTCAGATTCACACCACATCAATTTCAATACACCCATGATCACCTTCACCTGCTTTCCTAACAACTGACATATTTGAAATCTATTTGCATCTGAAACTCTTGAGCTTTCACAAATATAAATGATCTCACTGCTTAGGCACCAGTTCAGGATATTTGAAGATCTGCCAAACTCTTACATATCAGACAGTACCAGTTACAGACTGGAATAATTAGAGATCAGACATTGACTGGACTCATTCCTTGGGGACATGTTTTTTAAAGTAAAGATTTTGAGGCAATGAAATTGTCAGTGTCTGTTTCCCACTGCTTCTCCACTGTGATAGTGACAAGTGCTGCTCACCGTATGAATGCCAAGGCTTTGGGCTAAGCCTTTCAATTCACCAATCAGGGGACCATCACTCTCCAATGCAGCAGCTCACTAACAGAAGATGGAGAATTCCTATAAAGAGGTTAGTGTGAGATTCATCATTCAATTTCAATATGCCTATTTTTACCAGCATCTAGTTTAGTCCTTGGTCATCATTGAAGACCCTTGTGTCAGCACGATTGCAGGCCACTGAAATTGTAGGTGTCAGATTCACACCGCATCAATTCCAATGCACTCATGATCACCTTCATCTGCTTTCTCCACAATTGACATATTTGACCTCTCTTTGTAAATTGAAGTCTGAGATTTCACAATGACAAATGATCGCACTGCTTAGGCACCAGTTCAGGATATTTGAAGATCTGCCAAACTCTTACATATTAGACAGTACCAGTTACAGACTGGAATAATTAGAGATCAGACATTGACTGGACTCATTCCTTGGGGACATGTTTTTCAAAGTAAAGATTTTGAGGCAATGAAATTGTCAGTGTCTGTTTCCCATTGCTTCTCCACTGTGATAGTGACAAGTGCTGCTCACCGTATGAATGCGAAGGCTTTGGGCTAAGCCTTTCAATTCACCAATCAGGGAACCATCACTCTCAAATGCAGCAGCTCACTAACAGAAGATGGAGAATTCCTATAAAGAGGTTGGTGTGAGATTCATCATTCAATTTCAATATGCCTAGTTTTACCAGCATCTATTTTAGTCCTTGGTCATCATTAAAGACCCTTGTGTCAGCACAATTACAGGCCACTGAAATTGTCGGTGTCAGATTCACACCACATCAATTCCAATGCACTCGTGATCACCTTCATCTGCTTTCCCCACAATTGACATATTTGACCTCTCTTTGCAAATTGAAGTCTGAGTTTACACAAAGACAAATGATCGCACTGCTTAGGCACCAGTTCAGGATATTTGAAGATCTGCCAAAATCTTACATATTAGACAGTACCAGTTACAGACTGGAATAATTAGAGATCAGACATTGACTGGACTCACTCCTTGGGGACATGTATTTCCAAGTAAAGATTTTGAGGCAATGAAATTGTCAGTGTTTGTTTCCCACTGCTTCTCCACTGTGAAAGTGACAAGTGCTGCTCACCGTATGAATGCAAACACATAGGGTTAAGCCTTTAAATATACCCATGAGGGGACTGTCACTCTCCAATGCATTAGCTCGATAACAGAAGATGGAGAATTCCTATCAAGAGGTGAGTGTGAGATTCATCATTCAATTTCAATATGCCTATTTTCACCAGCATCTAGTTTAGCCCTTGGTCATCATTGAAGACCCTTGTGTCAGCACAATTGCAGGCCACTGAAATTGTAGGTGTCAGATTCACACCGCATCAATTCCAATGCACTCATGATCACCTTCATCTGCTTTCCCCACAATTGACATATTTGACCTCTCTTTGCAAATTGAAGTCTGAGACTTCACAATGACAAATGATCGCACTGCTTAGGCACCAGTTCAGGATATTTGAAGATCTGCCAAAATCTTACATATTAGACAGTACCAGTTACAGACTGGAATAATTAGAGATCAGACATTGACTGGACTCATTCCTTGGGGACATGTATTTCCAAGTAAAGATTTTTAGGCAATGAAATTGTCAGTGTTTGTTTCCCACTGCTTCTCCACTGTGAAAGTGACAAGTGCTGCTCACCGTATAAATGCAGACACATAGGGTTAAGGCTTTAAATATACCCATGAGGGGACTGTCACTCTCCAATGCATTAGCTCGATAACAGAAGATGGAGAATTCCTATCAAGAGGTGAGTGTGAGATTCATCATTCAATTTCAATATGCCTATTTTCACCAGGATCTAGTTTAGCTTTCCTTCATCTTTGAAGACTGTGGGTGTCAGCGTGATTGCAACCCACTGAAATTGTAGGTGTCAGATTCACACCACATCAATTTCAATACATCCGTGATCACCTTCATCTGCTTTCCCCACAACTGACATATTTGACCTCTCTTTGCAAATTGAAGTCTAAGTTTACACAAAGACAAATGATCGCACTGCTGAGGCACCAGTTCAGGATATTTGAAGATCTGCTAAACTCTTACATATCAGACAGTACCAGTTACAGAATGGAATAATTAGAGATCCGCCACTCCTTAATGCAGAAGCTCACTAACAGAAGATGGAGAATTCCCATAAAAAGGTGAGTGTAGGATTCATCATTCAATTTCAATATGCCTATTTTCACCAGCATCTAGTTTAGCTTTCGTTCATCATTGAGGACTGCACGTGATGGCACAATTGGAGGCCAATGAAATTGTAGGTGTCAGATTCACACCGCATTAATTTCAATATCCCGTGATCACCATCATTTGCTTTCCCCACAACTGACATATTTGACATCTCTTTGCAAATTGAAGTCTGAGTTTACACAAAGACAAATGATCTCACTGCTTAGGCACCAGTTCAGAATATTTGAAGATCTGTCAAACTCTTACATATCAGACAATACCAGTTACAGACTGGAATAATTAGAGATCAGACATTGACTGGACTCATTCCTTGGAGACAAGTTTTTCATAGTCAAGACTTTGAGGCAATGAAATTGTCAGTGTCTGTTTCCCACTGCTTCTCTACTGTGATAGTGACAAGTGCTGCTCACCGTATGAATGCAGAGGCTTTGGGCTAAGCCTTTCAATTCACCAATCAGGGGACCATCACTCTCCAATGCAGCAGCTCACTAACAGAAGATGGAGAATTCCTATAAAGAGGTTAGTGTGAGATTCATCATTCAATTTCAATATGCCTATTTTTACCAGCATCTAGTTTAGTCCTTGGTTATCATTGCAGACCCTTGTGTCAGCACATTTGCATGCCACTGAAATTGTAGGTGTCAGATTCACACCACATCAATTTCAATACACCCATGATCACCTTCACCTGCTTTCCTCACAACTGACATATTTGAAATCTATTTGCATCTGAAACTCTTGAGCTTTCACAAATATAAATGATCTCACTGCTTAGGCACCAGTTCAGGATATTTGAAGATCTGCCAAACTCTTACATATCAGACAGTACCAGTTACAGACTGGAATAATTAGAGATCAGACATTGACTGGACTCATTCCTTGGGGACATGTTTTTTAAAGTAAAGATTTTGAGGCAATGAAATTGTCAGTGTCTGTTTCCCACTGCTTCTCCACTGTGATAGTGACAAGTGCTGCTCACCGTATGAATGCCAAGGCTTTGGGCTAAGCCTTTCAATTCACCAATCAGGGGACCATCACTCTCCAATGCAGCAGCTCACTAACAGAAGATGGAGAATTCCTATAAAGAGGTTAGTGTGAGATTCATCATTCAATTTCAATATGCCTATTTTTACCAGCATCTAGTTTAGTCCTTGGTCATCATTGAAGACCCTTGTGTCAGCACGATTGCAGGCCACTGAAATTGTAGGTGTCAGATTCACACCGCATCAATTCCAATGCACTCATGATCACCTTCATCTGCTTTCTCCACAATTGACATATTTGACCTCTCTTTGTAAATTGAAGTCTGAGATTTCACAATGACAAATGATCGCACTGCTTAGGCACCAGTTCAGGATATTTGAAGATCTGCCAAACTCTTACATATTAGACAGTACCAGTTACAGACTGGAATAATTAGAGATCAGACATTGACTGGACTCATTCCTTGGGGACATGTTTTTCAAAGTAAAGATTTTGAGGCAATGAAATTGTCAGTGTCTGTTTCCCATTGCTTCTCCACTGTGATAGTGACAAGTGCTGCTCACCGTATGAATGCGAAGGCTTTGGGCTAAGCCTTTCAATTCACCAATCAGGGAACCATCACTCTCAAATGCAGCAGCTCACTAACAGAAGATGGAGAATTCCTATAAAGAGGTTGGTGTGAGATTCATCATTCAATTTCAATATGCCTAGTTTTACCAGCATCTATTTTAGTCCTTGGTCATCATTAAAGACCCTTGTGTCAGCACAATTACAGGCCACTGAAATTGTCGGTGTCAGATTCACACCACATCAATTCCAATGCACTCGTGATCACCTTCATCTGCTTTCCCCACAATTGACATATTTGACCTCTCTTTGCAAATTGAAGTCTGAGTTTACACAAAGACAAATGATCGCACTGCTTAGGCACCAGTTCAGGATATTTGAAGATCTGCCAAAATCTTACATATTAGACAGTACCAGTTACAGACTGGAATAATTAGAGATCAGACATTGACTGGACTCACTCCTTGGGGACATGTATTTCCAAGTAAAGATTTTGAGGCAATGAAATTGTCAGTGTTTGTTTCCCACTGCTTCTCCACTGTGAAAGTGACAAGTGCTGCTCACCGTATGAATGCAAACACATAGGGTTAAGCCTTTAAATATACCCATGAGGGGACTGTCACTCTCCAATGCATTAGCTCGATAACAGAAGATGGAGAATTCCTATCAAGAGGTGAGTGTGAGATTCATCATTCAATTTCAATATGCCTATTTTCACCAGCATCTAGTTTAGCCCTTGGTCATCATTGAAGACCCTTGTGTCAGCACAATTGCAGGCCACTGAAATTGTAGGTGTCAGATTCACACCGCATCAATTCCAATGCACTCATGATCACCTTCATCTGCTTTCCCCACAATTGACATATTTGACCTCTCTTTGCAAATTGAAGTCTGAGACTTCACAATGACAAATGATCGCACTGCTTAGGCACCAGTTCAGGATATTTGAAGATCTGCCAAAATCTTACATATTAGACAGTACCAGTTACAGACTGGAATAATTAGAGATCAGACATTGACTGGACTCACTCCTTGGGGACATGTATTTCCAAGTAAAGATTTTGAGGCAATGAAATTGTCAGTGTTTGTTTCCCACTGCTTCTCCACTGTGAAAGTGACAAGTGCTGCTCACCGTATGAATGCAAACACATAGGGTTAAGCCTTTAAATATACCCATGAGGGGACTGTCACTCTCCAATGCATTAGCTCGATAACAGAAGATGGAGAATTCCTATCAAGAGGTGAGTGTGAGATTCATCATTCAATTTCAATATGCCTATTTTCACCAGCATCTAGTTTAGCCCTTGGTCATCATTGAAGACCCTTGTGTCAGCACAATTGCAGGCCACTGAAATTGTAGGTGTCAGATTCACACCGCATCAATTCCAATGCACTCATGATCACCTTCATCTGCTTTCCCCACAATTGACATATTTGACCTCTCTTTGCAAATTGAAGTCTGAGACTTCACAATGACAAATGATCGCACTGCTTAGGCACCAGTTCAGGATATTTGAAGATCTGCCAAAATCTTACATATTAGACAGTACCAGTTACAGACTGGAATAATTAGAGATCAGACATTGACTGGACTCATTCCTTGGGGACATGTATTTCCAAGTAAAGATTTTTAGGCAATGAAATTGTCAGTGTTTGTTTCCCACTGCTTCTCCACTGTGAAAGTGACAAGTGCTGCTCACCGTATAAATGCAGACACATAGGGTTAAGGCTTTAAATATACCCATGAGGGGACTGTCACTCTCCAATGCATAAGTTCGATAACAGAAGATGGAGAATTCCTATCAAGAGGTGAGTGTGAGATTCATCATTCAATTTCAATATGCCTATTTTCACCAGGATCTAGTTTAGCTTTCCTTCATCTTTGAAGACTGTGGGTGTCAGCGTGATTGCAACCCACTGAAATTGTAGGTGTCAGATTCACACCACATCAATTTCAATACATCCGTGATCACCTTCATCTGCTTTCCCCACAACTGACATATTTGACCTCTCTTTGCAAATTGAAGTCTAAGTTTACACAAAGACAAATGATCGCACTGCTGAGGCACCAGTTCAGGATATTTGAAGATCTGCTAAACTCTTACATATCAGACAGTACCAGTTACAGAATGGAATAATTAGAGATCCGCCACTCCTTAATGCAGAAGCTCACTAACAGAAGATGGAGAATTCCCATAAAAAGGTGAGTGTAGGATTCATCATTCAATTTCAATATGCCTATTTTCACCAGCATCTAGTTTAGCTTTCGTTCATCATTGAGGACTGCACGTGACAGCACAATTGGAGGCCAATAAAATTGTAGGTGTCAGATTCACACCACATCAATTCCAATACGCCCATGATCACCTTCATCTGCTTTCCTCATAACTGACATATTTGACATCTATTTGCATCTGAAACTCTTGAGCTTTCACAAATATAAATAATCTCACTGCTTAGGCACCAGTTCAGGATATTTGAAGATCTGCCAAACTCTTACATATCAGACAGTACCAGTTACAGACTGGAATAATTAGAGATCAGACATTGACTGGACTCATTCCTTGGGGACATGTTTTTCAAAGTAAAGATTTTGAGGCAATGAAATTGTCAGTGTCTGTTTCCCACTGCTTCTCCACTGTGATAGTGACAAGTGCTGCTCACCGTATGAATGCAGAGGCTTTGGGCTAAGCCTTTCGATTTACCAATCAGGGGACCATCACTCTCCAATGCAGCAGCTCACTAACAGAAGATGGAGAATTCCTATAAAGAGGTTAGTGTGAGATTCATAATTCAATTTCAATATGCCTATTTTTACCAGCATCTAGTTTAGTCCTTGGTTATCATTGCAGACCCTTGTGTCAGCACGATTGCAGGCCACTGAAATTGTAGGTGTCAGATTCACACCGCATCAATTCCAATGCACTCATGATCACCTTCATCTGCTTTCCCCACAATTGACATATTTGACCTCTCTTTGCAAATTGAAGTCTGAGATTTCACAATGACAAATGATCTCACTGCCTAGGCACCAGTTCAGGATATTTGAAGATCTGCCAAACTCTTACATATCAGACAGTACCAGTTACAGACTGGAATAATTAGAGATCAGACATTGACTGGACTCATTCCTTGGGGACATGTTTTTCAAAGTAAAGATTTTGAGGCAATGAAATTGTCAGTGTCTGTTTCCCACTGCTTCTCCACTGTGATAGTGACAAGTGCTGCTCACCGTATGAATGCAGAGGCTTTGGGCTAAGCCTTTCAATTCACCAATCAGGGGACCATCACTCTCCAATGCAGCAGCTCACTAACAGAAGATGGAGAATTCCTATAAAGAGGTTAGTGTGAGATTCATCATTCAATTTCAATATGCCTATTTTTACCAGCATCTAGTTTAGTCCTTGTTTATCATTGCAGACCCTTTTGTCAGCACGATTGCAGGCCACTGAAATTGTAGGTGTCAGATTCACACCACATCAATTTCAATACACCCATGATCACCTTCACCTGCTTTCCTCACAACTGACATATTTGAAATCTATTTGCATCTGAAACTCTTGAGCTTTCACAAATATAAATGATCTCACTGCTTAGGCACCAGTTCAGGATATTTGAAGATCTGCCAAACTCTTACATATCAGACAGTACCAGTTACAGACTGGAATAATTAGAGATCAGACATTGACTGGACTCATTCCTTGGGGACATGTTTTTTAAAGTAAAGATTTTGAGGCAATGAAATTGTCAGTGTCTGTTTCCCACTGCTTCTCCACTGTGATAGTGACAAGTGCTGCTCACCGTATGAATGCCAAGGCTTTGGGCTAAGCCTTTCAATTCACCAATCAGGGGACCATCACTCTCCAATGCAGCAGCTCACTAACAGAAGATGGAGAATTCCTATAAAGAGGTTAGTGTGAGATTCATCATTCAATTTCAATATGCCTATTTTTACCAGCATCTAGTTTAGTCCTTGGTCATCATTGAAGACCCTTGTGTCAGCACGATTGCAGGCCACTGAAATTGTAGGTGTCAGATTCACACCGCATCAATTCCAATGCACTCATGATCACCTTCATCTGCTTTCTCCACAATTGACATATTTGACCTCTCTTTGTAAATTGAAGTCTGAGATTTCACAATGACAAATGATCGCACTGCTTAGGCACCAGTTCAGGATATTTGAAGATCTGCCAAACTCTTACATATTAGACAGTACCAGTTACAGACTGGAATAATTAGAGATCAGACATTGACTGGACTCATTCCTTGGGGACATGTTTTTCAAAGTAAAGATTTTGAGGCAATGAAATTGTCAGTGTCTGTTTCCCATTGCTTCTCCACTGTGATAGTGACAAGTGCTGCTCACCGTATGAATGCGAAGGCTTTGGGCTAAGCCTTTCAATTCACCAATCAGGGAACCATCACTCTCAAATGCAGCAGCTCACTAACAGAAGATGGAGAATTCCTATAAAGAGGTTGGTGTGAGATTCATCATTCAATTTCAATATGCCTAGTTTTACCAGCATCTATTTTAGTCCTTGGTCATCATTAAAGACCCTTGTGTCAGCACAATTACAGGCCACTGAAATTGTCGGTGTCAGATTCACACCACATCAATTCCAATGCACTCGTGATCACCTTCATCTGCTTTCCCCACAATTGACATATTTGACCTCTCTTTGCAAATTGAAGTCTGAGTTTACACAAAGACAAATGATCGCACTGCTTAGGCACCAGTTCAGGATATTTGAAGATCTGCCAAAATCTTACATATTAGACAGTACCAGTTACAGACTGGAATAATTAGAGATCAGACATTGACTGGACTCACTCCTTGGGGACATGTATTTCCAAGTAAAGATTTTGAGGCAATGAAATTGTCAGTGTTTGTTTCCCACTGCTTCTCCACTGTGAAAGTGACAAGTGCTGCTCACCGTATGAATGCAAACACATAGGGTTAAGCCTTTAAATATACCCATGAGGGGACTGTCACTCTCCAATGCATTAGCTCGATAACAGAAGATGGAGAATTCCTATCAAGAGGTGAGTGTGAGATTCATCATTCAATTTCAATATGCCTATTTTCACCAGCATCTAGTTTAGCCCTTGGTCATCATTGAAGACCCTTGTGTCAGCACAATTGCAGGCCACTGAAATTGTAGGTGTCAGATTCACACCGCATCAATTCCAATGCACTCATGATCACCTTCATCTGCTTTCCCCACAATTGACATATTTGACCTCTCTTTGCAAATTGAAGTCTGAGACTTCACAATGACAAATGATCGCACTGCTTAGGCACCAGTTCAGGATATTTGAAGATCTGCCAAAATCTTACATATTAGACAGTACCAGTTACAGACTGGAATAATTAGAGATCAGACATTGACTGGACTCATTCCTTGGGGACATGTATTTCCAAGTAAAGATTTTTAGGCAATGAAATTGTCAGTGTTTGTTTCCCACTGCTTCTCCACTGTGAAAGTGACAAGTGCTGCTCACCGTATAAATGCAGACACATAGGGTTAAGGCTTTAAATATACCCATGAGGGGACTGTCACTCTCCAATGCATTAGCTCGATAACAGAAGATGGAGAATTCCTATCAAGAGGTGAGTGTGAGATTCATCATTCAATTTCAATATGCCTATTTTCACCAGCATCTAGTTTAGCTTTCCTTCATCTTTGAAGACTATGGGTGTCAGTGCGATTGCAACCCACTGAAATTGTAGGTGTCAGATTCACACCACATCAATTTCAATACATGCGTGATCACCTTCATCTGCTTTCCCCAAAACTGACATATTTGACATCTCTTTGCAAATTGAAGTCTGAGTTTACACAAAGACAAATGATCGCTCTGCTGAGGCACCAGTTCAGGATATTTGAAGATCTGCTAAACTCTTACATATCAGACAGTAAACGTTACAGACTGGAATAATGAGAGATCCGCCACTCCTTAATGCAGAAGCTCACTAACATAAGATGGAGAATTCCAATAAAAAGGTGAGTGTAGGATTCATCATTCAATTTCAATATGCCTATTTTCACCAGCATCTAGTTTAGCTTTCGTTCATCATTGAGGACTGCACGTGACAGCACAATTGGAGGCCAATAAAATTGTAGGTGTCAGATTCACACCACATCAATTCCAATACGCCCATGATCACCTTCATCTGCTTTCCTCATAACTGACATATTTGACATCTATTTGCATCTGAAACTCTTGAGCTTTCACAAATATAAATAATCTCACTGCTTAGGCACCAGTTCAGGATATTTGAAGATCTGCCAAACTCTTACATATCAGACAGTACCAGTTACAGACTGGAATAATTAGAGATCAGACATTGACTGGACTCATTTCTTGGGGACATGTTTTTCAAAGTAAAGATTTTGAGGCAATGAAATTGTCAGTGTCTGTTTCCCACTGCTTCTCCACTGTGATAGTGACAAGTGCTGCTCACCGTATGAATGCAGAGGCTTTGGGCTAAGCCTTTCGATTCACCAATCAGGGGACCATCACTCTCCAATGCAGCAGCTCACTAACAGAAGATGGAGAATTCCTATAAAGAGGTTAGTGTGAGATTCATCATTCAATTTCAATATGCCTATTTTTACCAGCATCTAGTTTAGTCCTTGGTTATCATTGCAGACCCTTGTGTCAGCACGATTGCAGGCCACTGAAATTGTAGGTGTCAGATTCACACCGCATCAATTCCAATGCACTCATGATCACCTTCATCTGCTTTCCCCACAATTGACATATTTGACCTCTCTTTGCAAATTGAAGTCTGAGATTTCACAATGACAAATGATCTCACTGCCTAGGCACCAGTTCAGGATATTTGAAGATCTGCCAAACTCTTACATATCAGACAGTACCAGTTACAGACTGGAATAATTAGAGATCAGACATTGACTGGACTCATTCCTTGGGGACATGTTTTTCAAAGTAAAGATTTTGAGCAGTGAAATTGTCAGTGTCTGTTTCCCACTGCTTCTCCACTGTGATAGTGACAAGTGCTGCTCACCGTATGAATGCAGAGGCTTTGGGCTAAGCCTTTCAATTCACCAATCAGGGGACCATCACTCTCCAATGCAGCAGCTCACTAACAGAAGATGGAGAATTCCTATAAAGAGGTTAGTGTGAGATTCATCATTCAATTTCAATATGCCTATTTTTACCAGCATCTAGTTTAGTCCTTGTTTATCATTGCAGACCCTTGTGTCAGCACGATTGCAGGCCACTGAAATTGTAGGTGTCAGATTCACACCACATCAATTTCAATACACCCATGATCACCTTCACCTGCTTTCCTCACAACTGACATATTTGAAATCTATTTGCATCTGAAACTCTTGAGCTTTCACAAATATAAATGATCTCACTGCTTAGGCACCAGTTCAGGATATTTGAAGATCTGCCAAACTCTTACATATCAGACAGGACCAGTTACAGACTGGAATAATTAGAGATCAGACATTGACTGGACTCATTCCTTGGGGACATTTTTTTCAAAGTAAAGATTTTGAGGCAATGAAATTGTCAGTGTCTGTTTCCCACTGCTTCTCCACTGTGATAGTGACAAGTGCTGCTCACCGTATGAATGCCGAGGCTTTGGGCTAAGCCTTTCAATTCACCAATCAGGGGACCATCACTCTCCAATGCAGCAGCTCACTAACAGAAGATGGAGAATTCCTATGAAGAGGTTAGTGTGAGATTCATCATTCAATTTCAATATGCATATTTTTACCAGCATCTAGTTTAGTCCTTGGTTATCATTGCAGACCCTTGTGTCAGCACGATTGCAGGCTACTGAAATTGTAGGTGTCAGATTCACACCGCATCAATTCCAATGCACTCATGATCACCTTCATCTGCTTTCCCCACAATTGACATATTTGACCTCTCTTTGTGTAAACCCAGACTTCAATTTACAAAGACAAATGATCTCACTGCTTAGGCACCAGTTCAGAATATTTGAAGATCTGCCAAACTCCTATATATCAGACAATACCAGTTACAGACTGGAATAATTAGAGATCAGACATTGACTGGACTCATTCCTTGGGGACATGTTTTTCAAAGTAAAGATTTTGAGGCAATGAAATTGTCAGTGTCTGTTTCCCACTGCTTCTCCACTGTGATAGTGACAAGTGCTGCTCACCGTATGAATGCAGAGGCTTTGGGCTAAGCCTTTCAATTCACCAATCAGGGGACCATCACTCTCCAATGCAGCAGCTCACTAACAGAAGATGGAGAATTCCTATGAAGAGGTGAGTGTGAGATTCATCATTCAATTTCAATATGCCTATTTTCACCAGCATCTAGTTTAGCCCTTGGTCATCATTGACGACCCTTGTGTCAGCACAATTGCAGGCCACTGAAATTGTAGGTGTCAGATTCACACCGCATCAATTTCAATGCACTCATGATCACCATCATTTGCTTTCCCCACAACTGACATATTTGACATCTCTTTGCAAATTGAAGTCTGAGTTTACACAAAGACAAATGATCTCACTGCTTAGGCACCAGTTCAGAATATTTGAAGATCTGCCAAACTCTTACATATCAGACAATACCAGTTACAGACTGTTGTTTTTCAAAGTAAAGATTTTGAGGCAATGAAATTGTCAGTGTCTGTTTCCCACTGCTTCTCCACTGTGATAGTGACAAGTGCTGCTCACCATATGAATGCGAAGGCGTAGGGCTAATCCTTTCAATTCACCCATCAGGAAACTGTCACTCCCTAATGCAGCAACTCACTAACAGAAAGTGAAGAATTCCTATAAAAAGATGAGGGTGAGATTCATCATTTAATTTCAATATGCCTATTTTCACCAGCACCTAGTTTAGCTTTCCTTCATCTTTGAAGACTATGGATGTCAGCGCGATTGCAACCCATGTTGTGAAAATAAGGATGAACATACTTTAAATGAGTATTTTGCATTAATAGGGGAAAAATTGGCAAATAATTTTGTAAGCGATGAAGTGCCATTGGCAGTTGATGACAACAACCAGGTTGAACAACCTCGACATGAAGACCATATATTTAATTTCGGAAATGCTGAAAATACTGAAATATTAAAACTTATAAAGAAGTTGGAAAGTAATAAATCAACGGGTATCATGCATCTTAAGATCGACATGCTAAAAACAATATTGACATGGAATCCAGGAATTATTAAGTGTATGTTTACTAATATGTGTAAAAACAGTGAATTCCCATCGTCGTTGAAAAGAGGGACAGTCACACCAATTCCTAAAGGAGGGAATAGGCAAGAGTATACCAATTGGAGACCGATCTCAGTATTACCCACTGTCTCAAAACTGTTAGAAAAGTTAATTCATTCACAATTAATGAGGTATATTAAGGAAAACAAAGTGATCAATGAAAACCAGTTTGGTTTCCAACCAAATAAATCTACTGCACAGGCAATCTTCAGAGTAGTGAATATACTAGCATCAAACTTAAATCGCAAAAGAATTAGTCTTTGTGCCTTTATTGACATGCGTAAAGCATTTGATTGTGTTAATCATGTTATACTATTAAATATTCTAAAAAAACATGGGATAGGATATTCTGCATTAAATCTGATTAAATCATATCTAACAAATCGAAAACAACGTGTTAAAATAAATGGAAAGTTAAGTAAAGAACAGGCAGTCACAATAGGTGTCCCACAAGGATCCGTGTTGGGCCCTATATCATTTGTTTTATACATAAATACAGTATTTGAAAGTTGTATATTAACACAGGCTACCATGTATGCTGACGTTCTTATATTGATTGCAGAAGGTAAAGATTGTGGTGAAACGATGGTCAAAATGCAGCAAGATATTAATAACTTGAAGAAATGCCTTGACAAACTTAAACTTACTATAAATACAGATAAATCAAAAATGCTATGGATTTACAGTAAGAAACCTGAGCAAGGTAATCATGTGTGCCTTATTGAAGACAAACCGTTAGAGTATGTAAATCATTATAATTATCTGGGAGTGATCCTAGACTCAAAATTGAACTTTAAGAAGCAATCTGAAAAGATCATTAAGGATGTAAGACAAAAGATATTTAAATTAAGGAAATTTAGATATCTCATAAATCAAGAGACTGCTATATCTATTTGTAAACAAATGATCCTGCCACGTCTGGAATATGTGGATTTTATATATTATCTTGCCACAAAACAAACGAGAACTAAACTCCAAGTAAATCTGAATAACTGTTTACGAACTGCAGTACATTGTACTGATCCAACTGAGATACATATTGATGACCTGCACAAACAATATAAGATCAGGCCATTGTATTTGAGAAGAGCTTGTCATTTACTATCACTATTACATTGGTGGAAAAACATGCCGGAAAATATAGTACAAATGGCAAGAACCAATACAAGAATGAGCAGTAAGATATTGATCAAAACTCAACGGCCCAAAATTGAGAAGTATCGAAATAGCCCTCTCTATAAGGGAATGAAGATATGGAACTTGCTTCCAAACGAGGTACAAAACCTACAGAATAAGAATAAGTATAAACAGACTATAAAAATACAGTTAATGAGGAATGACATTATCAATCTATAGTCTGAATGATGTAACTATCTGCGTCAAATGACCAGATATATTGGTGAAAATATTTATAAAATAGTAATTTGTAATATAGAATAATAATCACTGACACTGTTGTATGTCCTGTCTGTTTATTGTGTATGTCTGTCCATGTTCGCTATTTCACTATACTAGTACATCTACTATCTGTTAAATATATAGAATTACAATAATGTATAACATACAAAAGAATTTTTGATAGATAAGCAGAGAGTCAAATGACCTTTGCATGGAACTGAATGATATAAGATAAGTTTGATGTATATCGCATTCCAATTATTGGAATGGATTGATTGATCACTAATTGTTTGTTTGGTTGAATCCTGTTCGTCCTGTTGACTGATATGTACAGGGAAGAACGCCTTTGGGCGATTGTACTACGTCTAATATACCTGAATATAAAAAAAAAATATTTTAAAAAAACCCATTGAAATTGTAGGTGTCAGATTCACACCACATCAATTTCAATACATCTGTGATCACCTTCATCTGCTTTCCCCACAATTGACATATTTGACATCTCTTTGCAAATTGAAGTCTGAGTTTACACGAAGACAAATGATCGCAATGCTGAGGCACCAGTTCAGGATATTTGAAGATCTGCTAAACTCTTACATATCAGACAGTACCAGTTACAGACTGGGATAATTAGAGATCCGCCACTCCTTAATACAGAAGCTCACTAACAGAAGATGGAGAATTCCCATAAAAAGGTGAGTGTAGGATTCATCATTCAATTTCAATATGCCTATTTTCACCAGCATCTAGTTTAGCTTTCGTTCATCATTGAGGACTGCAATGACGGCACAATTGGAGGCCAATGAAATTGTAGGTGTCAGATTCACACTGCATTAATTTCAATATCCCGTGATCACCATCATTTGCTTTCCCCACAACTGACATATTTGACATCTCTTTGCAAATTGAAGTCTGAGTTTACACAAAGACAGATGATCTCACTGCTTAGGCACCAGTTCAGAATATTTGAAGATCTGTCAAACTCTTACATATCAGACAATACCAGTTACAGACTGGAATAATTAGAGATCAGACATTGACTGGACTCATTCCTTGGGGACATGTTTTCAAAGTAAAGATTTTGAGGCAATGAAATTGTCAGTGTCTGTTTCCCACTGCTTCTCCACTGTAATAGTGACAAGTGCTGCTCACCGTATGAATGCAGAGGCTTTGGGCTAAGCCTTTCAATTCACCAATCAGGGGACCATCACTCTCCAATGCAGCAGCTCACTAACAGAAGATGGAGAATTCCTATGAAGAGGTTAGTGTGAGATTCATCATTCAATTTCAATATGCCTATTTTTACCAGCATCTAGTTTAGTCCTTGGTTATCATTGCAGACCCTTGTGTCAGCATGATGGCAGGCCACTGAAATTGTAGGTGTCAGATTCACACCACATCAATTCCAATACGCCCATGATCACCTTCATCTGCTTTCCTCATAACTGACATATTTGACATCTATTTGCATCTGAAACTCTTGAGCTTTCACAAATATAAATGATCTCACTGCTTAGGCACCAGTTCAGGATATTTGAAGATCTGCCAAACTCTTACATATTAGACAGTACCAGTTACAGACTGGAATAATTAGAGATCAGACATTGACTGGACTCATTCCTTGGGGACATTGTCAGTGTTTGTTTCCCACTGCTTCTCCACTGTGAAAGTGACAAGTGCTGCTCACCGTATGAATGCAGACACATAGGGTTAAGCCTTTAAATATACCCATGAGGGGACTGTCACCCTCCAATGCATTAGCTCAATAACAGAAGATGGAGAATTCCTATCAAGAGGTGAGTGTGAGATTCATCATTCAATTTCAATATGCCTATTTTCACCAGCATCTAGTTTAGCTTTCCTTCATCTTTGAAGACTGTGGGTGTCAGCGCGATTGCAACCCACTGAAATTGTAGGTGTCAGATTCACACCACATCAATTTCAATACATCTGTGATCACCTTCATCTGCTTTCCCCACTACTGACATATTTGACCTCTCTTTGCAAATTGAAGTCTAAGTTTACACAAAGACAAATGATCGCACTGCTGAGGCACCAGTTCAGGATATTTGAAGATCTGCTAAACTCTTACATATCAGACAGTACCAGTTACAGACTGGAATAATTAGAGATCCGCAACTCCTTAATGCAGAAGCTCACTAACAGAGGATGGAGAATTCCCATAAAAAGGTGAGTGTAGGATTCATCATTCAATTTCAATATGCCTATTTTTACCAGCATCTAGTTTAGTCCTTGGTTATCATTGCAGACCCTTGTGTCAGCACGATGGCAGGCCACTGAAATTGTAGGTGTCAAATTCTCCGCACATCAATTCCAATACGCCCATGATCACCTTCATCTGCTTTCCTCATAACTGACATATTTGACATCTATTTGCATCTGAAACTCTTGAGCTTTCACAAATATAAATGATCTCACTGCTTAGGCACCAGTTCAGGATATTTGAAGATCTGCCAAACTCTTACATATCAGACAGTACCAGTTACAGACTGGAATAATTAGAGATCAGACATTGACTGGACTCATTCCTTGGGGACATGTTTTTCAAAGTAAAGATTTTGAGGCAATGAAATTGTCAGTGTCTGTTTCCCACTGCTTCTCCACTGTGATAGTGACAAGTGCTGCTCACCGTATGAATGCCAAGGCTTTGGGCTAAGCCTTTCAATTCACAAATCAGGGGACCATCACTCTCCAATGCAGCAGCTCACTAACAGAAGATGGAGAATTCCTATCAAGAGGTGAGTGTGAGATTCATCATTCAATTTCAATATGCCTATTTTCACCAGCATCTAGTTTAGCCCTTGGTCATCATTGACGACCCTTCTGTCATTACAATTGGAGGCCACTGAAATTGTAGGTGTCAGATTCACACCGCATCAATTCCAATGCACTCATGATCACCTTCATCTGCTTTCCCCACAATTGACATATTTGACCTCTCTTTGCAAATTGAAGTCTGAGATTTCACAATGACAAATGATCGCACTGCTTAGGCACCAGTTCAGGATATTTGAAGATCTGCCAAACTCTTACATATCAGACAGTACCAGTTAAAGACTGGAATAATTAGACATCAGACATTGACTGGACTCATTCCTTGGGGACATGTTTTTCAAAGTAAAGACTTTGAGGCAATGAAATTGTCAGTGTCTGTTTCCCACTGCTTCTCCACTGTGATAGTGACAAGTGCTGCTCACCGTATGAATGCAGAGGCTTTGGGCTAAGCCTTTCAATTCACCAATCAGGGGACCATCACTCTCCAATGCAGCAGCTCACTAACAGAAGATGGAGAATTCCTATAAAGAGGTTAGTGTGAGATTCATCATTCAATTTCAATATGCCTATTTTTACCAGCATCTAGTTTAGTCCTTGGTCATCATTGCAGACCCTTGTGTCAGCACGATGGCAGGCCACTGAAATTGTAGGTGTCAGATTCACACCACATCAATTTCAATACACCCATGATCACCTTCACCTGCTTTCCTCACAACTGACATATTTGAAATCTATTTGCATCTGAAACTCTTGAGCTTTCACAAATATAAATGATCTCACTGCTTAGGCACCAGTTCAGGATATTTGAAGATCTGCCAAACTCTTACATATCAGACAGTACCAGTTACAGACTGGAATAATTAGAGATCAGACATTGACTGGACTCATTCCTTGGGGACATGTTTTTCAAAGTAAAGATTTTGAGGCAATGAAATTGTCAGTGTCTGTTTCCCACTGCTTCTCCACTGTGATAGTGACAAGTGCTGCTCACCGTACGAATGCAGAGGCTTTGGGCTAAGCCTTTCAATTCACCAATCAGGGGACCATCACTCTCCGATGCAGCAGCTCACTAACAGAAGATGGAGAATTCCCATAAAGAAGTTAGTGTGAGATTCATCATTCAATTTCAATATGCCTATTTTTACCAGCATCTAGTTTAGCCCTTGGTCATCATTGAAGACCCTTGTGTCAGCACGATGGCAGGCCACTGAAATTGTAGGTGTCATATTCACACCGCATCAATTCCAATGCACTCATGATCACCTTCATCTGCTTTCCCCACAATTGACATATTTGACCTCTCTTTGCAAATTGAAGTCTGAGATTTCACAATGACAAATGATCGCACTGCTTAGGCACCAGTTCAGGATATTTGAAGATCTACCAAACTCTTACATATCAGACAGTACCAGTTAAAGACTGGAATAATTAGAGATCAGACATTGACTGGACTCATTCCTTGGGGACATGTTTTTCAAAGTAAAGATTTTGAGGCAATGAAATTGTCAGTGTCTGTTTCCCATTGCTTCTCCACTGTGATAGTGACAAGTGCTGCTCACCGTATGAATGCGAAGGCTTTGGGCTAAGCCTTTCAATTCACCAATCAGGGGACCATCACTCTCCAATGCAGCAGCTCACTAACAGAAGATGGAGAATTCCTATAAAGAGGTTAGTGTGAGATTCATCATTCAATTTCAATATGCCTATTTTTACCAGCATCTAGTTTAGTCCTTGGTCATCATTGAAGACCCTTGTGTCAGCACAATTGCAGGCCACTGAAATTGTAGGTGTCAGATTCACACCGCATCAATTCCAATGCACTCATGATCACCTTCATCTGCTTTCCCTACAATTGACATATTTGACCTCTCTTTGCAAATTGAAGTCTGAGATTTCACAATGACAAATGATCGCACTGCTTAGGCACCAGTTCAGGATATTTGAAGATCTGCCAAACTCTTACATATTAGACAGTACCAGTTACAGACTGGAATAATTAGAGATCAGACATTGACTGGACTCATTCCTTGGGGACATTGTCAGTGTTTGTTTCCCACTGCTTCTCCACTGTGAAAGTGACAAGTGCTGCTCACCGTATGAATGCAGACACATAGGGTTAAGCCTTTAAATATACCCATGAGGGGACTGTCACCCTCCAATGCATTAGCTCAATAACAGAAGATGGAGAATTCCTATCAAGAGGTGAGTGTGAGATTCATCATTCAATTTCAATATGCCTATTTTCACCAGCATCTAGTTTAGCTTTCCTTCATCTTTGAAGACTGTGGGTGTCAGCGCGATTGCAACCCACTGAAATTGTAGGTGTCAGATTCACACCACATCAATTTCAATACATCCGTGATCACCTTCATCTGCTTTCCCCACTACTGACATATTTGACCTCTCTTTGCAAATTGAAGTCTAAGTTTACACAAAGACAAATGATCGCACTGCTGAGGCACCAGTTCAGGATATTTGAAGATCTGCTAAACTCTTACATATCAGACAGTACCAGTTACAGACTGGAATAATTAGAGATCCGCAACTCCTTAATGCAGAAGCTCACTAACAGAGGATGGAGAATTCCCATAAAAAGGTGAGTGTAGGATTCATCATTCAATTTCAATATGCCTATTTTTACCAGCATCTAGTTTAGTCCTTGGTTATCATTGCAGACCCTTGTGTCAGCACGATGGCAGGCCACTGAAATTGTAGGTGTCAGATTCACACCACATCAATTTCAATACACCCATGATCACCTTCACCTGCTTTCCTCACAACTGACATATTTGAAATCTATTTGCATCTGAAACTCTTGAGCTTTCACAAATATAAATGATCTCACTGCTTAGGCACCAGTTCAGGATATTTGAAGATCTGCCAAACTCTTACATATCAGACAATACCAGTTACAGACTGGAATAATTAGAGATCAGACATTCACTGGACTCATTCCTTGGAGACATGTTTTTCAAAGTCAAGATTTTGAGGCAATGAAATTGTCAGTGTCTGTTTCCCACTGCTTCTCCACTGTGATAGTGACAAGTGCTGCTCACCGTATGAATGCAGAGGCTTTGGGCTAAGCCTTTCAATTCACCAATCAGGGGACCATCACTCTCCAATGCAGCAGCTCACTAACAGAAGATGGAGAATTCCTATAAAGAGGTTAGTGTGAGATTCATCATTCAATTTCAATATGCCTATTTTTACCAGCATCTAGTTTAGTCCTTGGTTATCATTGCAGACCCTTGTGTCAGCACGATGGCAGGCCACTGAAATTGTAGGTGTCAAATTCTCCGCACATCAATTCCAATACGCCCATGATCACCTTCATCTGCTTTCCTCATAACTGACATATTTGACATCTATTTGCATCTGAAACTCTTGAGCTTTCACAAATATAAATGATCTCACTGCTTAGGCACCAGTTCAGGATATTTGAAGATCTGCCAAACTCTTACATATCAGACAGTACCAGTTACAGACTGGAATAAATAGAGATCAGACATTGACTGGACTCATTCCTTGGGGACATGTTTTTCAAAGTAAAGATTTTAAGGCAATGAAATTGTCAGTGTCTGTTTCCCACTGCTTCTCCACTGTGATAGTGACAAGTGCTGCTCACCTTATGAATGCGAAGGCGTAGGGCTAAGCCTTTCAATTCACCAATCAGGGGACCATCACTCTCCAATGCATTAGCTCAATAACAGAAGATGGAGAATTCCTATCAAGAGGTGAGTGTGAGATTCATCATTCAATTTCAATATGCCTATTTTCACCAGCATCTAGTTTAGCTTTCCTTCATCTTTGAAGACTTTGGGTGTCAGCGCGATTGCAACCCACTGAAATTGTAGGTGTCAGATTCACACCACATCAATTTCAATACATCCGTGATCACCTTCATCTGCTTTCCCCACTACTGACATATTTGACCTCTCTTTGCAAATTGAAGTCTAAGTTTACACAAAGACAAATGATCGCACTGCTGAGGCACCAGTTCAGGATATTTGAAGATCTGCTAAACTCTTACATATCAGACAGTACCAGTTACAGACTGGAATAATTAGAGATCCGCAACTCCTTAATGCAGAAGCTCACTAACAGAGGATGGAGAATTCCCATAAAAAGGTGAGTGTAGGATTCATCATTCAATTTCAATATGCCTATTTTTACCAGCATCTAGTTTAGTCCTTGGTTATCATTGCAGACCCTTGTGTCAGCACGATGGCAGGCCACTGAAATTGTAGGTGTCAGATTCACACCACATCAATTTCAATACACCCATGATCACCTTCACCTGCTTTCCTCACAACTGACATATTTGAAATCTATTTGCATCTGAAACTCTTGAGCTTTCACAAATATAAATGATCTCACTGCTTAGGCACCAGTTCAGGATATTTGAAGATCTGCCAAACTCTTACATATCAGACAATACCAGTTACAGACTGGAATAATTAGAGATCAGACATTGACTGGACTCATTCCTTGGAGACATGTTTTTCAAAGTCAAGACTTTGAGGCAATGAAATTGTCAGTGTCTGTTTCCCACTGCTTCTCCACTGTGATAGTGACAAGTGCTGCTCACCGTATGAATGCAGAGGCTTTGGGCTAAGCCTTTCAATTCACCAATCAGGGGACCATCACTCTCCAATGCAGCAGCTCACTAACAGAAGATGGAGAATTCCTATAAAGAGGTTAGTGTGAGATTCATCATTCAATTTCAATATGCCTATTTTTACCAGCATCTAGTTTAGTCCTTGGTTATCATTGCAGACCCTTGTGTCAGCACGATGGCAGGCCACTGAAATTGTAGGTGTCAAATTCTCCGCACATCAATTCCAATACGCCCATGATCACCTTCATCTGCTTTCCTCATAACTGACATATTTGACATCTATTTGCATCTGAAACTCTTGAGCTTTCACAAATATAAATGATCTCACTGCTTAGGCACCAGTTCAGGATATTTGAAGATCTGCCAAACTCTTACATATCAGACAATACCAGTTACAGACTGGAATAATAAGAGATCAGACATTGACTGGACTCATTCCTTGGAGACATGTTTTTCAAAGTCAAGACTTTGAGGCAATGAAATTGTCAGTGTCTGTTTCCCACTGCTTCTCCACTGTAATAGTGACAAGTGCTGCTCACCGTATGAATGCAGAGGCTTTGGGCTCAGCCTTTCAATTCACCAATCAGGGGACCATCACTCTCCAATGCAGCAGCTCACTAACAGAAGATGGAGAATTCCTATAAAGAGGTTAGTGTGAGATTCATCATTCAATTTCAATATGCCTATTTTTACTAGCCTCTAGTTAAGTCCTTGGTTATCATTGCAGACCCTTGTGTCAGCACGATTGCAGGCCACTGAAATTGTAGGTGTCAGATTCACACCACATTAATTTCAATACACCCATGATCACCTTCACCTGCTTTCCTCACAATTGACATATTTGACCTCTCTTTGCAAATTGAAGTCTGAGACTTCACAATGACAAATGATCGCACTGCTAAGGCATCAGTTCAGGATATTTGAAGATCTGCCAAACTCTTGCATATCAGACAGTACCAGTTACAGACTGGAATAATTAGAGATCAGACATTGACTGGACTCATTCCTTGGGGACATGTTTTTCAAAGTAAAGATTTTGAGGCAATGAAATTGTCAGTGTCTGTTTCCCACTGCTTCTCCACTGTGATAGTGACAAGTGCTGCTCACCGTATGAATGCCAAGGCTTTGGGCTAAGCCTTTCAATTCACAAATCAGGGGACCATCACTCTCCAATGCAGCAGCTCACTAACAGAAGATGGAGAATTCCTATGAAGAGGTGAGTGTGAGATTCATCATTCAATTTCAATATGCCTATTTTCACCAGCATCTAGTTTAGCCCTTGGTCATCATTGACGACCCTTGTGTCATTACAATTGGAGGCCACTGAAATTGTAGGTGTCAGATTCACACCGCATCAATTCCAATGCACTCATGATCACCTTCATCTGCTTTCCCCACAATTGACATATTTGACCTCTCTTTGCAAATTGAAGTCTGAGATTTCACAATGACAAATGATCGCACTGCTTAGGCACCAGTTCAGGATATTTGAAGATCTGCCAAACTCTTACATATCAGACAGTACCAGTTAAAGACTGGAATAATTAGACATCAGACATTGACTGGACTCATTCCTTGGGGACATGTTTTTCAAAGTAAAGATTTTGAGGCAATGAAATTGTCAGTGTCTGTTTCCCACTGCTTCTCCACTGTGATAGTGACAAGTGCTGCTCACCGTATGAATGCAGAGGCTTTGGGCTAAGCCTTTCAATTCACCAATCAGGGGACCATCACTCTCCAATGCAGCAGCTCACTAACAGAAGATGGAGAATTCCTATAAAGAGGTTAGTGTGAGATTCATCATTCAATTTCAATATGCCTATTTTTACCAGCATATAGTTTAGTCCTTGGTCATCATTGCAGACCCTTGTGTCAGCACGATGGCAGGCCACTGAAATTGTAGGTGTCAGATTCACACCACATCAATTTCAATACACCCATGATCACCTTCACCTGCTTTCCTCACAACTGACATATTTGAAATCTATTTGCATCTGAAACTCTTGAGCTTTCACAAATATAAATGATCTCACTGCTTAGGCACCAGTTCAGGATATTTGAAGATCTGCCAAACTCTTACATATCAGACAGTACCAGTTACAGACTGGAATAATTAGAGATCAGACATTGACTGGACTCATTCCTTGGGGACATGTTTTTCAAAGTAAAGATTTTGAGGCAATGAAATTGTCAGTGTCTGTTTCCCACTGCTTCTCCACTGTGATAGTGACAAGTGCTGCTCACCGTACGAATGCAGAGGCTTTGGGCTAAGCCTTTCAATTCACCAATCAGGGGACCATCACTCTCCGATGCAGCAGCTCACTAACAGAAGATGGAGAATTCCCATAAAGAAGTTAGTGTGAGATTCATCATTCAATTTCAATATGCCTATTTTTACCAGCATCTAGTTTAGCCCTTGGTCATCATTGAAGACCCTTGTGTCAGCACGATGGCAGGCCACTGAAATTGTAGGTGTCATATTCACACCGCATCAATTCCAATGCACTCATGATCACCTTCATCTGCTTTCCCCACAATTGACATATTTGACCTCTCTTTGCAAATTGAAGTCTGAGATTTCACAATGACAAATGATCGCACTGCTTAGGCACCAGTTCAGGATATTTGAAGATCTACCAAACTCTTACATATCAGACAGTACCAGTTACAGACTGGAATAATTAGAGATCAGACATTGACTGGACTCATTCCTTGGGGACATGTTTTTCAAAGTAAAGATTTTGAGGCAATGAAATTGTCAGTGTCTGTTTCCCATTGCTTCTCCACTGTGATAGTGACAAGTGCTGCTCACCGTATGAATGCGAAGGCTTTGGGCTAAGCCTTTCAATTCACCAATCAGGGGACCATCACTCTCCAATGCAGCAGCTCACTAACAGAAGATGGAGAATTCCTATAAAGAGGTTAGTGTGAGATTCATCATTCAATTTCAATATGCCTATTTTTACCAGCATCTAGTTTAGTCCTTGGTCATCATTGAAGACCCTTGTGTCAGCACAATTGCAGGCCACTGAAATTGTAGGTGTCAGATTCACACCGCATCAATTCCAATGCACTCATGATCACCTTCATCTGCTTTCCCTACAATTGACATATTTGACCTCTCTTTGCAAATTGAAGTCTGAGATTTCACAATGACAAATGATCGCACTGCTTAGGCACCAGTTCAGGATATTTGAAGATCTGCAAAACTCTTACATATTAGACAGTACCAGTTACAGACTGGAATAATTAGAGATCAGACATTGACTGGACTCATTCCTTGGGGACATTGTCAGTGTTTGTTTCCCACTGCTTCTCCACTGTGAAAGTGACAAGTGCTGCTCACCGTATGAATGCAGACACATAGGGTTAAGCCTTTAAATATACCCATGAGGGGACTGTCACCCTCCAATGCATTAGCTCAATAACAGAAGATGGAGAATTCCTTTCAAGAGGTGAGTGTGAGATTCATCATTCAATTTCAATATGCCTATTTTCACCAGCATCTAGTTTAGCTTTCCTTCATCTTTGAAGACTGTGGGTGTCAGCGCGATTGCAACCCACTGAAATTGTAGGTGTCAGATTCACACCACATCAATTTCAATACATCCGTGATCACCTTCATCTGCTTTCCCCACTACTGACATATTTGACCTCTCTTTGCAAATTGAAGTCTAAGTTTACACAAAGACAAATGATCGCACTGCTGAGGCACCAGTTCAGGATATTTGAAGATCTGCTAAACTCTTACATATCAGACAGTACCAGTTACAGACTGGAATAATTAGAGATCAGACATTGACTGGACTCATTCCTTGGAGACATGTTTTTCAAAGTCAAGACTTTGAGGCAATAAAATTGTCAGTGTCTGTTTCCCACTGCTTCTCCACTGTGATAGTGACAAGTGCTGCTCACCGTATGAATGCAGAGGCTTTGGGCTCAGCCTTTCAATTCACCAATCAGGGGACCATCACTCTCCAATGCAGCAGCTCACTAACAGAAGATGGAGAATTCCTATAAAGAGGTTAGTGTGAGATTCATCATTCAATTTCAATATGCCTATTTTTACCAGCATCTAGTTTAGTCCTTGGTTATCATTGCAGACCCTTGTGTCAGCACGATGGCAGGCCACTGAAATTGTAGGTGTCAGATTCACACCACATCAATTTCAATACACCCATGATCACCTTCACTTGCTTTCCTCACAACTGACATATTTGAAATCTATTTGCATCTGAAACTCTTGAGCTTTCACAAATATAAATGATCTCACTGCTTAGGCACCAGTTCAGGATATTTGAAGATCTGCCAAACTCTTACATATCAGACAGTACCAGTTACAGACTGGAATAATTAGAGATCAGACATTGACTGGACTCATTCCTTGGAGACATGTTTTTCAAAGTCAAGACTTTGAGGCAATGAAATTGTCAGTGTCTGTTTCCCACTGCTTCTCCACTGTGATAGTGACAAGTGCTGCTCACCGTATGAATGCAGAGGCTTTGGGCTAAGCCTTTCAATTCACCAATCAGGGGACCATCACTCTCCAATGCAGCAGCTCACTAACAGAAGATGGAGAATTCCTATAAAGAGGTTAGTGTGAGATTCATCATTAAATTTCAATATGCCTATTTTTACCAGCATCTAGTTTAGTCCTTGGTTATCATTGCAGACCCTTGTGTCAGCACGATGGCAGGCCACTGAAATTGTAGGTGTCAGATTCACACCACATCAATTTCAATACACCCATGATCACCTTCACCTGCGTTCCTCACAACTGACATATTTGAAATCTATTTGTATCTGAAACTCTTGAGCTTTCACAAATATAAATGATCTCACTGCTTAGGCACCAGTTCAGGATATTTGAAGATCTGCCAAACTCTTACATATCAGACAGTACCAGTTACAGACTGGAATAATTAGAGATCAGACATTGACTGGACTCATTCCTTGGGGACATGTTTTTCAAAGTAAAGATTTTGAGGCAATGAAATTGTCAGTGTCTGTTTCCCACTGCTTCTCCACTGTGATAGTGACAAGTGCTGCTCACCGTACGAATGCAGAGGCTTTGGGCTAAGCCTTTCAATTCACCAATCAGGGGACCATCACTCTCCAATGCAGCAGCTCACTAACAGAAGATGGAGAATTCCTATAAAGAGGTTAGTGTGAGATTCATCATTCAATTTCAATATGCCTATTTTTACCAGCATCTAGTTTAGTCCTTGGTTATCATTGCAGACCCTTGTGTCAGCACGATGGCAGGCCACTGAAATTGTAGGTGTCAGATTCACACCGTATTAATTTCAATATCCCGTGATCACCATCATTTGCTTTCCCCACAACTGACATATTTGACATCTCTTTGCAAATTGAAGTCTGAGTTTACACAACGACAAATGATCTCACTGCTTAGGCACCAGTTCAGAATATTTGAAGATCTGTCAAACTCTTACATATCAGACAATACCAGTTACAGACTGGAATAATTAGAGATCAGACATTGACTGGACTCATTCCTTGAAGACATGTTTTTCAAAGTCAAGACTTTGAGGCAATGAAATTGTCAGTGTCTGTTTCCCACTGCTTCTCCACTGTGAAAGTGACAAGTGCTGCTCACCGTATGAATGCAGAGGCTTTGGGCTAAGCCTTTCAATTCACCAATCAGGGGACCATCACTCTCCAATGCAGCACCTCACTAACAGAAGATGGAGAATTCCTATAAAGAGGTTAGTGTGAGATTCATCATTCAATTTCAATATGCCTATTTTTACCAGCATCTAGTTTAGTCCTTGGTTATCATTGCAGACCCTTGTGTCAGCACGATGGCAGGCCACTGAAATTGTAGGTGTCAGATTCACACCACATCAATTTCAATACACCCATGATCACCTTCACCTGCTTTCCTCACAACTGACATATTTGAAATCTATTTGCATCTGAAACTCTTGAGCTTTCACAAATATAAATGATCTCACTGCTTAGGCACCAGTTCAGGATATTTGAAGATCTGCAAAACTCTTACATATCAGACAGTACCAGTTACAGACTGGAATAATTAGAGATCAGACATTGACTGGACTCATTCCTTGGGGACATGTTTTTCAAAGTAAAGATTTTGAGGCAATGAAATTGTCAGTGTCTGTTTCCCACTGCTTCTCCACTGTGATAGTGACAAGTGCTGCTCACCGTATGAATGCCAAGGCTTTGGGCTAAGCCTTTCAATTCACCAATCAGGGGACCATCACTCTCCAATGCAGCAGCTCACTAACAGAAGATGGAGAATTCCTATGAAGAGGTTAGTGTGAGATTCATCCTTCAATTTCAATATGCCTATTTTCACCAGCATCTAGTTTAGCCCTTGGTCATCATTGACGACCCTTGTGTCATTACAATTGGAGGCCACTGAAATTGTAGGTGTCAGATTCACACCGCATCAATTCCAATTCACTCATGATCACCTTCATCTGCTTTCCCCACAATTGACATATTTGACCTCTCTTTGCAAATTGAAGTCTAAGTTTACACAAAGACAAATGATCGCACTGCTGAGGCACCAGTTCAGGATATTTGAAGATCTGCTAAACTCTTACATATCAGACAGTACCAGTCACAGACTGGAATAATTAGAGATCCGCAACTCCTTAATGCAGAAGCTCACTAACAGAGGATGGAGAATTCCCATAAAAAGGTGAGTGTAGGATTCATCATTCAATTTCAATATGCCTATTTTTACCAGCATCTAGTTTAGTCCTTGGTTATCATTGCAGACCCTTGTGTCAGCACGATGGCAGGCCACTGAAATTGTAGGTGTCAGATTCACACCACATCAATTTCAATACACCCATGATCACCTTCACCTGCTTTCCTCACAACTGACATATTTGAAATCTATTTGCATCTGAAACTCGTGAGCTTTCACAAATATAAATGATCTCACTGCTTAGGCACCAGTTCAGGATATTTGAAGATCTGCCAAACTCTTACATATCAGACAATACCAGTTACAGACTGGAATAATTAGAGATCAGACATTGACTGGACTCATTCCTTGGAGACATGTTTTTCAAAGTCAAGACTTTGAGGCAATGAAATTGTCAGTGTCTGTTTCCCACTGCTTCTCCACTGTGATAGTGACAAGTGCTGCTCACCGTATGAATGCAGAGGCTTTGGGCTAAGCCTTTCAATTCACCAATCAGGGGACCATCACTCTCCAATGCAGCAGCTCACTAACAGAAGATGGAGAATTCCTATAAAGAGGTTAGTGTGAGATTCATCATTCAATTTCAATATGCCTATTTTTACCAGCATCTAGTTTAGTCCTTGGTTATCATTGCAGACCCTTGTGTCAGCACGATGGCAGGCCACTGAAATTGTAGGTGTCAAATTCTCCGCACATCAATTCCAATACGCCCATGATCACCTTCATCTGCTTTCCTCATAACTGACATATTTGACATCTATTTGCATCTGAAACTCTTGAGCTTTCACAAATATAAATGATCTCACTGCTTAGGCACCAGTTCAGGATATTTGAAGATCTGCCAAACTCTTACATATCAGACAATACCAGTTACAGACTGGAATAATTAGAGATCAGACATTGACTGGACTCATTCCTTGGAGACATGTTTTTCAAAGTCAAGACTTTGAGGCAATGAAATTGTCAGTGTCTGTTTCCCACTGCTTCTCCACTGTAATAGTGACAAGTGCTGCTCACCGTATGAATGCAGAGGCTTTGGGCTCAGCCTTTCAATTCACCAATCAGGGGACCATCACTCTCCAATGCAGCAGCTCACTAACAGAAGATGGAGAATTCCTATAAAGAGGTTAGTGTGAGATTCATCATTCAATTTCAATATGCCTATTTTTACTAGCATCTAGTTAAGTCCTTGGTTATCATTGCAGACCCTTGTGTCAGCACGATTGCAGGCCACTGAAATTGTAGGTGTCAGATTCACACCACATTAATTTCAATACACCCATGATCACCTTCACCTGCTTTCCTCACAATTGACATATTTGACCTCTCTTTGCAAATTGAAGTCTGAGACTTCACAATGACAAATGATCGCACTGCTAAGGCACCAGTTCAGGATATTTGAAGATCTGCCAAACTCTTGCATATCAGACAGTACCAGTTACAGACTGGAATAATTAGAGATCAGACATTGACTGGACTCATTCCTTGGGGACATGTTTTTCAAAGTAAAGATTTTGAGGCAATGAAATTGTCAGTGTCTGTTTCCCACTGCTTCTCCACTGTGATAGTGACAAGTGCTGCTCACCGTATGAATGCCAAGGCTTTGGGCTAAGCCTTTCAATTCACAAATCAGGGGACCATCACTCTCCAATGCAGCAGCTCACTAACAGAAGATGGAGAATTCCTATGAAGAGGTGAGTGTGAGATTCATCATTCAATTTCAATATGCCTATTTTCACCAGCATCTAGTTTAGCCCTTGGTCATCATTGACGACCCTTGTGTCATTACAATTGGAGGCCACTGAAATTGTAGGTGTCAGATTCACACCGCATCAATTCCAATGCACTCATGATCACCTTCATCTGCTTTCCCCACAATTGACATATTTGACCTCTCTTTGCAAATTGAAGTCTGAGATTTCACAATGACAAATGATCGCACTGCTTAGGCACCAGTTCAGGATATTTGAAGATCTGCCAAACTCTTACATATCAGACAGTACCAGTTAAAGACTGGAATAATTAGACATCAGACATTGACTGGACTCATTCCTTGGGGACATGTTTTTCAAAGTAAAGATTTTGAGGCAATGAAATTGTCAGTGTCTGTTTCCCACTGCTTCTCCACTGTGATAGTGACAAGTGCTGCTCACCGTATGAATGCAGAGGCTTTGGGCTAAGCCTTTCAATTCACCAATCAGGGGACCATCACTCTCCAATGCAGCAGCTCACTAACAGAAGATGGAGAATTCCTATAAAGAGGTTAGTGTGAGATTCATCATTCAATTTCAATATGCCTATTTTTACCAGCATCTAGTTTAGTCCTTGGTCATCATTGCAGACCCTTGTGTCAGCACGATGGCAGGCCACTGAAATTGTAGGTGTCAGATTCACACCACATCAATTTCAATACACCCATGATCACCTTCACCTGCTTTCCTCACAACTGACATATTTGAAATCTATTTGCATCTGAAACTCTTGAGCTTTCACAAATATAAATGATCTCACTGCTTAGGCACCAGTTCAGGATATTTGAAGATCTGCCAAACTCTTACATATCAGACAGTACCAGTTACAGACTGGAATAATTAGAGATCAGACATTGACTGGACTCATTCCTTGGGGACATGTTTTTCAAAGTAAAGATTTTGAGGCAATGAAATTGTCAGTGTCTGTTTCCCACTGCTTCTCCACTGTGATAGTGACAAGTGCTGCTCACCGTACGAATGCAGAGGCTTTGGGCTAAGCCTTTCAATTCACCAATCAGGGGACCATCACTCTACGATGCAGCAGCTCACTAACAGAAGATGGAGAATTCCCATAAAGAAGTTAGTGTGAGATTCATCATTCAATTTCAATATGCCTATTTTTACCAGCATCTAGTTTAGCCCTTGGTCATCATTGAAGACCCTTGTGTCAGCACGATGGCAGGCCACTGAAATTGTAGGTGTCATATTCACACCGCATCAATTCCAATGCACTCATGATCACCTTCATCTGCTTTCCCCACAATTGACATATTTGACCTCTCTTTGCAAATTGAAGTCTGAGATTTCACAATGACAAATGATCGCACTGCTTAGGCACCAGTTCAGGATATTTGAAGATCTACCAAACTCTTACATATCAGACAGTACCAGTTACAGACTGGAATAATTAGAGATCAGACATTGACTGGACTCATTCCTTGGGGACATGTTTTTCAAAGTAAAGATTTTGAGGCAATGAAATTGTCAGTGTCTGTTTCCCATTGCTTCTCCACTGTGATAGTGACAAGTGCTGCTCACCGTATGAATGCGAAGGCTTTGGGCTAAGCCTTTCAATTCACCAATCAGGGGACCATCACTCTCCAATGCAGCAGCTCACTAACAGAAGATGGAGAATTCCTATAAAGAGGTTAGTGTGAGATTCATCATTCAATTTCAATATGCCTATTTTTACCAGCATCTAGTTTAGTCCTTGGTCATCATTGAAGACCCTTGTGTCAGCACAATTGCAGGCCACTGAAATTGTAGGTGTCAGATTCACACCGCATCAATTCCAATGCACTCATGATCACCTTCATCTGCTTTCCCTACAATTGACATATTTGACCTCTCTTTGCAAATTGAAGTCTGAGATTTCACAATGACAAATGATCGCACTGCTTAGGCACCAGTTCAGGATATTTGAAGATCTGCAAAACTCTTACATATTAGACAGTACCAGTTACAGACTGGAATAATTAGAGATCAGACATTGACCGGACTCATTCCTTGGGGACATTGTCAGTGTTTGTTTCCCACTGCTTCTCCACTGTGAAAGTGACAAGTGCTGCTCACCGTATGAATGCAGACACATAGGGTTAAGCCTTTAAATATACCCATGAGGGGACTGTCACCCTCCAATGCATTAGCTCAATAACAGAAGATGGAGAATTCCTTTCAAGAGGTGAGTGTGAGATTCATCATTCAATTTCAATATGCCTATTTTCACCAGCATCTAGTTTAGCTTTCCTTCATCTTTGAAGACTGTGGGTGTCAGCGCGATTGCAACCCACTGAAATTGTAGGTGTCAGATTCACACCACATCAATTTCAATACATCCGTGATCACCTTCATCTGCTTTCCCCACAATTGACATATTTGACCTCTCTTTGCAAATTGAAGTCTAAGTTTACACAAAGACAAATGATCGCACTGCTGAGGCACCAGTTCAGGATATTTGAAGATCTGCTAAACTCTTACATATCAGACAGTACCAGTTACAGACTGGAATAATTAGAGATCCGCAACTCCTTAATGCAGAAGCTCACTAACAGAGGATGGAGAATTCCCATAAAAAGGTGAGTGTAGGATTCATCATTCAATTTCAATATGCCTATTTTTACCAGCATCTAGTTTAGTCCTTGGTTATCATTGCAGACCCTTGTGTCAGCACGATGGCAGGCCACTGAAATTGTAGGTGTCAGATTCACACCACATCAATTTCAATACACCCATGATCACCTTCACCTGCTTTCCTCACAACTGACATATTTGAAATCTATTTGCATCTGAAACTCTTGAGCTTTCACAAATATAAATGATCTCACTGCTTAGGCACCAGTTCAGGATATTTGAAGATCTGCCAAACTCTTACATATCAGACAATACCAGTTACAGACTGGAATAATTAGAGATCAGACATTGACTGGACTCATTCCTTGGAGACATGTTTTTCAAAGTCAAGACTTTGAGGCAATGAAATTGTCAGTGTCTGTTTCCCACTGCTTCTCCACTGTGATAGTGACAAGTGCTGCTCACCGTATGAATGCAGAGGCTTTGGGCTAAGCCTTTCAATTCACCAATCAGGGGACCATCACTCTCCAATGCAGCAGCTCACTAACAGAAGATGGAGAATTCCTATAAAGAGGTTAGTGTGAGATTCATCATTCAATTTCAATATGCCTATTTTTACCAGCATCTAGTTTAGTCCTTGGTTATCATTGCAGACCCTTGTGTCAGCACGATGGCAGGCCACTGAAATTGTAGGTGTCAGATTCACACCACATCAATTTCAATACACCCATGATCACCTTCACCTGCGTTCCTCACAACTGACATATTTGAAATCTATTTGTATCTGAAACTCTTGAGCTTTCACAAATATAAATGATCTCACTGCTTAGGCACCAGTTCAGGATATTTGAAGATCTGCCAAACTCTTACATATCAGACAGTACCAGTTACAGACTGGAATAATTAGAGATCAGACATTGACTGGACTCATTCCTTGGGGACATGTTTTTCAAAGTAAAGATTTTGAGGCAATGAAATTGTCAGTGTCTGTTTCCCACTGCTTCTCCACTGTGATAGTGACAAGTGCTGCTCACCGTACGAATGCAGAGGCTTTGGGCTAAGCCTTTCAATTCACCAATCAGGGGACCATCACTCTCCAATGCAGCAGCTCACTAACAGAAGATGGAGAATTCCTATAAAGAGGTTAGTGTGAGATTCATCATTCAATTTCAATATGCCTATTTTTACCAGCATCTAGTTTAGTCCTTGGTTATCATTGCAGACCCTTGTGTCAGCACGATGGCAGGCCACTGAAATTGTAGGTGTCAGATTCACACCGTATTAATTTCAATATCCCGTGATCACCATCATTTGCTTTCCCCACAACTGACATATTTGACATCTCTTTGCAAATTGAAGTCTGAGTTTACACAACGACAAATGATCTCACTGCTTAGGCACCAGTTCAGAATATTTGAAGATCTGTCAAACTCTTACATATCAGACAATACCAGTTACAGACTGGAATAATTAGAGATCAGACATTGACTGGACTCATTCCTTGGAGACATGTTTTTCAAAGTCAAGACTTTGAGGCAATGAAATTGTCAGTGTCTGTTTCCCACTGCTTCTCCACTGTGAAAGTGACAAGTGCTGCTCACCGTATGAATGCAGAGGCTTTGGGCTAAGCCTTTCAATTCACCAATCAGGGGACCATCACTCTCCAATGCAGCACCTCACTAACAGAAGATGGAGAATTCCTATAAAGAGGTTAGTGTGAGATTCATCATTCAATTTCAATATGCCTATTTTTACCAGCATCTAGTTTAGTCCTTGGTTATCATTGCAGACCCTTGTGTCAGCACGATGGCAGGCCACTGAAATTGTAGGTGTCAGATTCACACCACATCAATTTCAATACACCCATGATCACCTTCACCTGCTTTCCTCACAACTGACATATTTGAAATCTATTTGCATCTGAAACTCTTGAGCTTTCACAAATATAAATGATCTCACTGCTTAGGCACCAGTTCAGGATATCAGACAGTACCAGTTACAGACTGGAATAATTAGAGATCAGACATTGACTGGACTCATTCCTTGGGACATGTTTTTCAAAGTAAAGATTTTGAGGCAATGAAATTGTCAGTGTCTGTTTCCCACTGCTTCTCCACTGTGATAGTGACAAGTGCTGCTCACCGTATGAATGCCAAGGCTTTGGGCTAAGCCTTTCAATTCACCAATCAGGGGACCATCACTCTCCAATGCAGCAGCTCACTAACAGAAGATGGAGAATTCCTATGAAGAGGTTAGTGTGAGATTCATCATTCAATTTCAATATGCCTATTTTCACCAGCATCTAGTTTAGCCCTTGGTCATCATTGACGACCCTTGTGTCATTACAATTGGAGGCCACTGAAATTGTAGGTGTCAGATTCACACCGCATCAATTCCAATTCACTCATGATCACCTTCATCTGCTTTCCCCACAATTGACATATTTGACCTCTCTTTGCAAATTGAAGTCTGAGTTTACACAAAGACAAATGATGGCACTGCTGAGGCACCAGTTCAGGATATTTGAAGATCTGCTAAACTCTTACATATCAGACAGTACCAGTTACAGACTGGAATAATTAGAGATCCGCAGCTCCTTAATGCAGAAGCTCACTAACAGAAGATGGAGAATTCCCATAAAAAGGTGAGTGTAGGATTCATCATTCAATTTCAATATGCCTATTTTCACAAGCATCTAGTTTAGCTTTCGTTAATCATTGAGGACTGCACGTGACGGCACAATTGGAGGGCAATGAAATTGTAGGTGTCAGATTCACACCGCATTAATTTCAATATCCCGTGATCACCATCATTTGCTTTCCCCACAACTGACATATTTGATACTCTTTGCAAATTGAAGTCTGAGTTTACACAAAGACAAATGATCTCACTGCTTAGGCACCAGTTCAGAATATTTGAAGATCTGCCAAACTCTTACATATCAGACAATACCAGTTACAGACTGGCATAATTAGAGATCAGACATTGACTGGACTCATTCCCTGGGGACATGTTTTTCAAAGTAAAGATTTTGAGGCAATGAAATTGTCAGTGTCTGTTTCCCACTGCTTCTACACTGTGATAGTGACAAATGCTGCTCACCGTATGAATGCAGAGGCTTTGGGCTAAGCTTTTCAATTCACCAATCAGGGGACCATCACTCTCCAATGCAGCAGCTCACTAACAGAAGATGGAGAATTCCTATAAAGAGGTTAGTGTGAGATTCATCATTCAATTTCAATATGCCTATTTTTACCAGCATCTAGTTTAGTCCTTGGTTATCATTGCAGACCCTTGTGTCAGCACGATTGCATGCCACTGAAATTGTAGGTGTCAGATTCACACCACATCAATTTCAATACACCCATGATCACCTTCACCTGCTTTCCTCACAACTGACATATTTGAAATCTATTTGCATCTGAAACTCTTGAGCTTTCACAAATATAAATGATCTCACTGCTTAGGCACCAGTTCAGGATATTTGAAGATCTGCCAAACTCTTACATATCAGACAGTACAAGTTACAGACTGGAATAATTAGAGATCAGACATTGACTGGACTCATTCCTTGGGGACATGTTTTTCAAAGTAAAGATTTTGAGGCAATGAAATTGTCAGTGTCTGTTTCCCACTGCTTCTCCACTGTGATAGTGACAAGTGCTGCTCACCGTACGAATGCCAAGGCTTTGGGCTAAGCCTTTCAATTCACCAATCAGGGGACCATCACTCTCCAATGCAGCAGCTCACTAACAGAAGATGGAGAATTCCTATAAAGAGGTTAGTGTGAGATTCATCATTCAATTTCAATATGCCTATTTTTACCAGCATCTAGTTTAGTCCTTGGTTATCATTGCAGACCCTTGTGTCAGCACGATTGCAGGCCACTGAAACTGTAGGTGTCAGATTCACACCACATCAATTTCAATACACCCATGATCACCTTCATCCGCTTTCCTAACAACTGACATATTTGACATCTCTTTGCAAATTGAAGTCTGGGTTTACACAAAGACAAATGATCTCACTGCTTAGGCACCAGTTCAGGATATTTGAAGATCTGCCAAACTCTTACATATCAGACAGTACCAGTTACAGACTGGAATAATTAGAGATCAGACATTGACTGGACTCATTCCTTGGGGACATGTTTTTCAAAGTAAAGATTTTGAGGCAATGAAATTGTCAGTGTCTGTTTCCCACTGCTTCTCCACTGTGATAGTGACAAGTGCTGCTCACCGTATGAATGCCAAGGCTTTGGGCTAAGCCTTTCAATTCACAAATCAGGGGACCATCACTCTCCAATGCAGCAGCTCACTAACAGAAGATGGAGAATTCCTATGAAGAGGTGAGTGTGAGATTCATCATTCAATTTCAATATGCCTATTTTCACCAGCATCTAGTTTAGCCCTTGGTCATCATTGACGACCCTTGTGTCATTACAATTGGAGGCCACTGAAATTGTAGGTGTCAGATTCACACCGCATCAATTCCAATGCACTCATGATCACCTTCATCTGCTTTCCCCACAATTGACATATTTGACCTCTCTTTGCAAATTGAAGTCTGAGATTTCACAATGACAAATGATCGCACTGCTTAGGCACCAGTTCAGGATATTTGAAGATCTGCCAAACTCTTACATATCAGACAGTACCAGTTAAAGACTGGAATAATTAGACATCAGACATTGACTGGACTCATTCCTTGGGGACATGTTTTTCAAAGTAAAGATTTTGAGGCAATGAAATTGTCAGTGTCTGTTTCCCACTGCTTCTCCACTGTGATAGTGACAAGTGCTACTCACCGTACGAATGCAGAGGCTTTGGGCTAAGCCTTTCAATTCACCAATCAGGGGACCATCACTCTCCGATGCAGCAGCTCACTAACAGAAGATGGAGAATTCCTATAAAGAAGTTAGTGTGAGATTCATCATTCAATTTCAATATGCCTATTTTTACCAGCATCTAGTTTAGTCCTTGGTCATCATTGCAGACCCTTGTGTCAGCACGATGGCAGGCCACTGAAATTGTAGGTGTCAGATTCACACCACATCAATTTCAATACACCCATGATCACCTTCACCTGCTTTCCTCACAACTGACATATTTGAAATCTCTTTGCATCTGAAACTCTTGAGCTTTCACAAATATAAATGACCTCACTGCTTAGGCACCAGTTCAGGATATTTGAAGATCTGCCAAACTCTTACATATCAGACAGTACCAGTTACAGACTGGAATAATTAGAGATCAGACATTGACTGGACTCATTCCTTGGGGACATGTTTTTCAAAGTAAAGATTTTGAGGCAATGAAATTGTCAGTGTCTGTTTCCCACTGCTTCTCCACTGTGATAGTGACAAGTGCTGCTCACCGTACGAATGCAGAGGCTTTGGGCTAAGCCTTTCAATTCACCAATCAGGGGACCATCACTCTCCGATGCAGCAGCTCACTAACAGAAGATGGAGAATTCCTATAAAGAAGTTAGTGTGAGATTCATCATTCAATTTCAATATGCCTATTTTTACCAGCATCTAGTTTAGCCCTTGGTCATCATTGAAGACCCTTGTGTCAGCACGATGGCAGGCCACTGAAATTGTAGGTCTCATATTCACACCGCATCAATTCCAATGCACTCATGATCACCTTCATCTGCTTTCCCCACAATTGACATATTTGACCTCTCTTTGCAAATTGAAGTCTGAGATTTCACAATGACAAATGATCGCACTGCATAGGCACCAGTTCAGGATATTTGAAGATCTACCAAACTCTTACATATCAGACAGTACCAGTTAAAGACTGGAATAATTAGAGATCAGACATTGACTGGACTCATTCCTTGGGGACATGTTTTTCAAAGTAAAGATTTTGGGGCAATGAAATTGTCAGTGTCTGTTTCCCATTGCTTCTCCACTGTGATAGTGACAAGTGCTGCTCACCGTATGAATGCGAAGGCTTTGGGCTAAGCCTTTCAATTCACCAATCAGGGGACCATCACTCTCCAATGCAGCAGCTCACTAACAGAAGATGGAGAATTCCTATAAAGAGGTTAGTGTGAGATTCATCATTCAATTTCAATATGCCTATTTTTACCAGCATCTAGTTTAGTCCTTGGTCATCATTGAAGACCCTTGTGTCAGCACAATTGTAGGCCACTGAAATTGTAGGTGTCAGATTCACACCGCATCAATTCCAATGCACTCATGATCACCTTCATCTGCTTTCCCTACAATTGACATATTTGACCTCTCTTTGCAAATTGAAGTCTGAGATTTCACAATGACAAATGATCGCACTGCTTAGGCACCAGTTCAGGATATTTGAAGATCTGCCAAACTCTTACATATTAGACAGTACCAGTTACAGACTGGAATAATTAGAGATCAGACATTGACTGGACTCATTCCTTGGGGACATTGTCAGTGTTTGTTTCCCACTGCTTCTCCACTGTGAAAGTGACAAGTGCTGCTCACTGTATGAATGCAGACACATAGGGTTAAGCCTTTAAATATACCCATGAGGGGACTGTCACCCTCCAATGCATTAGCTCAATAACAGAAGATGGAGAATTCCTATCAAGAGGTGAGTGTGAGATTCATCATTCAATTTCAATATGCCTATTTTCACCAGCATCTAGTTTAGCTTTCCTTCATCTTTGAAGACTGTGGGTGTCAGCGCGATTGCAACCCACTGAAATTGTAGGTGTCAGATTCACACCACATCAATTTCAATACATCCGTGATCACCTTCATCTGCTTTCCCCACTACTGACATATTTGACCTCTCTTTGCAAATTGAAGTCTAAGTTTACACAAAGACAAATGATCGCACTGCTGAGGCACCAGTTCAGGATATTTGAAGATCTGCTAAACTCTTACATATCAGACAGTACCAGTTACAGACTGGAATAATTAGAGATCCGCAACTCCTTAATGCAGAAGCTCACTAACAGAAGATGGAGAATTCCCATAAAAAGGTGAGTGTAGGATTCATCATTCAATTTCAATATGCCTATTTTTACCAGCATCTAGTTTAGTCCTTGGTTATCATTGCAGACCCTTGTGTCAGCACGATGGCAGGCCACTGAAATTGTAGGTGTCAGATTCACACCACATCAATTTCAATACACCCATGATCACCTTCACCTGCTTTCCTCACAACTGACATATTTGAAATCTATTTGCATCTGAAACTCTTGAGCTTTCACAAATATAAATGATCTCACTGCTTAGGCACCAGTTCAGGATATTTGAAGATCTGCCAAACTCTTACATATCAGACAATACCAGTTACAGACTGGAATAATTAGAGATCAGACATTGACTGGACTCATTCCTTGGAGACATGTTTTTCAAAGTCAAGACTTTGAGGCAATGAAATTGTCAGTGTCTGTTTCCCACTGCTTCTCCACTGTGATAGTGACAAGTGCTGCTCACCGTATGAATGCAGAGGCTTTGGGCTAAGCCTTTCAATTCACCAATCAGGGGACCATCACTCTCCAATGCAGCAGCTCACTAACAGAAGATGGAGAATTCCTATGAAGAGGTGAGTGTGAGATTCATCATTCAATTTCAATATGCCTATTTTTACCAGCATCTAGTTTAGTCCTTGGTTATCATTGCAGACCCTTGTGTCAGCACGATGGCAGGCCACTGAAATTGTAGGTGTCAGATTCACACCACATCAATTTCAATACACCCATGATCACCTTCACCTGCTTTCCTCACAACTGACATATTTGAAATCTATTTGCATCTGAAACTCTTGAGCTTTCACAAATATAAATGATCTCACTGCTTAGGCACCAGTTCAGGATATTTGAAGATCTGCCAAACTCTTACGTATCAGACAGTACCAGTTACAGACTGGAATAATTAGAGATCAGACATTGACTGGACTCATTCCTTGGAGACATGTTTTTCAAAGTCAAGACTTTGAGGCAATGAAATTGTCAGTGTCTGTTTCCCACTGCTTCTCCACTGTGATAGTGACAAGTGCTGCTCACCGTATGAATGCAGAGGCTTTGGGCTAAGCCTTTCAATTCACCAATCAGGGGACCATCACTCTCCAATGCAGCAGCTCACTAACAGAAGATGGAGAATTCCTATAAAGAGGTTAGTGTGAGATTCATCATTCAATTTCAATATGCCTATTTTTACCAGCATCTAGTTTAGTCCTTGGTTATCATTGCAGACCCTTGTGTCAGCACGATGGCAGGCCACTGAAATTGTAGGTGTCAGATTCACACCACATCAATTTCAATACACCTATGATCACCCTCACCTGCGTTCCTCACAACTGACATATTTGAAATCTATTTGTATCTGAAACTCTTGAGCTTTCACAAATATAAATGATCTCACTGCTTAGGCACCAGTTCAGGATATTTGAAGATCTGCCAAACTCTTACATATCAGACAGTACCAGTTACAGACTGGAATAATTAGAGATCAGACATTGACTGGACTCATTCCTTGGGGACATGTTTTTCAAAGTAAAGATTTTGAGGCAATGAAATTGTCAGTGTCTGTTTCCCACTGCTTCTCCACTGTGATAGTGACAAGTGCTGCTCACCGTACGAATGCAGAGGCTTTGGGCTAAGCCTTTCAATTCACCAATCAGGGGACCATCACTCTCCAATGCAGCAGCTCACTAACAGAAGATGGAGAATTCCTATAAAGAGGTTAGTGTGAGATTCATCATTCAATTTCAATATGCCTATTTTTACCAGCATCTAGTTTAGTCCTTGGTTATCATTGCAGACCCTTGTGTCAGCACGATGGCAGGCCACTGAAATTGTAGGTGTCAGATTCACACCGTATTAATTTCAATATCCCGTGATCACCATCATTTGCTTTCCCCACAACTGACATATTTGACATCTCTTTGCAAATTGAAGTCTGGGTTTACACAAAGACAAATGATCTCACTGCTTAGGCACCAGTTCAGAATATTTGAAGATCTGCCAAACTCTTATATATCAGACAATACCAGTTACAGACTGGAATAATTAGAGATCAGACATTGACTGGACTCATTCCTTGGGGACATGTTTTTCAAAGTAAAGATTTTGAGGCAATGAAATTGTCAGTGTCTGTTTCCCACTGCTTCTCCACTGTGATAGTGACAAGTGCTGCTCACCGTATGAATGCCAAGGCTTTGGGCTAAGCCTTTCAATTCACCAATCAGGGGACCATCACTCTCCAATGCAGCAGCTCACTAACAGAAGATGGAGAATTCCTATGAAGAGGTGAGTGTGAGATTCATCATTCAATTTCAATATGCCTATTTTCACCAGCATCTAGTTTAGCCCTTGGTCATCATTGACGACCCTTGTGTCAGCACAATTGCAGGCCACTGAAATTGTAGGTGTCAGATTCACACCGCATCAATTTCAATGCACTCATGATCACCATCATTTGCTTTCCCCACAACTGACATATTTGACATCTCTTTGCAAATTGAAGTCTGAGTTTACACAAAGACAAATGATCTCACTGCTTAGGCACCAGTTCAGAATATTTGAAGATCTGCCAAACTCTTACATATCAGACAGTACCAGTTACAGACTGGAATAATTAGAGATCAGACATTGACTGGACTCATTCCTTGGGGACATGTTTTTCAAAGTAAAGATTTTGAGGCAATGAAATTGTCAGTGTCTGTTTCCCACTGCTTCTCCACTGTGATAGTGACAAATGCTGCTCACCGTATGAATGCAGAGGCTTTGGGCTAAGCTTTTCAATTCACCAATCAGGGGACCATCACTCTCCAATGCAGCAGCTCACTAACAGAAGATGGAGAATTCCTATAAAGAGGTTAGTGTGAGATTCATCATTCAATTTCAATATGCCTATTTTTACCAGCATCTAGTTTAGTCTTTGGTTATCATTGCAGACCCTTGTGTCAGCACGATGGCAGGCCACTGAAATTGTAGGTGTCAGATTCACACCACATCAATTTCAATACACCCATGATCACCTTCACCTGCCTTCCTCACAACTGACATATTTGAAATCTATTTGCATCTGAAACTCTTGAGCTTTCACAAATAAAAATGATCTCACTGCTTAGGCACCAGTTCAGGATATTTGAAGATCTGCCAAACTCTTACATATCAGACAGTACCAGTTACAGACTGGAATAATTAGAGATCAGACATTGACTGGACTCATTCCTTGGAGACATGTTTTTCAAAGTCAAGACTTTGAGGCAATGAAATTGTCAGTGTCTGTTTCCCACTGCTTCTCCACTGTGATAGTGACAAGTGCTGCTCACCGTATGAATGCAGAGGCTTTGGGCTAAGCCTTTCAATTCACCAATCAGGGGACCATCACTCTCCAATGCAGCAGCTCACTAACAGAAGATGGAGAATTCCTATAAAGAGGTTAGTGTGAGATTCATCATTCAATTTCAAAATGCCTATTTTTACCAGCATCTAGTTTAGTCCTTGGTTATCATTGCAGACCCTTGTGTCAGCACGATGGCAGGCCACTGAAATTGTAGGTGTCAGATTCACACCACATCAATTTCAATACACCCATGATCACCTTCACCTGCCTTCCTCACAACTGACATATTTGAAATCTATTTGCATCTGAAACTCTTGAGCTTTCACAAATATAAATGATCTCACTGCTTGGGCACCAGTTCAGGATATTTGAAGATCTGCCAAACTCTTATATCAGACAGTACCAGTTACAGACTGGAATAATTAGAGATCAGACATTGACTGGACTCAAACCTTGGGGACATGTTTTTCAAAGTAAAGATTTTGAGGCAATGAAATTGTCAGTGTCTGTTTCCCACTGCTTCTCCACTGTGATAGTGACAAGTGCTGCTCACCGTATGAATGCAGAGGCTTTGGGCTAAGCCTTTCAATTCACCAATCAGGGGACCATCACTCTCCAATGCAGCAGCTCACTAACAGAAGATGGAGAATTCCTATGAAGAGGTTAGTGTGAGATATATCATTCAATTTCAATATGCCTATTTTCACCAGCATCTAGTTTAGCCCTTGGTCATCATTGACGACCCTTGTGTCATTACAATTGGAGGCCACTGAAATTGTAGGTGTCAGATTCACACCGCATCAATTCCAATTCACTCATGATCACCTTCATCTGCTTTCCCCACAATTGACATATTTGACCTCTCTTTGCAAATTGAAGTCTGAGTTTACACAAAGACAAATGATCGCACTGCTGAGGCACCAGTTCAGGATATTTGAAGATCTGCTAAACTCTTACATATCAGACAGTACCAGTTACAGACTGGAATAATTAGAGATCCGCCACTCCTTAATGCAGAAGCTCACTAACAGAAGATGGAGAATTCCCATAAAAAGGTGAGTGTAGGATTCATCATTCAATTTCAATATGCCTATTTTCACAAGCATCTAGTTTAGCTTTCGTTAATCATTGAGGACTGCACGTGACGGCACAATTGGAGGGCAATGAAATTGTAGGTGTCAGATTCACACCGCATTAATTTCAATATCCCGTGATCACCATCATTTGCTTTCCCCACAACTGACATATTTGACATCTCTTTGCAAATTGAAGTCTGAGTTTACACAAAGACAAATGATCTCACTGCTTAGGCACCAGTTCAGAATATTTGAAGATCTGCCAAACTCTTACATATCAGACAGTACCAGTTACAGACTGGAATAATTAGAGATCAGACATTGACTGGACTCATTCCTTGGGGACATGTTTTTCAAAGTAAAGATTTTGAGGCAATGAAATTGTCAGTGTCTGTTTCCCACTGCTTCTCCACTGTGATAGTGACAAATGCTGCTCACCGTATGAATGCAGAGGCTTTGGGCTAAGCTTTTCAATTCACCAATCAGGGGACCATCACTCTCCAATGCAGCAGCTCACTAACAGAAGATGGAGAATTCCTATAAAGAGGTTAGTGTGAGATTCATCATTCAATTTCAATATGCCTATTTTTACCAGCATCTAGTTTAGTCCTTGGTTATCATTGCAGACCCTTGTGTCAGCACGATTGCATGCCACTGAAATTGTAGGTGTCAGATTCACACCACATCAATTTCAATACACCCATGATCACCTTCACCTGCTTTCCTCACAACTGACATATTTGAAATCTATTTGCATCTGAAACTCTTGAGCTTTCACAAATATAAATGATCTCACTGCTTAGGCACCAGTTCAGGATATTTGAAGATCTGCCAAACTCTTACATATCAGACAGTACAAGTTACAGACTGGAATAATTAGAGATCAGACATTGACTGGACTCATTCCTTGGGGACATGTTTTTCAAAGTAAAGATTTTGAGGCAATGAAATTGTCAGTGTCTGTTTCCCACTGCTTCTCCACTGTGATAGTGACAAGTGCTGCTCACCGTACGAATGCCAAGGCTTTGGGCTAAGCCTTTCAATTCACCAATCAGGGGACCATCACTCTCCAATGCAGCAGCTCACTAACAGAAGATGGAGAATTCCTATAAAGAGGTTAGTGTGAGATTCATCATTCAATTTCAATATGCCTATTTTTACCAGCATCTAGTTTAGTCCTTGGTTATCATTGCAGACCCTTGTGTCAGCACGATTGCAGGCCACTGAAACTGTAGGTGTCAGATTCACACCACATCAATTTCAATACACCCATGATCACCTTCACCCGCTTTCCTAACAACTGACATATTTGACATCTCTTTGCAAATTGAAGTCTGGGTTTACACAAAGACAAATGATCTCACTGCTTAGGCACCAGTTCAGAATATTTGAAGATCTGCCAAACTCTTATATATCAGACAATACCAGTTACAGACTGGAATAATTAGAGATCAAACATTGACTGGACTCATTCCTTGGGGACATGTTTTTCAAAGTAAAGATTTTGAGGCAATGAAATTGTCAGTGTCTGTTTCCCACTGCTTCTCCACTGTGATAGTGACAAATGCTGCTCACCGTATGAATGCCAAGGCTTTGGGCTAAGCCTTTCAATTCACCAATCAGGGGACCATCACTCTCCAATGCAGCAGCTCACTAACAGAAGATGGAGAATTCCTATGAAGAGGTGAGTGTGAGATTCATCATTCAATTTCAATATGCCTATTTTCACCAGCATCTAGTTTAGCCCTTGGTCATCATTGACGACCCTTGTGTCAGCACAATTGCAGGCCACTGAAATTGTAGGTGTCAGATTCACACCGCATCAATTTCAATGCACTCATGATCACCATCATTTGCTTTCCCCACAACTGACATATTTGACATCTCTTTGCAAATTGAAGTCTGAGTTTACACAAAGACAAATGATCTCACTGCTTAGGCACCAGTTCAGAATATTTGAAGATCTGCCAAACTCTTACATATCAGACAATACCAGTTACAGACTGATGTTTTTCAAAGTAAAGATTTTGAGGCAATGAAATTGTCAGTGTCTGTTTCCCACTGCTTCTCCACTGTGATAGTGACAAGTGCTGCTCACCGTACGAATGCAGAGGCTTTGGGCTAAGCCTTTCAATTCACCAATCAGGGGACCATCACTCTCCAATGCAGCAGCTCACTAACAGAAGATGGAGAATTCCTATAAAGAGGTTAGTGTGAGATTCATCATTCAATTTCAATATGCCTATTTTTACCAGCATCTAGTTTAGTCCTTGGTTATCATTGCAGACCCTTGTGTCAGCACGATTGCAGGCCACTGAAATTGTAGGTGCCAGATTCACACCACATCAATTCCAATACGCTCATGATCACCTTCATCTGCTTTCCTCACAACTGACATATTTGACATCTATTTGCATCTGAAACTCTTGAGCTTTCACAAATATAAATGATCTCACTGCTTAGGCACCAGTTCAGGATATTTGAAGATCTGCCAAACTCTTACATATCAGACAGTACCAGTTACAGACTGGAATAATTAGAGATCAGACATTGACTGGACTCATTCCTTGCGGACATGTTTTTTAAAGTAAAGATTTTGAGGCAATGAAATTGTCAGTGTCTGTTTCCCACTGCTTCTCCACTGTGATAGTGACAAGTGCTGCTCACCGTATGAATGCAGAGGCTTTGGGCTAAGCCTTTCAATTCACCAATCAGGGGACCATCACTCTCCAATGCAGCAGCTCACCTACAGAAGATGGAGAATTCCTATAAAGAGGTTAGTGTGAGATTCATCATTCAATTTCAATCTGCCTATTTTTACCAGCATCTAGTTTAGTCCTTGGTTATCATTGCAGACCCTTGTGTCAGCACGATTGCAGGCTACTGAAATTGTAGGTGTCAGATTCACACCGCATCAATTCCAATGCACTCATGATCACCTTCATCTGCTTTCCCCACAATTGACATATTTGACCTCTCTTTGTAAATTGAAGTCTGGGTTTACACAAAGACAAATGATCTCACTGCTTGGGCACCAGTTCAGAATATTTGAAGATCTGCCAAACTCTTATATATCAGACAATACCAGTTACAGACTGGAATAATTAGAGATCAGACATTGACTGGACTCATTCCTTGGGGACATGTTTTTCAAAGTAAAGATTTTGAGGCAATGAAATTGTCAGTGTCTGTTTCCCACTGCTTCTCCACTGTGATAGTGACAAGTGCTGCTCACCGTATGAATGCCAAGGCTTTGGGCTAAGCCTTTCAATTCACCAATCAGGGGACCATCACTCTCCAATGCAGCAGCTCACTTACAGAAGATGGAGAATTCCTATGAAGAGGTGAGTGTGAGATTCATCATTCAATTTCAATATGCCTATTTTTACCAGCATCTAGTTTAGTCCTTGGTTATCATTGCAGACCCTTGTGTCAGCACATTTGCATGCCACTGAAATTGTAGGTGTCAGATTCACACCACATCAATTTCAATACACCCATGATCACCTTCACCTGCTTTCCTCACAACTGACATATTTGAAATCTATTTGCATCTGAAACTCTTGAGCTTTCACAAATATAAATGATCTCACTGCTTAGGCACCAGTTCAGGATATTTGAAGATCTGCCAAACTCTTACATATCAGACAGTACCAGTTACAGACTGGAATAATTAGAGATCAGACATTGACTGGACTCATTCCTTGGGGACATGTTTTTTAAAGTAAAGATTTTGAGGCAATGAAATTGTCAGTGTCTGTTTCCCACTGCTTCTCCACTGTGATAGTGACAAGTGCTGCTCACCGTATGAATGCCAAGGCTTTGGGCTAAGCCTTTCAATTCACCAATCAGGGGACCATCACTCTCCAATGCAGCAGCTCACTAACAGAAGATGGAGAATTCCTATAAAGAGGTTAGTGTGAGATTCATCATTCAATTTCAATATGCCTATTTTTACCAGCATCTAGTTTAGTCCTTGGTCATCATTGAAGACCCTTGTGTCAGCACGATTGCAGGCCACTGAAATTGTAGGTGTCAGATTCACACCGCATCAATTCCAATGCACTCATGATCACCTTCATCTGCTTTCTCCACAATTGACATATTTGACCTCTCTTTGTAAATTGAAGTCTGAGATTTCACAATGACAAATGATCGCACTGCTTAGGCACCAGTTCAGGATATTTGAAGATCTGCCAAACTCTTACATATCAGACAGTACCAGTTACAGACTGGAATAATTAGAGATCAGACATTGACTGGACTCATTCCTTGGGGACATGTTTTTCAAAGTAAAGATTTTGAGGCAATGAAATTGTCAGTGTCTGTTTCCCATTGCTTCTCCACTGTGATAGTGACAAGTGCTGCTCACCGTATGAATGCGAAGGCTTTGGGCTAAGCCTTTCAATTCACCAATCAGGGAACCATCACTCTCCAATGCAGCAGCTCACTAACAGAAGATGGAGAATTCCTATAAAGAGGTTGGTGTGAGATTCATCATTCAATTTCAATATGCCTATTTTTACCAGCATCTATTTTAGTCCTTGGTCATCATTGAAGACCCTTGTGTCAGCACAATTGCAGGCCACTGAAATTGTAGGTGTCAGATTCACACCGCATCAATTCCAATGCACTCATGATCACCTTCATCTGCTTTCCCCACAATTGACATATTTGACCTCTCTTTGCAAATTGAAGTCTGAGATTTCACAATGACAAATGATCGCACTGCTTAGGCACCAGTTCAGGATATTTGAAGATCTGCCAAACTCTTACATATTAGACAGTACCAGTTACAGACTGGAATAATTAGAGATCAGACATTGACTGGACTCATTCCTTGGGGACATTGTCAGTGTTTGTTTCCCACTGCTTCTCCACTGTGAAAGTGACAAGTGCTGCTCACCGTATGAATGCAGACACATAGAGTTAAGCCTTTAAATATACCCATGAGGGGACTGTCACCCTCCAATGCATTAGCTCAATAACAGAAGATGGAGAATTCCTATCAAGAGGTGAGTGTGAGATTCATCATTCAATTTCAATATGCCTATTTTCACCAGCATCTAGTTTAGCTTTCCTTCATCCTTGAAGACTGTGGGTGTCAGCGCAATTGCAACCCACTGAAATTGTAGGTGTCAGATTCACACCACATCAATTTCAATACATCAGTGATCACCTTCATCTGCTTTCCCCACAACTGACATATTTGACCTCTCTTTGCAAATTGAAGTCTAAGTTTACACAAAGACAAATGATCGCACTGCTGAGGCACAAGTTCAGGATATTTGAAGATCTGCTAAACTCTTACATATCAGACAGTACCAGTTACAGACTGGAATAATTAGAGATCCGCAACTCCTTAACTCCTTCAGTCCGAGCAATGCCTGGAGGCATTCCCACGCAGGGGACGAGGAATGCCTGGAGGCATTCCCACCCAGGGGACGAGGAATGCCTCCAGGCATTGTTTAAAAATATATTTATATTTATGTGTCATCATCACAAACGTTATGTTTTATAAGAAATAATGAATAATTTTACACAATTTTTTCACAATAAATAAAAGATCCTATGTTCATCATTACACTATGTGTGCATGCGATAAGTAACTATAGTAACTGGTATCTAAAGGTTACTAAGTAACGCCTATACGATAAACAAACGCCATTACTGCGACAGTCTCGTCCCCTTGGGGTTTATAGCAGTATTACACCTTGTCCTATTGTGTGCGCACTCCCCACTCAGGCTCGGACAGAAAGAGTTAATGCAGAAGCTCACTAACAGAAGATGGAGAATTCCCATAAAAAGGTGAGTGTAGGATTCATCATTCAATTTCAATATGCCTATTTTCACCAGCATCTAGTTTAGCTTTCGTTCATCATTGAGGACTGCACGTGACGGCACAATTGGAGGCCAATGAAATTGTATGTGTCAGATTCACACCGCATTAATTTCAATATCCCGTGATCACCATCATTTGCTTTCCGCACAACTGACATATTTGACATCTCTTTGCAAATTGAAGTCTGAGTTTACACAACGACAAATGATCTCACTGCTTAGGCACCAGTTCAGAATATTTGAAGATCTGTCAAACTCTTACATATCAGACAATACCAGTTACAGACTGGAATAATTAGAGATCAGACATTGACTGGACTCATTCCTTGGAGACATGTTTTTCAAAGTCAAGACTTTGAGGCAATGAAATTGTCAGTGTCTGTTTCCCACTGCTTCTCCACTGTGATAGTGACAAGTGCTGCTCACCGTATGAATGCAGAGGCTTTGGGCTAAGCCTTTCAATTCACCAATCAGGGGACCATCACTCTCCAATGCAGCAGCTCACTAACAGAAGATGGAGAATTCCTATAAAGAGGTTAGTGTGAGATTCATCATTCAATTTCAATATGCCTATTTTTACCAGCATCTAGTTTAGTCCTTGGTTATCATTGCAGACCCTTGTGTCAGCACGATGGCAGGCCACTGAAATTGTAGGTGTCAGATTCACACCACATCAATTTCAATACACCCATGATCACCTTCACCTGCTTTCCTCACAACTGACATATTTGACATCTATTTGCATCTGAAACTCTTGAGCTTTCACAAATATAAATGATCTCACTGCTTAGGCACCAGTTCAGGATATTTGAAGATCTGCCAAACTCTTACATATCAGACAGTACCAGTTACAGACTGGAATAATTAGAGATCAGACATTGACTGGACTCATTCCTTGGGGACATGTTTTTCAAAGTAAAGATTTTGAGGCAATGAAATTGTCAGTGTCTGTTTCCCACTGCTTCTCCACTGTGATAGTGACAAATGCTGCTCACCGTATGAATGCAGAGGCTTTGGGCTAAGCTTTTCAATTCACCAATCAGGGGACCATCACTCTCCAATGCAGCAGCTCACTAACAGAAGATGGAGAATTCCTATAAAGAGGTTAGTGTGAGATTCATCATTCAATTTCAATATGCCTATTTTTACCAGCATCTAGTTTAGTCCTTGGTTATCATTGCAGACCCTTGTGTCAGCACGATTGCATGCCACTGAAATTGTAGGTGTCAGATTCACACCACATCAATTTCAATACACCCATGATCACCTTCACCTGCTTTCCTCACAACTGACATATTTGAAATCTATTTGCATCTGAAACTCTTGAGCTTTCACAAATATAAATGATCTCACTGCTTAGGCACCAGTTCAGGATATTTGAAGATCTGCCAAACTCTTACATATCAGACAGTACAAGTTACAGACTAGAATAATTAGAGATCAGACATTGACTGGACTCATTCCTTGAGGACATGTTTTTCAAAGTAAAGATTTTGAGGCAATGAAATTGTCAGTGTCTGTTTCCCACTGCTTCTCCACTGTGATAGTGACAAGTGCTGCTCACCGTACGAATGCCAAGGCTTTGGGCTAAGCCTTTCAATTCACCAATCAGGGGACCATCACTCTCCAATGCAGCAGCTCACTAACAGAAGATGGAGAATTCCTATAAAGAGGTTAGTGTGAGATTCATCATTCAATTTCAATATGCCTATTTTTACCAGCATCTAGTTTAGTCCTTGGTTATCATTGCAGACCCTTGTGTCAGCACGATTGCAGGCCACTGAAACTGTAGGTGTCAGATTCACACCACATCAATTTCAATACACCCATGATCACCTTCACCCGCTTTCCTAACAACTGACATATTTGACATCTCTTTGCAAATTGAAGTCTGGGTTTACACAAAGACAAATGATCTCACTGCTTAGGCACCAGTTCAGAATATTTGAAGATCTGCCAAACTCTTATATATCAGACAATACCAGTTACAGACTGGAATAATTAGAGATCAAACATTGACTGGACTCATTCCTTGGGGACATGTTTTTCAAAGTAAAGATTTTGAGGCAATGAAATTGTCAGTGTCTGTTTCCCACTGCTTCTCCACTGTGATAGTGACAAGTGCTGCTCACCGTATGAATGCAGAGGCTTTGGGCTAAGCCTTTCAATTCACCAATCAGGGGACCATCACTCTCCAATGCAGCAGCTCACTAACAGAAGATGGAGAATTCCTATAAAGAGGTTAGTGTGAGATTCATCATTCAATTTCAATATGCCTATTTTTACCAGCATCTAGTTTAGTCCTTGGTTATCATTGCAGACCCTTGTGTCAGCACGATGGCAGGCCACTGAAATTGTAGGTGTCAGATTCACACCACATCAATTTCAATACACCCATGATCACCTTCACCTGCCTTCCTCACAACTGACATATTTGAAATCTATTTGCATCTGAAACTCTTGAGCTTTCACAAATAAAAATGATCTCACTGCTTAGGCACCAGTTCAGGATATTTGAAGATCTGCCAAACTCTTACATATCAGACAGTACCAGTTACAGACTGGAATAATCAGAGATCAGACATTGACTGGACTCATTCCTTGGAGACATGTTTTTCAAAGTCAAGACTTTGAGGCAATGAAATTGTCAGTGTCTGTTTCCCACTGCTTCTCCACTGTGATAGTGACAAGTGCTGCTCACCGTATGAATGCAGAGGCTTTGGGCTAAGCCTTTCAATTCACCAATCAGGGGACCATCACTCTCCAATGCAGCAGCTCACTAACAGAAGATGGAGAATTCCTATAAAGAGGTTAGTGTGAGATTCATCATTCAATTTCAATATGCCTATTTTTACCAGCATCTAGTTTAGTCCTTGGTTATCATTGCAGACCCTTGTGTCAGCACGATGGCAGGCCACTGAAATTGTAGGTGTCAGATTCACACCACATCAATTTCAATACACCCATGATCACCTTCACCTGCTTTCCTCACAACTGACATATTTGACATCTATTTGCATCTGAAACTCTTGAGCTTTCACAAATATAAATGATCTCACTGCTTAGGCACCAGTTCAGGATATTTGAAGATCTGCCAAACTCTTACATATCAGACAGTACCAGTTACAGACTGGAATAATTAGAGATCAGACATTGACTGGACTCATTCCTTGGGGACATGTTTTTCAAAGTAAAGATTTTGAGGCAATGAAATTGTCAGTGTCTGTTTCCCACTGCTTCTCCACTGTGATAGTGACAAATGCTGCTCACCGTATGAATGCAGAGGCTTTGGGCTAAGCTTTTCAATTCACCAATCAGGGGACCATCACTCTCCAATGCAGCAGCTCACTAACAGAAGATGGAGAATTCCTATAAAGAGGTTAGTGTGAGATTCATCATTCAATTTCAATATGCCTATTTTTACCAGCATCTAGTTTAGTCCTTGGTTATCATTGCAGACCCTTGTGTCAGCACGATTGCATGCCACTGAAATTGTAGGTGTCAGATTCACACCACATCAATTTCAATACACCCATGATCACCTTCACCTGCTTTCCTCACAACTGACATATTTGAAATCTATTTGCATCTGAAACTCTTGAGCTTTCACAAATATAAATGATCTCACTGCTTAGGCACCAGTTCAGGATATTTGAAGATCTGCCAAACTCTTACATATCAGACAGTACAAGTTACAGACTAGAATAATTAGAGATCAGACATTGACTGGACTCATTCCTTGAGGACATGTTTTTCAAAGTAAAGATTTTGAGGCAATGAAATTGTCAGTGTCTGTTTCCCACTGCTTCTCCACTGTGATAGTGACAAGTGCTGCTCACCGTACGAATGCCAAGGCTTTGGGCTAAGCCTTTCAATTCACCAATCAGGGGACCATCACTCTCCAATGCAGCAGCTCACTAACAGAAGATGGAGAATTCCTATAAAGAGGTTAGTGTGAGATTCATCATTCAATTTCAATATGCCTATTTTTACCAGCATCTAGTTTAGTCCTTGGTTATCATTGCAGACCCTTGTGTCAGCACGATTGCAGGCCACTGAAACTGTAGGTGTCAGATTCACACCACATCAATTTCAATACACCCATGATCACCTTCACCCGCTTTCCTAACAACTGACATATTTGACATCTCTTTGCAAATTGAAGTCTGGGTTTACACAAAGACAAATGATCTCACTGCTTAGGCACCAGTTCAGAATATTTGAAGATCTGCCAAACTCTTATATATCAGACAATACCAGTTACAGACTGGAATAATTAGAGATCAAACATTGACTGGACTCATTCCTTGGGGACATGTTTTTCAAAGTAAAGATTTTGAGGCAATGAAATTGTCAGTGTCTGTTTCCCACTGCTTCTCCACTGTGATAGTGACAAGTGCTGCTCACCGTATGAATGCAGAGGCTTTGGGCTAAGCCTTTCAATTCACCAATCAGGGGACCATCACTCTCCAATGCAGCAGCTCACTAACAGAAGATGGAGAATTCCTATAAAGAGGTTAGTGTGAGATTCATCATTCAATTTCAATATGCCTATTTTTACCAGCATCTAGTTTAGTCCTTGGTTATCATTGCAGACCCTTGTGTCAGCACGATGGCAGGCCACTGAAATTGTAGGTGTCAGATTCACACCACATCAATTTCAATACACCCATGATCACCTTCACCTGCCTTCCTCACAACTGACATATTTGAAATCTATTTGCATCTGAAACTCTTGAGCTTTCACAAATAAAAATGATCTCACTGCTTAGGCACCAGTTCAGGATATTTGAAGATCTGCCAAACTCTTACATATCAGACAGTACCAGTTACAGACTGGAATAATCAGAGATCAGACATTGACTGGACTCATTCCTTGGAGACATGTTTTTCAAAGTCAAGACTTTGAGGCAATGAAATTGTCAGTGTCTGTTTCCCACTGCTTCTCCACTGTGATAGTGACAAGTGCTGCTCACCGTATGAATGCAGAGGCTTTGGGCTAAGCCTTTCAATTCACCAATCAGGGGACCATCACTCTCCAATGCAGCAGCTCACTAACAGAAGATGGAGAATTCCTATAAAGAGGTTAGTGTGAGATTCATCATTCAATTTCAATATGCCTATTTTTACCAGCATCTAGTTTAGTCCTTGGTTATCATTGCAGACCCTTGTGTCAGCACGATGGCAGGCCACTGAAATTGTAGGTGTCAGATTCACACCACATCAATTTCAATACACCCATGATCACCTTCACCTGCCTTCCTCACAACTGACATATTTGAAATCTATTTGCATCTGAAACTCTTGAGCTTTCACAAATATAAATGATCTCACTGCTTGGGCACCAGTTCAGGATATTTGAAGATCTGCCAAACTCTTATATCAGACAGTACCAGTTACAGACTGGAATAATTAGAGATCAGACATTGACTGGACTCATACCTTGGGGACATGTTTTTCAAAGTAAAGATTTTGAGGCAATGAAATTGTCAGTGTCTGTTTCCCACTGCTTCTCCACTGTGATAGTGACAAGTGCTGCTCACCGTATGAATGCAGAGGCTTTGGGCTAAGCCTTTCAATTCACCAATCAGGGGACCATCACTCTCCAATGCAGCAGCTCACTAACAGAAGATGGAGAATTCCTATGAAGAGGTTAGTGTGAGATATATCATTCAATTTCAATATGCCTATTTTCACCAGCATCTAGTTTAGCCCTTGGTCATCATTGACGACCCTTGTGTCATTACAATTGGAGGCCACTGAAATTGTAGGTGTCAGATTCACACCGCATCAATTCCAATTCACTCATGATCACCTTCATCTGCTTTCCCCACAATTGACATATTTGACCTCTCTTTGCAAATTGAAGTCTGAGTTTACACAAAGACAAATGATCGCACTGCTGAGGCACCAGTTCAGGATATTTGAAGATCTGCTAAACTCTTACATATCAGACAGTACCAGTTACAGACTGGAATAATTAGAGATCCGCCACTCCTTAATGCAGAAGCTCACTAACAGAAGATGGAGAATTCCCATAAAAAGGTGAGTGTAGGATTCATCATTCAATTTCAATATGCCTATTTTCACAAGCATCTAGTTTAGCTTTCGTTAATCATTGAGGACTGCACGTGACGGCACAATTGGAGGGCAATGAAATTGTAGGTGTCAGATTCACACCGCATTAATTTCAATATCCCGTGATCACCATCATTTGCTTTCCCCACAACTGACATATTTGACATCTCTTTGCAAATTGAAGTCTGAGTTTACACAAAGACAAATGATCTCACTGCTTAGGCACCAGTTCAGAATATTTGAAGATCTGCCAAACTCTTACATATCAGACAGTACCAGTTACAGACTGGAATAATTAGAGATCAGACATTGACTGGACTCATTCCTTGGGGACATGTTTTTCAAAGTAAAGATTTTGAGGCAATGAAATTGTCAGTGTCTGTTTCCCACTGCTTCTCCACTGTGATAGTGACAAATGCTGCTCACCGTATGAATGCAGAGGCTTTGGGCTAAGCTTTTCAATTCACCAATCAGGGGACCATCACTCTCCAATGCAGCAGCTCACTAACAGAAGCTGGAGAATTCCTATAAAGAGGTTAGTGTGAGATTCATCATTCAATTTCAATATGCCTATTTTTACCAGCATCTAGTTTAGTCCTTGGTTATCATTGCAGACCCTTGTGTCAGCACGATTGCATGCCACTGAAATTGTAGGTGTCAGATTCACACCACATCAATTTCAATACACCCATGATCACCTTCACCTGCTTTCCTCACAACTGACATATTTGAAATCTATTTGCATCTGAAACTCTTGAGCTTTCACAAATATAAATGATCTCACTGCTTAGGCACCAGTTCAGGATATTTGAAGATCTGCCAAACTCTTACATATCAGACAGTACAAGTTACAGACTGGAATAATTAGAGATCAGACATTGACTGGACTCATTCCTTGGGGACATGTTTTTCAAAGTAAAGATTTTGAGGCAATGAAATTGTCAGTGTCTGTTTCCCACTGCTTCTCCACTGTGATAGTGACAAGTGCTGCTCACCGTACGAATGCCAAGGCTTTGGGCTAAGCCTTTCAATTCACCAATCAGGGGACCATCACTCTCCAATGCAGCAGCTCACTAACAGAAGATGGAGAATTCCTATAAAGAGGTTAGTGTGAGATTCATCATTCAATTTCAATATGCCTATTTTTACCAGCATCTAGTTTAGTCCTTGGTTATCATTGCAGACCCTTGTGTCAGCACGATTGCAGGCCACTGAAACTGTAGGTGTCAGATTCACACCACATCAATTTCAATACACCCATGATCACCTTCACCCGCTTTCCTAACAACTGACATATTTGACATCTCTTTGCAAATTGAAGTCTGAGTTTACACAAAGACAAATGATCTCACTGCTTAGGCACCAGTTCAGAATATTTGAAGATCTGCCAAACTCTTACATATCAGACAATACCAGTTACAGACTGGAATAATTAGAGATCAAACATTGACTGGACTCATTCCTTGGGGACATGTTTTTCAAAGTAAAGATTTTGAGGCAATGAAATTGTCAGTGTCTGTTTCCCACTGCTTCTCCACTGTGATAGTGACAAATGCTGCTCACCGTATGAATGCCAAGGCTTTGGGCTAAGCCTTTCAATTCACCAATCAGGGGACCATCACTCTCCAATGCAGCAGCTCACTAACAGAAGATGGAGAATTCCTATGAAGAGGTGAGTGTGAGATTCATCATTCAATTTCAATATGCCTATTTTCACCAGCATCTAGTTTAGCCCTTGGTCATCATTGACGACCCTTGTGTCAGCACAATTGCAGGCCACTGAAATTGTAGGTGTCAGATTCACACCGCATCAATTTCAATGCACTCATGATCACCATCATTTGCTTTCCCCACAACTGACATATTTGACATCTCTTTGCAAATTGAAGTCTGAGTTTACACAAAGACAAATGATCTCACTGCTTAGGCACCAGTTCAGAATATTTGAAGATCTGCCAAACTCTTACATATCAGACAATACCAGTTACAGACTGATGTTTTTCAAAGTAAAGATTTTGAGGCAATGAAATTGTCAGTGTCTGTTTCCCACTGCTTCTCCACTGTGATAGTGACAAGTGCTGCTCACCGTACGAATGCAGAGGCTTTGGGCTAAGCCTTTCAATTCACCAATCAGGGGACCATCACTCTCCAATGCAGCAGCTCACTAACAGAAGATGGAGAATTCCTATAAAGAGGTTAGTGTGAGATTCATCATTCAATTTCAATATGCCTATTTTTACCAGCATCTAGTTTAGTCCTTGGTTATCATTGCAGACCCTTGTGTCAGCACGATTGCAGGCCACTGAAATTGTAGGTGCCAGATTCACACCACATCAATTCCAATACGCTCATGATCACCTTCATCTGCTTTCCTCACAACTGACATATTTGACATCTATTTGCATCTGAAACTCTTGAGCTTTCACAAATATAAATGATCTCACTGCTTAGGCACCAGTTCAGGATATTTGAAGATCTGCCAAACTCTTACATATCAGACAGTACCAGTTACAGACTGGAATAATTAGAGATCAGACATTGACTGGACTCATTCCTTGCGGACATGTTTTTTAAAGTAAAGATTTTGAGGCAATGAAATTGTCAGTGTCTGTTTCCCACTGCTTCTCCACTGTGATAGTGACAAGTGCTGCTCACCGTATGAATGCAGAGGCTTTGGGCTAAGCCTTTCAATTCACCAATCAGGGGACCATCACTCTCCAATGCAGCAGCTCACCTACAGAAGATGGAGAATTCCTATAAAGAGGTTAGTGTGAGATTCATCATTCAATTTCAATCTGCCTATTTTTACCAGCATCTAGTTTAGTCCTTGGTTATCATTGCAGACCCTTGTGTCAGCACGATTGCAGGCTACTGAAATTGTAGGTGTCAGATTCACACCGCATCAATTCCAATGCACTCATGATCACCTTCATCTGCTTTCCCCACAATTGACATATTTGACCTCTCTTTGTAAATTGAAGTCTGGGTTTACACAAAGACAAATGATCTCACTGCTTGGGCACCAGTTCAGAATATTTGAAGATCTGCCAAACTCTTATATATCAGACAATACCAGTTACAGACTGGAATAATTAGAGATCAGACATTGACTGGACTCATTCCTTGGGGACATGTTTTTCAAAGTAAAGATTTTGAGGCAATGAAATTGTCAGTGTCTGTTTCCCACTGCTTCTCCACTGTGATAGTGACAAGTGCTGCTCACCGTATGAATGCCAAGGCTTTGGGCTAAGCCTTTCAATTCACCAATCAGGGGACCATCACTCTCCAATGCAGCAGCTCACTTACAGAAGATGGAGAATTCCTATGAAGAGGTGAGTGTGAGATTCATCATTCAATTTCAATATGCCTATTTTTACCAGCATCTAGTTTAGTCCTTGGTTATCATTGCAGACCCTTGTGTCAGCACATTTGCATGCCACTGAAATTGTAGGTGTCAGATTCACACCACATCAATTTCAATACACCCATGATCACCTTCACCTGCTTTCCTCACAACTGACATATTTGAAATCTATTTGCATCTGAAACTCTTGAGCTTTCACAAATATAAATGATCTCACTGCTTAGGCACCAGTTCAGGATATTTGAAGATCTGCCAAACTCTTACATATCAGACAGTACCAGTTACAGACTGGAATAATTAGAGATCAGACATTGACTGGACTCATTCCTTGGGGACATGTTTTTTAAAGTAAAGATTTTGAGGCAATGAAATTGTCAGTGTCTGTTTCCCACTGCTTCTCCACTGTGATAGTGACAAGTGCTGCTCACCGTATGAATGCCAAGGCTTTGGGCTAAGCCTTTCAATTCACCAATCAGGGGACCATCACTCTCCAATGCAGCAGCTCACTAACAGAAGATGGAGAATTCCTATAAAGAGGTTAGTGTGAGATTCATCATTCAATTTCAATATGCCTATTTTTACCAGCATCTAGTTTAGTCCTTGGTCATCATTGAAGACCCTTGTGTCAGCACGATTGCAGGCCACTGAAATTGTAGGTGTCAGATTCACACCGCATCAATTCCAATGCACTCATGATCACCTTCATCTGCTTTCTCCACAATTGACATATTTGACCTCTCTTTGTAAATTGAAGTCTGAGATTTCACAATGACAAATGATCGCACTGCTTAGGCACCAGTTCAGGATATTTGAAGATCTGCCAAACTCTTACATATCAGACAGTACCAGTTACAGACTGGAATAATTAGAGATCAGACATTGACTGGACTCATTCCTTGGGGACATGTTTTTCAAAGTAAAGATTTTGAGGCAATGAAATTGTCAGTGTCTGTTTCCCATTGCTTCTCCACTGTGATAGTGACAAGTGCTGCTCACCGTATGAATGCGAAGGCTTTGGGCTAAGCCTTTCAATTCACCAATCAGGGAACCATCACTCTCCAATGCAGCAGCTCACTAACAGAAGATGGAGAATTCCTATAAAGAGGTTGGTGTGAGATTCATCATTCAATTTCAATATGCCTATTTTTACCAGCATCTATTTTAGTCCTTGGTCATCATTGAAGACCCTTGTGTCAGCACAATTGCAGGCTACTGAAATTGTAGGTGTCAGATTCACACCGCATCAATTCCAATGCACTCATGATCACCTTCATCTGCTTTCCCCACAATTGACATATTTGACCTCTCTTTGCAAATTGAAGTCTGAGATTTCACAATGACAAATGATCGCACTGCTTAGGCACCAGTTCAGGATATTTGAAGATCTGCCAAACTCTTACATATTAGACAGTACCAGTTACAGACTGGAATAATTAGAGATCAGACATTGACTGGACTCATTCCTTGGGGACATTGTCAGTGTTTGTTTCCCACTGCTTCTCCACTGTGAAAGTGACAAGTGCTGCTCACCGTATGAATGCAGACACATAGGGTTAAGCCTTTAAATATACCCATGAGGGGACTGTCACCCTCCAATGCATTAGCTCAATAACAGAAGATGGAGAATTCCTATCAAGAGGTGAGTGTGAGATTCATCATTCAATTTCAATATGCCTATTTTCACCAGCATCTAGTTTAGCTTTCCTTCATCCTTGAAGACTGTGGGTGTCAGCGCAATTGCAACCCACTGAAATTGTAGGTGTCAGATTCACACCACATCAATTTCAATACATCAGTGATCACCTTCATCTGCTTTCCCCACAACTGACATATTTGACCTCTCTTTGCAAATTGAAGTCTAAGTTTACACAAAGACAAATGAACGCACTGCTGAGGCACAAGTTCAGGATATTTGAAGATCTGCTAAACTCTTACATATCAGACAGTACCAGTTACAGACTGGAATAATTAGAGATCCGCAACTCCTTAATGCAGAAGCTCACTAACAGAAGATGGAGAATTCCCATAAAAAGGTGAGTGTAGGATTCATCATTCAATTTCAATATGCCTATTTTCACCAGCATCTAGTTTAGCTTTCGTTCATCATTGAGGACTGCACGTGACGGCACAATTGGAGGCCAATGAAATTGTATGTGTCAGATTCACACCGCATTAATTTCAATATCCCGTGATCACCATCATTTGCTTTCCCCACAACTGACATATTTGACATCTCTTTGCAAATTGAAGTCTGAGTTTACACAACGACAAATGATCTCACTGCTTAGGCACCAGTTCAGAATATTTGAAGATCTGTCAAACTCTTACATATCAGACAATACCAGTTACAGACTGGAATAATTAGAGATCAGACATTGACTGGACTCATTCCTTGGGGACATGTTTTTCAAAGTAAAGATTTTGAGGCAATGAAATTGTCAGTGTCTGTTTCCCACTGCTTCTCCACTGTGATAGTGACAAGTGCTGCTCACCGTATGAATGCCAAGGCTTTGGGCTAAGCCTTTCAATTCACCAATCAGGGGACCATCACTCTCCAATGCAGCAGCTCACTTACAGAAGATGGAGAATTCCTATGAAGAGGTGAGTGTGAGATTCATCATTCAATTTCAATATGCCTATTTTCACCAGCATCTAGTTTAGTCCTTGGTTATCATTGCAGACCCTTGTGTCAGCACGATTGCAGGCTACTGAAATTGTAGGTGTCAGATTCACACCGCATCAATTCCAATGCACTCATGATCACCTTCATCTGCTTTCCCCACAATTGACATATTTGACCTCTCTTTGTAAATTGAAGTCTGAGATTTCACAATGACAAATGATCGCACTGCTTAGGCACCAGTTCAGGATATTTGAAGATCTGCCAAACTCTTACATATAAGCCAGTACCAGTTACAGACTGGAATAATTAGAGATCAGACATTGACTGGACTCATTCCTTGGGGACATGTATTTCCAAGTAAAGATTTTGAGGCAATGAAATTGTCAGTGTTTGTTTCCCACTGCTTCTCCACTGTGAAAGTGACAAGTGCTGCTCACCGTATGAATGCAGACACATGGGGTTAAGCCTTTAAATATACCCATGAGGGGACTGTCACCCTCCAATGCATTAGCTCAATAACAGAAGATGGAGAATTCCTATAAAGAGGTTAGTGTGAGATTCATCATTCAATTTCAATATGCCTATTTTCACCAGGATCTAGTTTAGCTTTCCTTCATCTTTGAAGACTGTGGGTGTCAGCGTGATTGCAACCCACTGAAATTGTAGGTGTCAGATTCACACCACATCAATTTCAATACATCCGTGATCACCTTCATCTGCTTTCCCCACAACTGACATATTTGACCTCTCTTTGCAAATTGAAGTCTAAGTTTACACAAAGACAAATGATCGCACTGCTGAGGCACCAGTTCAGAATATTTGAAGATCTGCTAAACTCTTACATATCAGACAGTACCAGTTACAGAATGGAATAATTAGAGATCCGCCACTCCTTAATGCAGAAGCTCACTAACAGAAGATGGAGAATTCCCATAAAAAGGTGAGTGTAGGATTCATCATTCAATTTCAATATGCCTATTTTCACCAGCATCTAGTTTAGCTTTCGTTCATCATTGAGGACTGCACGTGACGGCACAATTGGAGGCCAATGAAATTGTAGGTGTCAGATTCACACCGCATCAATTTCAATACACCCATGATCACCTTCACCTGCTTTCCTCACAACTGACATATTTGAAATCTATTTGCATCTGAAACGCTTGAGCTTTCACAAATATAAATGATCTCACTGCTTAGGCACCAGTTCAGGATATTTGAAGATCTGCCAAACTCTTACATATCAGACAATACCAGTTACAGACTGGCATAATTAGAGATCAGACATTGACTGGACTCATTCCTTGGAGACATGTTTTTCAAAGTCAAGACTTTGAGGCAATGAAATTGTCAGTGTCTGTTTCCCACTGCTTCTCCACTGTGATAGTGACAAGTGCTGCTCACCGTATGAATGCAGAGGCTTTGTGCTAAGCCTTTCAATTCACCAATCAGGGGACCATCACTCTCCAATGCAGCAGCTCACTAACAGAAGATGGAGAATTCCTATAAAGAGGTTAGTGTGAGATTCATCATTCAATTTCAATATGCCTATTTTTACCAGCATCTAGTTTAGTCCTTGGTTATCATTGCAGACCCTTGTGTCAGCACGATGGCAGGCCACTGAAATTGTAGGTGTCAGATTCACACCACATCAATTTCAATACACCCATGATCACCTTCACCTGCTTTCCTCACAACTGACATATTTGAAATCTATTTGCATCTGAAACTGTTGAGCTTTCACAAATATAAATGATCTCACTGCTTAGGCACCAGTTCAGGATATTTGAAGATCTGCCAAACTCTTACATATCAGACAGTACCAGTTACAGATTGGAATAATTAGAGATCAGACATCGACTGGACTCATTCCTTGGGGACATGTTTTTCAAAGTAAAGATTTTGAGGCAATGAAATTGTCAGTGTCTGTTTCCCACTGCTTCTCCACTGTGATAGTGACAAGTGCTGCTCACCATACGAATGCAGAGGCTTTGGGCTAAGCCTTTCAATTCACCAATCAGGGGACCATCACTCTCCAATGCAGCAGCTCACTAACAGAAGATGGAGAATTCCTATAAAGAGGTTAGTGTGAGATTCATCATTCAATTTCAATATGCCTATTTTTACCAGCATCTAGTTTAGCCCTTGGTCATCATTGACGACCCTTGTGTCATTACAATTGGAGGCCACTGAAATTGTAGGTGTCAGATTCACACCGCATCAATTCCAATACACTCATGATCACCTTCATCTGCTTTCCCCACAATTGACATATTTGACCTCTCTTTGCAAATTGAAGTCTGAGATTTCACAATGACAAATGATCGCACTGCTTAGGCACCAGTTCAGGATATTTGAAGATCTGCCAAACTCTTACATATCAGACAGTACCAGTTACAGACTGGAATAATTAGAGATCAGACATTGACTGGACTCATTCCTTGGGGACATGTTTTTCAAAGTAAAGATTTTGAGGCAATGAAATTGTCAGTGTCTGTTTCCCACTGCTTCTCCACTGTGATAGTGACAAGTGCTGCTCACCATACGAATGCAGAGGCTTTGGGCAAAGCCTTTCAATTCACCAATCAGGGGACCATCACTCTCCAATGCAGCAGCTCACTAACAGAAGATGGAGAATTCCTATAAAGAGGTTAGTGTGAGATTCATCATTCAATTTCAATATGCCTATTTTTACCAGCATCTAGTTTAGTCCTTGGTTATCATTGCAGACCCTTGTGTCAGCACGATGGCAGGCCACTGAAATTGTAGGTGTCAGATTCACACCACATCAATTTCAAAACACCCATGATCACCTTCACCTGCTTTCCTCACAACTGACATATTTGAAATCTATTTGCATCTGAAACTCTTGAGCTTTCACAAATATAAATGATCTCACTGCTTAGGCACCAGTTCAGGATATTTGAAGATCTGCCAAACTCTTACATATCGGACAGTACCAGTTACAGACTGGAATAATTAGAGATCAGACATTGACTGGACTCATTCCTTGGGGACATGTTTTTCAAAGTAAAGATTTTGAGGCAATGAAATTGTCAGTGTCTGTTTCCCACTGCTTCTCCACTGTGATAGTGACAAGTGCTGCTCACCGTACGAATGCAGAGGCTTTGGGCTAAGCCTTTCAATTCACCAATCAGGGGACCATCACTCTCCAATGCAGCAGCTCACTAACAGAAGATGGAGAATTCCTATAAAGAAGTTAGTGTGAGATTCATCATTCAATTTCAATATGCCTATTTTTACCAGCATCTAGTTTAGTCCTTGGTTATCATTGCAGACCCTTGTGTCAGCACGATGGCATGCCACTGAAATTGTAGGTGTCAGATTCACACCGTATTAATTTCAATATCCCATGATCACCATCCTTTGCTTTCCCCACAACTGACATATTTGACATCTCTTTGCAACTTGAAGTCTGAGTTTACACAACGACAAATGATCTCACTGCTTAGGCACCAGTTCAGAATATTTGAAGATCTGTCAAACTCTTACATATCAGACAATACCAGTTACAGACTGGAATAATTAGAGATCAGACATTGACTGGACTCATTCCTTGTAGACATGTTTTTCAAAGTCAAGACTTTGAGGCAATGAAATTGTCAGTGTCTGTTTCCCACTGCTTCTCCACTGTGATAGTGACAAGTGCTGCTCACCGTATGAATGCAGAGGCTTTGGGCTAAGCCTTTCAATTCACCAATCGGGGGACCATCACTCTCCAATGCAGCAGCTCACTAACAGAAGATGGAGAATTCCTATAAAGAGGTTAGTGTGAGATTCATCATTCAATTTCAATATGCCTATTTTTACCAGCATCTAGTTTAGTCCTTGGTTATCATTGCAGACCCCTGTGTCAGCACGATGGCAGGCCACTGAAATTGTAGGTGTCAGATTCACACCACATCAATTTCAATACAACCATGATCACCTTCACCTGCCTTCCTCACAACTGACATATTTGAAATCTATTTGCATCTGAAACTCTTGAGCTTTCACAAATATAAATGATCTCACTGCTTAGGCACCAGTTCAGGATATTTGAAGATCTGCCAAACTCTTACATATCAGACAGTACCAGTTACAGACTGGAATAATTAGAGATCAGACATTGACTGAAAAACATGTCCCCAAGGAATGAGTCCAAAGTAAAGATTTTGAGGCAATGAAATTGTCAGTGTCTGTTTCCCACTGCTTCTCCACTGTGATAGTGACAAGTGCTGCTCACCATACGAATGCAGAGGCTTTGGGCAAAGCCTTTCAATTCACCAATCAGGGGCCCATCACTCTCCAATGCAGCAGCTCACTAACAGAAGATGGAGAATTCCTATAAAGAGGTTAGTGTGAGATTCATCATTCAATTTCAATATGCCTATTTTTACCAGCATCTAGTTTAGTCCTTGGTTATCATTGCAGACCCTTGTGTCAGCACGATAGCAGGCCACTGAAATTGTAGGTGTCAGATTCACACCACATCAATTTCAATACACCCATGATCACCTTCACCTGCTTTCCTCACAACTGACATATTTGAAATCTATTTGCATCTGAAACTCTTGAGCTTTCACAAATATAAATGATCTCACTGCTTAGGCACCAGTTCAGGATATTTGAAGATCTGCCAAACTCTTACATATCGGACAGTACCAGTTACAGACTGGAATAATTAGAGATCAGACATTGACTGGACTCATTCCTTGGGGACATGTTTTTCAAAGTAAAGATTTTGAGGCAATGAAATTGTCAGTGTCTGTTTCCCACTGCTTCTCCACTGTGATAGTGACAAGTGCTGCTCACCGTACGAATGCAGAGGCTTTGGGCTAAGCCTTTCAATTCACCAATCAGGGGACCATCACTCTCCAATGCAGCAGCTCACTAACAGAAGATGGAGAATTCCTATAAAGAGGTTAGTGTGAGATTCATCATTCAATTTCAATATGCCTATTTTTACCAGCATCTAGTTTAGTCCTCGGTTATCATTGCAGACCCTTGTGTCAGCACGATGGCAGGCCACTGAAATTGTAGGTGTCAGATTCACACCACATCAATTTCAATACACCCATGATCACCTTCACCTGCTTTCCTCACAACTGACATATTTGAAATCTATTTGCATCTGAAACTCTTGAGCTTTCACAAATATAAATGATCTCACTGCTTAGGCACCAGTTCAGGATATTTGAAGATCTGCCAAACTCTTACATATCAGACAGTACCAGTTACAGACTGGAATAATTAGAGATCAGACATTGACTGGACTCATTCCTTGGAGACATGTTTTTCAAAGTCAAGACTTTGAGGCAATGAAATTGTCAGTGTCTGTTTCCCACTGCTTCTCCACTGTGATAGTGACAAGTGCTGCTCACCGTATGAATGCCAAGGCTTTGGGCTAAGCCTTTCAATTCACCAATCAGGGGACCATCACTCTCCAATGCAGCAGCTCACTAACAGAAGATGGAGAATTCCTATGAAGAGGTGAGTGTGAGATTCATCATTCAATTTCAATATGCCTATTTTCACCAGCATCTAGTTTAGCCCTTGGTCATCATTGAAGACCCTTGTGTCAGCACAATTGCAGGCCACTGAAATTGTAGGTGTCAGATTCACACCGCATCAATTCCAATGCACTCATGATCACCTTCATCTGCTTTCTCCACAATTGACATATTTGACCTCTCTTTGTAAATTAAATTCTGAGATTTCACAATGACAAATGATCGCACTGCTTAGGCACCAGTTCAGGATATTTGAAGATCTGCCAAACTCTTACATATTAGACAGTACCAGTTACAGACTGGAATAATTAGAGATCAGACATTGACTGGACTCATTCCTTGGGGACATTGTCAGTGTTCGTTTCTTACTGCTTCTCCACTGTGAAAGTGACAAGTGCTGCTCACCGTATGAATGCAGACACATAGGGTTAAGCCTTTAAATATACCCATGAGGGGACTGTCACCCTCCAATGCATTAGCTCAATAACAGAAGATGGAGAATTCCTATCAAGAGGTGAGTGTGAGATTCATCATTCAATTTCAATATGCCTATTTTCACCAGCATCTAGTTTAGCTTTCCTTCATCTTTGAAGACTGTGGGTGTCAGCGCGATTGCAACCCACTGAAATTGTAGGTGTCAGATTCACACCACATCAATTTCAATACATCCGTGATCACCTTCATCTGCTTTCCCCACAACTGACATATTTGACCTCTCTTTGCAAATTGAAGTCTAAGTTTACACAAAGACAAATGATCGCACTGCTGAGGCACCAGTTCAGGATATTTGAAGATCTGCTAAACTCTAACATATCAGACAGTACCAGTTACAGACTGGAATAATTAGAGATCCGCCACTCCTTAATGCAGAAGCTCACTAACAGAAGATGGAGAATTCCCATAAAAAGGTGAGTGTAGGATTCATCGTTTAATTTCAATATGCCTATTTTCACCAGCATCTAGTTTAGCTTTCCTTCATCATTGAGGACTGCACGTGACGGCACAATTTGAGGCCAATGAAATTGTAGGTGTCAGATTCACACCGCATTAATTTCAATATCCCGTGATCACCATCATTTGCTTTCCCCACAACTGACATATTTGACATCTCTTTGCGAATTGAAGTCTGAGTTTACACAAAGATAAATGATCTCACTGCTTAGGCACCAGTTCAGGATATTTAGAGATCTGCCAAACTCTTACATATCAGACAGTACCAGTTACAGACTGGAATAATTAGAGATCAGACATTGACTGGACTCATTCCTTGGGGACATGTTTTTCAAAGTAAAGATTTTGAGGCAATGAAATTGTCAGTGTCTGTTTCCCACTGCTTCTCCACTGTGATAGTGACAAGTGCTGCTCACCGTATGAATGCCAAGGCTTTGGGCTAAGCCTTTCAATTCACCAATCGGGGGACCATCACTCTCCAATGCAGCAGCTCACTAACAGAAGATGGAGAATTCCTATGAAGAGGTTAGTGTGAGATTCATCATTCAATTTCAATATGCCTATTTTCACCAGCATCTAGTTTAGCCCTTGGTCATCATTGACGACCCTTGTGTCATTACAAGTGCAGGCCACTGAAATTGTAGGTGTCAGATTCACACCGCATCAATTTCAATGCACTCATGATCACCATCATTTGCTTTCCCCACAACTGACATATTTGACATCTCTTTGCAAATTGAAGTCTGAGTTTACACAAAGACAAATGATCGCACTGCTGAGGCACCAGTTCAGGATATTTAAAGATCTGCCAAACTCTTACATATCAGACAGTACCAGTTACAGACTGGAATAATTAGAGATCAGACATTGACTGGACTCATTCCTTGGGGACATGTTTTTCAAAGTAAAGACTTTGAGGCAATGAAATTGTCAGTGTCTGTTTCCCACTGCTTCTCCACTGTGATAGTGACAAGTGCTGCTCACCGTATGAATGCAGACACATAGGGTTAAGCCTTTCAATTTACCCATGAGGGGACTGTCACTCTTGATGCATTAGCTCACTAACAGAAGATGGAGAATTCCTATAAAAAGATGAGGGTGAGATTCATCATTCAATTTCAATATGCCTATTTTCATCAGCATCTTGTTTAGCTTTCCTTCATCTTTGAAGACTATGGGTGTCAGCGCAATTGCAGGCCACTGAAATTGTAGGTGTCAGATTCACACCGCATCAATTTCAATGCACTCATGATCACCATCATTTGCTTTCCCCACAGCTGACATATTTGACATCTCTTTGCAAATTGAAGTCTGAGTTTACACAAAGACAAATGATCTCACTGCTTAGGCACCAGTTCAGAATATTTGAAGATCCGTCAAACTCTTTCATATCAGACAGTACCAGTTACAGACTGGAATAATTAGAGATCCGCCACTCCCTAATGCAGAAGCTCACTACCAGAAGATGGAGAATTCCCATAAAAAGGTGAGTGTAGGATTCATCATTCAATTTCAATATGCCTCTTTTCACCAGCATCATTTTCTTTCTTCAACCCTTTTACCTTTTCACTGCCACATGATGCCTCCAGGCATTCCTGGGCGAACCACCGCATGATGCCTTGAGGTATCATAAACCCATATTTTTTTTCAAATTCATTTTTTCAGTCGATTTAAGCACAAAATGGTTACAAATTGTCCTTATGTAAATAAAACAGTTTAAAAACAATGGATTAGTGTGTTTTGAGTCTATATAGTTCCATGGAGATGTCTATTTGCGAGTAGAGCTTGGAGAAAACCAAAATAATGCACAGATCGAGTCAGGCCTATGGACAAGTTGGGCCGGCGTTTCAGGGGTGCATCTGGTAGACAAGCCTGCAGCAGTAGTACATAGGAACGGCGTAGGGGGCGCAGCTTTACATTTCCTGAATTGAATTGAATTCTGCATTTAGCCGAATAATGAAGGTAAATAAGCGTTGATGTTATCAATGTATATATAGCACACTCTGATTTAGAATTCTGAATTATCAGAACCATAAATCTGCTGGCCATAAACATACCGGTCCCGCCCATGGCTAGTGCCAGATTGATGGAACACTTCCATAAGATAAGCACAGACTAGAGTAACTCCTCCTGTTCCAGACTAAAATACCTCAAGACCCACTGGTGCTAGATATGTTTGTATCCTAGACTCAGGCAGTTGCAGATATGGCAAGTTGACTGGGTAAAAGTCATGTGGGCTACAGAAATCGATCCATGCACTGAATGTACGGTAAACAAACCTTTCAATAGTTATTCTTTTTTTTTTAATTTTTTAATTTTTAATTTTCGTTATTTATCCTGCAAGGACTTCAGCTATATGCCGGTGTGAACTGTCCTTGCAGCTCAAGGTACAAGCTCATTACAAACTCCCATCTTAGCCATACAAGCATCAGATCTTTCCTTAATTACTAACAACAAAATGCAGTGCTGGTTTAACCATAATGGTTTACCGATTTCATTTAGTAACAACAATACAATCAAATATCAATCTGGTATGAGGAAACACCTCAATTTTGGTATATCAAAATAAGTAGTCTCAGTTCGATTCGATATTCAGTATCCAAGGTATCCTGGTTAATACCATTGAGTGGTCCATTTAAAGGGCTCTCTAGTTGTACCCCAATCAATCAAACATGTAAAAATGTCCTACAAGATAATCAATACCCCTCACCTACAACAATAGCAAGTATATGACAGTCACTAGCAGTTTACAGTTCCTCCCCGAGTACAGATTCTTCCATTTATCACACACACTTAATTAAACAAGTACTTCCTTTTTTTAATAGCAAGTTCAAATTTCTTGTACGATTCAATGTTTCTTAGCGTTGGATCCAGTGCGTTCCAAAGCACAGCTCCTCTATAAAATACGCTGACTTTATATTTTTCGACTCTAAGCTTAACCAAATTAAATACAACGCCGTCATTTTGTTTAGTCTGTCTAGTTTTCTTGCTAACTAATTTAATATCATTTTGTTTTAAGAACATGAAATTCACTAGATGACTTTCCCTTCTTTTATACAAAAATACACAATGACACTTTCGATGAACCTCAACATCAGACATATCTCTCTGGGCTCTACATGCAACTCTCAGCGCTTTAGTTTGGATACTCTGTAATTTTCTAAGGCTAGCTATTGGTGCCTTCCCGATAAGCACGTCTCCATATTCTAAATAAGGCATCACCATTGACTTGACAAGAGTAATCGCTGTAAAATTATCTATAAATTTCCAAATTTTACTCAGCACATATAGTTTATGAGCCGCCAATGTTTTTTAAAGGTCAAACCTTGGTCAAGGGTTATCCCTAGATACTTATAAATAAAGACTCGTTCTATCTCCTTTCCATTTAAGATGACCTTACCCATGGTAACCTTTTTAATATTATTGTTCGAACCAAATATCATCCATTTAGTCTTAAGTTCATTTATTGTGAGTTTGTTGCTTTGGCACCAGTTTGAAATAATGTTCAATTTAACATTCATTTGAGCAAATAGGTCATCCTTTAAGAACCCTTGCACATAAACTACAGTGTCATCAGCATACGATTTGATGTTGCGACAATTTAAAGATTTGGCCAAGTCATTAATATACAATAAAAAGAAAAAAGGTCCCAAAATTGAACCTTGGGGCACCCCACAACTGACGTTCATTGAATCCGAGGAAAGGCCGTTAATCAATGTGGTTTGGCTCGATCCTTTAGATAATTTTTTATCCAGTCAAACACCCCCCCCCCTACCCTAATTAGTGACAGTTTGTTTAAAAGAATATCATGGTTTACAGTGTCAAACGCCTTTGACTGATCTATAAATGTAGCTAAGGTAACCTTATTATCATTAATCCCTCTTAGAATATCTTCTACTAGTCCAGCAGTGGTGTCAGTTGTGGAGTGACCATGTAATTGCACGATCATTCTTCAATGATGCACATACCAGTTGCCCCTAGTATATGGACATGTGACATATCCTGTGGATGTCACTTTCTCACCAAGCTCCAATTGTTGCTAGCTTTAATGGAAATAGTTTTCAGTACTATACCCATTGAAATAGGGGGGGGCAGGGGGCAGCTACCCTTCCTCCACCCCCCCCTCCCCTAAGATCTGAAGGATCTTCCAGCCGGCATTTGCCGCCGGGGCCGGCCGCCCAGCCGCCCCTAAACCCCTAAATTCTAGGAGCTGTTCCACCAAAGCCCCACGAGGCAACCAACAGGCGTACACAAGGCGCCCGGCGTTACACTCCCAGCGGGTAAGCTATTGCCGTCTGGTGAACGTTGGCGGCACTAACGCGCAATCCCGCGGTTCTCTATCGATCCGATAGGCGGCGCGGCGTGCGGCGATACACTATGACGCTCTGAACCCGCGACTTTCGCGTATCGAGCGGAGCAGTGTGTCAGCGTGTCGGGATTTGTACGGGAACGGTCAGAAAATGTCAAATAACAACGGAATTACAGGTTAAATCGAACAATGAAGGTAAATAAAGATAAGGATTGATGTTATGAATGTGTATATTTGACTCTGGTGCTTATATTTTGCCCAAACTGCCGCAACTATATGCCGGCGAGCGGTCAACGCGTGCCCAGGGAACAGCTCTCAGTGTCACGCTCTTGGCACGCCGGGGGCTTAAAATCAAATGGATCAGTTTTCCCCTGGCAGGGCTTGCGCTCATAATGCCCGGTCGCCCGCCCGGCCTTCGCTGTGGTTATCACTATATTTTGGTGGAACACCTCCAAAATTGGCTATTGCACGATAATTGTCCCCGGCCGGCGGCCGGTGGTCACCAACAGGTCAGCCGATACTGCCCGGCTACGGGGTTTTGGAGGCACGGTGGCCGGCAGGGGACGGCCGTGTGGGGCCTGTGAGCTCTCATGAGCTGTTCCACCAAGCAGATTATCGCCGCCGGCGGTAGGTTTGGGCCGGCTATTGCCGCCGATCGCCAATAGGCGACCACAAGGGGCCCGGCCGGGGCTTGTGCTTCCTTGGTGGAATAGGCCTCTTAGGCAGCAATTACACCAAACAGGCGCTCTGCAGGTGGGTTTTTACCCTCCCGCTGACTTTACCCGCCAGGACCAGTCGGCAGGCCACCCCTAATCCTTTAATTCTCTGAGATGTTCCATGAAATCCACCTGCTGACAACCAACAGGCACAAACACATCAACTGGCAGGCACCCCGAGAGCGGGGCCGGGGCTGTCCATGAAGACATTATAATTGACATTAGAGCTGTTCCACCAAACAGATTATCGCCACCAGCGCGAGATTTGGGCTGGCTATTGCCGCTGAAGACCAATAGGTGACCATAAGGTGCCTGGCTAGGGCTTGTGCTGGCTTGGTGGAATAGCCGCTTCACCACAATATACCTGTGTGGTTAGATGAAGTAGAACGACTCTTATTTAGAAGGATTAGGAAAGTGCGAGTTGATTAAGAACATACGTTTTAGTTTTAGAGAGGTAAACGTGTAACTATGGGGATCAAAAGTTTTATTCCATATTACTAGATATCCTCCACATCTAATTTTTCAGTTGAATTATCAAAACTATAGATCAAATTCACATGGAAAATATCCATGCGCCATCTGTCAGACAACATATACTGGCAGTACATGATAGTAGAACCACTAAATACAATTTGAATTGTTTTTACAGTTCCAAATATCTATTAGATACTTTGTGGTGACGGACATCGTTATGATGGAGGCAGGTCATCTTCGCGGATGACGAACGAATTCCAATCATTACAACCTTCGAAGCCGTTGCGAGCATGTCGATAATCTTCCTCAGCCTCTCTGACCTCTTCATCAGTTGTCATGACGAACACGCCTACAGGAGGAAGAATCAACGTCCAACACGCTTGTATTCACACAGAGAGATAATTTACATGCGTTATCTTTCATCATTTTATGTGCAACATACAAACTCGACAACCTGCTACATCATATGAAATGCAAAGTGAGTAGCCTAGATGTAGGCTTCAGAGATCAGGAACTGGACCTCCTATATAATCACTGTAAAATAATCTATCAATATCAATGAAGTGCACTGTTGTTTTTATCCGGTAACAAATTAGCGACAACATTCGCCTTCTCAATGTCAATCTCCCATGAGAAGGTCACAGAAATACAATTTCAGACAAGGCAGGACATACAAGTCACAGACATATACATTTCAATATAACAATCAGTCACATTCTAAGCATATTGATAATATTTCACCTTAGGACACAAGTCTACATATATATATGCATCGAGAAGAACTACATATATGTTCCTTGTAAAGTAAGGCCACTTAATGTGAGATGGGCTGAGCATCTACTTACTGAGATTAAAATGGTGGAGCTCAGTGTAAGTTTACAGCATACAGTATGGCACTGACTGATAAATTTTAAACGAAAGTTTAATGACAACATTCGCCTTCTCAATGTCAATCTCCCATGCTGAGGTCACAGAAATACAATTTCAGACAAGGCAGGACATACAAGACAGAGACATATAAATTTCAATATAACTATCAGTCACATTCTAACCATATTGATTATATTTCACCATAGGACACAAGTGTCAACCTCCCGTGGTTTACGGCCGCCTGTCCACAAAACCAACGATTATTGTATATACATATATATATATATATATAAATATATAACCCTGTTTATATAAATCTAAATTTAAGCCAATGAGGTTCATCTAATCAATTCACTTCAGAGGCTCCAGGTCCTCCAGTGTCTACGTCATTGTTGTTTTCCAGACAGCTACGCGGTAACCGATGCGGTAGCTAGGGGTACCTTGGTTACCTGGTTCCCTCAACGGTCATTCCGCTCTCGTTTTCCAGCCTGATCACACGTATTTTTAATCTCATTGAGATTAACTCGTTTTTCACCCAGCCATGGGTCGCACGAGGAAGAAAACAGATAATTTGTTCAAGAATTCGTTTAGCAAGCGTGTGGAAAGTTCTTCTGTGGAGACTTTATCAGGTGTTTTGGGGGATTTATCTCCTAAAAATGCGGAATCTGTGGCGACACCTTCTACTCGCGAGGAGAGGCGGCAGGAGAGCAGCTCGGGGGCATCGGACCATACCGGCATCGCTGATTTGGGAGCTGACGGGAAGGATGTTAATTCAAGCACTGATGAACGCCTAAAGACTCTGGAATCATCAATTTCCACAATCCTTAAGATGGTATCGGCTACTGCAGACTCGAGAAAAAAGGGGCATTCGAGAAGAACTCGCTCAAGATCTCGCAAGAATAGGAAATCTAGAAGCGCTTCAACCTCAGTAGACTCCAGCACAAGTTCTATGTCAAGGAATTCGTCAAGATCTCCGAGTAAAGAGAAGAAAAAACGACGGGATTGTAAATATGACAATTCAAATTACCTAGAAAAGGATGAGAAAGTTTTAAATTTTGAAACTTTAGCCTTAGTAAATCTAAAATTGATGAAAAACCTATTTGAAAAAGGCAAGGATATTTCAGGGTTGATCGAACATCAAATATTATTAGCGGAAAAGGCAAGAACTAAGGTTTTCCACTGCGATGCTTTAATTCGTTATGATAGGTCGGTGAAAGATCGGGCCAATAAGCAAGGAGTTTCTGCTTTTGATAAAATCAAGGCGGGAGAAATCATGAAACACTTATCGTATGACGGTACAGTCAGCGCAAGAATCGCTAAAACAAAAGGGGCTATTACCAAACAAACGATAACTCATACTTGTAATGCTTACAATAGATCGGACAATGGTAGTCATTTCAATAATTGTAAATATCTTTACCAATATTCTGGATGTTCATCTAATAACCATGGTTATTATGCCTGCACTGTAAAAAGGACAGGTCAAAAATGATGCCTAACAACGAGTAACCGCAAAGTTGTTAACGATAGTGATAGTTTGTATCGTTTTGAATCTATTAATAACCGGGGTCAGGTCATTGAGGAAAATGACGTCAGTGTTAACCCGGCTGTTGAATCCAAGTCAGTTACTCGGGAATACGTAACAGAGGTTTCTGAATGTATCAGAGAATTTCAAGCTAATCAACAAGTTTCGGTTGGTGATGAATTCGTTAAATTGTACACGGCTGGTAGTTTTGACCAAAAATTCATTAAATTTGAAAATGACGAAGAAACGGTTAACTTTGATGACAGAGCCTAGCTGCGAGGCCTCGTTGGAGCCGGGTATATATAACCCTAAATTTCTAGAATCTGGTGATTCATCCGAAGATTTAAATATAGATGGTTTAAACATATCGGAAGATTGTGTTAAGGGTATTTGCAGTTGCAAACATTTCATAGGTGGTTATGAAGCTCAGCTTTTACCGTGCAGAATCTACAAATTTTTAAAACTCATTAATGACAAGTGTGGTTTGTCTAAAAGTGAGAGAGAATTTGTTTGGAACGGTTTTAAAAGTGGTTTTAATATTGTGGATAACGATATCGAAACTAGTTATGAAGTAAATAACTTTATTATATACCCGTGCACGAAACTGACGCCTATACTGTATGTAAGTATTATTTAGATATTATATGTATGTGCACGAAATTCAGTGTACGGTCACCGGGTGCGCGAAACAGGAAGCAGTTAACTTGTTCCCGACCGTTTATTACACATACGAACCAGCGAAAAAATACAGAAGGCTATGTCTAAGTATCGACAGTAAATATACACAATTAATCCCTGTTAAAAATATAAATTAAATCGGCACACCATAGCGCCAGACACGATCGCACACCATAGCTCGCAAAATGAAAACAAACCGCTGGCATCACAACGTCGTCAAGGAGAGTGGGATCTGTTAATATGGCGATCGCCTAGCATATGCTTTGTCCCTATCCTTAATGAAGTAAGACAAAGAATGTGTATGGAGATTGACAAGTTGATGATGTCACAGGCTCCAGCCTTGCTTTCAGTTTAAGAGCAACATCATAGCTGAAAACCACGATTCGAGTACACGATGCTGTGCCCGCCGACTTTGACCATGGCGTTTCGGTAAATATTTAACTATTTAAAAGGATTTGGGGGTATATAATAAAAAGAATACAGTCTAGGCTTCGATGGACGTTGTTTTGTACTTGGTCCTAGGTCCAGTTTTACGTCCTTCGCTCTCCGAGCTCAGGACGTAAAACTGGACCTAGGACCACGTACAAAACAAAGTCCACGAAGCCTAAGCCAGTATTCTCTAATTATTATATACCCGTGCACGAAACTGACGCCTATACTGTATGTAAGTATTATTTAGATATTATATGTATGTGCACGAAATTCAGTGTACGGTCACCGGGTGCGCGAAACAGGAAGCAGTTAACTTGTTCCCGACCGTTTATTACACATACGAACCAGCGAAAAAATACAGAAGGCTATGTCTAAGTATCGACAGTAAATATACACAATTAATCCCTGTTAAAAATATAAATTAAATCGGCACACCATAGCGCCAGACACGATCGCACACCATAGCTCGCAAAATGAAAACAAACCGCTGGCATCACAACGTCGTCAAGGAGAGTGGGATCTGTTAATATGGCGATCGCCTAGCATATGCTTTGTCCCTATCCTTAATGAAGTAAGACAAAGAATGTGTATGGAGATTGACAAGTTGATGATGTCACAGGCTCCAGCCTTGCTTTCAGTTTAAGAGCAACATCATAGCTGAAAACCACGATTCGAGTACACGATGCTGTGCCCGCCGACTTTGACCATGGCGTTTCGGTAAATATTTAACTATTTAAAAGGATTTGGGGGTATATAATAAAAAGAATACAGTCTAGGCTTCGATGGACGTTGTTTTGTACTTGGTCCTAGGTCCAGTTTTACGTCCTTCGCTCTCCGAGCTCAGGACGTAAAACTGGACCTAGGACCACGTACAAAACAAAGTCCACGAAGCCTAAGCCAGTATTCTCTAAATAATTCCATAGGACCATACTAGTGGATCCATGGTATTCTGAGATGTCTGAAATTGTTAGTAAAGAATTGTCTGAAGGGAAAGTGGCACGTACAGAAGTGAAGCCTAAATCAGTAAATGTATACATGCTGTGGGGGCCGTAATTAAAAATAACGGTAAATTACGTCCAATTACGGACTGTTCCTTCCCAAGTAATTCAAGTATAAACAATTTCATGTCGACTACGTATGAATCGTTTAGCTACCATACAGTATATGATGCAGCTTCGAGCCTAGTAGGCGGGGAATACATGAGTGTGGTGGATATAAGGTCAGCTTATCGTTCAGTTAGTGTTAATCCGGAACATACAAGATATCAGGGTTTTTCTTGGAATTTGGGTGATAAAAACGAATACTTTGAGGATAAACGTCTTTGCTTTGGGTTAAAGTGTGCACCAAACATTTTCACTAGTATTTCTAACTGTGTTGTTGACATTGCCGCACAGTGCTGTATCACAGGTGTCACTAATTATTTAGACGATTTTTTGGTCATTGGCATATCAGAAGAGGAATATTTGTTTAAACGGGATAACTCATTGATATATTAAAATCCATTGGATTCGAAATATCCAAGTCAAAGGTAACATCTCCTTCACAAAAATCGGTTTTCCTTGGTATAGAAATCAACTCAATTGACATGTCATTATCTTTACCTAAGGAAAAAATCATTAAATTGAAAGAGTTCATTAAGAATATTAAATCTCAGGGCAATGTCAACAAAAAAGATTTGGAGAAGATCGGTGGTTTGATCTCTTTCTGTGCTCAGGTGCTCAGGGGTGGACGCACTTTTAGTCGTAGAATTTTTGATTTATGTGCCACCACGAGTCGTAAAGGTCGTATAAAGGTCACTGTGGACCTTTTAGAGGATTTGAATTGGTCGGAAAACTTTTGTGAGTTGTTCAATGGCCGAGAAATTATACAGAGAGATTGTAATTATTGCCCTATTGTTTCGGATTCCTCGTTTTCAGGCTTTGGAGCCTGGGCTGGCAAAGATTTTGTATATGGTACTTCGGATGGTGTAAAAATCGCTGAAATTGACGATTTCCATTTTGTCTTATCCCCTCAGAGTGATGATATTGATGTAAATATTAATTTGTACGAGTTATGGCCAGTTTTACTAGGAGTAAAACGTTGGGCCCATGTTACTCGAAACTGTTCCATCAAGGTACAGGGATGCCAGTTGGGGTCAGGAAAAATTCCTACATGGGGACTGAGGCCAGTCTATGTATCACCTAAAACGCACATGGTGTGTGGGGAATCCCCATCACTCTCCTAGCAGGTCCTTCGGCATGGACTGGCAGTATAGGATATCTAGTTATCTGCTATGAGAGTGGGTACATGTGTAGTTCTGCACTAAATGAGGTAAGCTTCAAAGAAAATCATTTAAGAAAGATCTCCACACACTATCAGTTCTATATCATGGAGAATATCTTTACAAGTTCATTAGGCATTCCTCTGATATTTTCTTTTAGACTTGGTAATGTTTTAATAATTCTATTCTCACATGACATATTTTAAGCCAATCAGATGTCAGTATTCAAGTTTGCCCTTATCCGTAGGAGCATTTCCCACAGGAATCCTACCATCCTATAGCTCTAGCTTGGAGCACTGGGATCCATAGACCCTCTAACTGAGTGTGCTAGAGGTAGCTGTATTCAGAATTTTGAAAGATTACAGAACAAGTTTATCTAAGATTTAGATTATAGGGAGCCTAGAGTCTATTTGTTCTCAAAACATACAATTTCTTGAAATTTTCATCTCTTTGAGACAAAAATGAAAATCCTACATGTAGGCAAAATCCTACAAACTGGCATCCCTGACTAAGGTAGTCACTGATAATATGCAGGTACTAGCGATGATCAATACAGGAAGAAGTCGTAATAGTCAGTGCATGAAATGGCTAAGAGAACTTTTTTGGATATGTTTCCTCAACAACTTAAGTCTTAAAGCTACATATATCAGGTCTGAGGATAACATCTTAGCGGACCAGTTGTCTAGGGTTTCCTATAAAGGCTATAAGGACAAATTATTCAACACTCTCAATTCCATGGAAATGTGTTGTTTTGATTGCAGATCCGCAGTTGGACATTCTCCGGGATAGACACAAAGTAATTCTCTCAAATTGTATCTCAAATAATACTCGTAGAGTTAGAGACAAACAAGTTAATTGTTACCTCAGGTTTTGTGGTATCCGTGAATGGACCCCTTTTCCGGTTAACATTTCAAATTTTCCTTATATGTGGTACATTTGTCTCAGTATATGAAACCAGTCTCAGTCAGAAATTATATCTCTGCCATTAACTGTTAAGGGGATAACTAGGTTGGATACTACTCCAAAGACTACTAGATATCCTATCACTTTGTCTGACATGATATCGATTTATCATGTCAGATGTGGATGTAAATATTCTTACTTCTAAGGTTGACCAATTCGGGAAAAATCCACAGATTTTGAGATTTGATGTTTTTCCTGACTCAATTTTTTGTATCGCCCATTATCTAAATGTACTACTTACAAAACAGTCACCTGCCCCAGGCGATTTCTTATTGAGATCACCTTCAGGTGGTACTCTCTTACCCCTCACTTACCAATTTGTGAATAATAAATTGAAATCTTTGGCCATTACTTGTGGCTTTGGTAATAATTTGGTGTCTTGCCACTCCTTGCGCCATGGGGGAGCCACTTTTCTCAAAGATATCGGTCTAGATATCTCGGATATTAAATCTAGAGGTAATTGGTCTTCATCTATTGTACACTCATATTTACATAATACATCTCTTTCTGCTGCTTCGTCAGATAGGAAAGCATCGGAATTCTGTCAAAGTTAAATTGACTTTGTTTGTGTTTGGCGGGTTTTTGCCCATTTATTATTCAATTTTCCGCCAAACCTGTGTCTGTGTCAATTCATGTTTATATTATCTTATATACTACTATTCATTGGACTATTGATATTATATAAATATATAACCCCGTTTATATAAATATAAATTTAAGCCAATGAGGTTCATCTAATCAATTCACTTCAGAGGCTCCAGGTCCTCCAGTGTCTACGTCATTGTTGTTTTCCAGGCAGCTACGCGGTAACTGATGCGGTAGCTAGGGGTACCTTGGTTACCTGGTTCCCTCAACGGTCATTCCGCTCTCGTTTTCCAGCCTGATCACACGTATTTTTAATCTTACTCTTGTTATTTCTTTAGGTTTGTACATCTAGATGGGTAGGACTGGGGCTTGTCCCATTGTATTTACTTTGAATAAACCCGTTTATTATTCAATTTTGCGCCAAACCTGTGTCTGTGTCAATTCATGTTTATATTATCTTATATACTACTATTCATTGGACTATTAATATTATATATATATGGATACGAACTATCTAAGATAGTTAGAAGTATTAATGTAAGAGGGCGCCACCTGAGTCATCGGCTGAGGGCGCTGCACACCTCACTACACACCGGTCTCTGCCACTCCTCAGCCGACGGGCCCTCAGAACAGACCTATGGCCTGCGTGCCTCATTTTTTCTTGCTGGTTGCATTGACTTTTTCGATTTTTTTTCACAAAACAGTTACTACCCACGTAGTTACTACTCACGGACTATGTCGGACCAGGAAGAAGACATTTCCGCCCAGAAGAATTGTTCTGGATGCGGCCAGAAGCATCTACCCCCGTTCGGTCACTATTGTAAAAACCTGCTACCACGTGCGACGCCCGGCTCTCCAGATGAAGGTAAACCCTCAGACGAGTTGTCAAGAGAAGAGACTTTACTCTTAAAAATTCGTCAGCAAGAAGAGTTGGCCAGGAAGTTAGCTGAGGAAGATGAAATTGGACATTTGGAACGGCGTTTGAAAGACTTAACTGTACGAAATGCCAGTCTCGAGGAGTCTATTTTGGGAGGTATCCCCCAGACCGGTCCCGCTGGTCAGGCAGGCAGGATCACCGGCGCCGCTGCATCTGACACACTGTCTGGTCAACAAACCCTCATCGCCGGTCTGACTGCGGCAGGATTAGGTGCGAGCACGCTAGGATGTGAGGCCTTGGAGGGCTTACTCTCCGTTTCCAGACCCCCTGAAGGAGTCGGTAAGGACCAAGATTGGTTGGGAAATTTACATCTCCTGAGTCTTCAAAACGCAAACGGTCGAGGCACTGGCTCCGGCCGGACTTTCACATCCAGACCGATAAGAGATTCGACGAAATGTCTCTTGCCGAGTTGTTGTTTGGAATGATCTGTGTTCTTCAATGTGCTTTGCGGGCAAACCTACCATCGATCCTACCTAAGGATTACTTCAACCACCTCCGGTTTGTTTCTTTAAAAAGCGTTTCCTGAGCCTTTTCTCCGGAGAGTTTAGCACATTATGAACATAATGTTACTTCCATGGTTTGAGATGGACGACTGGATTTGTTTGTGGCAGCCGAACACAAGAGTATTTATACCTACCTTTCGGCTGAAAATACTTTATCAGTGAAAGGTGCCTCCGGATCCAAAAACAAAACGACCAGGAAATCTAACATCAAAGTTCCGGATGATATTTGCGCTCGCTATAACTTTACTTTTTGTGAGGTGTTGAACTGTTCTCGTGCACATATATGCGCATTATGTCGAGGCCAACATAAAGCAAGGACATGCAAAAAAGACGCGGTCAAGGAGGGCGATACCCGTAATAAATCAACATGAGACATTGAAAGGGAAGTGCCAAGCCCCCCTACGGAGTCACTACCAGTAATACTACAGAACGGACTCATAATGTTTTTCCTATAGACTGTACCACAGGTTTAACTGTTTCTGATTGTTTATCTGACATTTGTAATATTTACACTGACTTGTTATCTTTGTGGAGTTTAGGAAATAATCATTTTATCGGCGGTATTCCTTCACAGATGAAACCAGCTGGTTGGTTCAATATGTTATCTGGTGGTCCCTCTAAAGTCTACGGCCCAAATGGAATGGACACAGACAGTCTGTTTATTCTAGACGGCATTTTCCATGGTTTCAAGATAGTTGACCCCTCTGCTGACGTTATTGATTATTCAGTGAATAATTTTACAACAATGCCCACGCCTTTATTGACAATTTAATTTCTGAAGAAATTATCTTGGGCAAACTGTCTGTGGTCGATAAGCAACCACACTGTGTACACGCACTTGGCGCAGTTAACAAGTCTGGAGGTGGCTTCCGCCCCATCACAGACGCTAGCAGACCCACTGGTCTGTCTGTAAACAATCACATGAATGAAACGTTTAATCATTTTCGTTTAAAGAATCTAGACGATGTTGTTAAGATCTTACATAAAAATGATTATCTAGCCGTAACAGACATTACGGCCGCATATCGTTCAATCATGATCAGGCCTAGCGATAGAACGTATCAGGGTTTAAAATGGTTTGTTGATAATAACGATGTTTTTCTTGAGGATAATTGTATTTCCTTTGGAACAAGAGCAGCACCGTATATATTCAATAGACTCACAGACTCTATTTGTCGTTTTATGAATGAATCGGGATTTACATGTTTCAATTATCTCGATGATTTCCTTTTGATCAGTGATAACTACGATAATTGCAGGGAAGCCCAGCTTTTCCTCCACAGGACTTTAAGATCCCTCAGATTTTACATAGCTTATCCCAAAGTAAGAAGTCCCTCTCAAACACAGAAATACTTAGGTATTATCATTAACTCTCGTACAATGGAGTTAAGTCTTCCAGAAGACAAACTTTGTAGGTTAAAGGACGAAATTGCGTTTTTCGAAGGTCGCCACAAGGCGACACGCAAACAACTGCAAAGGTTGTGCAGAGTCCTTTCGCACTGCGCGACAGTAGTGCGAGGGGGACGTACCTTTAGTAGAAGGATAATCGACATGTTATCCGGGTTTTCTGAAAAGAAACGATATATCACACTATCCAAAGAGTTCTTCTTGGACTTAGAATGGTGGAAGACATTTTCTAAGGTATTTAATGGTACTCAGACAATGGTAACCCCATCTTGTGATTCCCCTGTCGTTTTCACTGACGCTTCTAATTCAGGTACATTTATCGTCTGATTTATCATACAGGTCGATTGATAATTATATATACACATCGAGAAGAACTACATATATGTTCTTTGTACAGTAAGGCCACTCAATGTGAGATGGGCTGAGGATCTACTACTGAGATTAAAATGGTGGACCTCAGTGTTAGTTTACAGCATACAATATATGGCATCGACTGATGAATTTTAAACGAAAGTAAAGGAGTGTTATATCTGATTATCCCAAGGTGGTAAGCATCATTATTAGCATTCATTATTCTTAATCTTGATAAGGTATCTAATTGATGTTTATTTTTCCATTTCTTGTGCTGTAACCAAAGTTAAGCACAAAGTATGTATATTTATGAAGATGAAAGTTTATTAAAATGTATTAAAATATTGTTTTATTAAAGGTGTTATTATCGAGTGTTAGTATTAAGAGTGTTATCATTGCGCACTCAGTGTTGAGTGTTATTGTTACGTATTAGTGTTGGCATTAAGTATTGGTGTTAAACAATATACATCGGTATTTGGTGTTGGTATTAAACACTACATAACAAGGTATTTATCATAGCTGTCTACTAAGCCACAATATAGGCTGAGTATACTACAGAGTAGATAGCCGTGACAGAAGCGATGTTCCTTATACTACTAGCTGGTCTTTGGGGAACACCGCGCTTCTGGGAATAGACCCTCTGACGTCACTATGACGACTGAGGGTCGCTTCTGGAGTTCTCTGGGGAAGTCCCCTCTCAGGGTATTCCCGAATTCCCGCAGTATTAACATAACCACGCGTGTATCGGACCTGCGTGAACTTAAAACGAGATTCATTCCAAATTTCCCATGATCCTTTAGAAAATGCTCATTTTCGATCTGCTCCCGAGCTGACCGTATCGTCAGTCTCCACCACCATCACCTGCTGTCAGGACGCGTTCTGTCGGCTCCGGATACCGGCAGAAGTGCGCGAATTCAGTAGTATAATTCTATCGTATAGGAACAGCTAAGGCAACTAGCCTTGCGGCTTTGGATTGTAGAAAGTGACTTGGATTGGGACTCTCCAAGGACACGACTTCTGAAAAGGACTTATATAGGAATCTTCTAAACTAGCAACGTTCAGTCTTGAACATTATCACTTAACTAGTGATAGGACTTCATTAATATTTCCTCCAACTCTACTTCAAATTGGATCTGTGTTTATTAGTGAATATTGGAATCTCGTGAGTTCACTTCGGACATTCATTTATCTGGTGAGTTATGCTGCATATACCTTGTATTGCCTTGAGTGATTATTAGTATGGTTTAATCTTTGATATCAACTCTGAGTATGAGCTCTACTACTCTTAGACAAGACAATGAACATTGTTCAAGAAGAACACAAACACTGACTTAAGGTTGTATCCACTGATTACGTGGTTTTCATCTGACACCTTATCAAGTCTAACTACATTATGACTTTGGTGTCCGAATCTTCTGCTGTCTGCTAATGTCGCAATACTCATGAACTTATAATATCATACTGAACTTATGATATGCTATTCTGCCTATGCCTTGTATTTATACAATTGTGAAATGTTTGTCTCTTCATTAAAGATTATCAAACATACTTCAATCTTGTCCTCATCCATGATAGTCATGACACGAATCGTATAGTATCTAGGATTCATTTAATAATGATATTAGATCTTCATCACCTTAATTAAAGATCTCATTAAAGTATCCTCGCTGTCCGCAAGGGGTTGCAGAGTCTGGTAGCCTTGCGTACACATAGCCTTAGAGTTGCTCCTACCTTCCCCACAACGTTACGTAACGAAATAGTATATTAATTACAATAATTATATCATAACTTAATTAATCAATATTAATTAAGAATACTTTTGACTTCATAAGGTTAACGTGAACTATGGAGATAGGCGTAATATCCATCTCTGTCACGATTACGTACTCAGTTAATTAGATACGCTTCACAAATGAGCGCAATTAATTAATGATTGAGTTGCGGACATTTGTTGGTTGATTATCCCCAAACGTGAGAGGTGAATCCACGCCCGTTTTAACGTTGTTCACCACTAGGTGTCAACACTACAGTTCTAAGTTAATTAAGTTACTTCTGTACTTCACTTCTTGGCCACGATATGCCGTAATTATCATCTGAGGCTAATTCAGTAATTCCTAACGTCGCCGGTAGATGGCGCTAGACGTTTAACAAGGTTTAATAAAGTTGAGGAAGTCTCTCACCAGACGTCACTACGTTCTCACGTAAGGTTTCTAGGTGTATACGTGTAGACTTACCACTAGTCCTCTCCATCTTACGTATTTAGGTAATTAACAAAAGTAATTAACCACAACTACCAGAACAGTCTGAATAGTTTTTAATTAAATTCTTTTTGTTAGTGTGTTATCTATTTTTATTCCAAGATAGTTAATTCATTTGATATATGCTGTTAATTGCTTGCCTACAATACAATCAAGTCGCATCTCAAGGATTAAAAGTTCTGCTTTGAAAGACCATTTCCCAAATTGATCACTATTGACGTTGGTAGACCATCCCACTCCTTTGAGGGTGTGGGTGCTAGTTGGGGTGGCGATTTTATTTTCGCACTGAAGATTTCCATTTGTTAGCCTTTTCAAACCCATTGGTGCCATTGCGGAAGTCGCGGATGGTATCCTGAATCTGCTCCTGTGTGTTCATCACAAACGGCCCTGTACGGGACACAAGAATTAGTCAAACTGTTTGTCTATGTTCTCAGGTCGCCATCATACATAGCACATGTGTGGTCAATACACAGACAATGACCGCTAGTTTTGTGGCTTGGTGGCCGTAAACAACGAGAGTTGACGCATGGTAATACAAGAGCAATAGCGAGTGTATTACGTCAAACATGGGTGGTTCCCAGTGCCATCTGTGAACAAAACCATTGTTTGTTGTATGTATTATTCACTTTATAGCATAAATTATTCCATTAAATATGGCAATTTCTGGGTTTATCAATAGGGATTATATTTTTGCTCTACAGCACTAAGGGACGACTTTCCTGTTATCAATAGCTTTGAGGCTATGGATTTGAAATTATTATGGTTGAAGGATTATGAAAAACTGTGAAAAATTGTATTAGGGTGGACAAACGTATTTTTCTGGTGGAGGAAGACCTAAAATTGTAATTGATTATATTGTTGCTGAACGTGCTGGTTCGTTCGTGCTCTCAAAAGTCACCTGGCCATGTCGGAACGAATCGTAACCCCCTTTATAAACCCCTCTTAAACCAGCTAAAATAGATTTTGTTGAATGTATGCTTGTTAGTTCCCAGATCATATGATTACTTGATTTTATTTAACATATTTTTTTTAATAAGTTGTAATGCTCTAATTTATTCATATAAAAAGATTATCTATTCACATCAATGTACAATGAGAGCCAGAACTGCTTGCTTGCTTATTTGTAATAAAAAAAAATGCTTTGGTTAAAACAATTCAAGAGAATATAATGTATTTATATTGAATTTATTATCTAGGGCTCAAGTAAATGGAAATACAAAGCTTTGTTAAAACAAAATGAAACACATATATTCTGAGTAAGACTCGACTCACCATGCCGAGCAATGGGTTCTTTCAATGGTTGTCCACCAATCATTACAAAGTGTGCTTCTTTATCACCCTGTGAAGAAACGATATGAAAATAATGGGGAGGATTAGAGGCTGATTTACTGGAATCATAAGTTGGAAACTAGAAATGATATCGCAATTGTGAAAAAAAGGTGATGCATATATGTAGGTTTTGAACTGAACTACGTGACTTTGTTTCCAAACACTTTTGAAAGTGCGATGATAAGTGGCACTTTTTCATAAGGAAGTATCAAATACACGATAGGATTTGGAAAAGTTCCCTAATATTGTATAATGCTGGTTGGAGTGAGTATCAAACATTACATCACAACTACCTCTCAGGTGCAGTCTGCCTACTTACTTTATTTTCTGCTTCTATGACATTTCCATCGCTCAAGACCGCGGTTGTATGGGCCTCAACCTGCTTTTGCTCAGCACCACTGCCTGCAATGTTCCAGCACATGACAGTAACATGTCGCACGAAATTTTACATTCGATTTGGTATATTTGGTAGTGCAAATATATATTGGCTGAGAACTATGTCATAGATGAAAAATACACATGTAATCTATGATATGAATTACTAGTAGGAGATATGTCTGGTAGAGGTGTGCCCACAGGATTATGGTGGTGCAAATGCCCTCTGGAGGTGAGTACAAGATTGATACTGCCTACTTACCAACATGAAGAACTCCGGACAATGTGTAGATGAAGGCTGTCCAGCCGACAGGAATACTCTGTGAAAGTTTTGCTCCAGGGTCCAATTTAAAATCCAGATACATGGTTGGTGTGCGTGTGTAGACTGGGGACTGGAAGATGAGTAGCATACTCTGTGATACTTTTGTCAATTCTAATCATTTAAAATCAGAAAAGAAAGTACAGCTCATTACATCACCAGTCCACCTGTGTGGGGCTGTCGTCTCGAAAACATCTCATTAAAACATTTGACATTGCCTTTGGATATATATATATATATATATATATATATATATATATATATATATATATATATATATATATATATACATATATAATAACCAGAAGTGATTACCTAATTACTGAAGGGCAATTGTTGTTCTTAAAGCCTAGACACTGTGTTAGTGTCTAGGAGGATAGTACCGGTAGTAGAAAGTTATAATACAAACCTTAATTCCATGTGACTCTCCTGCGATAATTTTGACAGTAACACCATCTCTCTGCGATTTAGGAATATCTTTATCGAGTAGTTCCTGGTAGACTGGGGCCACCATCTTATCTTTAGAAGCCAGGTTTACCCACAGCTGAAGGCCATGTGACATCGCAGGTCCCACGGGCATCTCACAATGAACGATCCCACGACCCGCCGTCATCCACTGAATAACATGCCAGGCATTTCTCAAACAGTAGAATGCAGTACCCTGCTAATTAAACTAGCAAGAGCGAAGAATCCTTATATTCTTGATTAAAAATTAGACAATTTTCTAGAAAGAATCTGACATAAATTTTCTTTGGCATCACAAGAAAGAAAATAAACTGATTTATTATGCACTTTATACACTTAATCTGTAGGGAGTGTGTAATTCACTAGGTGGAGATTACGTGTGGTCATAATCTCCACCCTACACACAGTGTAGATTACGGGAAAAAGCAAGAAGATATGATCTTTTAACATCTGACCAGTTTGAAAACATTCATTTTAAGTATGTGGTAGTGACTTACCTGTATGTCACCAGCATTGACAACCCCTGCATGACCACAGAAGTCTTCATGTCTCAATGCGCCCTCTAACATATACGTCACCTGCAATCAGATAATGGTTTAGTACCAATTTCACGAATCATCAAGAAAATCATATCACCTGACTAATATACTTAGTGTCTTTTTATGTTACTGGTATACAGAATGAGTGAAATGGACCATGATAAGTTTGCAAGATTTTATCACCTTTGAAGGTCAAAGATTTCATCCCACAATCACCTGTTTTGTACACATAATGGCTACACGATAATAGTCACCCTGTTCCAATGTCAGATAATGTTTCAGAAAGGATTTAAAAGCAATTGAGTCAAAGATGTATGACAAGAGAAACATAAATGCAGTAGCTCAGCTTACCGACTCAAAGCCACGATGTGGATGGTCAGGAAAACCTGCCGGCGCTGCCACTGAGAACTCATCCAACATCAAGAAGGGGTCGAGATTCGACAGCTACAGATAAAAACGGTCAATGACATTTAAAACATTTCTACACAGTAGTGGTAAAGCTCATAATGTAATCAGAATGGTGTGTCGAGTTCACCTCCTGGTGCCATTTGATTTTGTACAAATAATATTGTAGGAAGGAAGGGCTGACCAGTGGTTTACTGTTGGGCGGTGTAGGCTCAAGCATGTCATTTCACGAGATTGCAACCGTTTTGGCATCTGCTTTACTGGAAGGTTCAGGAAATTGATAGACAGGACTTTACATCTATGTAAAGGATGTAAGGTCACCAATAAAACACTCACACTGACGTGAGGTTCATGATAGAGGTTGTAAGGTCACCAATTAAAACAGGTGATATTCGAAAAAGACCGCTAACCTCTCTGTGTCTCTTTCAGGACTGTCCTATGACGTGTTTGTAGGGCTATCTCTAACCTTTACAGATTTGATATGAAATATCAAAGATATAATATGTAACATTAAAGATGGCACTCCCCGAGGGCCTGTCCTAATTACAGTGCTCTGCTCTGAATAAATGAGTGCTTATGGTTGAAAAATATGGATGAAACAGTTTTTCCGCCGGCAGTGCTTTGCGGGGGAGGTTGAGCTCATAATGCCCGGCCGGGCGGCCGGCTTTCTCTGTGGTTCTCACAACATCTTGGTGGGACCGCTTCAAAATGGGCTTTTGACCCGGGCCGGCGGCCGCCGACCACCAACAGGTCAGCCGATACTGCCCGGTGACGGGGTTTAGGAGGCACGGGGAGAGGCCGGCGTCCGGCGGCCGGCCGTGAGGCGCCTGTGAGCTCTCATGAGCTGTTCCACCAAGCAGATTATCACCGCCGGCGAGAGGTTTGGGCCGGCTATTGCCGCCGAACGCCAATAGGCAACCACAAGGCGCCCGGCCGGGCCCTGCGCTGCGTTGGTGGAATAGGCGCTTTAGACAGTCACCACATGCAAGATCTGAACAAAGGGACTGGTAATTGTATGTCTCATTTCAACTAATTTTGTGAATTTCATAATTAAAAAAAAATCTATCCTAAAGAGTAAACTGTGTTTACCTTGTGGCTGCCGACGCTGCGTCGTACTCTTGCGCCCACGCCCTCGTCCGTTTCCATGCTGAGTAGGGTCTGGGTGACAGAGCGGGACATGACGTCTCGGTGTTTGACGTTAACTTCACACAATGCTAGGAGAGTAGTTTGATGGTAGAAGTCTCGCCTGTCGTAGTACGTGGAGGCAGTGTTGACCGTCTGATCACCCAGCAATATGACGACATAAACTGCAAGCGCAGTTTCGAAAACTGGTTTGCAATTTGGTTAATTTCAATTGGTGGCTTATATCTACGTGAAGATTTACTGCTTTCCCCTTATCATGCATTTCAGATATCTAAATTTACAAATTTGTCTCTCATTGACAACACCTGATTTCAAATTTAATCAAATACATACAGCTTCAAAAGGAAAGAAATGAATTTGGATTTAAATCAGGGATCTACATTTCATGTATATGCATCCAATCAAATTTCAAGAACATTAATCTGATCCCTAAATACTGGCTTATGAAATTAAAGTGCCAAAATGCTCCCCTCCTAAAGACAAACCTGGATAGATATCGTAGTGCCTTGTGTGTCTACACTCAGAACTAAATTTTACAGTGGTGCTGCCATCTAGTTTCATGAAAATATAGCAGTTAAACATTTACTTTCTTCAGAAGGCCTTCCCATAGACGTTAGCACCATTACATGTTTTTTTTAGCATTTCTCATTTGTATATGTTCCAAACAATCATAATCTAGAATTATTTGAAGATAGCAATAGAACATCAGTGTCATCTAGCCACGCAGCCGAAATATTGCAATTTCACATATGAAACTTATTTGCAAAAATCAATAGAATTTAGATATCCGCCAACTACCAGCAATTGTCTTTAAGTTGAAAGGAGAATAAGATTGGCCTACTGTGTTCTACTTACTGTGTTAGGGAAGGAGGAGGAAGACAATAAATCCAGCTCATCTTTCCACAGTCTGGAGAGGGAGAGTCTATCAGACCATAGTGTGTGTTAGAAATCTAAATATATGTTGCAGCTATATTCTATTAGGAGCTATATCCAGCGCAATGGCCGACGTCGGGCAATTGTCGTGCGATATCTTTAGCACACGTAAGTCGTTTTTTTATGTCTCAATGGAACACCCCTTTAATAAGATAGATCCCAGGGCAGCTGGACATCGTTCCACAAATGGATCAATATACCAGAGCCAACCGTGCTCGATGCAGGCTGTATGTCATGTGTAACTACAGAAAGAATTAGGTAAGTCTTAGATTTAGAGGTTATAGCACTCATTGTATAGGGAGCCAAAGTGAACCCGCTGAAACCACAGATACCCATTTACAAAACACCATTTCCGGATGTAGGCCCTCAGTACTTTAACCATGTAGGTTCGAGATTATATGTGTCATTCTCCAATCTTTTAGATTCCAATTTTTAATAAACTTAACAAATGTCATCGTAGTTTCGAAACAAGAGTTATTCAAAGATGATAGTAGTAAACTTCACTTCACAAGTAACAAACGAGACCAAAAACAAAAGTTTATCCTCAAACCCCCATTAAGCATTAAGCCTCGTTCTTGCTGGCCACCGGAAATGGTGTTTTGTAAATGGGTATCTGTAGTTTCAGCGGGTTCACTTTGGCTCCCTATAGGCACAGGTGTGTCACAATAGTCCAGTGTATTTTACTTTATGTACCCCACTTTGTATTTATGTATTGTCGCATGGGTATGTACCGGGTATTAATTGTTAGTCCTCCTCTGTTCAGTGTTTGAAAAGATAAATTGTGACCAAATATAGACAGTCTTCTCTGTTGTCCCCAGACCCCGTCATACCTGCAAGCGCCTCCCACATGCTGTTTGTAAAAATTATCCTTCCTGCAAACACCTCCGGGTACATAAAGCCGGAACGAGGCGTTTACGCCGAGTTCCGTACAAACCGTAAATTGTCATTTCGTTCTGTGACTTGTACAGCATGGTTAGGACGTTCTATATAAATACATCAGTCAGTATTGGTCAGTTGGGATCAGTTAGTACTCAGTTAGTCGGCATCGGTCAGTTGGGATTGGTCAATCAGTATTCGTCAGAAAGGCTCAGTCATTTGGTATCAGTCAGTCGGGATCAGTCAGTCAATATTGGTCCGTCTGTATAGGTCAGTTGGGATCAGTTAGTCAGTATAGGTCAGTCAGTACAGGTCAGTCACAATAGGTCAGTCAGTATTGGTTATTCAGTATTGATCAGTTGATGTAGGTCAGTCGGTAGTGTGCAGTTGGTTTGTCAATATCATCAGATATATCCTTCTGCCTTCATTATATGGAAATATTTGATCAATAGTTTTACCACATATTTGTAATGTCCAAAGTACTGTCCTACCTATACCAACTGACCTATCATGACAAACTGGTACTACTGAACTGTTAATAATTAACTGATTGACTGACATATACTGCCCAACTGATGCAAACTAACAAATATTGACTGACCTCAGCTAAATGCAGTCATCCATTCAAAGTGAGTTAAATCTATTTAATACAGTTGACATTATTGTCAGTAAATGCAGGCTGGGGTTTTTGCTCAAGGAAACAAAGTGTGTTCCTAATATATGAGCTAAAAATGACGGATGTTGATGAATCTGCTACTTTTTAGTTACTTATGGACCGCACATCTACATCCCCAGAAAATATATAGTTGGCCTACCACAGAAATACCAGAAGATAGTTGCCCATCCAAAAATATTGATACAAATGCAATCATACGGTATACAATAAATACACATATTATGTACCGCGGTACCGGTATAGAAAGACACTCCTGCACAGACATAGTCAGAGACACACCTGAGACATAAAGACAGAGGGAATTCCAAACACAATAATACATGGACAGAATCATAGACGTTTTGCGTTGACTACCGTTTCGCTGTGGCGATTGGACGATTTGCGGTGGATGTTTTGCGTTGAGCACGTGGACGATTTGCTGTGATATTTTCACATTTCCGTCCGCAACTATTGTAAAGATTAATTATATAATCTGGCTTATTGTGTCACTATGAATGTGACCATTACACAGCTTGGCTACTATCAAACCATCCAAACGCCAAAATTGTGATATGTCCTCTAACTATCCCACACCTACCCAAGTGCATACAAGCTGCATCGGATGAACAGCAGCACATCGTGAACACAGCTATACTGGACTACAATCGATTCCTAATCGAGCTAAATGCGGACAGTGGACTACAGGTCCCCTGGATAGCAAATCACTCGCATAAGTGGAGACGCGGTAAAATGACCCATTACTTTAAGTATCAGCCGGATGGTATTCACCCGAATCACGAGCTGCTACATCTTTGGGCCACAGACTACCTCAGAGCTTTCGCTAGAAATCTCCCTACCTCATACCTTGCTTGGTAGATTGTCGTGCTGCCCAGTCATTAACCATAATACCTAATTTTATATTTCCAAAACCTGTGACCTAATCATGGTAGGAAACGGGCCCTCCCTGGTTGCGACTTGTTATAGATAACGAACAACCTCCGAGCTCACCCGGTTCATCATTACTAATCGCTACACAAATCACAGCCACAAGTGCTACGACTGACAAGTAGGTGATTCGTCCGTCGCTCCCATGTTGACCATGGTTGCTTAAGTTGCAAGTTGACTTTGAACTAACTAACAATATTTCACTATGTTTATTTGTCCTACCCATATAATCCTGACTTAAATCTTGATCCAATTAATAACAAACTACCAAAGGTAGTGAATTTTACACCGCTGACTAAGTGTGATTTTGGAACTTGTTAAAGATAAGTCCCAATAAGCACTCCCCGGCGCATCTTCTAAATTGAAATATCGTATTTTCCTAGCACAGTAAGTTACTATATCTTCAATTAAATGGGTATAGGAGCCTATAGTCGTACCCTTGCTATTTAGCCTGGTTAGACAAGAGTTCTAGCTGGGCCTAGCTTGACCCATATTGACGGTGCCAGATACCGTTGTCAATATGGTATTTATAATTTTATTTTATTGCTTTGTAAGTTTACCACTAGTTATAAAACCCGACATGAAATTGCACTCGGCTTGTTTGCAGAGCTACTCTGATATGACTTATGCAGTATATACTCTTACAACTGGTACTCACTGTTGTCACAATTGTTTTGTCTGTAATGGCTGGAGGTAATAACAATCTGGTGGATCTCCCAGTGGTAAGGGAGACTAAGGGGCTTAAAATAACTCACTGCAATGTAAGAAGCTTGAAAGCAGATTTTGAAGAAACACAATATTAGTAGTAGAGATATAGAGCTACAGGTAGTCTTAATACAGAGAGTTAATGCAAAGGACATAATATTGCTTAACATCTACAGGCCCACTGGTGGAAACTCACTCTCAAGCATTAGAACTCTCCATAATATTTTAACTGAACTAAAAGATACCCACCATCACTGTGACTTAATTGCCTTAGGAGATTACAATATTAACATGTTAGCTGCAAATGATAAAGATACGCTGGAACTTTTAAATGAAATGAGGACGTTGGGTTTGGAGCAAATCATTAAAGACATCACTAGGTACTCACAGAACAACTCCATAATTGACTTGATATTTACTACGACACCCCATGTGATCCTTTCTGGAGTCTTGACACAATCATTTAGCGATCACCATAGCATATTTCTCGTTATAAAACACACAGTATCTAAATCTAAAACTAGGATAATCAGCGGTAGATCCTATAAAAGATATAGCAGCAACGAACTAGATACGTACCTGAACAACAAAAATTGGGATGACTATTACTCCCTAGAGGAGGATGTAGAAAGTAAATGGAAATATATACTGGACACTATAAAGGGATTCCTAGATATTAAATGTAAAGTAAGACAGTTTAAAGTTGTAGACAACCAGCAGCCCTGGATAACCCAAGAGACAATTGAGCTCATTCATGATAAAAATAAACTTTTAAAAATTGCAAGAACTACCGGGCTTGAAAGGGATAAACGAAATGCTAGACTAGCAAGAAATTTGGCAAACCAATCAATAAAAAAAGCCCGCCAGAACTATATAATGAATAACTTGGAAAATAGTAAATCTGACCATAAGAAATTCTGGCGAACAGTGAACAATATTCTGCCATCGTCAACCGATTCCATCACAAAAAACATCGAACTAACAACCCCTGAGGGCGTGGAAGTCAAGAATGAACATACACCAAACTACATTAATGAATACTTTATTAATATAGGACCCAAACTGTCTGGTAACTACACAACCCCATGGAAACCCTATGACAGTATTTGTCCCGAAGTAATAAACAATTTCTACACAACTCCGGAAGAAATAACTAAATATGCCAAAGACATTACTATATCTAAACAATCAATGCTGGAAGGTATAAATACTAGAGTCTTCAAGGATGCTATGTTGTCTATCCCTCTTATATTTGCTAACCTATTTAACACCTCTTTCAATACTGCAAAAATACCTGTTTCCTGGAAGTGTTCGATAGTAGTACCTATTCCGAAAGGAGGTAACCAATACTCTGTATCCAACCTACGTCCAATCTCTTTACTGCCAATTGTGGGTAAGCTTTTGGAAAAGATTGTACACTCACAAACTGTTTCCTTTTTTAATGCAAACTCAATCATAAATAATAACCAATGGGGTTTTAGGAAAGGAAAATCTACAATGCAGGCTGTGGCCAATTTTACAGATAACATTCTAATTAACCGCAATATTGGGAAAGACACTGTAGCGCTGTATGTCGATCTGTGTAAAGCGTTTGACACTGTCAACCATCCTATTTTACTTAGCAAATTATATAGATATGGTATTAAAGGTAGTAACTATGCATGGTTTAATAATTACTTATCAAATCGGAATCAATCGACCAGGACCAATAACCTATTGTCTGATACTCTGCCTGTGCTTTGTGGTGTACCACAGGGGTCCATTCTAGGACCCCTGTTGTTTCTGGTATATATCAATGACCTGGACGCAGTCTTGAAAACAGCCAAATCATGTCTTTACGCTGACGACACCGTACTCTATGTAAGTGGCAACAACTTGGACACAATGTTTAATGAACTACAGAATGATCTTCTACTTATGCACATGTGGTGTCAGCAGAACAAGCTAACGGTAAATGTGAGCAAAACAAAATCTATGTACTTTTCCCCGAAACAGACATCACGTTTGTTTGGCAATCGTAAGTTTGTTATTGGCGACACACAATTGCAGCATGTGAATTCGTACAATTACCTCGGCATGCAGCTCAATGCCCAACTGGACTACAAATCACACTTCTCTCGGCTAACTAAAACCATATCCTATAGACTATATCAGTTGTCCAAGATGAGACAATATCTAACACATGGGCAGCCCTACGAATCTACAGGGCCTGCATACTGCCATACATGGATTATGGGGACATACTGTTCAGAACCGCATCTATATACCTCTTAGATAACCTGCAAATTCTGCAGAATAAGTGCCTGAGAGTTTGTCTGAAATTGGGACCCCGTACACCGGTGAGAGAGCTGCATGCCAGGGCGAAAGTACCACTCCTAACGGATCGTAGAAATTGCCACCTTCGTAATCATATGTATAGCAGATCGCGTAATGTAAAATACCAAGCTGATCTAACAGCACAAACCAGGGCAAACGATGCACCACTGCTGCACACCCACAGACCGAACTGCCAGGCATACCGAAACTCGGTATACTACTCTGGGGCAATGACATGGAATGCCTTGGCACCGATAACCAGAAATACACCCTCATACCCTGAGTTTAAGAGTATATCAAAACAATGTATGTTAAATACCATTCCTACCTTATAATGCTATGGGAGGAAGTTCTGCCTACTAGGGGAGATCCCCCCCCTACTTATTTGTCTACTATATTGACAACAAATGTGCCTCTAGTTTTATTTTGACTTAGTGAATCCTGTACTAGTGTTAGATGAGAGATAGCTGCATGTTAGTGTTAGTGTTAGAGTGGTGTACTGTCTACTAGTCGAATGTAAAAACTCCTTCACTGGGAGGCCTAGTGACGAAAACCAGCTTATTGTATAGCTGACACTACTGGCCACTTTATTGCTGTCATGAAACCAATGTGACTACAAAACTACAAGTACAAAATGTAACCATTGACAGCAATAAAGAAATTTTTGAAAAAAAAATCATGACATAAGCACTGTTTTAGCAATATTTAAGATATTAGTATAAAAAGTTCACTGTTAGTGTAGGCCTACTTGTAGACTTGTTGCAATGCCACTCTACTCAAAAAAAAACTCAAAGGCAAGACCAGTTGTCATTCTATAAACTATATATCTTATCTGGGAAATGTATGTAAGTAATTTCTTGGGAAAAACTGCGATGACACTGATGTCTTTCCTTGGTCTTTTTTTTACAACTTAGTGAGTATTATAGTTTCGTTTTATAGAAAAAGCCTTGCAATCACATATTTACAGAAATCAATGTCAGTCTTCCTTCTGTTAATTTAGAAATGCTATTTGGTAAAGATCTGTGTGGTAGTTCTGTGGAAAAAAACTCTTCACTTTGCACTGCAAAACGTCCACCACGGCCCCGAGGAATGTCACGGCAAAACGTCCAAACCCACCGCAAATCGTCCACTGCAAATCGGTAGTCAACGCAAATCGTCTAAGTAGGGCCTACCTGGGGGAACCGTGTGGTGAGAGGGTCATAAAAAGAGAGTGGGCGTGGTAAGACTACTAAGAGGACTCCACTTAGTAGGTCAATTAGTAACTAGATATTAAAGCAATGACATTGTAACAATATCCCATTGCACCAATGATAGTCAATACAATAAGCCTAGAGCCTGCGTTTATGGTCGGCCCATTTACCAAGTTTCTCTTACCTGTGCACTAGTTCTAAGACGTGTGTGTCAATATGTTAACATAATAGTACAGAGTAGGTATATAGTTACCAAAAACAGACCGGAAGCACTGACCTTATTGATCTATGCCCTCTAGTGGCTACCTACAGTACTTCAAAGTATATATAACGCCCTCTGTATTGTTTCTTTCTAACTATTATTGTAACTAAGTGGAGGCTCTTACCAAACTTTGGGTGCAGTTTTGATGGGAGATTGTAACGATTACCAAGTTCTAATATCATTTCAATAATAGACGAGATTCGATAGCACGATGTGTTGTAATTTATTATATTGCTGTTTCCAACTTGAATCGTCAATATTTGCAATCAGGCACTTGGATAGTTTTTTAAAAAGTTTTTATGACTGAAATATACCGGTATTAAACCTACTCTGAAACTAGTGAAAGATAAATCACAAGGGAAAATAACTAAAATATGAGTCCAAATAATTTCTGGTACAAATTAAGAATGCATTTATTGATATTTACAAGGAAAAAGAATCGATACTTTTTAGTATGATGAGGGATGAGTCATGACTGGGAAATGTCGCAAATTCAAAACTATAAAATTATAAAGTATATTCAAGGGGCACAGGGAATCACGTGACCCCCCCCCCAAATGAGCTGCGGCCGGCACCACGACCTGTCCAGGTATGGAACGTCTGTGTTAGCTGTCTGTGCGTGGCCGAGAACACCTTATCTACGGTACTTGGGTACCGGTACCTGGGTTCGTACATAGACAGCCCAATAAAATTCCAGGCTTTTTCCAGGCTTGTCCAGGCTCTAATATTTATTTTCATGGCACATAACAATGTGAATCAATAACATCTTGCTCGTGAATGAAAACAGTCAGTCTGTTTTCTGAAGGGCGCATATCATGTCTGTTCACTGTTTTTAAAACCATGTCTGATTCATCACAAGTCCAGTTAAATTGCCTTCTCCCTTACTACTGACTGAACCTGTGGAATTTCAGTGGTTTGTGGTAGATATCTTCAAAACTCTTTTATTAATAATCAAAACCATAGTATTTTATTAGCAATTTGCTATACAAATAAAGGATATTTGACACTATCCAATCCAAGCCACTGCCTAACTATGGTACCTGCCTATAAAAGTTCAAAGCTAATAATGACCAGAATTTCATAGACTAAAAAATGTTTTTTATACAAACTAAATTTTCCAGGCTCTTCCAGGCTCCCTGTGAGAATTCCAGGCCTGGAAAACCCAATTGTAGGCTTTTTAATGTTTTTTTCAGGCTCTTTACGAACCCAGGGATATGCAATGCTTTTCATTAAACACCTAATTACTGTTATATCATAGTACCCGTTTGGAGTATCGCCTGATATAGTGATTGCATCATATTCTATGGTATTCTGGTTCCGATTTAGTGGTTTGTTTGTGGTTTAACGTCCCAGGGGACCCTGAGGGTATATAGGGACTATCAATGATTTAGCTTTTCACTTTCGTAGACTTATTTCAGTCACTTCTTTTCAATGTTTTCAAATATTTTATAAACAATCAAAGAGATTTGTCTCTTTCAAAAACCTGATGATATCTTTCTTTGGAATAGTTTCAAACAACATTTTCATGTTACTGTTTTTCAAGTACTTTCTTCTATTCTCTTGTACCTTTTACAGTTCAGCAGGATATGCTGGACAGTGATGGGTAAATTGCATTCTTGGCATAATGGGGGATTTTCCCCTTTCAGGAGATATTCGTGTGTAAGCCTGGAGTGACCTATTTTCAAACGTGTCAACTTCACCTGTTTACTACGACTTAATTCCCCCCAGTTTCTCTTCCCATTCACAGTTGAGTGATTGGTATGCAGTTTGTTTCTTATTTGCTTGTTCCAGTCAGATTGCCATTTATTCATTGTCAATTCTCTTATTGGAGCTGTCATATGTGTGGAATTTTTGCTGTACCGGGATGCAACTTCAGAGCTTTCTTTGCTGCTCTGTCTGCCTCTTCATTTCCATCAATTCCTATGTGGCTTGGTAGCCAGCATAGAACTATGTCCTTCTTTCTTTTCTTCAAAATGGAAATCCTTTCTCGAACTTCTTTTACCAAAGGGTTTGTTGGAGAGTATTGGAGGATACTTTGAAGACATGATTTTGAGTCAGAAAATATGATGAATTTACTGTGGTGCGAGACACCTGCCCAGTCTAGGGCTTTCAGTATTGCACTGGTCTCTGCAGTGAAAATACTGGCCTGGCCAGGCAATCCTGTGCATATTGCCAAAGTATTACTTCAGATATGGTTTAGATAACACAAGAACACGGCAAATGGCTCCATATGAATACACTGGCAGGCATGGCCAGCATGTACCTAGCTTTTTTGTTTGTGAAATCAAGACAATTATCAGTTAGACATGCCATACTCGATATTTCAGCACTCCACTTTGTCCCAGGAATATCACCCAAAAAAATCAACAACCTAAAGTGCTGATTCCAACGACACACAAGATATAGCGAGATCGTTCATGATTTGATTGTCTTGCTAAATCGGGCTTGGTTTGAATATGGCGTGCCTATTTGTTGGGATGTGTCTTGAGATGTCATGGTGGTGGAGCACCAAAACATACACACGACATCGCGTGGCTACGTTTTGCGACATAGGAGGTACGACATATCACGACACTGTAAGACACTACCAGACATACCACCACAAATCCATCGTGTTAGTGGAATCAGCCCTTTACAACCTCACCCCCGTTTACACTCTAGGTGTGAAGACCCTCTATCCCGACGCTATCCTATGGAGTTCTGGCTAGACTGCTCATTGTTTGACCGAGCGACGGCCGTAACGAGACAATGCACTGTGCGCTGAATGATAAAGGGAATAGATACAACCGGTGTGTATTAATTCCGACAATTGTTGGCAAGCTTACATTCCTGCCTGTATTCAAGACATTCAATTTTCTGAAGAATTGATGACATTAACGAAATACATATGTGTACTTTATCAAATATTTATTTACATAATATGTACAGGAAATAACCACTTTATACAATATGCCCTATGTTATGTGTGCAATTTACATTGAAAGAGAGCTGTGTTATTGCACATTCCATAAAATTGCATGAGACACTATAAATAAATACGGAATAAGAATCATGTATTTTGTTCTCTAAACCATTTTATTCTCCCTTCTAACCTGTAGATATTTTTGTTAGAAGACCTACAGCAATGGTTCTGTAGTATTTCACATGAAGGAAACACAAAAGCCCGTTCTGTTTCTTGGCCAGTAAGTAATGGTTTATACCTCACTGCTACAATGTTCACCAATTTATGCTCGGTATACAAGTACACAACTTATAGAAAATGTGATTATTTTTAAAAGTTTGTTTTCAGGCATGTACAGCCAATCCGATTTACAAAAAGTAGTATTGTTTGTGGCCAAGCACTTATCTAATACCATATACAAAATCATGATTTGTAAGTGAGTTTAGCTTAATCGTGATTCTATTAAGCTAGAGTAGCTGTAACCTTAATATGTTGAAACACTGGTCCATATTACTTTGTAGGTTGTGAATATCACGTAAAGCAGCGAACAGAAGTTTCTATCAAAACATATTTTGTTCACAATAAACAATCATCCAGGTCCACAGTTTGCATATCACATTGAAGTATCTTCAACATCGTTCAAAGCTCTTCGCACGAAGTCTACTTAAGAGCCAGCCCTTTCGACAGAAGCACCCACTTTACTAGTATACCGTACACAAGGTATTCTTAAACGGTGCAGCCAATGTAATAGCCCAAGAATACCTACAGCTGGCTGTACAACAAAGAGTACGGGTAACAAAAATATAACGTCAGAGATGAACACACTAAAGAAGCCAGTCTTTTAAACACAACTAGATTCCCAAACGTTTCACACGTCCTTCTTTTAATCGAACATGCTCTGTGTAGGTCAGTGTGAAGCTCTTGCCATACTCTTCCATCACTGACCATGCATTATATACAAAACACCAACTACGCCATTACTTGTATGTCTGTATTCTGTGTATTGGTAACAAGTTGGGTTACAGCACTCTAAAGGTGTAGAAATCGCAAAGTCCACTACTAAAGTTCCATCCGATGATCAGTGAGAGCAGATATACCAGGAAAATTCCAGTCAGAGGATAAAGCATCACCTCAGTTTTTCGGAGAAATGGCAACGCTGTAAAACGCAAAGGGAATAAAAACAGGTACAATTTACTTGCACCTTGATGTACGGAATCGCGAAAACAATCTGGAAGTTACTTGACAGGTATTTCCTGGTCCTTTTTGTACTCATTCATAAATCATCACTACTTCAAAGGACATAGCCAGTCCTATCTAAAAAGAACTAGACGCAACATGCATGAAAAATGCGTTGCACTTAAATACGAAATTATCACAGTAACTGGGCTGATCTCGCCCCTTAATGCAAATACATGCATTAGGTTAGAAGGAACATTTAAGCTTATGGTTAATTCTAGTGCAGCTCTTGGAAGTCCATCCATGAAAATGACAAATTCCTTTTTTTCTGTAATTAATTCGTGATTCCATTTTTAAATGTATAGCTCATATTTTTACTGTATACTTGATTCAGTTTTTCTCTGTGTACGACTTTCTTTCAAGGTATCTGATGTGTGCATAGGGTCAACAAGTACTTACCACTGTATCCCAGGAATGTAATGTAGATATAGTATCCGATAGCAAAGAGCCACAAGGTGTTCCCAAACATACGTGACAGAAACCAGTCGCCCTTGATGAAAGCTGAAACATTTCGAAAAACACAATGAGAAAGTGATTTCATCAAATTTTAACTATTGAAAATATTAACTCGTTGATTTGGCAATGCGTGCTTAGCAAACACCATGGCTAAAAAGTAACCTTAAAGTTAAAGGAAATATGACCGCCATACATCAAATCCAAAAGTTTAATTATCACAAGGGAATATTTCATAGAGGTTTAAAAGCTAAATTAACTTTATTTCACTATCGATGCCCCCATATAGCGTAGCAGAAGTCGGAATTCAGAATGGAAAGGTGTACATACCATTTAGGAATGGCAGCTGAAAAAGGTGCAGAATCATGAGGAGAGGGAAGAATGCATTGAGGTGGACGTCAAACGCGTAGCCCCACTCCACGTCCTGACCATGTGGCGGCATCAGGATCAAGTATTTATTGGCGATAAACCTGGAAGTAACCACCGCATTAGTATTACAGTCGGCACAAAGTGATCCAATATATAGTGTCGTCGTTGAGGATATCTCAGCTACAAACAAATGATTAATGTTATTACTCCATGGGACCTATTCTAAGTAGGTTCTAGTGGAACCTTCTGAACATTTATGACCATATGGCCAAACCAGCATAAATACACGCATACTGTCTATTTTAATTCTGACGGGTAGATTCTTTCGTGAGTACAGATAAGATAAACCTACCAAAACAGAGTTGCGATGAGCAGACCGACGCCAATGCAATCGACGAAGACGACCCAGAACAGGAACTTTACGAATCCTATGAAGTGTAGCTTCAGAACGAAGGCAAAACCGATTGATGAAACTGGAAGAAGAATTTACTCATGGTCAGATATCAGGGATGGGATCTGGAAATAACAAATAATCCGGAAAAAGTCCTAGGGTTTAGGGGTGGGGGCTGGGGGCATATAGGCCCCTACGGAGTCCAGGCGAAGAGCCACGGAAGCTCCTGCATTCTAAGCTATTCAAATCAGCTCAGAGCTAAAATGACCTTTTCTTTTGGTTAATTAACTTATCATGCAACATATACCTAAACCAGTAGCCTTTGAACTAACGTCCCTTTCCCCTATTTCCTCCTCGGAATTGGTCTCTAAAATGATGCCTGGTAAGTCAAAAATAGCGGAATTATTGCCAAATTCCGGGGATACCACGCCTGAGACATGCACAGTACTTGAAATATTTCGGGGACATTTATATATAAAAAAGACAAGATATTTAGAAAAGGCAAGAGTAGTAATGTTGATCATATGATTAATATATCAGACCTCTTTAAACTCGTCTAGATTAGTGGTGCGATCGACCACAGCCTCCCAGAGTTGCTCAGAATATGGACGACACTTACCACATAACCAAAAACTGAGAAGAACCAGGAAAGCAGGATCGTCACGAGCCCACTGATCTTTCGTCTCTGAAAACATATAATTTACCCATGTAATTATCATATTGAGTAGCATGTACACGTTACAGTCCTGTCAAACCAACTAATGCTGACAGCCAGGCAGAATAAAGATTTAACTAAACCAAAGTGGGCCAAAGTAAATCTGTCATTGAAAGACATACATGTGGTTAGTTCTCACAAACTGTCGACGTGCATGTTCCAGCTTCTAAGGTTTTGAATCTAAGTAATTTCTCTTTGTTGTAATTGTAGATAGAAGCGTCCCCCACGGCTTCAGTGGAATGTAGGGTTTTCTGCACTATGACTAAAATGACCCAAAATACCAGGTTTTTTCTAATGTGGTAAAAAAACAAATTTCAGATAAAAAGCAGAAATTAAAAAGAATATACATATATATATATATATAAAATTATTGAAAATATTGCCCATAACCATATAACAGAATTTTTAGATACTGATAATATAGTAGATAAACATCATTCAGGTTTTCGTAAAGGTCGGTCGACTATTCAAGCTACAGCCAAAATAACTGATGAAATTTTATGTTCACGTAATTTAAGCAAAAAAAAAACAGCAGTGATTTTCATCGATTTTATGAGAGCGTTTGACAGCGTCACCCATAGCCTTTTATTTTGTGTATTAGAATATTATGGAACACGTCATCACCATTTAAATCAGAAATGTCAGTTGCAGTTATTAAAAAAACAGAGGAAGTATTTTGTTCACGTGCAATTTAACACCTCAGAGACTGATAAAACATGGAAAACATATCGCTTTTTGCCCTGGAATTGAGATGGGTGTGCAGGGAGGTTTAAACCACTGTTTCTTGGTGTGAAAGATGGCCAATTGATCCTACTCCTAATAAAAAACGCCATAGGTTTAACATTGACTCAGTGTATTTGACGGAGCCTTGAATAAAGTGTTATTTACGCACCGAGGTGAATAAAAATACGGACCAATCAGGGAGGAGATAACGAAAGTAGATCTGGCAGCATTGAAAATTCGGCCATCCTCTGTTTATCTGTATAGCGGTGAGATGGGGTAGGATAAATACGAAACCAAACTCGAGTTTGGTTTCTACTAATTATTCTCTCTTTGTTTTAAACAAGAGATATTTTATTAACTGGTAATGGAAACAAGGATTTCCTTGGAAAAGAGGAAAACTGTCATCTCTGTTTGAATTGGATAATGGAATATCATTACAAAAGATAATGTTTGACTATAGCCAATGATTATGGTGCAGAGCTGCTGCAGGGGGAACCAGCCAAGATCTCATTCTACTCTCCAACCAGATACTTGGTGTCCTTATAAGGATATATGTGGCATGTGTCAATACCTTTAGAGGGACAGGAAGCAAAGCGCCGACTGATGGAAATTGACTGTATTACTATGCCTTGTGCTTTTCTTAATGATGGCGTGGAGGAGGGTGGGGGGTCAAAATTTTATGACTTTTTGCGTAAATACATTATAGATGGCCCCTTCTTAGATATGAAATTGTGACTATAAGAAGCCCCCCCCCCCCCCCCCCACTGAATTCACTTCTATTTCTTTCTTAATCCATGTCAAGATACTAAATATCAAACCTGTAAGATGTTATATTGCCATTAAACCTTCTGTCCTAAACTATTTAGAATAGAAAACATATTCATATATGTAGATAGTTAGCTATAAAAAGCAAAATGGGGTGAGCTCACCTAGTAACACTACAAGCAGGTACACTATAACTTAGGGATGCCAGTTGGGGTCAGAAAAAAGGTAGAGATATTTTCATGTGAATTTGACATATATTAACCCCTGGTCATACATAAAATTTTAAAAAAGTATTATAGAGCATAAGGGCACTGACTTGCAAACTTCAGTGGTACAGTAGAACACCACTTCCGGGACACCCCACTTAAGGGGACACCCCGCTTAAGGGGGGACACCCCGCTTAAGGGGTCACCCCACTTAAGGGGACAGTTTTCTGGTACAGAAATGCTTCTTTACCCTGGTTAAAGCATATAAGACAGCAATGTGGCCATTGTGCCGATTATACCTTTGCCCGACAAATCCATCAGGTCGGTCAGAATCGGGCCGCTGTACACACTTCACAGACCCAATTTTAATCGGGTTTGCCATTACTTGCATTCAGGTAATGACCGAATCTCCCTGACCTTAATAGTGTCACTGTACGGACTTCACCGACTGTTCCAGATTCTGAGAAGGCGGTTTGAACAGCGATATTACCTAACCCCCATTCTGATTTACAAGTGCCTTATATCGATTTGTAGGGGAGACAGAAGAGATGATGAATCTGATAACCGTTTCCTAATTTCTTAATTGGATCTTAAGTTATTAAACTTTGAATTATCTTCCATGAATCCACACCAGCGGCCTGTGGCTCACCCCGGCCCGGCTCCCGGCGGCTCTCTTCAATTTCAATCGGGTCACTGTACAAGGTCATATATTGGAGAGGTGTGATCGGCAAGCGTTGTTGAGGGTATAAGACAGCAAATTCTTGTTCCTGATTATAAGCGGTGATCGAATCGGTGAGAATCTGTGGAAAATGGATCAACACTATTCCTGATCAAAACTCTCCCTTTGATTCACTCCATCACACCTCTTAGCAGGAATTCCACATTACCTGACCTAAATCAGGTCATTGTAAATACCATAAATTGTTCCTCTGGTTACAGTCAACTATTGTATTAGAAGAACGGTTGTGAACCGAAATCAATAAAGACTTTATAAATCAAACCAAAAAAATCCAAACTAGCCCAGTGGAAGAGCTTTGGGTTGGTAATCGGAAGGTCTGGGGTTATTTTGTTTTAAAATTTTGTTTTAAAATTTGTAATAGCGGTACTACGTACTTAGTCATTGATTTTATTATGTTATGATGAGAAATAAAATGAATCACTACTCTTCTACACTACAGTGAACAAGATTACTAGGAAGCCAAAAACAATGAAAGCTGTGACCCCTGCCGAGTAGGGCTGGTATTAGAGTCTCCCACCAGAACCCTAGTTTGGATAACCTTTTAATGCAACTTATGTTAAACCAAATATCTATAATGGAGTGTTAGAAGAAGCTAGTTCCTGTTGATACCTATTCATTTAGAGTGGTTTGTTTGTGTGGGCATCATTTTGTAATGGAAAACAATGAAGATCTTAGAAGTAATAATGCACCCATTTCCAGAGAAGTCAGGTATAGGGGGTCCAGAAATAAGATGGGGTTGACATACGCAGGTTTTATTAAGGTTCTTAAATAGTGAGACAATATTTCTGTGTTTCATAAAAATCCATGATTTCATGGATTTCCATCCCTTTAATAAGGAGCAGTGTGAGTTTTTCCATGGAGAATCTCAATTAATTATTAGCAGTTGAACAGTCTAGTGTCTCTTCAACCAAGCAGTATGAGCATTGATGGGATCTAATATCTATATTTAAAAAAAAGTTTTTATGGTATTCCTGGATGATAGCTTCTATATTGTGGCCTGGACTCAAAACTGCAGTAGCTAACAAGTCTGATAAGTGCTCAAAATATTGGATGTGCTTTTTTTCAATAATTGATGGTTTACTGGAAATAGCCTGAAATGTACAGGCATAAAAAGCCATGTCTAAATGATATCTATAAATAGAATTTAAATATTTTGATAATCAAGATAAGCATGTTTCAACTTATATGCCAGATGATGCATCTCAATTATTTGTGTCATATAGGATGATTCCTTGACTGATGACCAAAATTCCATGACTTTTGGCAAATTTTCATATGCCATAACGTTTCCATAACCATTTTAATTTCTTCATGTTTTCCATTCTCCGTGGGAACCCTGTGTAAAGAGCACACAGGTGGAACGTTTATACTATAGTTTTTCTATAATGCAATAATTCTTTGCAATTTTGAAACAAATAAGCATTAACTCACGTTTTCGATATGCGAAATTCCGATACCTGAAAAAGGAAATGATAAGTGTAAGTATGTGGTCTCCTGGCTGAATATTAAAAAGGTACAGAAAATAAGATTTTGTCCCTAACCTGGATATTTCTATGCAGCCTGATCACTCTTTTAAATGAAACCACTGTGTACTATCAAAACGCCCCATTCTAATGGTTGGAGACCAAACAGATAGCCATAAAAGCATAAACAACAATCGTTGTCTGCCACAATTACGTTGCTGTAGTTGGTCAAAACAGGTCACATAGTATAAGACTATAAAAGGGGATGACAATTCTAAACTGTCACCCACTTCATGGTGGGTGCGCATGAATGAAGTCAGGGTATAGCCATGTGTGAATTTGAAAAAATAAAAGGCGATTTTAAAGATGAAATAACCTAAGATAACTGCTCAATCAAAATATAGCTCAAAATGTCCCTTTTTGAGTTACTGTGATAATGAAAGCGTTAAATTTATTAAAGGCAGCAAAATGTAGTTACTTCGTTTTCTTGTTCTAGAATAGAGATACATTTCTTTTTTCTTTTTATTGAGTTACACATCTGTAAGAGTTAGAATCTGTACCAGCCACGACATATTTCAAATTATATACGTACACTTTTTGTGGTGCTATGAATAGGTAGAGCATTTGCCAGAAAGCGTATTCGAAGTCCATCTGTCGGAATTTGAGGATTCGCCGGAGGTACTTGTAGCGTTTGCTACTCGCAGAGTGTCGGTTCTGCTTGTGCGCACTTTGTTGTCTGCCAGACAGTGTCGGACTCTGTGGTACACTGTCTGGGGTCGACGATGGCGACGGTGAACTGGGAGGTGAGTATTTTGTGTAGCTGTACATGATGAAACTCTTCAGTGGTCGAACAAATCTACCTGGAAGGGAAACGTGGTTGCCACATTATATATTTGTCCAAACCTCACATTATAGTACAAATCACGTTAGATGCATCTGACTGACCTGAGAGCATCGAAATAAAATATCTGAGAGAAGCTGACAGGGTCTTGCTCATTCTTGAGTAGGTGGGGTTTACAGAAATATAATGACAAATTTGTTACAAAAAGCACTTGACAATTCAGCTTTTCCGGTCTTGTGAGATGCATTAAATTTGTTTGTTTTAACTTAACATCAAACAACTTATGGTCAAAAATGATATTTATCACGATAGCATTAGTTGAGCATTTGATTTAACATCCAGTTAACCATTATAGGCCCTTACCAGACTTTCTCACACCACAAGGGTGGTGATCGAATCTATGTGATAAATCTACCACTGCTGGCGGTGAAGGAGAAAAGTGGCTGCAGAGGGACTCAAATCAACAAAGTTTGACAACCTTGGGATTACAAGTCCAGTGCTCTTTACCACTGAGCTAACTCCCCAACCCAGTCTCTTGTTATGCTTGCGTGCAAGCATATCTGGTCTGCACCACGAGGAGGAAAGGCGACCAAGAGGGTGAACAGATTGGTAATTGCTGTCCATGCCAGCAGACCTGATGAGCGCTTCATTTTGACACTATTCCAATTAACACGGGGAGGATTTTCAACCTCATTTAATACATTTGAATGACACTTTGCTCATTAAATTATTATTACTTTATACTCTTAAAATACCATCAACATCAGCGTGATTTAGAAAACTATAGGTTTGTCTGTCTAGAACAGTTTACATGTACATGCATATAAAATATGATTTAGTGGTAATACTTAAGTTAGATGGATTTGACCCAGTGACTAACTGCCCAAATGTCAAAGGACCTTAATATGAAATCCCAAATGAAAACAATGTCCAAGTTCATGAATCTAATAAAAATGAGTTGGGCTTCATGATGATATAGAACCTGGGCTGCCAAGTTACATGAATTTACTGCGAGAAACACTAATTTTTGCTATTTCTCACCACCTAACTGGACATAGGAATTCCACTGGATCTCTGGTTTGTCCAGTTAAGCATCTGTTCCACCGGGCATACTGACATCATTATGAGACGACCGTCCATTGTTACTATTTGGAGAGGGACGAGGCATTATAGATTTTCACACTAAAGCTTGCGAGCACTATATATAAAGCTTGCGAGCACTTCAAACCCGAATTGTCACACTATCAGTTTACTACAAATGTTTGGAACTATCATGAGCTCAATAGTTCTATTTTGATCAGGGATCAAATGCATTCTCAGGGTCACAAAATCGCTAGACCAAAAAGAAAGCTGAATTCCATTCTTCTACGTGGTTGACTGTCACATCCTAGACCAATCATCAAACGTACCAACCAGTGAGTGACGCTTCAAAAACTCAACTTACCCGGGTCCCCAACCCCACCATCACATCCCCCTCCCCCACCGCCTACGAAACCCCGCCCACCAACTCGGTGCCCTGTGAGGTTTTAAGGAGATGCATTGAAGTCTGTTCGGGAATCGCCACACACACAGGCTGCTATGAACCTTCTACAAATTGAATTTTTAAATTCTCCAAAACTTTTGAACAAATTGATTGAATCGAAATTCAAAAAGGGGCTAATGCTAATCCCCTATTTTAGAAAACTGTTGAGACCGTGAGAAAAAGGTTCATGGACGATTCGAGCCCTGGACGCCTTGAGCCTTTCTGTGGACGCCTTGAGCCTACCCCATTTTGGTTTCCTTGAGCATCTACATGTAAAAAACTTTGAAAAGTGTACTTATACTGGTTTATAGTCACATATACTCAACCCTAACCCTTACCCAACCCTTTTGTAACCCTAACCCGCTAATCGGAACTTAAATGAGGTAGGCTCAAGGCGTCCACGGGGTAGGCTCAAGGCGTCCACGTTTTCGCGCTGACAGGAGGCTCAAACTGTAAAAGGCTCAAGGCGTCCAATTCCCGAGAAGGAGCTCAAATTTGTGTCACACTGTATAGTGGAATGTCAGACAACTGACCGAAATCTCAACTGACACACTCCTACGTCGGACAACTGACACACCGGCTGAGACAACTGACACAATGTCGCGCTCGCGGGACACTCCGTAACTAAAAACGGGAAATTCGCATTTTATGTTTCGTATATCAAAATCTAAACTTATTTACAGTTTAACACATGTATCCAGCTATTCATTAGTCGTTATCTGGTGTTTCTACACTAAATATTCACAGAGTTATGACCTAAGATGTGTCCGATGTGTACACGGCCGCCCCGGGCGCCCGTGTATCATTCAAACTTCGATTCTTTCGATGACAAAATAGGATATTTCTGATAGAAAAACATAATGGAATTAAAAGATATTTGAGGATATTATTTCTATGTGTATGATATGCATATTCACCAAGTTTCATAGTCTTATTACGCTTGTTTGCTTTAGATTTTGCCATATAAAAGGACTGACACAAGGGTGAGACAACTGACCAGTGAGACAACTGACACACTGTTTTTGCGTATGTCACTTGTCTTGTGTCAGTTGAGATTTTGGTCAGTTGTCCCGCCCCCGTATAGTGTATTTGTAAATCTGTGAGACTTGGCAGTCCTGATTCAGTATAATCAGCTGGTGTAGCGAATGTACGATGATTCGCACTGAAAACCCATTCGCACTGCTACTCGGCCGATTCGCACCCGACGATTCGCACTAAAAAATCGTACTTGGTGTTACTATCCCTTGATTATGATAAAATAGTACAACACTTTGCCAGCCCTTCACCAGCAGGCTAATTGTACTGACAGTTACTTGGAATTACCTAAATTATTGTCAGTTCTTGCAAATTTGCGATTAGAGAGGGAACGTTTCCCTGCGCAGTCGGAAACGGCCGTATAGAACGTAAACTCACAACCAACTTCATTGTAGTCCTTGTCTACACACCGATATCAAATCTGGTAGGTTTTTATTGTGAATTATTTTAAGTCACATGGGAGAATTAATAGATTTCAGCATAGTTTATTTGTTTGCAATTTGAACCAGTGGCCTAGTAAAACATTGTCAAACTATTGTCAGTTCTTTTGGTTAGAATGGGAGCGATGCCTCTCCACACTGTGAGGAATGACACAATCTTTACAAACTGCTGCTTTTTGTCACACAGGGGGGTGGTAGAATGTAATAGGTTCTTATTGTGGGTTTTTTATTTCGATTATTCATAGTTGTCTGTTGGCGGCTGAGTTAGTGTGCAGCATCGTGGTTTGTTTTTGTTTCGATTTCCAGTGCGAATCGGTTTGTTTACAGTGCGAAACGTCTGGTGCGAATGGGCTGCCAGTGCGAATGGTCTGATACCCGGTGTAGCCTATACCCGTTTCCTCTCAACAGGGAACTCTGATGGGGGAGCCGCATTGCTGCATGTATAAAAGCTGTGACAACTGGGAGCCGGATTGGTTAAGGAAACAGATTGACTTGTAATTGCATTCATCTCTACACGATTCCCCCTACACAATGCAAGCTACACTGGTACTCTAAGTCTAACCTGTCACTCTGCCAATCACTGCGCAGTTGAAGGAAATGCTCTGATTGTCGTATATCCCCGTCAACCGAAATGTTTCATAATAGATATATGCAACATTAGAAACTTTTGTCGTCTGGACTGAAGGAGCCAACCAAGCTTTTCGGATTTCCCAGAGTCGCCGATCGGTAATGTTGATTCGTCAGTGGTGCACTCGATGAGTACTGGACGTCAACTCTTACACGTAAGCAACTTGCAGAACAATATAAAATGGCCACAACTCGTTTAGATTAATGTCTTGCAAGCCCTAAGATACAGTCTTAGACTAGAGTTTTAGTTCTACAAAGTGTGAAGAAAAAGAACGACTTTCAACATCACTTACATAGAAAGATTTCACAAAATAAGTCAGTGCACACTTACAAGATAGTCTTCCCGAAATAATAATGTCCTGCAGGACACTTGTTTATCAAAAAGCTTATCTCTCGGATTGCTAAAATGTACCGGGAGACTTTTGTTTGAATATAGATGAATCATATCAAAAAGAATAACTATGAAATACTTCGTGTTATTAGTCATATGTTGTGATTAGTGGTATCTCTTGATAAAAGTACAAAATAATACGTAATAAAGTGTAATGCAACTTGAAATATGAGTTACCTGCAGATAAATTTCCATAGCGGAAGTAGTCCCCTTTACGTACCTCCACCACTGAAGAGCTGCTGCCATGGAAACGTTTGCTGTTGAAATAGGTCGTGCAAATCCCTACGCCACTAACACATGCAAAAATTCGTTGTTTTCATTGAAATTATTCAACTAGACAGGTACTATAAACATATTTCATCTATGAAATACTCCTTTATGCAATTTCATGAGTATTTTCTCTGAGATATAAATGAATCCCGGTGTTATGTTCTCTGTGAGTCTGGAGTAAGGGCGCTGTTCGGTGTAAACAACAACCATCACATCGGCAGCATGCACAAGACCATGGATTAAGTGATTGGGTGGTTTAATTCCGATTGGAAATAGTAAAACATCTCTGTAAGAGATGGCGGAAGCAAAATACGACTTACTCCTCGTTCCAACTAAAACAGACAAGAAAATCTACAACCAACCATGGTAAGAAGACCTTTTTCTTCTGTCAGCTGTGCCTGTGTGGCCCAGGGTTTCATCAACCGTTTCACTGTGGTATCCACTATCATGGTTATAAAAATGCTCCAAAAGTCCAATGTTATTTTTCTTTTACAGTGAGAAGTGTATGGGCCTAAAAATTAGCGATAATAGTTCACCATGGCCTAAACCCGCGCAAATTTCATTATCATGTAGATATTTGCACAAGACAAGAATATAGTTTGTCAAGTACTCACTAATTTAGTAATTATAGCCTAGAATAGATCTAGATTATCTAGATCTAGATCTACATCTATTAAGTATTATGTAATAGTGGTAGATTTGTCTAAATCTAGAACCAATGATAGACAACAATCAATTTAGAAACACTAGAAGTGGTGGCGTGTACCATCGGCATCTCTGACCCAATTTATTGATTTATTCCATAAAATATAAAACATATCACAATAATCATATGATCATGATGTACATGGACCGGGATGTGTGTCCTCAACTGACTAAGTTCTCAAATGACCGGTGTTCTTCGGTCAGACAATTAACACCAAACTGAGAGTGATACATCTGGAAAGGCTGGGTTCCGCTGCCTCTGCGTGAGAGAAAAACAGTAAACCCTACCCCGAACCTTAATCCTATCAGTATCCCTAACCCTGTCCTTATCCCTAACCCTAAACCTAGCTTCAGGATGAGACAACTGACTAAACTTTTCGCACTTGTCTTGCCCCAATGCAAGATGAATTTATTTAAGCTTAATTTGATTGCTGATAAGTATTGTATAATAAATCGTGATTTATTAGGTTAAATAGACATAGCTTTGACAAAAAAATATGTATTATTTTGAGTAAACAGTTTAAGATTATTTTTAGAAACAATTTTATACTTCAAGTTGGTCACATGAGGTGCCGATGGTAAAGGCTATTCCTTGAATTATAGTGTAATGGTTGGGTTATGTTTGTTCCACCTTTGGAAGACCACATAGATTGTTCCAGTGTCTAGATAAGCTACCCTGTGAGTATTTCACTCTCAGGTCTATTCGTTTTCTGAATAAGCTGGGTGATCCAGTAACCCTAATCACATTAAAAATAACAAGAGGAACTTCAATAGAACTTCCATATAAATACAGTTAATATATCACAGGGAGAGCAGTTCTCTGCTCTATAAGGTTATAGGTGTAGGAAAAGTTCTGCTTTTAAGAGTTCCATAGACCAGTAAAGATATACTAGAGAGGGAAATAGAACAAGGTTTCTTCAGAATATGGCGCAGCAGGCATCACAGGGTCAGGCTCTACTTAGTCTGACCTTGAAATGGGGATCATAATTGGGTTTTTTAAAAAGCACGGTATATCTTAAAGCTGTCTCATCCTTCACTATTGTAATATCATCTAATTTATCATTTGTGCTTTTACTGATGTTTTTATTTATTATTACCTAGATGTATTCGTTTCTATACACAGGTACAAGGAACGATTGAGAACGAAGTACATAAAGTCTCTAAAACCAACTGATACTTCTCAATTTGTACAAGGAAAAAACTGGAGTTTTGTCAAGGATGGATTAGACGACTTCCGAGATGGTTTACCGCCACCGGTGGAAGGTGGCATTGTTATTCAGGTATGTATCGCTCAAATAAAATTTTAAAAAAAGAAGACAAACATCATAGTCATTACTGTGACAATGCTTGGTACTGGCAATAGAATTTTGGTGTACTGGCGCCGTTCCACCAAACCGATAATTACCAGATGCAGAGACATTCTCTGTATGACACACAAAGAGCGACACACTCTGTCGTGAAGACCCACCTATGAGCTTGTTGGAGCAAACTTCCTGACTGCACGTGGTCACAATTATCCATAAAAGTAATTTACTCTTGTTGAAAGTTATTAGGGTGTTGTATCCTTTGAATTTAGATCGATTGGCGACCCTTCCTGTTTAGTTCTAGCTCACCTAGTATTAGATTATCTACTAGAGTTAAGGGCATGTTCCACCGAGCCACCAATATTCAACACTGCCGAGTGTGTGCCAAATATGCTGTGAGTGCACAGCTCACTAGCCCCGTCGCAGCCGGCTGGTAAATGGCCATTAACCGGCGAAACCTAATTTATCAGGGCTTGTTGGTTTATATCTGTGTGTCCGCCACTGGTAGGTGTGTACCAGCTCCACTGTGGCGGCTATGCAGTGCTGTTTTTATGCCATATCGCCGGCCCGGTGGAACACGCCCTTCATGGAGGGCGTGTTCTACTAGCATATGTTTAGGATTCGAAATTTACTCCCCCCCCCCCCCCCCAAAAAAGAATAGTTGCCAATTTCACTTATAATTGCTACTCTTATATCTAATATAGGGGTCAAAAGGTCTGGCTCCAAACATACAGGGCAGCAGTGATAATGTTTCGTCAGTAAAGCAACCAGCTGCAAGGGGCCGCTTCAACAAACACCAGGTCTGCTTCTCGCGTGTGACACCACAACAGCAACAGCGGCGTGAACACATAGAAGAAATAGAATATGGTTTGATGCAGCATCCACTGGCCCTTTACCCCCACCTAGAAGAGTGCATGCCTCCAGATGTAAGTATCTCATGTGAGCTTCCATTGCTAAATGCTACCTACAGTGAGGTATCTCATATCACGATTTACTATACAGAACGTTTCGAATCTTTTATCCTACCTAATTAAAAACGCCATAGGCTTTACTTTCCAATGCTGAAAAAAAAATGTGGAAACGGGTAGGATAAAATCTAGACGCCACACGTTTGAGTTTGAGTTTATTTATGTGACTCATTTTGTTGGCTCCATAATGTCACTTGCCTTTGACATAAATAAACTCGGACTCAAGCTCGTGACGTCTCTTGATAATATCATACATTAGATGATATTCTTTAGTGACATAAACGTCCCATTATCTAGATGGTAGTTCTAACAACCTCATCAGAACAAGGAGAAAAGATGTGTCAGAATTCTCTGTGGGCGATGGGATAATTATGCCTAATACATATATATTCTACAATAGGTGTTTGAAGACGTCGTTGACATTTTGGACCCTGAGATGAATCTTGGCTCGGAGGATGAAGACGAAGAATATTACGAGGATGAGGCCCCGTCTGAGTCTGAAGTTACTGTCAGTCAGCAGCCACAGGATAACGAAAATACAGAAGAAAACCCCGAGTAAGTAAACATTTCCCATATATCTAAAAGACATGGATTTGATCATACATAAATTGATTTGGACAATTAGTATTTAAGACATATTTTTGTCATAAAATTTATCAACAAAAAATTGATGAAAATGTGTAACTAAGACTAGATTTTCATAGAAAGCCCAAATCATTTTGTATTTGGTAGAGTAGCTCCATTCATTGTGGAGCTAATCAAGCTACTAGTCATAACAGAAGTATCCTCTTCCTATCGTGTTTGTAGCAATTAAACTTAGAGCTCTATTATGAGATGAATAGATAGTAAGGAAAGTCAAGTCCAATCAAAGTGTTCCCACTACCATAACAGTTTATTTTTATTGGTAAGTCATACACTAATCAATCTTTTTGCCATAAACATTGGCCATATTGTATTCCAGCATAGAGAAACCACTCAATAAAAAGTTAAGCGCACTGCAGCGTCTTTTACCTGCAGTAAAGTTAATGAAGTCAAGAAAATCCGCTGCAACGGCCAGACAAATTTTACAATTAAAGGAGCCAGAACCAATAGGGCAAGTCGTGAACGAATTACCAGCTTGGGAATTTTCATATTACGCCACACATCTTCATTGCTTGCCTTGATATATTTGTCCAATGAAGCATGTCGACATTTGCGACTTGTTGCCTGATAATTTTTTTTTCTTATTGTTATTACTTATCATTCAATAGTTCGTTGCACACAGGACAGCAGACGAAAATGTTGCTGTTGACAACTTCGAAGTGTTTTCCACTTTTAGTTACATCTCAGGTTGTTGTCCAGCAATTTTTAGCAGACTCCTGTGTACGACGAAAGTCTAAGTGTTGTTTGTTTTGTTTTTATTCTTTATTAGGAAATACATCTATATTTCATACTTTAGGTCAATATTTTCAGTCTGTCATAGATATCCAAATCAGGATCGTCGATATGTCAAGAGCCGCCCTTCTATGAGACGGTCGTAGTGTACCCTGTGCATATCTTTACATACTATTTCATATCCAATTGTTATTTAAACAAAACACCTTTCTCTTTAATTCTTACGGTTCAATTCATATTCATATAGGTTTTTCAGTGCTTAGATAAGGAATATAGATTTTTGAAATATCAATAAACTTATAGGCATTAGCAAAGTTCGATTTATGTGGTCATAATAGACATCTAAGCCCGATGGATTTACTGTGAAGTATGTGGAATGATGAAAGGGGTGGAATCATCTTTTACTGTTGTATTTAAAATTTCCATTATTTGATTTACAATGTGTGTGAGATTTTTCCATGAAGTGACCTGCATTGTGCGATGTAATTCATTGTAGAGCAAATTGTGAGTGAAATGATCACTGTTTGAGGTTTTGCAAATCAAGAATACTATAGCATGTAAATTGTTCATTGCTGTTGGAATGAACATGTAATTTACATCAGTGCGGTGATATTTCAAAATCTTTGATTTGGTTTTTTTAAGTTGTATTTGAAAAGTGTTTGTCAACAACGTTTCTTGAATTATAATCAGTTCTGCATACGACACGACACCATTTGATAGGATTGATAACGTCGTTTGTGTGATGTCAATTTCCATTCATTGGATACAGTTGTAAAAAATGTGAACGAAGGATGCGATTTGTGACTTAAATTGATATTAGTTCTATCAGATATTCCCTTATATTGAAGAATAAAGCAAGGTTCAATCATGCTTATGAATTATATATATTCATAGAAATCTATAGTTGAGTTATCGTGAACATATTGCGGCACACAATCTTGTAATGAATTCCTCGCATGTAATCAGATAATCATCCAGGCATAATATTCATAAGTCTTGTATCCTTGGTATGATGTCATGAATGTCATTGAAAAAAACTCTGTTCAAATTGTTTCATTTATGTTCAGTAATAGTTAGTATAATAACTTTATTTTATAAATCTTCAGAGATGAAAAACCGGTTCGGAACCCTTATCGATGGATACCCAGGAAAGATGAGAAAGAAAATGAAAAGAAAGACAAGAAAAAGAATGATCGCCGAACGAGTTCTCCTTCACAAGTATAACAAATCTTCGTGTTATTATTTTTTAATCTTCCCCGTAACTAGCTTCAATGATAACATCACTGTGAACATGTTAGTCACTAAGATAATATACAAACAGAAATTTGATATATAGCCCTTTGGTTTAAGGAAATTAAAGTAAATCACAATATCCATATTCTTACTAATTTGATTTTGATTTATGATTGTTTCCTGTTTTTATAACGATCCATATAAACAAGATAAGTTTACAACAGATGCATGTATCTTTAACCACCTCTGTATCCTGATGAAATATTTGTTAAGTAAAGGGATATACCCCATATTAACTTTTTGTTCTTGCATTTTTAAGGATGAACACATAAAGAAAGTGACCAAGGAGTTTTGTGATTGGGTCTCAAGTCTCGGTGGTGAGAGTAATAATATAGAAGAGTCTACTATAACAAGCCTGTTCGCCAGTGGGTATGAGACCAAACCCGCGCTGTCCGTTCCCATACATGTGGTGGAGCTTACTAACGTACCCCTGGAACTGCGCAACTCCGCCAACGTCCCACCACCACAGGAGGAAGAGAATGCAACCATCACTAAACAGACCATCAAGAAAAAAGATTGGGTAAGTTTTTATTGTGTTTTCATATCTAGTGTTCATGAACAAATTGCTATGCTCCATAGTCTACATTGCATTGGAAGAACGATGTAAATTGAAAAGCAATAATTACATCTTAAATTTTGTTAAAGGGAATGTAGGTATTTGTGGCACGACCCAGTTAAATGGAAATCATTCTCAAATATACACTAGCAAGTGTCTCTTTATGTTTTGAATGGGTCGTGGGAGAGGGGTAAACTACTGTAAAGAATTAAATCGCTGCGATCCATGGTTAAAAAAAAAACAACAGTGAACTGGAATTGTGTAAAATTGATTTTAGATATTATCATTTCAGATTTCATTGAAAGAAATGTATTTGAAACTAAATTTGTTTCAGATTTCTTTGAAAGATAATTATCAAAAACCCCTGTTGTCTATAATTACTATATTTTTGTCCATATGAATGATAGATTATCAAATTAAGGAACAATTTAAGAGGTGAACATATTCAGTTCTTATATATAGATTACCAGTAAGTTATATTTCCGACGCACTATTTTGGCTCAAGTTTTATTTTCGTCATTTGAGGAACATCGATGTTTCATTGGAGAATTTTACTGTTTCTCTGTACTGATAGATTGGAATACTGTTTTGTGAATTTAGACTCCCCAGAGAAGAAACTCGCTTCCTAATATCCCTTCACGTCAGGTAGTCAACATATGGTTCAATCATTTTATGACGCATGAAGAAAAGCTTCCCTTATGGTTTATATTTGTATCTTTCTATATGACATACTATCAGAATATGCAAGACACACTACCGTGCCAAAAATCTTTTCACAACTCCTTTTTTCTGTTTAAACAAATTCTACACAAAAAAATGTTTTTACATAACACAGTTTGGAATTGTCTTTTGTCGTACGGTTTTGATCTCTCAAGATTTGCTTCACCCTTCTCTTCAGGTTGAATCACAGTAATGGTGTTTGGATGTGCCAACAAAAAACAGATATTATCTTGCCATGAATTTATTTGAAATCTTTTCACATATACATCACTATATGATGATAAAGTGATATCTTTTTTATGCTCCTTATCTGAAAAGGAGTGACTTGTAGACAGATATATGGTTTCAACCATGACGAAAATCTATACTGAGATAGTTACATGGCCCATATATAAGATGGTAATAGTGTAGTAAATCTACTGAAGACATACACAGTAATGACTTGTTTTGTGTACGAATAGCCGCAGTAGTTAACGCGTAGTAATATCCGACAGATAGCGAGGATATCACGTATCAGTTACGAGGAAATTGTGATCGTTATTGTATTTATTACCCACCTACACAATTAATAACAAGAATGGACCATGTATCATCATATATGATGACCACACATTCGATAAGGCCACAGCACTTGTCATGTTTTTAGCATGCAAAATGATTTATGACTGATTTCTGATGGGAAATTGAGATCATTATGACTGATTATGAATGATTAATATTGAATGGACATTCAAAAAACTTATTTTGAAGTACATACTAATTTGACCTGATTATAGATGGGACTCTTTTTCGCCGGAATCTCCGGTTAGTGAATTCTAGGCGCTCTATACATTTCCTATGGACACTCCATGATAGGTGGGTAATAAAGGCGGATCTATGGCTTGTAAAACGAATTATCGTGACTGCTGTGTATGACATATCTTTCATTTTCCTACCATTAAATTTCAAACTCAGACAACCACATTTCCCCGCATTTTTGTCAATTACACTTTTCACCTCACATCTCTTATTAAACATCTCACCTTTACTTTCTTCAGACTCTACTTTCAAACTTGACAAACCTTTACACAATTATAATTAAATGCTACCTCACCATTTACACATTGTAAGAAGATAAGACAATCAAATATATTAGAGTGGGTATTGTGGAAGAGCTTAATCACTGCATTATCGAATCATACTCAATAGACAAAAAATATACATTCATAATATACATATTTATTTGCAAAAATTGTAATCGAAATTCAGTGCAAAAGTTATCATTTCACACCTTTTGAACATGCTTTACACGATGCATAACCTATAGGGTAATTGATAGTGACATCTAACATTTAAAGCTGAACAAAATGCTCCGTCCAAGAGAAACACCATGCACACATACTGGGGAACGTCTTCTGATAAAGTTTCAATTTCACAGCAGGAACTAGTGCAGTGAATGAATTATACGCATTGAAATCATTGTATCTCTAGTGAAGCATATGGGTCACAGGGAGTTCCGGTCTCCGGGCATATCCTTTGTTCTACTCGGAAGCCAAGCAGCACCAAGGATCTGCCAGGAGAGTGGGGAAGTTCCAGAATGAAGATGGTGACATTAGTCACCATTAGTGTTTCGTTTGATGTCTGGAACAAGATGGCTAAGTGCCCTTTATTAGTTTGACATTTTGTCTGATGGGACCTCTGTAATTTCAGACGTATTCCGGATCCTACGAGCCTAGCTGGATGAAGTTCAAGTATGGTGCATGGTACTTGAGTCCAAAATCGTGGAAAAGACGAACTGCTGAGGAGCCCTTGCGGGACCCAAAAGAAATCAAGAATCAAGAAATGTCTGAAGCAAAGAAAAACAGTGCTGCATTGGTATGTTTAATAAGCATCTCCTACAACCACCAGGACAACAAATATTTCAGCAAAATTACCAAAGTGATGATGCAGTTGTAATTTCACAATCGAGAGTTATACTCTATCCTCGGGTCTGAGGGTATCTTCATGGTCATTGGGATATGTTTATGAAATATCGACATATATGCTGTCAGAACAGAATGTGCACACGTAAAGTATTTATGGAAATTATTCGTCCTTAACATTAAATAGTGCAAAGGTAATTTTCCTACCCTCTCCCCGCCCCACCACACCTCTAAATCATAATGCGCACCACTCCTTCCCATAGTAAGACATGATAACCTTTAGTGAGTCAGCTGGCCACAAGACAAATATACTTTAGATGAGACGTGACTTTCAAAAGTACCTGTTGCTAAAAAGAGAAATCACGAGACAAATATGGCGATTCCCCAATCCAAATAGTGCCTTGAATTGATTACTCAGATGTCTGTACCGTGTCTGCTTGGCCCATACCTAACGTGTGTCCATATTTGTTTGTCACAGGATGGTGAACTGGCACCCATGCATGGGGCAAAGGCCTTCATGGATTTCATTGACAAGAAAGTAACACGTCGCCCGGAGGTAAGCAACAATCTTCACTCGTCGTGGTCCTTCTATCCATAATGCAGATCCCAACATTATTGAGAAAAGAAACATTGCTAAAATTATTCTTGTCGCCATAATTTTGTAATAAGTGCTTTTTACTTAGGCTGTTTCGCGAACACCTATGATTAATTATGTTAAAGATAACTAGGTAGTGTTAATGCAGTCCCATTTCGCTTCCTCGTATTATTTCATTCATCACCTGATGAAGGCTATCTACAGCCGAAACGTAGTGTCATATAAGTTACTGTATGTACAACTAAGTATTCAGATAAATCTCTAATATATAGAACTAAAAAGAAAATTACTGATGTTGGTTTTGTGAATAACTTTCTCTATAAATAAATTTTATTAAATGTTTGTTTAGACATCATTTGAAATATTACTTTCATTTTTTGGACTATATGTCAATAAGGTATGATTTTACTTTCAGTTTTTGGATAGAGTAGCAGAGATTCAGGAGCAAACAGCGAAGGAGGAGCAGGCAAAGTTAGCTGCCGAATTAGCAAAACAGAAGAAACAAAATGAGCGTAAAGTGGCTGTAGCCTCAGCCAAGTGAGAAAGGAGTCCACCGTAAAAGCAAGACTCATGCTGGCTATTAGTCATTGCAATTTTCTCCTTATACTTTTCAATCTATGATCATCGTTCCACAAATCTATATCAGATATATTTATTATCAGGTGTGGTTATCAGGCAAGTGTTCAGCAGCACTGTCTCCAAAATTTTAAAAGATATTAGACTGATAAGGAATGGGTATTTTTATGTACACATATGCATCATTTTATGTACAATATCAGTTTTAGCCTGGATTACTTTATGGATTAATATTGTGGTGACATCAGATTTATGTAAATATCGGTTGTAGAGATATCTATAATGTGTTTATAGCACGGTATCGCACTTCCACTGTAAACATGTAAATGTTATAAGAATACTGTGATAAAAGGTCTGAAGGGGGGAAATATATATATACTGGAACTATTTGTGGTCCTAAGAAATCAATAATATGTGTATTTCAAGTACGGTTTTCAAATAAGCGTGTAATTCATGGAAGCAGAATTTTTTTTAGAAATAAAGTCGACTCAAGCACATAATACCTGTTGCATTTTCTTCAAACATACTACCCTGCAAGAAGGTAAAGTTTGTGAATACATCATGAAAAACATTTACAGATTGCCAAAAGGGGGTCTTCCATTGGGCTGACTGTACGACAACAAAAGAGCATCGTACGTTCACCGTTTGTTAGACGATTCTAGTAATCGGTGTAGTGGAACAAGCCGGGTTTGTACAGAGCTTGAAAAAGCCTGGAATTATGCTTTTGGGTTTTCCAGACTTGGAAAAGCCTCAAATTCTCACAGAGAGCCTGGAAGAGCCTGCAAAATTTAGTTTTTCATAAAAACAATTTTTTTATTCTATGAAATTCTTGTCATTATTAGCTTTCCTTAACTACAGTCCCTGACTGCCTAGGAAATTTCAATGACTTGGGATTTTTGGAACTATTTAATCTATGTATAACAAATTGCTAATAATATAGCATGGATTTGACTATGTGTCTTCATATTTAAAAGTGGCAAAATAACAAAACAAATATTGAAGATACCTATCCCAAACCACTGAAATTCCACAGGTATTAAGAAAGATATAGACAATTTTAACTAAATTTGGTGATGAATCAGACATGGTTTTAAAAACATAGACCAGATGTGCCTGAGAACAAAAATATTAACGCCTGGCAAAAGCCTGGAATTTTATTGGGCTGTCTATGTACGAACCCTGAATAGGCCACGTAGGCACATAAAGCACAATAAATTAGCTTTAGTCAGGTGCCTTAAAACGTCGCACGCACCGCCGCCGTGCAACGCTGGCCCTTGATCTGGACTGTGACTTTGAACACTATAAGCATGTATGGTAGACGTTCGACGGCGTCGGATTCGCAGCCAGCCTGGGGGAAGACCCCGTTAATACGATCGGGTGAAAACTCCATTTAAAAGAATATAAGCTCCGGGTGAGCATCGTTTGCACGTAAAGGTCCTTTAGAGGATATATTTGTAGACAAGGCATGACGATGGAATCGTCATGATGTTTACAGTAAACAATGGACTCCTGTGAATACATCTAAGTTAAAAATCGGGGGTCACTGCGCTAGCGCTCGTGTATTATTACGCGTCGATCTTTCATGTTTACAGCCGCCTGTCGACAAACCCATTGACCATTGTCTGTCATTTAAAGAGTATATATTTCAGTATTACGAACACGTCAAGGCATATAATACTAAAACACATTTAGCAAACTTAAAAACGTTTAATATTAGTGGTATTCCACGTACAATAAATCTATCACACTGTTTCAATCAACTCATGTGCAACATGATTTGAAAGCATCGAAGACATTAATAAAATTTAATGATGTCTACCTGGTATCTCCTAAATAATAAGGTAGACAGGAATATGTACTTCTACAACTTCAGTAAAAGTTCTACATCTACAGCAATCGCTGGGAGATGGTTCATCTGAAATTCACATGCTTTATTCAAGTCAACTGAATGAGACATGTACAGGTAGCACACTTGACAGTTATTGACCTGCAAGTATATCTCTCCTTACAATATGATTTAATAATCACATACAAAAAAACTCGGAAAATTGTTCTGCGTGCGCCACATTTGTTTCTCTTTGAGACTAGACTTTTATTTTGTATTCAATGAATATGCGAAATATTTCTCACATTAAATGAGTTTGTAGTGCAAGCTACATATAGCAGGCACACTACATTTGCAGAAGCTCAATATATGGCACATGTTTCTACACACCAACCTTTATTGAGTGTTTATAGACAAAATTGACCACGACGAGTCCGATTTAGAATATTTAAATCGTTTAAGAATAGACGTTAGTGGACAAAGTTGAAGACTGACATAACAACAACCACAAAGGATTCTACCGAAATTGGATCGGGGGCAGTCCTTTGCCTTGTACATCAATTAACACTTATTAAATATCTTGTGAATTTGATGACTTTATGATGATTATTTACAAATGTATTTTTCCAGAGGATGGAAGGTCAATGAAATCAAAATGACAATTGCATTGTAACTTAAAAGTGTCTTATAATTATATACAGCAAAAACTGCTTAAGGTATACAGAGCTGCCAATCCATGCATTTGCAATGCATGATATTATGCGATTCGTAACAGAAACACGTATTAGGAAGCTAATGCTCAGGAGGTGTCACGGGTACATTATCATCTTCTCTACAATCCAATCACGTGAATAACGATTTGGAATCAAAAGATTATCATTTCAACAATTGGCTACGTATTTATTCGGTAGCACAAGTATCGTGGTCGGTGGGCCTGAGTATTACCTCATCTGAACGTGGTATGAAACACTCTAAACAAGGTAAAACATGTCTTAGACAATAGTTTTTTCCCTTTGATTGGACAGCTACTGTCGGAAGTGGAAAAAAACAACCCTAAAACGGTTCACAACGGATCCACCTCAAAGTAAAGAATGCTGACAAAATATGAACATTCAAACATCAAATTAGTATGTCAGAGATTGACAAATGCTTTAACAAATGCTGATACAGTGTGAAGGCGTGGTATTAGAAACAGATGTTTTAATACAGCCTATATTCTTGCACGTCTAGTTAGTTTTTGACAGATTCATCATATATGATATCTGGTTTGTTAAAATCGAAACAAAGGAAACATAATTTCTCACTATCACAACATTGTCTTCCATATGAAGTCTAAAAACAGTCTTAATACTGTATGGTTGCAACAACTCAGTAATTTGCAGGTGAAAACACTAAAAAGAAAAATAAGATAACTCAAACAACACGTCCTGGAACCAGTTTGGTTTGCTTGACGTGGTTAAAAAATACTAGTGCTTGTAGATAGAACACGGGGAATTGTGTATCAGGCAAGATTATGAACATGATTATTTATAACAAGGCAACACATAAACGGAAGCACACGTTCATAATCATTATATATTTCTCATCACTTATTGGATGGATAAGGTAATATTGAAAACTCTTTGTCAACTTCTGCACGTCTGTAACAATGCTCAATAAAAATCTATATATGTTTGTACACAATGTCCAGAGGCAATTCAGCCATTATCTATCATAGCAAAACGAAGGTATGTGAAATCGTGCACTGCATGATCCATTGTATGGAGGGTATTTCGGTACATATCACACTTTTGTTTCATCGGCCATTGTATCCGAATTTGGTCCAAACCGTTTTGAGTATGCAAATAGTGACACACAATCTCAGTGGTTTAAGTCAGGCCTAATTTCCCTAATCAACCATTATCATTTGGACTTCTATCCCAGCGGTTGTTTTGGCGATGGAATTAAGTCAAGTTCTGTTGTTCCTAATCGGATAAGATGTGTAATTGTGAAGTCACTATACACAAACGCGACCATCGGCGCATTGTTGAATACAAAATTGACTGAAATAAATATTTACAATTCATGCATAATCGAGTCGTTGTAGGTGACCAGGACCAGGAATATCCGTGAGCTGTGCCTCTATGTTCGCAGACCAGCTACTCTCAAGTTTCCTATCTCCTGAATATCCCTTCATTACACATTAAAAATATCAATCTCTTATGCATACCCATAGTTTGATATCTAGTAGGTAAACCTTTATTAAATACTAATTATTTAGGTTCTCTTTTCGTGTGCTTGGAGGGGACTACTGCGTATCCAAATCTCATGGAAATAAGCTATCAAATGAGATATACAATCCCCATGCCGACACGATACCTGATAGGGTATGAAGGGTATCTCTTCAGCTTTCGGGTGCCACATGACCAATGAGATAGATGTTGTCGTAGAGGTGGCCGGCGAAGTCGTCGTTGATGCCCTCCACTGCCCGCCGCGTGTTCCGGATGAACTCCCGCTTGGACATTTTGTTCTTGATATGCGGACTACTCAAGTCTACAGACAGCATGATGAGTGAGAAGCACACCACGTACACCGTATCTGAAAGTGTCACCGGGCACATGTATACATTAGGAATAATTGTAAATATAGATAAGGTGAGTATTTGTATGTGATGTAGCTACTTTTACATTAAATCAATTTAGGTACACTGATACTATCTCGTGGACAGTCAACACAGTAAAGATTAAGAAGGAAACTGATGAGTGTTTGGTCTGTTTCCTCGTTCGCCATCGAGTTTGGAGTGCTCAGTAATATGAACGAGGCAATAGCCGAGTGAATATTCTGAAGCACACCATGGTGAACAGGGACTAAGACCAAGCACGAATATGTTTCTGATTTGATCTTAGCCTGGAAATATTCATCTCTTAATCACCCGTTGAGAACGAGTTACCGTTCTCGCAAGCCTGTTGAGAACGAGTTCGTAGTGCTAAGCCTATGGACGTTTATACCAGGCTAAGATAAAAGAGCAGAATTATAATCCGCTTCATATTACGGCTACAATACATAGACCATATTGTTCCTTAATTTCTTGTTTTCTGCAGGTTTTGGTAAGACTTTCTATTATGGAGCAATTTAAAGTAATAAATCATCTCATTATTGTAAAATTGTTAGATATGGGTATGCAAATTTCGCTATAGTCGTTATCAGTTTGTTTGTGGTCGATTGATAAAGCCACGACCATACCACAACAAATAAATCTATGAAAAATAGAAGAGCTCACAAGAACCACAGTTTAGGAAGGATAAATAAAGTAAATCGGCCTTCGTTCTCAATATGAAATAAAATTCCCACACTGGTGATTTGACTGACCTTTGGATAGTCCAAGTTGTGGGTTACAGGCACAGAAGCGCTCTGAGAATTTCTCGACAAGCGTGTGCAGGTAGCTGCCCCTCTCATTCGGGGGTCGCGTTTCGTTGAAAAATTTCCGTAGAGCATTGGGTAGAAACTGGTTTTCAAAGTTTTGCAGCTTAACAAATTCATCAAGGACGTCTCGTCTGAAGGAAAAACGTTTTTAATGTAGTTGCACCTCTTTTCTTGAACTTTCACTATATCAAGCTTAAACAAACTGAACCTCAACTTTCTGCTTTATTATATATCGTGCGAATGATTAACTCTTATGTATTACATTTCCTTAACAATCATATCTACATCCATAACATTAACAAACAAAAACTATTCAAAATATTTGTGAAGTTAGTACAATATGCTATGCGAGGTTCGAGAGACTTTCAACCACTGACTTTGTTAACATATTGTTGCTTATTGTTTTATTTCCTTTTGTGGATGAAATTGAATAAACACACGGTCATTAAAATCATTAGATTCGCAATACTATTTTATAGGTCTGTAAAGGCCTAACACCAAATGAAAACTTCACATTGACAGTTTTTAAAATCCTACACTTGGTTTGCATGCTCCATCATCTAAAATGGAAATGATTCTATGTAAAACATGTGTTACTTGGTACAGTACCTTTGGTCCAACAGGTGTTGTTTCTGTCGCCAATCTATGTGGGGAGAGCCGTGTAGATACTGTGCAATCTCCTCAGGTTCGTCATCGACCAGGTTGTTCCTTAATATGTAATCTAACCCCTGCAATGTGTAGACATTCATGTACCGTACATTCTGTCTCTGTGTATGCGTGTTTAGTCGGAGTTTAGGCAGATAGAATGAAAATTGAATACGCTACTTTATCTCACCCTGGTACTTTTTTCCCATAGACGTAACATTGGAAACTCGTATCGCCCGTTGAGTATCTAGAAAAAATACTTAATGGTGGACTCAACAGCGCATTGTTAATCATCCTCACATTCAGGATCAGGTGCGCTAACATTGACCCCCTCCCCAAGCATTACCTGCGCAGATGCAATAGATGCGCAGGCTTTCAGCTTGTCATGCAGTCAGCTTGGTGGAAGACCCCCTTAAAAAGTCAGTGTAAATATATCGTATCATAGCAAAAGATGCTAACTCTCTCCCCTTTCTTTGTTGTGTCACACCCTACCTTCTCTAAATGCCAAAACCCAGAATTATAAAAAACCTTTCGAGAATAAATTTTCAAACAATGCCACAAAGATTACAGTTTAATAGTTCAAACTAATTTTCAATCATAGAAATTGCAATATGACAAAGAACTCGTGACACTGCATAAGTTCAAAATACTGGTCTGAATATTGTCAGTTGGTGTGCCATAATTAACAACACCACAATCAACACTGATCGTTCTTTCAATCACAAAATTCTTCTATCGGTAATCTAGCTATGACCTATCACCACAGACCAGTCCTTATCGGTAGTATTATCTGTTCGGTATGCCAGCCTCGTAGGCTCTACGTGAATTGACGCTAGCGGGAAAGGGAAAGTGTGTGTGAGTAAACAGGAATGTGTAAACAGGAATGGCCACAACTGATATCACTGAATAGCAAGCCTCCCACCCCCAACATCTGTTACCGTTTGTATGTAACTACAACTACAAGAATAGCTGAAGAACGTGGCCATGTTGACAAAATAGAGATAAAACACTTCATTATCTTCATTTTCACTTTTTTTTTTCCAATTCGCGAAGACTTGCTGACTTGTCCTTATACCTTAAGAACTCTACCCAAACCTACAATATAAAGGACTACCATGCTCTCATGTAGTGTGGCTAGGTGTTGAGTTCACATTAGACAAATACTAGCTGGCATTGATTTTGATCAGGTCTGTGATGGTTACTTTGACAGCAGTGCACCTTCAACTATGCCCATGTATATATATTCTGTATTGAGGTAGTCACGTTTCTTACCGAGTCTGCATCTGCGTTGAAAGTTAGTTGAGCCTCGTCCAGTTGCATGTAAAGCTTTTTGAAGGAGAAGCCATTCTCGTGGCGTCGTCGGTAGGCACTTACGTGACCCCACTGACTGCGGGCAAGACTGAAATAACAAAAAAGTGATAACTTAATGGGACACAATGTATTTAGTTCTATTTCCAAAAGGATCCAACCTCAAACTTATCAGGAACGGCTAGTGTGAATGGAAGAAAAAAATCCATTCAAGGTTGTTGGTTGTTGAACAAGTATTATTTCCACGTTTCCTTTTAAACGATTCATCTAAAGCACAGTTGTGGTTCTTATCATTATGGTGTAATGATTAAAATAGAGTACCCGGGGTTTAAGCTCAGGCAGTACTAAAAATGAAATAATAAACTACTAAAAAAATATTTTTCACTCCTGTGAAAGACGTTGGACAACCGGACGTCCCCACCAGGGTTTAAAACAGGGAGCCACGCTCTTTTGGGCAGAGAAAGAATTTTCCACCAAAATAAACTGTTCAGTTTCTTACGCTATCAACTGGGATCTGCCCATGTAAAATAGATAAGTAATCCAGGAACGTACGCGTGCCAGAGCATCTCATCGTTGGCCAAGTCGGTCCAGACACAGGAAGCTAGACAGAGGTCGGTGGCGTTGAGGTTGGAGAGGACGTGCAGGCCCAGTTCTGGGGGCAAAGAGGTCAGATCTCGACCATCGCCGACGTCGGGGTCGGCGAGGCCTCCCTCCGCCCCGCCATCCTGCTGGCTCCGAGAAGCGGCTTGTCGTTCGAGTTCCTGCACCCGCCGGAGGATCTGACCCATTCCTTGCAGGTGGACTGGGAGAACCTCGTAGGACCTGGAGAGTGCCAGCAGGAGATGGAGAGGAGACCGTTTCACTGAGATGGGGAATTAGCGCCACTCGTCTGAAGGACCTTCCAACTTGTTATTTACGCCCACGCCGGCCGTGATGGAAGCTTCAACTCTCTCCCTTCTGTTCCCCAAGTCTGATAAATAGATACCAGTTTGTTGATATAACTGTTCAAATGAAATACATATTAATATGTAAAGATTACAAGAAGGCTGGCCACTAGTGGGACATATGGATCACATGCTGTGTTTAATTGTTCAATGATAGGTCAAAGCACCTTTATATATCTTTATTGACTAGAGTGCTGATTCCACCGACATACAAGATATAATGAGAATGGTCACGATTTGGTTGTCTTGCTAAATCAGGCTAGGTTTTAATAATCGCATGCCTATGTGTCTTGAGGTGTTGTGGTGGTGGAGCACCAAAACATACACCCGACACCACACGCCTACGTTTTGGGACAACGGAGGTACGACATATTGCGATACTGTAACATATTACCAGATATACCGAGATTCATCATGTTGGTGGTTTCAGCCCTTAACTGTGTTACAGACAGCCCGGAGTAGAGTGATGATAGGTTCAAAACAAAACTACAATGCAATATACAATGCAATTTAAAATATATAACAGTACAATACATATGTCAGCAAAGGTTCTCTAGTTTTACTCATCATAACTTGCAACTAATATCTTGAATGAAACAAATGACTAAAATAAGGGTAGTGTCCTCCTGGGGAACTGGCTGCCGCTATATTATAATTTGCAGTCAGGAGACTGCAGCCATGTTATTAGTGCGTTTGGGGCAGTCCATTAAATGACGTCATGCTATTTTTGACCATGTGTGACCCCACCCCCCCTCCCCCCTTATCATGTTATGTGATACAACCCTTATCATTGTTGGTCATGGTAACTGGATCCCCCTCCCCCTGCTGCATAACATCATTTATGGAGGGCCCCTTTGATATACTCTTTTAGTAATTCCTTGTGGAATTGTACATTTTACGATTTCTTTACTGATGAATACCACCTGATTTGTCAGTGATCATAAGGATGAAAACAAAATTGAATCGATAAATATGTACCCTATTGTCTTTGCCAACCTTCAAAATAGCTTTCTCTTACTTTATAACTGTGTATTACACTATTAGAGGTAGTTTTCCAGTGGATCTTGACTGCTTCTCAAATCCAGCAATTTTGTTCAGTTTACCTCACTGGATCCGTAACTGCACAGTGCCTTGCCTAAGAACATAGGATAGCTTTTCACCCTTGAATAGGGATCAGGGGTGAATACTTCACATACTATTAGCCCTTATGGCAATCTGTTGAGTGTTGTGCTTTACCATTACAGAATTATGAGAATAGGAGACGTTGTTGTTTACAATGAAAACGACGATATACTTTCATTTGAAATATACAGCTTATGTGGTTGAATACAGTCACACACTCTATTCTAGGTCACTATTCACCACAATTGGGTATTCAGACTCGAGTATGTAGACACTCACACTGATAATATTTCGATCTAGACTCTAGATAGATTCTATTGTCTTGTGTTGTGAGACTCTTTGACTTGTGACCACTGCCACTGGTGCCTGTGGTATTGACTTCTGGCTAGTTCTGAAGAATGAGACCCTGGATATCCAGACCGAAAATTCCCTGGATTCAAATTGCTTTGGGATTTCATTTGAGTAAATGGAACTGACTCTAACTATGTAAACAAAGACGCATACTAAGCGTACGACAAGATAATCTGAAACTGAAAGGACAGGGTTTTGTCCACTGTGACACTCGCTGTCAAGTGCTAGTTTTCTACTCTACGTACCGCTGTAAATGACCGGACCTCCTCATCAAGCGCACGTCCATGCAAATGATTAAACCCGGTCATGGTCGTAGCTATATCACGGTTCAAACGTCATTCTCAACAGGTCCGAATACCAAGCCAACAAACGTGTATTTCGTGTGGCTGGCTGAAATGACGTGGATATGTTTTGGAATGACGGTGGGGTCAAGGTCACTTTCTGGGGTTACGCTACATTTGTTCCCCGGTCATCCGCTAGAGGACCTACCGGACGTAATAAAGTGCTTCTCCGGTCATTCGCTAGAGGGCGCGGCGAAATTATGTTAACGCGGAACACCGGCAGGGGCCACGCGCCTCTCTGTCCCGTCAGCTCTGAGTAGGCCTATAGTCGTATAGTTCTTTGGTATAGAGCAGTAAGGCCTGTCCCATCAGATATCACAGTGAAGATACCACATTTAGTAGTCATTTTGATGGCCTCTTTTTTCCATTTATAATAGTAGCAGTTTAGTATTTGTGATTTATTCTGCGTTTTGAGAGGATCAAGACGTGATTAGTGAAGGGTTAAGTTTTTGCAGCAAGCTCAGTCTATGTAACCCCTCCTCCAACCTTTAGGCAGCATATCTGAGCGCGTTAGCCACACACAGAAATACGTTTGTCCCACCTCAAGAGAGGAAGAACTAGACTGACCTTGTATACAGCCTATCACTATAATTTTAATATCTCCAATCATAGAGGAATCACTGTGAAGCCCCTGCACCTCGAGCTATTTTGGTGAATTCCCGGCCTCAGCCGAGACCTCAAATTACTAGAACTGCATAAATATCATACACCATCTTTTCACGTTGAGGCCCCGCTCCCAAAAAGGTGTTCTCCGCGAATTTAGATTTATGTCTAGAATTACCTTAAGGATGCTAAAAGTTTTCCGACCTCCGAAAAAGATCTCTGAAAATCCCATGTCTGATATCTAAACCCAACAAAGGCAGTTATATAAATGACTGGCTGTCTGGTGGCCAAATGGGTTGCAGGCAGTGACCCACTGACTGGATAAAACCCAAACCTTTTAGTTCTCTTTTTTTATCATAATTCCACAATCATTCATAAATGATGAACATTCTATTTGTTTTTCCTTATCTAAACAATATAGAATAACGACAGAAAACAATGTACAATCATAGCACTATCTTTAATGAATGAAAAAACACATTTAATTCACCAGCATATTAAGTCTGTACCGTCAAGAATGAAAGGTAATATTTAGGGGAAGATGTGGCCATAATTTCGGTGTTTTGATATCAAAGTTTCGGTCGAAGTTCAGTTGGAGAGAAGTCTCCATACCATGTATCATGGCCGCCCCAGAGCCGTAGAGCAGCTTCATTTGTTCGGTCCTCCTCATGCCTGGGCGTTCCGTAGGGGGTGCCACCGTCAACCGCTTGGTATGCAGAGTCACTGCAAAGAACAGTTTTTATTAGAAGAAACGATTTTTCAGTAATACAGCAACCGCCTTTAAAGTTCATGCTAAGCCCTATCATAGGCTCTGTTTTGCTAATCCATCACTACAAGATTTAATTTTGCTTAACATTTTTAAAATCTTTCATATTGATATTTTTCCACGAGGCAACCGATTTCTGTACAATGAACTGTATAATCATATTTCGTATGTCCTTGTATATGAATTATGGATACAGTTATTTAAGTTTTTGCACGATTTTCCAGGAAGATATCACGACTATAGTATAAATGAATAGCAGTTATGATGATGTCACCATCTCCCCTAACCCAAAAGGAAATACATTCTTAGGTTTTAGTAACAGATAAGTGGAACTTGAAAAAGAGATAATCAGACGAGCAAGGACAGCTACAACGTAACTGAATTAAGAATTGTCAAAATAAAGTTTATCATATAAAATCTATATTTTAGGCTCAAGACTATAAATCAAGACTCAGAATTTCATAGGGATAATCATACCTTCAGTTAAATCAATATAATCCGCATTTTCCGACGAATCCTTCAGCTGGGCATCTAGATAATTGATCAGAAAAAAAGAGATTATGTATCAGTAATTACTTACACGAGGTAACAATAATAAAAATAAAGTAAAAGGTCGTCAATACAGAAGTAATTGGAAGCGTGCTCTACTAACAATTTTCACTTATATCATTCTCCACAGAATATTTTCTTTTTTAAACAGTTTTGATGCCGAGACCTATATATATATTATGATTATTTTCCTTAGTTCACTATGAGGTTATTCCAATCAAAATATACTAAAGAAAAAACAAGATTTCGTCTAATTACAAGATTTACTATACCTCTCTCACGGCGATGTTTTGCTGACGTGGCAAAGAATTCACGCATTTCAGGGGTAATTTCCATTTCAAAGACAAGGGCATCTTCGTCAACCTCCTGGTCGGCATTATCTGATGCCTCAGCAGCGGCTCGTTTTTTCAGCTTTGCGTTCTTCCTTCGGACATCCCTCTTCCGTTTGTTGCGTTTTGAAAGTCTACTTTGGAAACTACCCGTCGTAGTGTCTTGAGATTCAGAGTCACTCTGCTGAGCATAGTCACCTGAGTTTGAGAAGGGTCTCGGTTGGCTTTGCCAGGGATGAGTGCTATACTGTGTTTGGAGCGTGCGTGTTGCTAGTTGGCAATGATAGCCGTACCATGACATGGCCAGGTTGTAATGTTTCCAGTAACGACTGAATAGAGGGTCCTTGTACCACTGTGGTCCTGATATGGGTTGAACAGTAGTACAATCCTCGGTCTTCAAATCATCTTTTCTTTTACCTCGTTCCATTGTTAAGGTTTGACGACAAAAGCACCTGAGAAAAAAGTTGAAGATTGATTTGATAAATCTGACAGTGGGCAAGTGACGTTATAAAATAACGAGTATAAGGATCAACGGAAATGATTTATGATTATAGATTTAATCAGCATTTAGATACCAATGCTTATGTAAGCAATTGATACAATCGAATTTTTCTTTGGACATGAAGCCAGCACCCTAGTTCACTGATGTCTGCCACATAGATAAGGCCTAGTGCACACACAAGCCTCTAGGGGGAACCTTAGGCAAGTATTTAGTTCCGCTTTGTGTGGTGTGGTGGCACTGTGGTGTGGTTCGTTTCGCTATTCACTCTGGACTAGCACAGGTACAGTGATCTATTGGTGAAGGACGTAGGGTCAAGGCCACCACGGTTGTAACTGGGTTGATCTTTCTACAGGGATGCTAGTTGGGGTCAGAAAAAATTCCTACATGGGGACTGAGGCCAGTCTATGTATCACCTAAAACCCACATGGTGTATGGGGAATCCCCATCACTCTCCTAGCAGATTCTTGGGCATATATTTTAAGCCAATCAGAAGTCAGTATTCAAGTTTGCCCTTATCCGTAGGAGCATTTCCTACAGGAATCCTACCATCCTACAGTTCTAGGTTGGAGCACTGGGATCCATAGGGCCTCTAACTGAGTGTACTCGGGGTAGCTAAATTCGGAATTTTGAAAGATTACAGAACAAGTTTATCTAAGACTTAGATTCCAGGGAACCTGGAGTCTATTTTGTTCTCAAAACATACAATTTCTTGAACTTTTCATCACTTTGAGACTAAAATGAAAATCCTACATGTAGGCAAAATCCTACAAACTGGCATCCCTGTTTCTATTACAATTTGCCATATATATGGAAATAATTCCAAAGAGGCTGGGCATTTAAAAAGGAAAATAAAGGCACGTGGAGGCGTTATGCACAACCAGGTTTTACAAGATATAGGACGATCTGGCAAGATGAAGAAAAGATGGTACAAGACACAGCCCGATCCTACCAGGCAAATAGATCGTGCTGGTAGGCTCTGATGACATTAACTTTGTCCCATGTATACAGATGGCCACCCTGAGAATGGCTAATAGCCCGCTACAGCTACAAAAGGCATTAGATCATGTGCAGCAATTTCACGATACCTGAAACCTTGATGTTAACTGCTCCAAATGTAAAATCCAATTGTTTGGTGAAAATGTGAAAAACCAAGATCATCATCTTAGATAAGTTCAACTGTCAATACGAAGGTGAAAAATAGAAATAGTTAATACATTCAAGTCTTTGATGTTGAAGCCACCAACCAAAGAAAACTGAAGATTTTTATTAGTTTCAAAACATGTGTTACAATTCACGGATCTCAATATACTGCACAATTAGTTTTGGCTTAGATATGCCGTCATCAGGGACTTAATAATGAATGATGGTTGTGCTTATATACATTTAATTATCCTACTCCTTATAAAAAAAAGCCATAGGCTTAACATGGGATCTGTTTATGTCACGGGTGTGACATAAAGTGTTGTGCAATATTTCGAAAACGGCGCCATGTCAGTGCACCATAAATCAACTTATATCAATGCGCGCCCCAAACCTAAACCTAACCCTAATCCTAAATGTAAGCTTAAAATAGGATTAGGGTAGGGATTAGTCCTAACCCTAAAGTAGGGTTAGGTTTAGGGTTAGCCTTAATCCTAACCCTAACGAAGAACTATATTCTCAAGTCGTGGATGAATATTGTGGCCGCAAAGTGACATTTCCTATGCTTACACGCTAGAGACCACGGATCTGCAGTTTTACCAGTGTTGTTTATGTCACTACTTTCTAATACTGAAAGAAATGTGGAAACGGGGTAGAAGAAAATCTAGACGCCGCTCGTTTGAGTTTACTTATGTTACTCATCTTGGATCATTTAATGAATGTATACTATACCTAAAGGCACAGGCAAGAAAAGCTTTGTTTGTTGTTATAGTTAAACACGAAAGTTAAATACCTCTTAAAATCGAACAAAGAAGAAATTACATTTAGCGTCAGTCGGTTTTTGAGAAGGGTATCTCCCATCCAATGAAGTAATGAAGAATCCCTATGACCAAGTATTATAGCCCTTGTATTTGTATTCACATGTCGTTGTTATTTTTCTATTCATATTCCATTTGTATTTACTTCTCTGTGTGTTTGCTTTGCTGTAAACAATGTCATTTATAATGTAATACCGGTACTAATAGCCATACTTTATGAAAGTCAGAGCTTTTTAATCAAATTGAATTGGAATCAGCACTTAACTAAGTTATTTCTATTTATCCTTGGTCCGCAACTACAGCTATATATCAAAACCTATATTAGGATCATCGCAAACCAACAACGCCTGGATTGTAGTTGAGGAATTTTTAATTAATTTTGAAAGGTGCACCTATACCGGTTTATAGTCATAGATACTCAACCCTAACCCTTACCCGACCCTTTTCTAACCCTAACCCGCCAATCGGAACTAAAATGGGGTAGGCTCAAGGCGTCCACGTTTTCGAGCTGACAGGAGGCTCAAACGGTAAAACTTTACTAAAAGGCTTAAGGCGTTCAATTCCCACGAAACGTCAGTGCAGCGTGGATCGGTGCAAGTCTGTTGACTAGATCTCGATTCAAACTCCAAAGAAAATGCAATAATGCGAGAAATTCAAAGCGGAGTGTTATCATAGAGTTGTAGCAAGTTACTTTATAAATAATCTAGCTTTGTAGTATCTCCAAAGAACTAGATATATCTAGATCTAGATCTAGTTCTCTTGGTCAGACTATTTACACTGCAATTACTTATATTTTCGCCCGACATATTGCACACATTCAGTAAATGTTTAGGCACTGGTATCATTTGAATTGTCAGCTGACTAAAATCCACATACAAACTAACACCAATACCTACTCTAATCGAAATGCCACCTCAACAGCATGAACTTACTCTTTTGCAATTTTTCTTGAGCCACAAAGCCAGTGCCCAAACACCAAAACCACAAAGTGCCGCAAGCCGGATCCGGAAGCCAACTACCACAGTGTGCACTGCGCATGCTTTTCGACGTAGACAACATCGGCTCCGGTTGTTCCCAAGAAACGTAAGCGTGAATCAAGAAATATTAAGACGTCTCACCACACCAAAGGTTCATTGATTAATAACGAAAACCCCACAAGTGTGGTGTCATTTCAGCCCAACATGAATCTCCGTTGGTGTCCAACCGCTCACTGCCCGTCTGGCTGGATCAGCCGGGTAGCCCTCACATTGGCGTTTACTGTGTTCGTAATATCAATAGGTGTAGGGGCGGAGGTGGAAAATCGTGGTGCCGTGGCCGGACCAAATGAGGGTGCCGCAAAAAATGTCAAAGCTCCTGTACTCGGTTCCAAGACTGCCCCTATGGTAAGTTCATATTCATAAATCAATTTACTTATGTTCTATATCTGCCTATTCTATACCTTATAAGTTATACCAGATGTAGATTAGATCTAGATTCTAGACTAGATCTCTACTCTAGTTGTAAATTATTAGAATCCACAAAACTCAAAAGCACAAATACTGTTGACCATCTCCTCGGGTTTTTATTTTGACCCCCCCCCCCCCCTTCCAAAAAAAAAAGAAGAAAAAAAACCTTCAATATGATATCCTCGGAATTATATCGTCCCCTCAAAAATTATCTACCACCCCTTGTAAGGCTTGTTTTTTAGATTCTAATAATTTACAACTAGAGATCTAGTCTAGAATCTAGTATCAGCATGTTTTTTTTTCTGACTTGAAACAAGGGATCACGTTTGGTCACAGCATTGGTCTACAGGGAGAGAGTTATTGTCGAGGCGAAAGAGGGGAGCTGCAGACAGTATCCAATATGATATGGGAGATGATAGAATATGATGCATTGCAGACTTAAATGGAGAAACAAGCAGATATGTCTTAATATAATTTTTTGAGTTGTTATCAAACTTTCAAAATGACGCCAATTATTAAAGAAGAAAATTGTGTCATAGTACCAAACTTTCGTGATCAGCGATAAGTGGCGGACTGAATCGGGTTGTGCACAGTAGGGTATGTATTGGGTTTCACGTTGAAGTCTCACACTGCAAGGCATCACCTCAGCCCACTACATTGGCATAGAGCAGGGTGAAGGCGAACAGTATTCTATATACTACGAACGATGATAGGATATATGCATTACAGTCTTAAATGGAGAAACAAACGTATATCGGAAGAGGATATTCTAAGATAGTATCAAGGACCTATCTTTCAAAATTATGCCATCCGGAAGACAGTTGTGCTGGAGTGTCTTCTCTTTTTTGATCGGCTATAAGTGGTTGACTGAGTCGGGGTGTGTACAGAGGGTTATGTTTGGGATGTCAGTTTGAGGGGACTTTGGAGTGCCAACGGCAGTAGTGACAGGACAGTCGGCGTCGCCTCCACCGTGCCTCTCCCTCATCCCCGCTTAAATACCCACTCAGTGACACTGACTGTGTCATAGTGTAGAAATGCACCAAATCACCTTGCACTTGATAGCCGTTAAATACCAACTCTCCATGTTTACAGCTTTCTGCATTGTCATCGGTGGCTCATTTGTGGTGTGTTTGATATTGATTTGACAGTTCTTCACCAATGCTAGCTCTTATTCTGCTATTGGGTCAGTTACGTGCTCTAAGGTCAGGATTGAACCGGAGGTAGCTGTGCCTCCAAATCGCAGGTCGACTTTCACCCAAAATTAGTCCAGTAGGGCCAAATTTTACAGTCAAACACTATAATACTTGAATTTAATAACGTGGCTACAAACTGCTTTTGCTCACGCCAATGCCAACAAAAATGAGAAAAGAGACGTAATTAACCTGATGTAGATACTTCTATCAAATAAAGTTATCTTTATACTAGAGATACCTATGAATTTCCCAATTGCTGGTTGCAAATTGGAAGTTAATAGTGGGGCACCAACAAAGCGAAATATATACATGTAGTTGAAGTTTGAATAAACGTTTCCCGTCCGTTAGTGTGTACTTGGACAGTTTCATCACCAGGAGAGGCGTGTGAACTGTGATCGTCGGGGTGAAAAGAGATGACGCACAGCGGTCCTGGACAGCCTGGGTCACTGCCACATACAGTGCACCAGGGTTTGTCGCAGGGCCCGAACAAATCTGTAAAACCGAGTCATGAGTGGTAGTTGGCAACAGCTGTGTGGGAAGGTAGAATGCTCGAGTCGATAGAGAAGCATTGAAAACACAAGTCTGTTGTCATCAGCAGTGCACTGGAGGGCAATTTCTCAGTTATCATAGCATTTCCCACATATGATCAGTTAACTTGCGAGTAAATCTAAAGGAGTGTGATTGTTGAATGGTGAAAACGATATTGTTAAAATAGTATTTTGCCTAAATAAGGCCGTATTTCGCGGGTTTGGTCGCCGACTCGCACAGGTTTATCAAAACACCAATATCTAAAGATGTTCATATGTATGGAAAATCAATGTACATGTATGTCATGAGTGCAATCTAGAAGAGCGACTATTATCTTGCAATAGGGGAGGCGTGAAATGAGAGAGTCGATTACAGTCGCCACTATCATGCTGCATGGACAGCATAGCCTATCAGGTCCAATCTCCTGCCAATATGTTTCTGCAGGACTGCTCTCTGGGCTGCTAGTGCACAGTTGCTTTCTTCTCTACCCTCCATTCCCCCTATCTCTCCGCAATACCACCCTTCTTATTTCATTTCACCCTTCTTTGTTCCTTACCATCATCTAATCACCCCACACCACATCAGTTCGACTCAGTCAAACCAGGGATTGTGCCAGAGCCTCATCAGCTATCTCCACATGCGCTGCACCTGCTAAAGTCACATGATTGTCCAAGGAGAACATGTCCCCCTGCAGACCTCTCAGTTATCCGGTGGCTGTAAATATCTGGAGATTGAATCCTGCCCTGCGATGACTCTGATACCCTGCATATCCACCAGGAATACTACATATACCAAATTAATTCTTTACTTTGTACAATTCTGAAACACTATGAATCCAAACTGAAAACACACAAATACATGGAGATGCTTACAAATTACACAATTATGTTTTACACACTTCTATATATTCATCCTTAGTCTCTGGGTTATGGCTAGATGAAATACTTGTAATCCCAACTACAATATTTCACAAATACCAAAGAGTATTGGCAATTTAATGTCAATGGTTATACTGAGCATCTAGACTAACAGATGATAGAACACTATTGGACATATTCATCGGATATGTGCCATCCATAGGAATGTGTTCTAGTTTTGCATTTTTTAGGGATAGGGAGTTAATTCAGTGGTTAAAGCACTGAATTAGTAATCACGAGTTTGTGGGTCTGAGTCCCACTCGAGCTACCTTTTTTCTTCATGCCCAACAGTAGTAGAGTCCCTCTCATACCATGTCCATGGGTGTGTGAAGGAAAACTATTTTTACCATGGCAAATGTATAGGGGTAGGATTTCTACCAGAATTAATCTCATTGATTCGGTCACAACCCCTGTGGTGTAAAAGCCGACCCTTGAGCTAGTCCATATATACCCTCAGGGACCCCTGGGATGTTAAACAAACAAAAACTTTATTATTGATTCACTTGTACATGTTTTCCCAGAATAAAGATGCGATGATCGCCAAGGACCCATACGGCAAATTGCTGGACAAGAAGTCGAGTCTGGACATGGGCTTCGTGCATGCCTTTGTGGCGTCCATCTCGGTCATCATTGTGTCGGAGCTCGGGGACAAGACCTTCTTCATCGCCGCCATCATGGCCATGCGCCACCCACGTATCACCGTGTTTCTCGGCGCCATGTCAGCGCTAGGACTCATGACCGTACTGGCAGGTAATTACCACAGACACATATCTCGAATGGGAGATATTATCTTGTAAGGAGTCGATTTGCATAGTGTACGCCTAGAAAACTCCTTTGAAGTCAATTATGATGGTAATTTCCAATTTATCAGATATAGGCTATAGGCCTACCTGATTTATCATTTAGAAAAAAAATATATTTTTATGAAAATCTGGGATTGAAATTATGTTTGGTTTGGTTTGTAATATTTGATGCCTTTTTCGATTACAGAAGTGTCCAATTTCCATATTTTTCTTCTCGTGGGAATCCACTTTTTCATATTCAGAATATATATACATATATAATTTCTTTTTCTGATGTCAAACAAAAGTAATATTGAGTATGTCTCATTTACGCCAATAAAACAGTGGTTCCCAGACCCTCAGCCACGTACCATGACCGAAAAAGACCTATCCCAGTTTACCCGGTTTCTCTGAGGCAGAAAATTCATAAGAAAATATTTCCACTTTTTTCCCTGACCCCAACTAACATCCCAGTCGATTATCAGGATTGACGAGGCAAGCGGCGATTTGTAATGAGCAAATAGATATAATGGTATATATATGTTTTTTTCTCTGCAGCGGTACTTGGTTATGCGACGACTGTGATTCCACGATGGCTCACCTATTATGCGTCCTCAGGATTGTTTGCTATATTTGGCATAAAGATGTTAAGAGAAGGTATGTTTTGAAATTTATTATAAGTGTTGTGCATTTGATAATTTAGAACTATTAGTATGATGATAATACCTTCCATTTATAATTGCTCTATTTCATAACAGTAAAAAAAACAATTTTTAACCTAAATAAATCGAATCTGATACATACCGAATAAAGTCAACAATCACAAGATTGTTTAGTTTTAGGTTATTTTATGATTAAACATTAGCATCATATAATAGCTACTATGTGTTTTTAATATACATGTATACGGGTTGCAAATCTGTCATGCGTTACTGTGATATTGCTATGACGTGATAGGCTTTGACAGGCCTGGATGGGGGTTTCCTAGATTAACCACACCCCGTTCAACGATGTCTAAAGATCAATGGAATCTGATGTGCATTATAGCCAGCCTTGATGCAAATCAACCAGCCTGCATCAGGTGGCGAAAAATTGTATGCAGATATAGATACTAGTCTGAATTATTATTGCGTCATTATCATTATAAATTGTTTTGGTGTTTATCATTTTATTTTAGTCGCATTTTGGACGTGGTTACATCTGTCTGCAAAAAAAACCCCAAAACAAACAGAAAAGTGTTGTGATTTTAATGCAAGAGAACAACACAGGTGTCTCAAAAAAGCTTTTGAAAATGACAATTTAGATTTTAGGAACAACAAGTGAATACCCTTTTAATGAGCATACGAGGGTAGGCCGACTGTTCACCTTGACCGCTCTTAAGCAGCTACCTTTAATAAACAAACTAAATACAATACATGGGAATTGTAATCCAATAAAACAGACCTAATTATAAGTTAATCAGTCGCTGCATTCTGTAACTGGGACTAAACTAACATAAATGTTTGGTATTACAGGTTGGGTTATGTCACCTGATGAAGGCCAAGAAGAATATGAGGGAGTCAAAGAGGAGCTTCGGAGAAAAGACGAAGAGGTACGTATTCCTGATAAAACATATCATATACATGTAATGAATATCTGTTCAGTCTTCAAATTTGATTTATATATTATATCAAGATATGAGAAACAATAACAAGAAAACACATCACTTTATAATTAAGGAATAAAGAAGGGTTAAACCGTATTGCATACGTAATATTTTCATATTTACTTGGCATTGTGACTAGATGAAATCGTAAACATTAAATATTGTAGCATACGTGCAAACGCCAGTCGTCCCCGCTGGGTTTTTACTAACCCTCTTAAGGCGGGCGTAAAGAATTTAACATTACAGTTCGAATTAATATGTTTATAAACCTTTCAGTATGCTACCTCACAGGATCCAAACCAAAAGGTGGGGATCATAATGATCTAGAGATTTTATTGAAGTTTATTTTTCTTAACTCGCATTTCTTTGGTCTCCCAGTTAATCAGTTAAACCGCTGGCATCGCATCCTAACAAGACCTACCGTTTATATGAGACGTGAGGCTCGTTTGGTACAGCCCAGGCTGGGGCAGTCTGTTTACCAATCAATTACTTAGTAAGGGGGGTTCCCATGACCATACCTGTACCTACGAATCATCTTCTAACAATGGTCTTAAGATTGAACGGAAATCTGCATTTTTTTCACATCACTTGACAACAAAATTCCAAACCAGGAGATCAAACAACAAAGTTTGTTATCATCTCCGTGATTGGTCTTGTTAGGACACATGACATTTATTATCCATCGTATACAAAGACCCCATTGAAAATGTATGGGGACTCACTAAACCACAACCCATTGTATAAAACCTGTTAGATACCATAACTGTGGTATACGGATTCACATGGTATATGGGGAAAATATTCCCTTTGTGCTATAGAGCAAAGAAATAGTCCCTATTGTTATACCCTTTACTATATCAATTGCTGGGTTTAATTTATTCGAAAAGATGGATGATAAATACAACAAACGATGATTATGTGGGCAGGCGGCTTTGAAAATCACTCGAGGTTGACGTTGTAATACAGCCTGTCCACAAAACCATCGATTATTACCATATGTATAAATGGGAGCTGGTCACTCCCAGTTGTCCATTTGAGGGGTAGATGCTCAGCAGGCAAGTAGCCACATCTTTGAAATTGCTAAGGCGGAAATATTAGTGTTGAATATCACATAATTGAAAGAAGTTGGACCTTCCAATAAAAAATTCCCTCTGACGCGGCCATATACTGAAATCGCTCCTGGTAATATTTGGTGTCATTGTTGAAATTGATTATTTTGTTGGTAGATTACTTAGATATACACATACACTTCATGGAGGTTTGCATCACCATTATACACTGTTTATTGTAAATCACCTTAATCCCAAATGATTTCAACCCTGGTAGGTCGTTATCTATTAGATAAGGATATGAATAACCCATTTTATTTCCATCTCATATTAACAGGGATGCAAGTTTTCTGACAATTACCGGAATTCAGACAATCTATATACTTTGGCAAGACTCCCAGTATTAAAATAGATATATCGATACATAACCATGGTGTTTCTAAAGAATGTTATAAATGGTTTTTATTTTATAAGACTTTTAAATTTCCGGGTTTTTTTTAAAGTCCTGACTTGCATCCCTGTAAAAATAACTGACATTTGTTGAAAGTGTACATCAATCGCTTTACTAGTCATCTAACTTACTTTGCCATGTCTCATTCAATGAGTACAGGGTAATAGATATAGACTGTTTAGTTCCACTAAATGGTTATCAAAAGGTAAAATATGTATGATGACAGGCCATTAACCGTTTATCCTATTCGACCTATTTTTGTAGTTGCAAGTAAACACATAATATTAAGTAGTGCTTACACGAAGAATGTATTAGAATTTGTCTACACCTATATGATGAATAGATATGGGCTAGGTAGCAACACAGAAAGTAGAATGAAAATATCTTCTGGTTTATATTCTTGAAGTTGAGTCATGCCTTATTAAAGGAACATTTCCTGTTTCGGAATCAAAGTCCACCTTGTATTTTTGCTTGCACAACATATTTTGTGGCATCAGACGTAGAAGGTTATGTGTATTCCTTACCGCTGTCATTATCTATTTTGATTGCATCACAATGGGATGATTGAAATTGTCCCTACTTTATTGGACTGCAGGACGTTAGGGCCTACCACCCAAAAGTCGGGACGTTACGGCACAGCCGAGACCGGGGGCGTAAAAGCCACAGTCGCGCATCGGCCGCACTGCGATGCCGCGTTCACAACTGTGGTGCCGAGAGCGAGAAATAGCATAAATAGACGTTAGGGCCCACCTTATTTTGCAGAATCGGTTAATGTTTGTTTTAATAGCTTGTTAGCGCTTAAATCGTTTTTTGCAAATGATTTAACATGTATGCATTTTTCAATGATATACGTCGATGTTTTATAGGTGGGCCCTAACGCCCCCATGAGTGAGTGACTTTCGGGTAGTGGGCCCTAACGTCTACATACCCGTTATTGCAGTATTATACAATTCCAGCAATGAGGTTATGATCAATCTTTCAAGTATATATGTAATAAACTGGTTCCAAATATTACAATAATTCCTAGAACAAGTACCCGTATGGAAGTAAATCAGACCTTGCTTACATTACACTAATGCTAAATAATCAAGCGTTCGTGCAAAATACCATAACAAAAACAGATACATGCGGGTCTTCATATAACTGTCGCAACTGTATTGAAAAATCTGATTTCCTTCATAACTTGTACAGGAATGGGCTTATTCCAAATAGACGACGGTCATTCTATTCACCACACTATCAAACCAATGCAGATGGTTGCGCCGATGTAAAAGTCTCATCTCATATCTTCGTTATTATATCAAAGCACCGAACGCTTGCATCTAGTTGTACTTTTTAGCCTTGTGTGCTATGGACTTGGCTGTGTATTTCATTACTTAAATACCTCCATTAAAACCAAAACTTCGATTTATCACTGCATCAGTCCCTCCAGTATGTGTGCCACCGAACTAAGATATGAAGCTAATACTCTGATATTCTAGCGTAGTGTCCTTGTGGCCCCGATAACCGGTAACTCCGTTCTAACTCACACCTTGTGGTTCCCCTCATGTCACTGAACTGGGTCTGAGATGTAGTGATGTTGACTAGTTCAAGGCACCTTCAGTCTCACACTAGGAGCTGGCGGGTTTGACTTGACTCCTGTGTGTTTTTTGTTTCAGTTGGAGAAGGGCGGTGATCTGGAGACGGGCATTATGCGTACCGCCGCGCGGCCCTTCATCTACAGCATCGTGTCGCGAGTCTTTCTCCAGGCCCTCACCCTCACCTTCCTCGCCGAATGGGGCGACAGGTCACAGATAGCCACCATTATATTAGCGGCCAGAGAAGTAAGTTACTAAATGTCAAGTCGTGTTGGTCATACATCGGGGGGTGGTGGCGATATGCTTCTATAAAGTGGTCCTCAATATAAGAGAATTGAAGGCCATCCATAAAGTATGTATGGAGAATTTCCGAAATTGGGAAAATGCACACCATGCAAGATGTAGACGACAATCTCAACAACTAGACTCTTGCAATAGCAAATGTCATCTGATGTAATATTAAAACGTGACTTCCATTAAAAACTACATAAGACCCTCAGTGTCATTAGAGACAAGAAGTGTTCAAATGCAGAATAGTTGTATTTTCCAGTTGTAATATGTAGCGATTTCTATCTCATTCGGATTATCGGTGAAATCATTGAATTCTGTTCAGTTGCATTACCAAAGTGTCCTAGAATATTCTCTTCCCTGTCATTAATAAGTCTAATAGAACATATTGGATGTTAAACTACTCAAACAAATCTGTTCTTGATGCAAATCTCTATTCAGTATTTTTTATAGCTATATTTCTATATCAACAGGATGTCGGAGGAGTCATTATCGGAGGCACTCTTGGTCACGCACTCTGCACAGGTCTCGCAGTTTTAGGAGGCCGTTTTATAGCACAACGTATTTCAGTCAGAACAGGTAAGTTTTGTTATCTTATCAGTTCCTCTTATTATAGAAGCTCAATTTATCAAGGTCTAATGATGTACCTATGCGTATTGTAAATATTCTGTACTGCATAAATACTCACTGTGATCAAAGAAAGAAATGAAGTTTTATCGTGTACATGTGTTCATGCGATGAATGGGTAGCCCTTAGTTGGGACTTCTTTTAGATAATTATATATTTCTCAGACGTATCGAGGTGATGAAAAACAGGGTGTGTAAATGAGTAATATTCGATAGTCTCATTTATTTGTGTTTCTAATTTTTTTTATCGCCATAGCTGAAAACTCAGTTGCAGTTTAAGGTGTCAGTACGTCCTCCAAACTCTTTCTGATACTTATAACCATCTTACAATTCTTCTAACGACGTCCAGCGGTTCTCAGCAGACTTGGCCACTGTATGGACATAAAATATATAAACATAGAATAAGAATTTATAGTAGGCTGACGAGGCGTAGCTGTGGACACTCTCCCTTCCTCACCCAACGCTTTGCGACCACGGAAAAATCTAGAATAAGAATTTGTTTTGGAAGATGTTCTTGTCCTAATAGTCAACTATCATGAGTACATTTGACTGAAAATTAGGGCAGCGAATTCCTGCAGGGATGCAAGGACAGACACTTTTCTAATATCCGAAATTTAAGAATATCTCTGGGTAGACTCCGGTGGTCTATCTGTACGGGGGTTGAGAGGTTCCCAGGCAAGTTGGCAGAGATACTTTGAACATGGGAGGCCGCAGGAAGACCCGTGTAGTGTGGAGTCGGTGATGAGGATGGGGACGGCCGATAATAACCGGGCCCCATACACTTTTGCGCTCAGATAGTATTTTTCTGGAAGGTGCCAGCTTTTGAATTTCCTAAAAGCGGAGTGATTCACCTAAACTATACACACGTCTTAAGAACCCGCCTTACCCGACCGCCTGTCCTCCTACTCAGTCTTAGCATGTGCCATTTAGCCATCTGGATTGTATTTTATATATTTTTTAAAACTATGACTTGCTTCTCTGGACCTGTATTTATTTCAACGTCTTTTCGTTGCCTTTTCATGAGTAAGGGGCCACCCACAAAGTACGTACGCACTGGAGGGGGGGGGGGGGGGTTAAAAATGTTGAGAATATTGCGTATGTCCCCCCTTTGTTCTATTTCGTACAAGATTGGGAGGGGGCGGGGGTTCCAAAATTACAAAAATTCTGCTTACATACTTTATGGATGGCACCTAACTCGTTCAGTCCAGAACTCCGTACAAGTGTTATCAAAACCACAGTAAGAGTTGGAACTGCTGTCGCTTAAGTGCAAATTCTGTTACATGATATGACGGCCAGTTACCATGCGTACAACGCCACCAACCAATCGACCAACCTAATTGCAAATTCACTTTGTATTTTTCAGTGACACTCGTGGGTGGTGTCGTCTTCATCATATTCGCCATTTCAGCATTCTTCATAGACCCAGGAACGGAAGTCTAGCGAGAACTATCGAGTCCTCTAGCTTATTATCATTACCATTTTTAATCAAGTGTGACAGTGAAGTTCGACAGTGCAGATGGTACATCTGGAATGTAATATAAGTCATTGACACACATAAACTGCACTAATGTCCCTTTTAAAGACTGCTCCTAGAAACCCTATTTTCATAACGTGTTTTGCCACGCAATTGAAACTTGGTAGGTATTGTGCTACAGAATTCAGTATCATATTGTTATCCGTCAGTAATTACAGAATTCTTTTCATCGACAGTCACACAATAAACAAGTTTTCTTTTCATTTAGTAGCATTATTTAACCTGATGTTTGTCAATTCTTTTGGAAGACTGGTATTGTAAATTTACAATGCATTATTGATCAAACTAAAAGAAATATGGCACTGGACATAACTAAGTAATATTAGAGCCTCGTCCTTGCTCCACTGGATGGATGCTGAAGTTGAGTAATGTCTAATTTGAAATATCATTGTGTATTATGTATGTGAATTTGTATCAACCTAGAGTATGTTTTATGAACTTGCAGTTTGTGATCTGAACAGAATTGTGTGTTCATTTACAGTAAGGCAGATGTGGATATTTGATCTCTGCCTTCTGGTCGTCTCATCTAAGAATGAACAACTCGTTTATAAGGTTGTACTAAACACAATGATGGATTGTTTCTTGCTCCAGTGTACCCCTTACATCCCACATTCCCTCATCTGTGTTGGTTGTTTATGGTGGATAGAGACATTTATGATAAATTTCATTACAATTATGGAGATGAAATATTAACCTCCTTATACATACATACGGATGTATATGTAATTTACCTGCATTGTGACTTCAGTGTGGATTCTCGGTCAAGATGTCACAATTAAAGCCAGATTCCATGCAAATGCCAACGAACTTGCATGCATAATGTGTCAAATATCTTGTTCTCCACCATAAGTGCATAAACTCCATTGTCTGTACATAACAAGAATTCCGGATATTATAGAACACTGTTTGGGAACGTCTGTATTTTGTATGTTTGCTTCTATATTATAGTTGTGCATAATCATTTTTTTGTGTTTGGCATATCGTAACCTAGAGTATGTTATGAAAATAGCACTTCTAACTATATATATATATATATATTTATATTTATAAGAGGTGTATTGGATAACATACCAGAATTGTGTCATGTCTGGCTGCTGGTTGATAAGTGTGGTGTAAATGGTTCCCAATTGGTGAAGTATGTACAGATTCACAGTTTCGCTGCCTTTTGTAAGGTATCCGGTGTAACATTCAAGAGAGCTAAATACACTGTATAGAATAAGTGTAAATAAAGGTTTTGGTACTGCAAATTGCTGTAGATGGGGTTAGAGCAGAAATAACAAGTTTGAGTACATATAGTACAATAGAACGGTTTAATATTATGGGAATAAAACGTTGGGTGGCAAAAGAGTGAGCAGTCTGGGTTTCTCCAGATAGAGCTGGGAAATGCGCAGGAAGCCATTGGGTTCATGAAGCTTATTTCTTAGATAATCATGTGGTGCCTAAACTAGAATGTTACTAATTGATTGTGACTGAGATGTATGGGAAACGCCGTGCAGGAGCCCGTTGCTATCATAGATTTGTCTCTTAGATATGAGACAATTGTCCGGTTGAATAAAAGGGATTGAAAATAAAGGTTCAGTTTATCGGTATTCCTATTGCACTATCTAATCTAGAGATAGCATCCTGGAATCATCTAACGACTACCTCGATAACCGTAATGATGCACTACTAAACTTCTCATTGGACACGTTTTATGTTTCAACGGAAAAATAGCTGTACTCGATTGATGCAGCATATTCAGATAAACTACTGATGAAATGAGTCATATCAAGAGGTTCCCTAGAAATAAAACATGTTTCAACTTCCCCGCTGTGTGTTTTCATTCTATGAATTTCCTAAGTTGTCAGCCCTCCATTGGGAAATAGAGGGGTTATAAAGAGTCCATACTTTCTTTTGGAAATTGATTTCACTATATGGCAAAGAAATGCCTGTGAATAGTATTTCAACAACTAATTGCATATTGATGTGTGACGATTATCTAGGAATAATCCTTGAAATAAAATTTTGTGGATGCTCTACGAGTTCAGGCCGTAAAATCAGGCCAAGGACCACGAACAATCCAACGTCCACGAAGCCTTAGCCAGTATTCTCTAATTAATGATTATTTCTGTCAAAAGAGTTCTTAGTGAAAAGTAACAAAAATGAACTTCTTAACACATACGCTAGGTACGCACAAAGGTTTCACCCGGTTAACGCCACTGATAAAATGGGCCACAGGATAGTAATTTCATGTGCTACAACCTTTTAAACATTTAAAGAATACAATGAACTGCACAGATATAATTATTTCACATGACTTTATTTCTCTTATGTCCCGTTATATTCTAAAGACTATGTACAATAACATGGCTCAACGCTAGTTCTTTACTGCCTTTGCAATCCTTTTACAAGAGAGTTTGAAGCCAATTTTAGCAAAGGGTGGCACTTGCATAATCCTTATATCTCAAAGTTATCTTGAAGCAGAAGAAATCGTTTCGATTGTCTGAAGAACTTGGGTATCTTTCATATTCGACAGCATTGCGCTTGCCTCTCTACCATGTTCTGAAATAAAATATTAGCAAAATATATACAAAAAATCTGTCGTAAAAGAACTGTCCATTAATTGTATCATAATGCCATTCTGTGATTAATTCATACCGACTAGTGTGGTGGTTAGTAGTTTTGTAGACAATATATCAAAGAGCAAGATGAATTTGGGGCACATAATCTGATGAGTATGATAAAATCATGGATACTACTGCCATGGAAAACATGATTTACAATCTGAATCAAACTAGTTTGACGTTTGACACTGCCATATACTAACCTTTCTCTATGTAACACATTTGTAATGCTAGAAAACACCATAAAATATTTTATCACATACACCCTTCAATGACGTTCTAGTATGATGTGAGGGATATATCTTACCATATCGGGCGTAAACCATAGGCTGTACGCCACTGCATTCCCGGACCAGGATTGGAAACCGCGGGTTGTTCTGTTTTAGGGCGACATAGTGATTTTCGATGAAATCCCTGTAAGAGAAAATAAATAAACTTAGTAACATTAAAAAAAGAAGTATTTGGATTAAACAGTTGTTCTTTGCATCTTTCACATTACAGAAAGTTCAGTCCTTTGAAATTATAGTGAGTTATCAAAATTATGAATTATCTCAAGAATACCGTCAAGACTACCACTAGATTAAAAAGTCCCTCACCAGTAGACCAAGGACGATGATTAATAACATCCAGTTTATCTTACTTTCGTCAATTTTTGAATATAGACAACTATATGTTTCCTGAAATGATATCGAAACTTATTTATGGTCGCACTTGTTAGAGCTACCTTGTTTTATTTTTTTCAATAGAAAATGTAGAAGACTGTTTTGGCAGCATGAGAGTATGAAGGGTGCCTCCAGCGACAGCCTAAAAGCCCGGCCCCACAGATACGAGGCGATGGTCGCACTCGTTTTATTGCCCATCGACGCCCCATTGACGGTATTTTATTGCCCCAATTGCGACAGATTCATCGCATTCAATTGCACGAAACCCATGGGCATGCCCCACCGATGCGATTGAATTGTTGCATCGCTTGTAGCACTGCCTACCTATACATTATTTCTTGTTGTTTTTATATCTAGTATTCTGTTTTAATTTTGAGATTTATATGATAACTGTATAGAAATTCATAGGTTGGCTTTCACATTATAAAAACAAAGCTATTTTCTTCAAACTTTCAGAGAATGAGTTCAGTTTATATTTACTGCACAATTATGAGTTGAAGGATACACAACCCCATCTATGTCCTCCACCCCAAACTACACCGTATGCACAACCAGTGGTTTTCACAGCTGACACACCCCCTGCGACCTGGCCTGATGAGTGGAGGCTGTCAGGTGTGCTAGTTATTGACTGGTGTACACCAATGTATATAAGGTTTATGGACGCCTTGAGCCCGGGACGATTTGAGCCTTGGATGCCTTGAGCCTACCCTGTGGACGCCTTGAGCCTATCCTGTGGACGCCTTGAGCCTACCCCGTTTTGGTGGCCTTGAGCTTCTAGGTGTAAAAACCTTGAAAAGTGCACTTAAAATGGTTTATAGTCATACATACACAACCCTAACCCTGACCCAATTCTATTCTAACCCTAACTTGCCAATCAGAACTAAAATGGGGTAGGCTCAAGGCATCCACAGGGTGGGCTCTAAGCATCCACGTTTTCGCGCTGACAGCGGGCTCAAACCGTAAAAGGCTCAAGGCGTCCAATTCCCGTGACGATGATGGTCAGATCCGGTGCCGAGGGTCACAAACCTAGCTCAACTACTGATGATTGAGCACCGATCGACCAGCGACCATATGATCGCCCCTCTGTCTCCACCCATTTGCCACAGGGTGGGCTGCAGTGGAGAACCACCTTATGGGTTAGGATCAGCTTGTCAACAGGGATGTCAGGGTCAAAATTAGTCACTGTTACCAGCCATATCCCCCAAAAGGCTGGTTTGCTCCCAAAGCAGAGCACAAAGGAATGTAGATACTTGTGTAGAGGCTTCTCCAAAATGGCCGCCCAGGGGGTTTGTAGCGCCACCTACTTCCAGGCTGGATTGGAGAATAATTCAAGGCCGTGCTCCATTGCGCCGATCCACTGGAGATTGATGGTCACCGAGCAATCTTAACCCTATCTCCTCCCATTCTCCTCCCGTTCTTGCACCTTGATTCTTTCCTTGATCTTAGCTCCATCAGTGCCGCTGCTTTACTTTGGCGACCAGTGGAGAACAGTGGATCAGCTCTCAATCTCCGGTATGAAGCACCCCTAGGAGTTTGAGCACCGACCGTCGGGGGGATCGGGACTCTAGCTCCACTACAGCTCCACTATCAGCGACTGGAAGTTGATGGGTCAGCGACCAGATCAATTTCCAGTGGATCGGTGCAATGGAGCATGGCCTTAACTAGTCTGGTGACAGTCAGAGAGCACAACCGCTTATTCCTATCGTACAGAAAATCACTTCCTTGGTTCTGAGTAATCCTGTCAATGGCAGTGCATGTTTATGCTCCTTTACCTTCAGAAATGCATAATAATTCCTTTTTGATGATAAAACTTCTGTTTTGTTCCTTTGTGTTACTTTCGGGAGCCTTTTTGTACAACTCATTTAACCACATTTCAATACTTCCCAACTCATGTCGGGCATATTTGATAAGCTGGTCCTGGCAATCCCTTGTGTAGGATTTCCTGCACCTTTCCTTTGGAACCATTTTTTTGGTTATTTTTGGTGCCTGCAGAAGGCATTGACATTGATATTACAAGCACTGGCTGTTCTAATAGTTAGAATTAATGCAAAGGTAGGAAATTGCTGTCGTTTTACTGCATCTTGCCTTAGGAAACTGTCTACCACAAAATCAGAAGGATTCAACCTTTATTTATTAGGAAAACGGAGCCTCTCGGACTATCAAGCACTTATTTACTTCACTTGTATTCATCCACGACCATGTCCGTGACACCAGCCTTTACCCTACCCCAAATAAAAACGCTTTAGGCTTAACATGGGATTTGTTTATGTCATAGGTTTGACATAAAGTGTTGTTTATGTCACTACTTTTTAATATTCAATAATTGTGGAAACGGGGTAGGATAAAATCTAGACGCCACTCGTTTGAGTATCACTATTCAGACACTAATACTATCAGATTATTCATGTCACTCATTGTGTTGGCCCCGTAATCTCACTCGTCTTTGACACGTGATATTATGGAGCCAACAAAATGTATGATATAAATAAACTCACATTCAGCTCGTGACGTCTCTTGACAGTATCAGTTGGAGTCTCCCAGACTAGGATTAGTAGGATTCTTTAGTGATTGAAGTTGAAGGTCATAAAAATTGTTGTAATATCGGTGAAGAAAGGAGCACATACAGTGCTTCCCTTCCCATTAGTTTATCCAAAACTTTAGGTTAAATAAAATACTTTTACATCACAAAGATGGACCCTGTTGCACTTACCTGACACCTTGGCTAGCAGCAGATTTCTGGCATAAATGCAGACGGAGTTCTTTAAGATGCTTTCCGAACGTGAGTGCTCTGGACGCCGCCATTTTTGGTTATCGTCGGCCGCTCAAGCACTGGTTCCCGACATAAACTAATATGCATCAACAACCGCCTCAGCAATCAGCTAAGTACTCTTGCTTGTACCCTGCTGATGGAATCTAATATGGTAGTAGATAGACTAGTCGTAAAGAACCAGCTCAATCATCACACTGCAACGCATAGCTTGTTAATAAAGCCTGAGGTCGAGCGTTGCAGTGTCAAATCTGTACGCGCTGGGCTGTCAGGAAATTCAATGTCAGACCAACAGCCTTTTTGGAAAATACTATAACGATGATGTACAGTATGATATGTACTAAATGTAGATATCTCATGAGGTATTTACCCTTAGAAGCACATCGAATAGTAAAATACAGGTAATTCCATACTAGAACAATCAGTTTATACAAATTTTACTCTATTATCGCCCATCAGAACAGCAAGTGTTGGTGTTGGTTCAGTCATTTTAGTTCAGATATTTGTGGTGTCGGTCCGCCCAGAAATTCTCTCTGCTCCGCGGTGTCAGGGGCGGTGTAAGCCACACTGGTTACACTGAGAGTGAGGAGCTCTAGGCAATGAGACTACTTTGTTCTATCCGCTTATTTTTGACTTTAATATGATGGATGACTGCGGTTGGATTTGGAGAGTTTGAAAAAGAAAACCTTATTTACAGTAGTTGTCTTTGGGGGGAAATGTGTGTTCATAATGACATTATTCTTCTAAAATAACAAAAAATGACTTATATAGGCTCGTGGTAAGAATTAGAGTATTGAAACTCTATGTACATAATCATGCTATTACATACTATTGATATTTTTTCCTGATGCTATTCCAAACTTTACTCATGTGGTTTCACTCAAGTCCTATACTAGATCTTTGCGGATACAAAACCGGAGATGACCAAAGCAGATATCTTTTGGATAGGAATCTACATTTGTAATTTTTAAAGTAATTTTGAAAAATATTGTAAAGAAGATAATATTGGGTTGTAAACATTTCCTCATGGTTAAAGGAAAGTAATGTTCATACACTTGTTTTACAGAATAGCACAACCTGCATTGGTCCTAAAACTCAACAGATGTTACTCTCAACGTGTACAAACCCATAAGGTACATATCTGTACTTGTTCCACACTCGAAATCCGTGTTACACTTTCAACAAGTTTTGTTATTGTAAATGAAATGATAAACTGCTGCATCTGCAGTACCGTATCCTATGGGAGAAGTGGAAAGCACATTTTTCATCATTCCAACAAGTAAATGCTAAAATGATTGCAGTATATGCACTAAGTACCACGTTATCCATACCAAATTCAAGATAATCACTTGAATACTTTGTCAGTCTTGGTTAAACGTTATATGAAAATATGAAGATACATATTTTACGTTGAACCTTTGGGGGACTGGAAAAATACATGTACTCATAATAGTAATCTTTGCCATTTATTTTCAGAAACCTCAAATCAATTTGGATGAGTTTCCACCTCATCGAATTAGGAATTTTAGTATCATAGCTCATGTTGATCATGGGAAAAGTACTCTAGCTGACAGACTTCTAGAGATAGCAGGTAAAAGAACATTCAATAATAATGAGAATGAGAATGATATAATTCAGACGAGGCTAGGGGTGTTCAGTTACCGCTTATGTGAGCTAGATCTTTGAAATTTGCTGACGTTACAGATCTGTTCGTTCGATTACGACATTGGTGACAGCGGCGTAATCATGGTGATTCGCTTGGTGTCAAGTTTTTGAAAAATAGTTTGCAGAGGCAGATAATGATAATACTAATGATAATAATGATAATGACAATAACAGTAATAGTGATGATAATAATAAAAATATAGAATCCAGATTAATCTTCGTTCTTCATTAATTATCAACCTCTTTGATTTGACCTTTCTAGGGGTTATTGATGCAGGAAACAAAAATGAGCAGGTCTTGGATAAGCTACAGGTTGAACGTGAAAGGGGAATTACAGTGAAAGCACAGACAGCTTCGTTATTGTACAAATATAAAGGAGAGACATATCTTCTCAACTTGATTGACACTCCTGTAAGTACTTGTTTTACATGTAATTGCGGTTGATTTCTCTAAGGCTATAAGGTGAAAGTTTCGTTATGTCACACATAAGAACATGTTTAAACATTACTACAAAACAAACAAACTTGTTTTCTAATTTAAAATCAAACAAAATGGATTACACATATATCTAGTTACCGAAGTAATGTCATTAGTTACATACGAGCAGAGATATTTTATACAGTATATAACCCTTTCATTAGGGTACTCATCTACTATAGTGTTCACATAGAAGCTAAATCCATCTAGGAACTAATTGATTTTCCTCTGCGGACTCAGGGCCATGTCGACTTTAACTATGAAGTGTCGAGGTCGTTAGCAGCGTGCCAAGGAGTCATCCTTCTCGTAGATGCGAACCAGGTGATTATGGTTCCTCATATGATTCTACGACTTATAAATCAGTTTGTATGATGAAGAAAAGGATTTCTTTAAAATATTTGTGAATAGAGATACTAAAAAGAGTTGTATGTTTTGGTATTTGATTTGATTAACCAACCAATTCATTGATTATCAGTTATGATAGCCTGTATTGCTAACGCAGCTCCATCATGGTGACTATCCACATGGGAACCACTTTACTCGCTGACAGTTACTAACAATACATCTATGGTATGACAAATATATGATTTTATGAATGACCTGTACTCCATTTATTTGATTTATAGGGTGTTCAGGCGCAGACAGTGGCAAATTTCTTCCTAGCTTTTGAAGCAAATCTATCCATTGTGACGGTGATGAATAAGATTGATCTTAAAGTCGCTAAACCAGAAGAAGTTGCCCAACAGATAGAAACAGTGTTTGACATCAAACCGGCAGAAGTAATCAGAGTAAGTAATCCCGTTCTTGTAAATAACTGGACCATAATTGCATCGTTATAATCTTAGATCTTTGTCAATATTATGCGAAATTGGTAAAGACATGTGAAACTGACGTTTTAAGCGAAATCCCTTATCTGAGATATTTGATTTATTATACACATTTTCACGAATGCATACATCATGAACCCTTCCTTCAGGCATAGTTCTCTGATTAAATATCATTTACTAATCTATTTAAGATGCAATCCCTTCAGCACACTCCAAGCCATCCTTGCCCTGCACTCTAGAATATACTCCAGCTATGGTGATAAGATACTCCTTTAATTGCTTCAAATAAGTCAAATGGGCAAGACAACATTAGTATACTGACAATAGTCTGTCCACTGCAGAAGAAAAAATCCACAAATACTTCTTCAATACTTTGAATAAAAAGTATGAAAATGAATGTCTCTGATGTCATTTGGCTTTATATTTTTCAATATATTCTCACCTATAGCTCGACTGGAGGAACTATTCTGGAAGCTGGAGCCCCTGACGTGGCCGCTTTCGCACCTCTTTTACCTGTATTGATGGTCATGTCATCTAGTTTTCTGTCACAACCACTCTGATTTTCTTCTAGTTTTTGTGTGTGGTTTTTTTCGGTTGATGACAGAAGTGTACTAGCCACGTTTCCCTAAATCTGATTTTCTTCTAGATATCGGCAAAACTTGGCACAGGCGTAGAAGAAGTATTTAAAGCTGTGATAGAACAAATACCACCGTGAGTATCGACGAACCCTTCACTGTCAAATAGTAACATTCACACTGCATTTGAAACTGTTCCGAAGAGTAATAGGTCACAAATCCCATTATTCAAAAATCAGCTGGCGAAAGATGATTTCTCTAAAAGATTTACACCTTCATTAGGAAATATAGGTTTTTGCATATCAAAAGTCCTTATGTAATCTTGTTCTTACTTCCAATGCTTCCTAGAATACACAGTGACTCGAAGAATACCGCATCTAATTAACTATCCAATCCGATCTGGTAGATTAACAATTGCGAGACGAACTAAAAATATAGCTCAATGGATATATGAAAAGTATACATAGTATGTAAAAACAGAGAAAAGGATACATAGTGTTACGTATTTTTGTATTACAGACCCGATGGAGACAAAGCTGGTGTACTGAAAGCACTTCTCTTTGACTCCTGGTATGACAAGTACCGTGGTGTAGTAGCACACATCGCTGTCAAAGATGGCACAATAAAAAAGGGTGAGAACAATCATTTTCTACTCATCAGATTTTGATATCGATTTGTCCCTGAAAATAAATATAGTTATCTTACATATCCCTAAAACTTTATTTACTTTCTTATGTGCTCAGAGCTGGAAATGGCTTCCATTTAGTGACCGAATGGAGAAGGTAAAACCTTTAGATACTGCTGCATTAGTACTATTGTATTTCTCTGATTGTCAGGGGATGCCGTGCGTACCTATCATTCGGGGAAATCCTACGAAATTCAAGAAGTAGGAATCCTTCATCCTGGGGAAACACCCACAAACGTTTTGTAAGACCTGATTTTCCCTAGAGTATGTAAGCCAAATAAGATTCAAAATAGCCTGTTCTTTCGTTTCTAAAAAAATCAAGTCTATTGACCAACATAATTTCCAGAGAATATTCACGTTCAGCGTATACTTGAAATACAAAATAACGTATATGCATGTACATGTATTGTTGAATGTAAACTTTACCAATCTTTCTCCTCAAAAGGTATGCAGGGCAGGTTGGCTATGTGTATGCCAACATGAAAAACCCCAAGGAAGCCCTGCTTGGAGACACTATTTGCCATCGAGGAGACTCCATAGAGCCACTGACTGGGTTCAAGGCCGCGAAACCGATGGTAAATGGCATTAAAGTTACATACCTCAGCAATTTCTTATAGATATATGCCCTGTCAAGATGCTGAAACACAATAGAAACGCAAGAAAGATACAAGAGAGATCAAATTCAGTTGGAGTTAGTATTACGAATCTAAACTAGCAGATAAGCTCATTGTAGGGAGTGTTCCATTGACCGGACGAAAATCTAACATAGTCAGATGTTTGCGGTATACATGGTTATCGTGTACCAGTCAGGAAAAATAGTGCCAACCAATGTCTTTCCAAAAGTTCAGTTGGAAGTAGTTTTTTTTTCATTTTAGATGATTACAAAACCTAATTTTACATTCACATAATTACTTACCATCATTCAAAATGTTCATACATATGAAAAACAAATTCTAACTATTTTCTGGCCAATACTACAGGAATAATTCAAAATAGCAACATCATTAGATTGTGGCTAGGTCGTATAGGAATATAGCCGGGGATGCCAACGTCGGATGGTAACCGCCAACCCCCTTAAACGCTGCTCCATTGTGTATCAGGCACAGTCGCAGACATCAGATGGGCGCTGCTGACATCCCTTGGTAAATGCAGGCCGTCTTTTCGATGCTTAAGGTTAGATAGCAGAACTTACTCTGAGAACTTAGATGATTGCATATGTTGTTCAAGCGATGTGTGTCTGACAGATCTGTTTCCTTGATGTTAGGTATTTGCAGGCGTGTTTCCCATGGACCAGTCAGAATTCACTTCCCTACGCAACGCCATGGACAGATTGATACTGAACGACCCTAGTGTTCAGGTAAACCCTGACAGTAGGTACGTATGGGAATCCCCATCCTATGCCCACGAAGAGCTTGCTTGTTGTAATGCTAAAAATACTAATTTTCTTTTCTGTGACTGTTTTATGGAAAACGGGATTGATCTAACATGCTTCATGTGAACTTTTAATAGATGTACCTTTAATGCAGAACAATGATGTTTAAAAACAAAAACGTAGTAGTGACTGATGATCATTTCATACCATAGCAACTACATTTACAGAAACATGTTATAAAGTCTAGATGCCTTAACTAGCTAGGTGTAGACCTTAATAATAAAGGAGTCAGAAATCTGACGCAGAAGCACAGGGTACAACACGTCAAGAGAATACTTATCTTAATGACCTCTGGAGGAGTTCATATACATGTACAAGGCACAGGGGGCACCTTCTGCAGGTTGAGCTTGCAAACTCTGCACTCTGATTGGCTGTTGAAAGAACAGCCAATAATGGATGACCAGTCTCGTCCTGGTCTACCATACATGCAAGTGAGGGTGCTCCTGACACTAACAACTCAGAGTGTCATTCTGGGCAGTCTAGGAACTAGGAGCGATAATGAGGGTAAATATGCCATTCACTATATGGCTGCTATACTGTAAACATCAGGTCCCAGACGCTGTGTAGATAGACCTTGTACTTATCTAGCCTCTTTAAAATCTTTTTACAACATTGTGGGTGGTCATCGATGCGCTATCTATGAACTGACATAGACTAGTGTGTGTCCTTTGACTTTCTCTATAAGCATTAGCTAGCTCTATTACAGCGTCTTCTCCATTCTGTCAAAGCCATAACTCTTTGTCAGTTTGTTTTAACACACTCATTCACCATATGCCTGAGGGGACACTTGTCGAAACTGTGTTAATCTTTTTTTCACATGAATTTAGACAGAGTGCCACTAAACTTGTTGATACTTCTCAACACCTTGGCAAACCGAGATAGTGACAAAGCTATCATAGCGATGTTGGCAGTGTAACATCATGTCACAAGGCTACTTGTTAGTCTTTTCTTAAATTTGGCAGCAGAAAGATATCGGTTCAGGTGAACAATTGGTTTAGCCTTGTATACTTATTGAATTAAAAAAAAAGACTTATTGAATACGATTTAACATCCAAGATTTCACTTCTATGTTCACTAAGTAGGGGTATCTTTCAAAACGATACGGATTATCACACTTTTTTAATGTGAATTAGGTGCAGTTGTTGGTATTTTCAGTGCGGCCTTAGGTCAGGGCTGGCGGTTGGGGTTCTTGGGGCTGCTTCACCTTGACGTCTTCCGACAACGCCTGGAACAGGAATATGACGCCAGCGTCATCATAACGGCGCCCAACGTCCCGTACAAAGTGCACATCAAAGGTGCGCGCAACATCAAGTTCTACGGCAGTGAAGAGATTGTCATCCTCAATCCCTGCCATGTGAGTAGATCCAACCGCGCTTCCCTTACTCTCTTTTTCACGAATTAGATTTAGAATACGTGGCAAATAGCACTTCTGTCTCCAACCGATGCTACCTTGAAAATCGATGAAAAACCTTGAAAAACGATGAAAAAATGCTCTATTTTTAGAGCTCTCCTCAGTCTCATTCCTGTATTACAGAATTATAGAAGTACCTTCAGATGTAATATTTCTCTTTCCATAAAGCTGCCTCCGCGTGACATTGTAGCCAGCTATGAGGAGCCGATGGTGGTCGGGACAATCATCGCTCCTGATGATTATATAGGATCTATTCTGTCTCTTGTACTGGTAGGTATTCCTCTTTTTTTTAGATGCATGGATTACTTAGATGAATACGAGGCTTTGATTTGAATTGGGACAATTTTGAAAATTTAAAAATACTGAATATTAATATGGATTTAAGAACGATACAGATTTTTTTTGTATGTCAAAAGAACGTGGTTAAATTATTTATGTTTTTGCGGGTAGCAATGCAATAGTATTCCGAAAGACACCACAAATGATCTCAAAATAGAAGAATGTTTTTCAATATTGGTATTCAGTTTCATTTTAAACGTTTCCCAATAATTATTAACCATACTGTGAAATGCAGTCTTGTAGGTTTTCTATACGTCAGTTATATAGCCTAGAGGGTGACACTGATATCCCTTCTGTGTCAAATGTATCACTATCTTATGGTCCACATCATTACTTAGCTATCATGGCAGACGGGTGTTAGGCTGCTTAAGTGTCCACTTTTAACATAACGCTCCTGCAGTCGCACTTCTGTATATTGAACACTGTCTAAGTTTCACAAAAAAAACCACTATAATAGTTTTATGAATTTGATACATCTCTTGAAAAAGCATGGACTTGATTTTTGTAGGACAGGCGTGGGCAGTATCAGGACCAACACTACTTAGATGAAAAACGAGTCTTGTTCAAGGTGCTACTTCCTCTGAATGAGATTGTAGTCGACTTCTTCGATAAATTAAAGTCTTTGACATCTGGATACGCAAGGTAGGTCTCAAGGGAAAAATAATATAAGGGGCATGGCGAGGGTTTGAACATATAGCACTTTGATTTCAGTGCATCTTCGATAAATTTGGTTGATTTATGATATACGTGATAATTTGGCTCAAAATATCCTGTTTTACTTACACTATCACCCGACGAATATTAAGTAATTACCATAGGTAAAGTTTCTCCTATAGGGCACATAGCTATTGTTTTATTTAGGCGGCCATCTTGCCCCAGACGCCAAAGAAAACACTAGGTGGTGGGTCAAGTTGTCAATGAATTTTATTAAGAATATATTTATGGGCTTGTCCTTGAGTTGTTTAAGCAGTTAACAGTGGTAGTCCCCCGACTACAGTGGTGTTCTCTTACAATTTCCATGCGGATGATCGCGGAACTAGCAACCACTCTGTGCCCTATAGTGAGGCCCTTGCAGCAATGCTCATAATTTTCAGGTTATAATCTTTTTTTTTCAATATAAAATATCATTGCTGTATTTCTGTAAATGCCCTGAATTTGTGTAGCATGTCTTAGTTGTAGCCAACATAGGGCTTGCTTCATAGAGTCTGAAAGACCGTACAGAGCGTATTACTACTGTCCATGTAGTTGGGTTGTAAAATTACACTGGAAATTAGTGTGTATACATGACTACAGCATGGAAAAGGTTTCTTGTGAATTTGCTACTTCTCTAGCATGCCTACATGATGATACTCTACTTCATACGTGATATGTGCTTTCCATACAGCTTTGACTACGAGGATGCGGGGTATACAGAATCAGATTTAGTAAAGGTCAGTTTGGAAATTGATTTGGTATTTTACATAGAAGGTTATCAAACTGAAATAATATAAAACGCATATATAGGAAACTTAGACCCAGCATTAGCAACTGACTTCGGAAATCTGAAGAAAAGCGTATACTGGGTCAACTTGCAGATGTAAACACTCACTGTTAATTACAGACACTAAGCATTAGGAACATCATCGCCTTGTTTACATATGTTTAACCAGCATTTTTACCTCCGATCTTAACTAATTCCAGCCGTAATGTATTAATTGATTACAAACCCATGTACTTAATATTAAACGGTCAATCCCTCGACAGCAACCGTAATATACAAACAGATTAAACAATTACAGTACAGTTAGTACCGCCCATTGCCCTTAGGGGGCTTGCTCTTTCCCAGCTGTTTTTTTTTTTTTTTTCACAAAAAAGGTTTTCCATCCCTAATTACTCATAATGCTCTCTGAGCTTACCTACCAGCTAGGCCACCAAGGTGACAGAGACCTTACAGTCATATAGCAGTCTTCTTTCTATAATTCAGTCATTAATGTCGGAGCCCTGACGAAGGCCAAACTAAAGGCCGAAACTTAGGCAAGCACAGACTACCTAACAAAACGTTGGTTGATGTATAAATGTTTTTTTACCAATAAATGTCTGAACCAAATACTCTGGCTAACATGTGGTTTGCGGTCAAAACCCCTTCATTTTGAAATAGTTTAAAACCCATATTTATCAAGCAAATTAAACAATGCTATAACAAGTATAGTTTTTGATTTTTTTGTTTCATTCTTTATACTGCCTCCATACAGCGGGTGAGGCTGGTATGATCATGGTGACAGTCCATGTACCTTTTAATCGATGAGAACACTGCTCTTATCAGATCTTACATAGTGTGTTCATATATATCAGCATCTAACATAACCCATATAGTGTAACAAGCTTAGATAGGTAGCACTGATAGATTGAAACATGTAGTTTATTCCAGTAATGGAATTGATTACCTCCTTTGACATGATAGTAATGCCTTATTCTATCTGTACAGATTGATATTTGCTTGAATGGCCTCGTGATAGAAGAGTTGACTCAGATAGCACATATCACAAAGGCGCGCACCGTGGGCAAAGCGACTGTGGCCAAGCTGAAGGAAACCCTTCCCCAGCAGATGTTTGAAATAGCTGTCCAAGCAAAACTTGGCTTCAAAGTGCTGGCCCGGGAAAACATTAAAGCTCTTCGGAAGGACGTGCTTGCAAAATGTGTAAGTGTTCACCAAAACCAACATACATAAATCCTAAACTTTCAGAGGTCACATGCACCAGATGATACAATTGTGCAGTATTCCAATTTAACTTGATAAAAACTCTTGGGTATGATCCTTGGTCCTAAAAGACAACCATTTTCCAGCTCATATCAGCAGTGTAGCTATAATATGTCTTGAGTTCAAACAAAGATATTAAACAATCATCAAGATATCAAATGTGTATTTGTTTATCAAAGCCTTTATACACTAAGCTTTTGAAAAACTTTCTGAGATCATATATGCAAGAGATAAAATCTTGGTCCACTATTCCATGTTAAACTTGTAAGTGACAAGGAATAACTTAGAAATGATTTGTAACCTTGAAATAAAGCGACTCCCCCATATTTTCAGCAGTGTATCTGTGACAGTCTTGCTAATATGAGAGATATCATTTTTTTGTTTCAGTATGGCGGCGATATTACAAGAAAGATGAAACTTCTGCGGAGACAGGCGGAGGGAAAGAAGCGCATGAAAATGTTTGGAAATATAGAGGTGCCCAAGGAGACATTCATTGAAATTCTCAAAAAAGATTAGAAAAATAAACATCATCAAGTAATCTGTGATTTCGAATTGTTAACTCCAAAATGATTCACAATTCTCCTCCTGAACTCGTATGAATGATTGACACATTTAGTAAGCCACTTGACAGCTTTCATCGAAAATAAAGGTTTTTAATAGCTTATTTCATACATATGAAATGTAAACATCTTTGATAAGGAACATAATTTTGTTATTCTACTTAGCATACTAGCTTCGAAATATTAATGTCCACCATCCTTTTGTAACTAAACTTTACACTTTATTCAATATTTCACCGGAAATGTAAAACAGCCACACAAGCTGTGATTCTTCAAATTAAACAAACAGTGTTTCACATTTATTTCAAGAACAAAACCAGCCATCAAGGGGCAGGTCTATTAAGGTGTATATCCCATAAAATTGCATGTATATCTATTTGACTACAACACTATAGCAACCAACAAGAAATGGTAACTTTATCCTAAAACTAATATAACCAGCATGTCATACTAAACGTTAACGTTGGTAAGCGTATATTCCACCAAGCCACTGCTAGCCCCACCTGGGGGCCTTGTGGTCGCCTGTTGGTCATCAGCGATAGATGTGGGCCCAAATTGCATCATTGGTGATAACCTGCTCGGTGGAAGAGCAAAAAAGGTATCTCAGCTGACCGCTGGCCCATCGCTGTGTCTCCAAAACCCAGACGCCGGCCAGAATCGGCTGACCTGTTCATGGTCGCCGACTGCCAACCCTCCTGCAAAGCATCTCCGGTAATGGCCGGCCAAAAAACTGTTTCAATGATGTGCTAACCCGTGAGCGGAGACCGAAAATTCAGACAGTTTGGGTACTCTGGGGAGGAATGCTAGTAACAGAGCGTGCCATACACATTCATAACATCAAGGCTTATGTTTGTTTACCTTCATTATTTGGTTTAACCCAGTATCTCATCCACTTATTATCAATAAAAAAAAATGATCTTGATAAAAACGAGTCTTGTTTTGTGAGGTAACCTAAGTCATATGGAGATTTATTTAATTTGGACAGTGTTTGAGCATGGCTTATGGACCATGTGAATCTGCAGTGACTCTTAATACACTGGATTACACTGGGCCAGCTGAAAGTGTACAAATTGTCAGAGTTCTTCCACTGATCCCCCTTATTCTGGCTGGCCAGCAACCACACAGTACTTACCCGAGCTTGCACCAAGCGACTGCTTCCGCCGTTGACCGTTGCTGACTGGCGCCGGTTGGTTGGACATTTTAAGAAAAGGATTAAAGAGATACTCTATGTATAACGGACACCTATCCGTAAAATTAGCACGAGTTCAAGCACATATTGCCATTATTCTCATCCCATCATAGCTGTATATATGTTGATACAATCTGGAGACTCCTTTTTGTAAACAGACCACCAAATATGGTATCAGAGGCTGTCATAAAAACCTGCGTATGCAGATGACGCCTGTGCATCTTTACTATGCTCAATAAATAAACAAACAAAAGACAAAAACAAAGAAAAACTCAGACTTTTACTTTGTGTCTCTATCTTAAACATACATAGAGATTTAATGTGAGACAGACTGAGTGTCTAGACAGGCTGCGTGCCATGGGTTCAGAAATCATGATTCACTTTGCTATGCCAAACCCTAAATATGTTATTTGTATTTTACCACACAAAAAAAGATTAGCATACTTGCTACAAACCATACAATTCTACATAGGTCATGATGTAAAAACCAGGTTGGCTACAGCCTCAAACCCATTCCGCTGGCCTGTGCAGTGGTCCGGCTGGCCAGCCATGTGGGTGTTGGATCTGCCATAACGATGCAGATGACATGGGGAAGAGATAAGACCATTTTTTGTTGGATCAGAAAAAATCTAAAATACAGGATTAGTCACCCTCTGTTAGATTTCATGCCAGGTACAGTGCTATTATCTTTCACTGTAGTTATCACAGTCTCACATCCTGTAACAAGTGTTTGTTTATGCTTTGTGTCATATATTAGAAGTTCTTGGAGCTGCTATAAATTGGGTTTATTCAAGAGAGAAGTGAGCTGGTTACATCTGGCTTCCAGTATGGTGGATCTATCTGTCTGGTTCCACATGAGGCCGTTTATAAGACATGCACAACAGCACCAACATGAGTCCGTTCACGAGACTACATAACATAACATCCTCCCCTTTAAGAGAAGACTTAAGTCCTTATACTTTCTGTCCATATATCTATATTGATATCAAGAGTTCTTTACAAACTTTAACTCGACTAGTAGACAGTATGAAAAATGAATTTTGATGTCTGTCTCTGAATTTCAGTCTTAGTCCTTAATATCTTAGGATGTTCTATTAGTTTACGATCTAATTAAAGCTAAGATATGACATGAGTTTCTCATCAGTGTTTCTATTCTGTCACATAGTCCGACAGGTAGCTAGGCTTGGCTGAGTGCCTAGCAGATCTTCTGACTGGTGTTGTGGGTGTAACCTCAACAGGCACTTTGCTGGGGGAAACTGGTGCAGTTTCTCTTGTTCCTTGGATATTGCCTGTCTCCATTGCGTCCGCTAGTGGTGTAGTAGTGATGCTAGGGTTGTTCACGCCAGGCTTAAGGTGTCTACGATTTCTCCTGATAGTGCCCGTAGGTGTCTGGACTTCGTAAGACCGGCTGTCCAACTTTCTTACAATACTGCCTGGAGTCCAGGTTTTTTGGTTCAGGCGGAATGGTTGAACCCGAACTGGATCTCCTTCTTCTAGTGGAGGTAGGTCTTTCGCATGCAGATCAAAGTACTTCGCCTGGTTTTTCTGGCGTTGCAAGATCTCTCGACCTGCCTGCTCATTGTTGACAGTTTGTGGCCTTAGTAGGTGAGTGGTGACTGGTAACAGAGTCTTTGTGCGTCTACTCATTAGTCGCTGTACAGGGCTAGATGTCATTCCCTGTGTTGGTGTATTTCGCTGGTCCAGTAGAGCTAGGTATGTGTCACCACCTGCTTGTTTAGACTTCTTCATGAGGTTTTTTGCAGATTTCACTGCGGACTCGGCCTTGCCGTTGGCCTGGCTGTTACCGGGACTACTGGTAACATGCTGAAACTCCCATTTACTTGCGAATGCTGCAAACTCTTTGCTTGAAAACTGAGGCCCGTTGTCACTGACTACTGTGTCTGGTATACCATACCTGGCAAAGTGGGCTTTCAGTTTGTGAGTTACCGTGTCAGCTTCAGTGTTGTACAGCCTGTCCACTTCGAAGAAGTTGCTAAAGTAGTCCACTGTCACCAAGTAGTCTTTTCCATCAAACATGAAAAGATCAGACCCTATTTTGGCCCAAGGCCTGTCTGGTACATCGTGTGACATCAGTGTCTCCTTTTGGTTTGCTGTTTCGAAGGTTTTACAGGTGTTGCACTGACTGATGTATTCGCGCATTTCTGTGTTCATATTGGGCCAGTAGACAGACTCTCTGGCTCTCCTCAGGCAGGAATCTACTCCAAGGTGAGATGAGTGGATCTTCTCTTTCATGACTTTCCGATGACCATAGGGTATGACCACCCGATCACCACGGTAGATTATGCCATCATGAACCGACATCTCATCTCTATAGGGATGGTACACTTGTATGATGTCAGGAATCTTGGATTTGTTATCAGGCCACCCCTGGAGTATTACTTGTTTCAGTATCCTCATGACATCGTCCTTCTCTGTCTCTGCACGGATCATCCTCATGCGTGTCTCAGTAATTGGTACGAACTGTGCTGCATGAATGTGGTCGAATGTCTCCGGCTTGCCCTTGTTGGGAAGGAAGGCACGGGACAGAGTGTCTGCAAGATACATCTTCTTGCCTTGTGTGTAGATGACGTGTATGTCGTATCTCTGTAGGCGCAGCATCATTCCTTGCAGTCGCCGAGGAGCTTTGTCTAGAGATTTCTTCAGAATGACCTCTAGTGGCTTGTGATCTGATTGCACCGTTACAGATCGACCATACGTATACTGGTTAAATTTCTCCATAGCAAAGACTATGGCCAGCATCTCTTTTTCTATCTGGGCGTAACGGGTCTCTGTGTCCGTTAGGGCCCTGCTAGCATATGCTATGGGTTGGCCGTTTTGCATGAGAGCAGCGCCCAGCCCTTTCTCACTGGCGTCACATTGAACTACCAGCTCTTTTTCCGGATCGTAGAATGAGAGTACGGGTGCTTCTGCTACTAGCTGACGTATTTCATAAAACGCCTTCTCATGTACTTCCGTCCACTTCCATTCCACATCTCCTTTTGTGAGTTGTCGTAGGGGCTCGGTCACGTCAGATAGCTTGGGCAAAAACTTTGCTAGGTAGTTCACAAACCCTCCAACCCGCTGGATGCCCTCGACATCAGTGGGGGTCGGCATTTCCATCACTGCCTTCACTTTATCAGGATCCGGACACAGGCCATCCTTTGTTATTAGATGACCCAGGAAAGATACTTGTTCCTGGCGAAGGCTCATCTTGTCCGGATTAAGGCGAATGCCTATTTCTTGGCATCTTTTTAGGAATTTGTCGAGTTTGCGATCGTGATCCGCTGTAGCTTCTCCTTCATCCCGTCCTACTCCGTACAGCATAATATCATCTGCAACACATACCAGCCCCTCAAGGTCACCAATTGATTGTAGTAGCTTCTTTTGAAAGATCTCAGACGAGACTTTGAGGCCGAATGGCAGTCTTTTCCATCGGTACCTGCCAAACGGTGTTGCAAACGTGGTTAGGAAACTGGATTCCTCGTCCAGTTCTACATGCCAATAGCCGCTTCGAAGGTCAATAGTGGAGAAAACTTTTGCTTTAGAGAGTTCTGGTAGGATGTCTTCTAGGATGGGGAGTTGAAAGTGTTCAAGTTTGAGTGCCTCATTTAGAGGTTTTGGGTCAATACATATGCGGAGTCCACCATTTTTCTTAGAACTCACGACCAGGTTTGACACCCAATCTGTAGGTTGGTTCACCACTTGTATCACTCCTTGTTGACACATATTGTCAAGTTCTTCTTTTAGACGGGATTTTAGAGCTACCGGCACTCTTCGGGAAGCTGCGACATGTGGGCTGATCTGTGGATCAACTTCTAGATGCGCTACCCCTGGGAGACTACCTATTTCATTCTTGAAGATCTCATCATATTTGGCTATCGGATCAGTAGTTACGGCTGCCACTTGGTGGAAATTCTCTTGGTTCACTGTTATTAGACCCATCTGTTGACTAGCTCTCGCACCGAGTATTGGGGTGAGTTCTTCTTCCACAATAGTGCACTTCACAGAGTATTTCTTCCCATTCATTGGATTTGTCATTTTCACATGAGACTCACCCAGTGGTATTTTCTCAGTCTGATTCCACATGCGGAGTGTCCTAGCTGGACTCAGTTTCACATCTCCAACATAGGATTTGGGGATGAGATTGGTAGAGGCTCCACTGTCAATCTGGAATCTGACTGGTTTGCCGTTTACAAGCATTTTCGCATAGACTTGGCGGTCGTTGAAGTTATTTACACAGTTTATCTCCTCATATTCAGACTCTTCAGACTCAAGAGCATGGACTTGATCCCCAGTCTTCTTACATACAGCTGAGAAATGATTTCGCCCATTGCATTTGGAACATCTTTTCCCCCATGCGGGGCACATTCCCATCTTAAACTCGTGTTTTTGTGCGCAGAATCTACATTTTCTGGCATCCTTGCTATCTCCCTCCTGAAACTGTGTCTTGTGGGGAGGTCTTGAAGACTTGTTCTTCTTGTACACTTTGGGTCTAGCACTGGTCACTTTGTGTACATTGTCAGTGGCATGCGTCATTTCTCTCATCTGTTCCTCAGTACTTTCGAACGCCTTACAGATTCGGAGGCATTTGTCTAAAGTAAGGTCCTCCGTTTGTAACAGTCTTTTTCTGCACATGTCATCCCGGACACCGAGAACCATTCGGTCGCGAATTAGTCCTTCTTCTAGCGTCCCATAGTTACACGTCTTTGCTAAAATGTGGAGACTGGCAGCGTATTTGTCAATGGTTTCGTCAGTCTCCTGTGCCCTCTTGTTAAAGCAATACCTCTCGTAGGTTTCGTTGGTTTTGCCTATGCAGTGTCCCTCCATCTTCTTATATAGAGTCGCATAATCTTCTGCATTCTCGTCTGCGGCGAATCTGAGGCTATCTAGCACGTCAAGCCCATCAGACCCTAGACATGCTTGAAATTGGGAGGCCTTGACTGCATTTTCTTGCAGGTTGACTCTAGATGCCACAAAATAATTGTCCCACATTCTCTTGAATTTTTTCCAATTCTGACTCATGTTTCCTGAAGTTTTTAGAGGTGGTGGAAATGGCACATTTGTCAGAATGAGAGGAGGAGCAGGACCCGCCGGTTGGGCCTGTCCCTCTGGTGGGGCCATGATGCTAGACTGCAGCTGTCAACTCACTAGCACAGGATAGGTGTCACTGTCACTCCTAGACTGGTACTATTAGATGGCTAGTGACACACACACAGAGTCTATTAGAGTCTATAAACATCCACCTAGGCAGAGTACACACAATTCATATGAATCTGAGGGTTATTAGAGTCACCAGATATTAGTCAGTTGTGTAAAAGATGCCTTAGGTACAAACACATGTAGCTAGAACCATTGTCAATTGTTAGATGGGACCATGTGCTTGCTCAGATGGGAAGCTCAGCTTCTGCTCACTTGCTCCTGGAGACTTTTACAGACTGTTCTGTGTCAAGAATTGAGTAAGGTCCATACTCACAGTTTCCCTGCTGCCACCATGTTTGTTTATGCTTTGTGTCATATATTAGAAGTTCTTGGAGCTGCTATAAATTGGGTTTATTCAAGAGAGAAGTGAGCTGGTTACATCTGGCTTCCAGTATGGTGGATCTATCTGTCTGGTTCCACATGAGGCCGTTTATAAGACATGCACAACAGCACCAACATGAGTCCGTTCACGAGACTACATAACATAACAACAAGTTAATCTTTTTACTAGTGGAAGAAATATACAAACAATTAAACCATAAGAATATCATATTAATAACGTACTTAGACTTTAGAAAAGTTCGATTGTGTGGATTATGGGATCTTAACAAATGAATTAAGAAAACTTGGATTGGGAAATAATTAGTCGCACTCTTAAAAAGTTATTAGAGAACAACAACATTTCTGACTAGAAATCACTTGATGGGTTCCCCAAGGATCTGCTATAAGTATGTTAATTGTGTTACTTTCCATGCATACATCATATAAAGCCTGGGAAATCAGGAGTTGGTCATAGTAAAATAATTCTGAAAGTCTATAGGAACCGTGTCACCTATACATATACCTCCTCGTCCAAATTGTAAATTTTCTCTTGGTTTATTCTTTTTTGTTTGTTTTTGTTTCATGCTCTATTTGATAGGTGTGAAAACACAGTCTCCTGAAGCCCACTTATATATGTGTTCGTTCGTTTGAAATAATGTAATATCCTCATATTGGCAAAAGTGTGGCTATAATGGACTGCGACGCAGGGAAGGGTCCGTTGAATAATCTAGGATCGTTCATGAAGACCCTTTTTTGAAGACCCTGCGATTATGCCCGACAAGGAAACCCAGGGCAATATGGATCAACTTGATTTAACACTTATGGACGGTTAAGACTCTCAGCGAACAGACCTTAAAATCATTAAACAATAACCCTTCTACAACGTACAGAAAAGTAATTATTAAACGGGCCCCAGTTCTTGACGGACAAAGTCGCCCTTTACCATGTAGTACGACCAACTATCACCAGACGGTTCGTTCATGCTTCACTAGGCTGCCCTGTGCGCCTCCAAGCGGTCTGTGAATGAGACCGGAGCCCCGGGATTCGTCCCGCTGTGGGTTGTGAGCTGGCTCAGCGGCTGAGCGCCACGCGGAGTACCGTTATCCCAAACACGGTCCATGCTGCCACCTAGGAAGGTGTGGGAGTCGGGAGGAGAAGCGCGTAGTACGAACCGACCCCAGGGCACCATCCCGGCCAGCTACCGCCGTCAGTTCACCGGGAGCATGCCCGGGAAGCGGGACGGGCCGAGGAGCCACACACAGACACAATAAGATTCATACATGGAAGACAGCAGGCGGCGCCGCTGACTCAAGCTGTGCGAGATCACACTTGTTTAACAACACGGTGGTCACTCAGTAGACCCTGGAGGTAACACAGCAGTGGTAGACGATAATCCCCTACAGTAGGTTAAGCCATGGCGAGTCAGCAGGAGGATGCGGGAATCATCACCGGGGCATGGGAACCGCGACTCAGGGTCGACGAGGAACTGGAGTTCTTTACCGAGTTGGCCCTGCACGAAACGGAACGATGGATCCAGGTGAGACAGAATGATTTATGATCTTCTCTGTTGGTTTTTGTCTCTCATGGGTTAGAGTTGGATGTGCGCCCTGCCCCGAAACTCCAAGAAACAGGCGTCGACTGTATTCCTCCTGAGATGGCATCCCTGACATAAACCATCGGTCGTACCCTGGAGTTTACAAACAGCTCCATGGTCAGTGCTCTACACTCATAAAGATAAAGCTTGCTCATTTTTATCAGCTCAAACTTTTAGAGTTGGTTCAGGGTGGGAAATTAGCACGAATTCCCAATGTTGTGACTGAACTGGGTAGGTTAATGAGGGACTGACCCTGACCCAAGATGATGGCAAGAGGCAGTGAAGGGTCTGGGCAGTTCTTTGTATGCGGGTCTATTTTTGGGCCACATGGGGGTTGAGGGTGGGGTGCTCCCCCGGGATAGGGATACGAGGGCGGAGTCCTGACCCGCCCTCTGCCCTCACCACCCCATCACCCACTCCAGCTAAGTGAGTGCAGATGGTGGGGCGGTGTTGGAACTGTAGCCTTATGGCAAATTCCGCTCTGTTTTGCCTGTCGCCGTATGGTAGTGGTAGCAGAGCGTCACCAATCATCACCTCATCTGGTATCCTCTGCCAAGGCTACGAGGCTCGCTCGTTTTTTCTCTCTCTCTCCAGGTTACTACAGCTCGTGAGAGTAACATTTAAGCCCGGTCCCCACTAAGCGATTTTGGGGCATCCAGAGGACACCCGTCGGCGACTATTGGCCAAAATTTCTAGGAATTTGTTGAGTCGCCTAGTGGGAATGCAAAATGGCAAAATCGTCGGCGACTATTGCCCTACCATCCGTTGTTCGGGCTAGAGTCGGCGACTGGATTCTCTCTAAAAAGGGCACCAGTCTCTTGCAATTCAATTTCAAACATGTTTGAAATATATCAGGGCATAGTCGGCGACTTTAGATTTTATAGTAACGTAGGGGCCTGCCCGTCCGGATCATCTCGATCTGTCTTCACGAATGTTGCGATCACAGAGCCTCGGTGATTGAGCCGTAACTGTTCACTCATGTGAGCTGGGTCAAGCGGAGATTATTCACAACCTGATTATGCGTCTGTTTACCTTTGAGCTAATTGCGGGCTATTAATTGTTGTTCCAGGGTAAGACGTCGTAACACAAACGCGTTACACAAACATCACACGTCCAAGCCACATGTTCTGTTTACATACCATACCGTGCACAGACTCTTGGATATATAATTGCAGCTGAAATTTGGGAATTCTGTATCATTGATGATACCTATTACGTCCAATATTCTCTTACACATGTAGCCTAGACTTGGTAATCTTCTCAACATATATAAGGCACGTTGAGCAGTAACTCCAGGAACAAGAATATATACATTTTCTTTTCAAATTATTAGTTAACTAATAGAAAAACACGTGGTTCAGTCGGTTTCCGTAGGATGACCGATGAAGGTATCTTGCGGCCATAAACTACAAAAGGCCGAGTATAACAGCCTACAGTCTCAGTCATTACCTTTTATTATCATTAGTTATTACTAGATGTCATGAAAAAACGCCATTTTATGTACTTATTTTACGTACCTGTTGACCCGAGGCATTCACTCCGGGCAGAGTGCGTCCGGACATTATTAGTCCTGCACCACTTGCAGCGGGTAGTATTTCATAGACTTTCAGTCATAGGTATACAATGATTAGTGAGTAACCATCTTTTCACTTGAGCAAACATAGGTAATGAGTCCAGTATAACCAGCTTAGAAAAAAACCTGGGAAGAAATGTTCAAAGAGAACCTCTCTACTTATTCTTTAATCACCAGGAAATCATTACGCTCTACCAATAGTCAGTGGCTATGGAGAATATGGATTTTGAATAAGGAGAGTAAAAGTTATATGAATACAAAGGTGCAAGAGGGCCCAGGAGGATCATACAGGAAAGGGGCATGCCTTTCAGCTGTCTCTCCGTTTACCCTCTGAGGAGCCCGCAGAATGCATTGGTCACACACCAATGTTCTGCCTATGGTGGAGAGGGAAGCAGCCATTTCCCTAATCCAATTTGACAGCTTCGATCTTTCTAGAGAATTCCGATTTAGGAGCCTGGGCTTACGTTGAGATAGCACATACCTGTCCGCTACTCCATTACCTGGGGGTCATGCCCTAAATCAATCGACACAGCTGGGTTTTTCTATAGAGAAATGTGATTAGGAACGGGTCTCTGTGGGTCGACCACCTGAGGCAGGTGATGACAGGGGACATCATTAGTTATTACTAGATGTCATGAAAAAAAGCCATTTTATGTACTTATTTTACGTACCTGTTGACCCGAGGCATTCACTCCGGGCAGAGTGCGTCCGGACATTATTAGTCCTGCACCACTTGCAGCGGGTAGTATTTCATAGACTTTCAGTCATAGGTATACAATGATTAGTGAGTAACCATCTTTTCACTTGAGCAAACATAGGTAATGAGTCCAGTATAACCAGCTTAGAAAAAAACCTGGGAAGAAATGTTCAAAGAGAACCTCTCTACTTATTCTTTAATCACCAGGAAATCATTACGCTCTACCAATAGTCAGTGGCTATGGAGAATATGGATTTTGAATAAGGAGAGTAAAAGTTATATGAATACAAAGGTGCAAGAGGGCCCAGGAGGATCATACAGGAAAGGGGCATGCCTTTCAGCTGTCTCTCCGTTTACCCTCTGAGGAGCCCGCAGAATGCATTGGTCACACACCAATGTTCTGCCTATGGTGGAGAGGGAAGCAGCCATTTCCCTAATCCAATTTGACAGCTTCGATCTTTCTAGAGAATTCCGATTTAGGAGCCTGGGCTTACGTTGAGATAGCACATACCTGTCCGCTACTCCATTACCTGGGGGTCATGCCCTAAATCAATCGACACAGCTGGGTTTTTCTATAGAGAAATGTGATTAGGAACGGGTCTCTGTGGGTCGTCCACCTGAGGCAGGTGATGACAGGGGACCGCCCCCAGGGACCACCCTGGACACCTGCCAACTGCATAGCGGCTTGTTGGGCACCAACCTATCATACCAACCCACTACCATGGCCTGCCAGCACAACCACCATCACCCAACCTGCATATAATGTTGTGTAAGGTGGCCCCTATACCCCATCAGGCGCCTCCACCGTTAATGTAGGGCTCACAGAGAACCCTCAGCCACAAACACCTAGAGTGACATGAAGCTTGCGCTCAGGTGCGAAAGATCAACAGCAAGTTGGTCCAGGACATACACTAATGAGTAAGAGCACCTGACACTCTCTTGGCTACTCACAATTTAAAGGCTTTCTCTTGTACCCAGGTTGGCGGCTAACAGTTTGACGGCGTGGTGCTATTCACATGTAAAGTTTTCCTTTTGTACCTCGATAAACAAGCTACACACGAAGCACATCTAAATGGGGGCTTGAATGTAGACACTGAAAGGCTAGAAAGAGGTGCAAATTTGATGAATAGGAATTAACTCGTGAGTGCAGAGCTCAGGGGTTGGTCTTTATTCGCCTTACATAACAGCAGGCAAGTGAGGACAAAAACACGCACAAACTATCGCAGAGATACTGGAGTCTGTTCCTAAAATCAGTTTCGAGAAATTCTTGAGGGAATTAGTGATGTTAGCTATCTCCCTATTTCCAATGCTCTGAATGGTGGGGGAGAGCATCTAGGAATATTCCAATGTATTGCAATTCAACAATCTGGCAGGTATATTATACTGGCATACCATTATAGAATATCCTCTCGTTAGAAACTGGATTGAGAATATTATACTTTTGTATTCAATAACGGCCGGGAGGTGTAACGGACATTGGTTGCCGTTTCAGCTTTTTAAGATGACGCTTAAGATTGAATTGAACTGGAACAGGACTTGCTACTACAAGTTCTGCAGGTATTACCTAAATGATGTTATCTCACATTCAGTAAAGTTGAGGCCTGTCATTACACCGAACACTTGACTGGCTAATAAATGATTTCATTGGAAAATAGAGAAATACAACATATTTTTACTAGAGGCACATCTGTAGACTTTATCCCACATTAAAATAAGAAAGTGTATTTAATGGACATTCAATGTCTTCAGTGACAAATCGGCCAGGTTGTGGGCTTCTCGTAGTTTCAAGATATGTAGATAATATATATGTATGTCAATTTCCATTTCTCGGTCAATACATGCCATAATTGAAATACCATTTATGAAGATATGATGAATACATGTCTGACAAAAGAGTCTAGCTGTAGAATATTTCCATAGTATGTCATCATTTCCAGTTTCCAAAATTACATGTACCTTTTCTTGTGTAAAACAACGACAATATACATTGAGCCTCATTCACGCCGATGGAACAGTGGTTTGAACCTGCCCACATACCCTCAGACCCCTTCCAAGGGCAATACCTCTGTATTTTTCATGTTTTCTTGGTGTCTCTGAGGCAATAAATTCAGCATTAAAAATACTCTCACCCCCCCCCCCCCCTGACCCCCAACTAACACCCCCGGCAATTTAGGGCTCCCTGTGAAGTATATAGATAGACTAAGATTAATGCATGAACTGATATCGAATTTATGGAATGCCGGAATAATCCGAAGGCCAAGGCTGTCATGCGAGGGATAGGACTGGGGGTAAACTTTAAGTCCGTGTTAGCCACGTCCCCTGCGCCTACTCCCCAGGTAACCACCCACCCCCCTCACACGCCCTCGGCACCATGCCGACAGACCCATGGGAAATGCACAGATTGAAACTTGTTCCCAGCTGATTGGCCTCAACATGGCCAACCGATTGAGTGGACCAAGATGTCGATTATCTCAAGGCAACCCAGCACTAACTGTGCACCAATATCAGCCTGGGCCATTTGGTGATTAGAAATCAGGGGGAGATTGATATTGTGCAGACCACTAATGACATATTCATGGCTAGGGGCCATTTGGTTTGCCACTCTTTCATTTTGGATACAAATCATAATGCATGCACTGTCTAAATGTACCAAGTATGATATGACTAGGCAGTGTTACCAAACGTGCATTCATATAGGTATTTCGATACATATATGGATCTAATCCCAAATTGTTTATATATTTTTGCCCGGATTAAATGGAGCAAAGCCCATCGGCGTTAGTGTTGAAGGAGCCTATATGTCATGTCTACGACCGACCGCAGTTTTTTTTAACCATTTCCATTGTGTATGTTCAGAAGCTTTAGTGTTTCATTCTATGCAGTAAGGAGTCCAATAATGTCACCAATATAATAAGTATGTCTGGAAAGGTACAGGTGGCTGAAATATATAATATCTTCAAGTTTCGAAATAGACCACGGAATACTAAGTAAGAAACTAATGTATATGAAATGACTGAAGATATGTAATTGAAGAGGTTTATGAACCACGGGTTGTTTTCAGACTATGCATGCCCTCATTTGGTAGGCAATTTGAAAGCACTTTTCACGTGCCTTGTACAAATATTTGATCCATGGAATTAGTCACCCACATATTTTGACTGTTTGGGTTCTTCTGCAAGGGATTCTCAATATCTAACATCACTGTAGCTTTGATATACATGTATTGAGAATTCTTAGAGAAGTATATTACCCCGTGTAAGATTAGATGCTTATTTGAGAACCTTGGGTAACATAGATTGCATGAATACAACTATTCCATATATGGTCAACAGGTCTTTGGTTTCTGATATGAGAACATAATCACAAGGGTCTCAAACGAGGTTAGTTTTTCATTATAGGATGTATCTGTTTTGTTTGTATAGCTGGTCGGAATTTGAATTGTCCTCCCAGGCATTTTCAGGTCATGTGCTAACATGTTTAGTTTAAGTTGACTGCCACATCTGATCACATCGAACTTCAAGTACGAGTGCATCTTACGCTCCACGTTTACTAACACACGTTGTCATCTAGATTTATACCAAAGCTAAAACTTCAAATCATAAGGCTATGCAACCCATCGTATTCCTATATTTTAATCCGAATGTAGAACTTACTACTTTCTATACTTTTAGCGATATATCCGGTAGTATTTCAGGCATATTTTTTCAGTCATGTTTGCTTACATAGCGGTTTGTTGTGCGATTGTAGATGCTGTCTGTATGTCTGTGAAACAAATTGTGACAGCAAAGCTGTTGAGCGTGCCACCCGCTGTGCTTTGGATGCATGTGACGTGAGCTTTTGTTTCAGTAATCCCCTCATTTAGGTGAGTTAGACTTGTGTATCACGGATTAACATGCCACAGGTGACTTTGTGGTCTAAGTCGGCCCTGAATTCGAATTTGCTCACACAGATTCTATGGCAAGTTACCCATTTAGACACCGAACCCAGAGATTTACTTATAGCCATGACCATTCCTTAAGATATTAAATCCTAGCTTTCTGACTTTTAGGCCTACTGTGCCGTTCCGCCTATCTAATAGATATACCGCTTTATATAAATCATTCTTATACGTAAATGTGTTTCTATCTGAAAGGGTGTATACTCTAAAACATGTTGATAAGTCATTAAATTGACAGTGGCTGCAAGCATGAAATGCATATAGATTAATCTGAGGAATACGTCACATAAAGGATGGTAGATAAGAAGGTAGAGAGAGAGAGAGAGGGAGAGGGAGAGGGAGAGGGAGAGGGAGAGGGAGAGGGAGGGAGAGAGAGAGAGAAAATGCTGAACAGGTGATGTACTATTGACTGTAGTCTCAATAACACACTGTCCATGCATGATGTTACAAACACTGTCACATTGCTTGGTCGCAGTTGATGAAGTCCGACTCCGGTAAGATGATCCTAGCGGAGCAGACCGGAATGCAGTGTGGCGCCACATCCCCCTGTATACTGAGAAGAGTGGGCTAGAAACAGGCATACATGTATTAGAGTCAAAGGATCCTGCACGTGTATTTTTGTATGAGGGGGGTGGGTGTGTTTCTTGGACATGTCCAGAAGATCTGGACTTACGTCAGAGATCCTGACCATATAGGCTTGATATCAGGAAGTCCTGGGTATTTCTCCCATGCAGGCCTATATTACGGGGCACGAAATAGTGCCCCGGCGAGTAGGAATTGGTCATGCCGGGGACACACCAAGCAAGTAACGGCAGCGATCTCCAGAATAGCCAACAAAAAATTGCCTGTATGTGCGATATTATTTCATAGTAATATATTCCACTAATAATTCAGCGTCTCAGAAGCAATAATCAGGTGAAATATGAAATAATAGCTGACATGCACATCATTTTGTGTTGGCGATTCTGGAAATCGCTGCGTTTCCCGGTTGGTGTTTCTCCAGCTTCAAATACTTATCTTTAAAAATTAATTTTCACGGAAACTGTTATAGATTAACAATAGCATCGATTTGCGGTCGGGAAAAGGGTTAATTGAATGTGCATACTCTTAGACTATCTTATGGAATATAGGTAAAATCCCTTTACATTTCCAGTTTGTAAACTTCTTAAAAATCTGCCGCATTCCATATCCAACACTGATGTGTTTTCCATGTTTTCTTAGTCTCTATGAAGCAGTCAATTAGGCAAGAACACTCTTTTTGATGACCCCAACTGAAGTACAACACTTTGAGACCGTTACAGGTACAGAGCAGTTATACGAAACGCAAATCTGTTCACTGGGGTTCACGAGAAAGGAAACAAGAGCGGGTGACCTCTGACTAGTTACAGAAATTCTCTATACTCGTTGGTTACAGGTAGCAGTGACTGGTCACTTGCTCGGGTGGTCCATAGCCTACATTGCATCTCTATCTATTCTCGGCCCAGGCCTCCCTCACAACGCTCCACCCGAGTAAAATGTAAACACTGCGGCAGTGTAACCTGATCATTCCACCGCCCTCTGCTCTTAACCCAAGAGGTCACAAGTGGGATTTTCACCGAGTGCCCATATATCGCGTTTCGTAGGGACATGTCGTTGGAAAAGATATCCTAAAGCACATTTTGATACGTACACAGGAATAATTGATCAATGAAGGATAATTGAACACTATTTATTGGGATGATAACCTATTCAGATTACACCCGTATGCCACTGTTCTCTTACTATCAATGCACGTATAAACATCTAGATACCGGGTAGTACTGAGAGGAAAGAATCACCATGCATACTGATCGGTGCTGCAATAAGCAGTTTAATGTGCCCCCCTCCCCCCACCCATATAATATCGAACCTACATAGTCAAAGTACTGAGCGCCTATATCCGGAAATGGTCTTTTGTAAATGGGTATCTGTGGTTTCAGCGGGTTCACTTTGGCTCCCTGTGCGTGATTCTCTCTCTAGCTTTAGCTATTTACAGTCCACAAAATACAAGAAGGCTCGTACCTAATTCGCTAAAATTGAAATTAACAAAGAAAAGCCATTTCCTAATCCAATAAATAGATATGTACATCCAACATGTCCCCTTTGATACAGAGATAATAGGGGTGGGGTAGAGGGGAGGCTGGTGCTGTCTACTGATACATAGATGACTGCACTGGGGTGTAGTGATCACAAGGTCTGTGGTTTATGTCGCGTTTCTGACTTTATGCCACCTTGCTTTCTTTCCATCCTCGTTTCGCAGATTCTTCTACAACACTCCAATTGTGCAAGCTGTTACTATAGCATAAACACCATTAATGGTCATTCCGAACAATGAGTGTGAAAAGTAATAGCGCAATACACAAAATAGCTTCCGTGCTTGATGTACACATCACCTTTCTCAGTAATGCTAGAATATCAAATTGTTCGTTTTCTAAAGTCAGCTTACATATGAGACAGGAATCACGTCAGGCAAAGATGAACCACATATGAACAACATTACATCTTACAAGCACAAGGCTGCAGACATGATAGGTCCCGGCTTAAATAGGAGAAATCTATTTGTGCACATAATATTTGTAGGTCTCTTTCACCAAGGGTATCACCTATGGAATTTGGTCCAGTTCCTGGGTGTAAACAGTGCGTTTAGCTGATATTCATGTCCCACTTGTTATAAGTACACGTGTATATATATATATATATATATATATATATATATATATATATATATATATATATATATATACATATATATATACGCGTATATATATACGCGTGTATATATATCGTACTTAAAGCCTTGATTAAGCTCTAGTGGCATCGCTTAGAGAGAGAAAGAGATGTTGAGACTTGTACCACACAATTCTGATCAAGTTCTTCACAGACAATTTCCTTCTCTCAATTCTGACTTAAAAACAGTTATCACTTTCCTGGCACTTTACTCTCCATTGAACGCTCTCTATTAGATATTTGAGCTTCAGATTCTATTCTGAAAGCCAGGGTACGATATCAATAATTCTCCCCCCTCATCCTGTTGTTAAGCAAACCCCAATGTGACTGACAAGTCATTACTGCGGATACTATTGCTCATTTATTGCTCATTCAAATAACTACGAATTTCATCTTTTTATGATGATTGCTGTCGCCAGTAGTCGGTGTCCAACAAATACCGTGATTTCTATTCTGCTTCGTTGTAGCCAATTTTTCAACCCAACCGCAATAATTCATACATGGGCCGGAGGTATAATTCGCGACCACATAAATCACGATTGTACAGAGGTAGCTGCATAGACACGCCACATTTATGCGTGGGACATAAGGATGGCAGCAACGTGGGGTCGTACCTGGAGCTGGCACCTCGAACAGTGATAATAATGCGCCCAGCGGTACATGCACATCCATCACATCAGTCGGCTAGCTTTGGCAATAACATCAGTAGCGCGTGTAAACTCCGTTGCACACCTGTAGGGGCGGGCGCCAGCTCGTTATCACATTCCTGTCAAAACCTGGCGGGGTGGATGTTCAGTGGCCATGTAGGAACTTGGGTTTGTGTTATTACTTCTCGTTTTCCATGTTAGGATGTCATGACAATGGGGAGGTAGATATATTGAGGATATTTCTCCACTTGGTTTGACAGTCCATATCATTGCAGTAGATCAGAGCAATGTTTATCAATGCTTCTAATATAGATTTGAATGTGGTAGTGGTTTTGGAATATCAACGAGTCCAGATACCTGGCAGAAAATAGATAAGTGAGTTGAGGTTTGGATGTTTTAAAACGTTTATCTAGATTACTGCAATCAGTCTTTCAGTGAATGACTAGGCTGACTAGATAGATATAGTGGCGCACATACACATATATTATACGTTCAGACACAAAGTAACTTTTTTTCACAAATATTTTCACAACACACATAAACATTGTGCACAGTACTTACATATTGGCACATATATGATATATATACACACGGATACAAACAGTCACACCTACACACATACCATACCTACGATAAGACACATACGCACACGCACACGCACCCATTCATATATATATATAGATCTCCGATAACTCTTGTGACTAGGTACTATTGTTGTTTGAATAATTGTTCCATAACGAACCCATCAAAACATGGCGTAACACGGCGTTCGCAACGAATACAACTCTTTGAATGCAGCCGAAATAAGCTCTCTTATACAGGACAAAGTAGCTTCTGTCAGTGGACAGATTGTAAACATTGGAGGCTGCATCGACCTGTCAAACAAAAGCACCATAGAAAGGTGCCTTGTCGAGTGAGGGGTTCAGAAACCTAAGCAGTTGGGAAAATGCCCCAAGGCGAGACCGTGGGCCACTGGTTCCCAACGAGAGAACCCATAATGCTCAAGAGCCGCCGGGTACATTCCGTATAGAGAGCCACCATGAATATGTGACTTCGAGCGCATGCCTCTGGGACCAAACTGTCATAATGTACAAATGTTACCGAAATGCCAAGTAGGAGCATCACATATGACTTGACGTACCTTTAATTACAACTTCCAGAGCGGCTTGGACTGTGCTGAATTGAATTACTGGAGAACTCACCCCAAACCGAAGTCGGCCCGTAATTTAGAGGAATACAAGCATATTGTACGTGATGTCTTTGGTTTAATGCAAGTTATGTATTGGTATTTGGATTAACTCGGTTATTGGACTCACGGTATATCCAGAGGAATGGGGGAAATGGTTAGAAGTCATGTTAACTAGTGTCTCCTGACAGTACAATACAATACACATGTATGATCAACCAGGCAACTATATATTTTTTCTTCCCACGGAACATGGAGGAACATTCTTGCCCTGGTCTCTCCCTCTCAGCAAAACACTTGTGCCCTTCCCTCAAAAGATGCGAATCTCAGTAGGAATCCTAGCCATACAGACAGAGGACCCCTGTATTCTAAGTACACAAGATGTGAGATTACTAACGGTGTATGACTGGTATGGCTCCCACATGCTAAGACCACAACTGCATTTTATTACTGGGATAGTCAGTATGACCAGTTCCTGTGGATGTCGGCATTCATTTAGTTATTTTTGTAAATATGTTCATGTTAACTTGTATACTGCTGATTGATGGATTTAATTTTTTTTTTTTTAGAAAAATGTTTATAGCTTCTCATGAGAAATGAGATATTTTGGATGTCGGAATTCAAGAAAACGCATCCACCATGAAGAAATAATTGTATATTACCATGATTAAATGATATACGGCGTTCACCTACCATTCATTGGGCAGACATACAGTGTACCTGCGTGGTATCATGTCTATTCCTACCCATTCAGTGACGACAGGGAAGCAACTATCATGAACAAGATTATTTACTCAGCTCTAACATGGACCTGTCAGATAATGGTTATCAAAGTTATGTAATATCTCGCAAGTAGCCTACAATGAACAATCTTTTTACCATGTATGAATACTTCACTACCTCTCTGCAGTCCCTAACATCGATCATATTTAGAAAACCTACAGATTACAGACTAGAGATACAACCTTCAATATGTCCTGTGTTATGACAATTGTACAAGTTTATCTTTAACAGGTTTCCGAAACAAAATTTAACGCATTGTTAGCGCAAGAGGTTTCTCCTAGAAAGATATGAGGATTAAGTTATGTAAATCTGATCCTGATAAGGTGAATTTTCCTTGGATAAGAGAATGATAAGGTTGTGAAGGAGCAGGCGTCACCTACTGTCAAAGAGATAACTCCGTGTACGTGCATTTGTTTAGGGGGTGGGGGTGGTCCCACTAGCTACGTATGTCATTTGTATATGTTACAGAACAGATTCAAGGCTATTCAGGGACCATCCATTAAAGATAATTAGCGCTCACTGAATAATTGTTTTAATAAACAAAGGAAAGTACAGTACATTTGATTCAATCGTTTCCTCTCTCTCATTTTCTGGAGAAATATTGATGACACTGCAAGACTTTGTCAGCATATGACGTCAATAGTTATTCCCATTGATAGTTAGATTTTCAGATATGGACAAGATTTCAAACATAATTCTTTCTCCAACCGCACTCCACTTTGGTATATAAAGCAGATATCTTTTTTAATTCAAGTAAGGTTAAGGACACACCTTGTGCATTCGAAATTGCGTCATGGCCAACACGTCGATTCAGTTTCGACGAAATCACAAGTATTTTACGGATTGTTATCGTCTCTTAGTGTTGGTGCTGAAGATTTTACATCAGGCCTGCTTAAGGGGTCATCCTGCATTATGCCCGTATCTTTGCCCCGTTTTCTGCATTCGTCTTGGCCTATGGCAGTGGTGCCAACTTATAGTCTCCCAGGACCGGAACGTGTATACACAAGAGGTCAGGTCACACTTTGTATTTACATGTTGGATAGGCTCTGTGCCACCTTCCATCTCTTTGCCTACGGGATCGTTGGAACGAAAAATAAGCCACATCTACCAACACTGACTGTTTGTCTGACATGTTATCGGTATGGTGAGTTTCTAAGCTAATTGTCAAATAAAGACACTCCCTTGTCGGGTACTGCCAAGGACAACAGTGATTCCTTTTACGTCTGCCGCCGAATTCCCCAAAGATGGGTCATCTGTCAATTCTATTAAAAATCTCCTTAACTGAATTTAACATATCAAAGGGTGTGATTCTCTGTGAGGTCGGGCGTCTATCCAGTGCGTTTTACCGCCATTAGTGGCTACATCGGTTACTGTCTAGTGTGTCGTGGTTTCAATTAGGAGGGTGTTAGGAGTGGTGGTGAGGCATCTGCATGCTTGAACTGAGTGGATTCATCTGTGTTGCAAACAGCTCCACAAGACATACTGTTAGGCAAGTATGTATGGTCGTGTTCGGATGTTTTGTCATTCAGCAATACAAGATATCTTAAAACATACTTTTTTAATGTTCTTTATTGAATCATTAAATTTTATCTTACATCCATTTCCTCGTTTTACCCGTATTCACGGTAATAATTATGTAGTGACGATCAATAAATAGGTTGGGGCTTCAACCATTGCTAGGTTGATTTTCTTAGCCTCACCTAATCACCGGATATAACATACACAAAATAGCAAAGTAACTGAGTGTATGGTAAGATAATATATAACAAGATAATTTCATATGTACCTACGCATACATACAAATTTATGAGTTGATGAGTAGTTTCATACCAGACAAGTCATAGCCAGCCTACAACAGCCGAAAAACGACCACTTCCTACCAATGCTAAAAATATATTGTGAACAAACAAGAGAAAACAGACAACAATTACACTCCAAGATACACTCAATCCATTTGTCACAGGGGAAAACCTAATTTAAATATATTTTAGGCTCTCCAATAACTTGGCCTTAGTTAATGATTTAAATGCTTTATATGTATCAGTATTTCTAACTAGCGGTGTCTGGGAGTTCCACAAGTTTCCACCATGGTAATGGACAGATGACATATATGCTATACAATTTAGCTTAAAAACTGTCAAAATTTCATTTCACCCAACTCCTTCTAGATCCACAAACCACGGGAGTTATTCACTAATCAGTCGCATTTTGGATTTGCGTCAGTGTAAATTCAAGGAATTTCGAATATATTCGTGGCCATCTAATTAGAGAAAGTGTATACTGCATAGGCAACTTCGACAGGACACCCCGTAGTGGGGACAGTCCTCAAAATACAAAAATTGCCTGATCTTCAATATGTGAAAACACATACAATATAAACATAAATTAATCTCAACCTTGTAGCTATATTCCCCATTATACTATTGATTAGTGGATTATAGTAATGTGGGAGTATGTAGAGATTTCCAGAAACGTGCAAGGAGAGATCTTTTCACCAATTTCTAGGAGCCAATTCCTTTAGCACTATGGCGCAAGGCAATGAAGGAGTCAGGAGTGCCTGGGAAGAAATGTTGATAGGGGAGGGCCAGAAGTTGGGCCACACCCAACCTATATCTGTATCGCTAAACCAGCCAGCGCCCCACTCTCCACTCCAAGACGCCACTTTCTTGTTTCTCAATAATCATCTTTCACGTGCAGCATTACTGTCAGCGCAACTCCAAGGCTAATATCTCACGAGTCATTGGAGAGCACCACACCTTAACCTCCACCCAAATACATAATCACCAAAACATAAGTGAAACATGCCAATTTGATTGTGTGATTCGCAATCGTTCTCTAATAAAAAATGATATAGAACTGTACCACTGACCTCCGATTCGCCCAAATGTAACTTCTTCATTTACATGTCTTTCCCCCATGACTGGAGATATTCAACTATCAATATCTTAGTTGGTAGACTGAGGAGTGTCCCAAGTAACATATCCATTTCAAAGTGCATTTATTACCGACTGTCCAAGATGACATGTATTACTGGATTTACGTGTCGGATAAGTGAACTACGAACGATATCTATATGTGCCCATACACCAGGAAATTATAAGATAGCACCACTCTAACCGGGATACAACTGCAGTTATCAGTTGTTATAATCCATTGAAAATCGTGGTACGAGTCTAAAACCCCTCTAAAGCAAGCCAAAATTTAAAAAAAAAGGAAAAACCCATTGATGCCCGCACCCTCCATCTGGTGTATTGTTTGGTGCTGGGGGCAAGATGGCGCCATGCATAGCACAATAGCTATATAACCCTCCGGCACAGTCGAGGTGGGTCATTGCTCCTGGTGAAGTCTTGTTGTTGTTATTGTAACCTATATTACCGCACTGATCCAGGCCGTTTACACTGTGAGCGCAGTCGGCAGGGGACCTGTTGGATGCTCCCTGGGCACCATTTGTGTCTTGTTTTGGATACTGGAGAACTCGCCCCGAAACGAACTCGTCCCGTTTTGATTTTTCCTTGCATTGTATAAAATAACTATCGCTATTAGTATGCTAATGTATGTTTGTAGGACAGATCAGGGGCATCAAAGTGCAATGTACTTGTCTGTTCTGTTGCTGTGCCTTTACTAGAAAATGATGTTCATATTGCTTGCAAGTGAACATAATATATTCAAGGCTTAAAACTGAATTACAATTTGTCTTCTCCAAAACGGGACTAGTTCTCCTTTAAATTACAGGGCGACTTTGTTTTTGAGGGCGAGTTCGCCAGTAACCCTGGTTTGGGCGATATACTAATGTCTTATCACAACTGTAACGCCATTATTCTCAAAATTAATTGTGTATTGCATTAGACCATTATGCACTTTGACAAAATGACCATACTTGTATACTATTATACAGGATTCATTAGTGAAATAATGGTGACGCACTATTATCCGCATATATTTTGTCAGAGCAGGTATCCTCTATAAAGATTTATCAGTTAGTCAGTTGTCTTTGTCCTCTAGTGGACACCAACTGTTTATATCAAAATAGATTTCACACGTGCAAATGTTGACTATGTGTTTATATTGCCCAACGGTTGATAGGAAAATACTTGATATTGGCACTTGTATAGTAGCAAAATGACGAAACATGGTTTGTTGGCACGATGATGAGTAAATAAATTTACGCTGAGTCAGTGCCTACACACTCGCCCTCTGACCAGCAGGGGCCGTCTATCTATCTCACCATATGCTGTGGACACAAGCCAAGACCACTGAGGACTGTAAAAGAATGGTGCCTGAAGCGTCAGTTCTCGGGGGACTTGTATGATCCACGTGTGGTTATTTACGGTAGATGTGATACACACAGACGGTCTTAGTGAAGGGCACCCGATGAGCCATGTGAGGCTTCTGTGTAGTGAACCGTCAGGAGCAGGCATTTATCACTGCTGGGTATTGAACTATCGCTGACACACTTGTGACGTCATTTATTGACCAACTGACCATGACCAATCACTAAAGACCGAAATACCTCATTGACCCACTAGGGCTTGATACATTTGGATCCTTGGCAGGCAGTTTTAGAAATGGCAAGTTTACTGGGTGCAAGTGGGTTACAGAAATTTACCCATATACTGATTACAATCCAAACCTTTTACTTGTTATTTATCTATAATTCCATACTCATTCATCAATGGTGAACATACCGTTTGCTCCTGGTTTTACACCTGTGCACGTCTGTCTTTTACGCTTACTGACCTGTGCTTGGTATATATTCATTTAGAATATATGTGATATCCACACTGGATAACCATGTACGGCCCGCTGTATAATCATGTATTGCCCGCTATGAAATGTGCAAAGTGCCCTATGTGTATGGCGCACTCTGATTGGCTAATACTCTGCCTGATTTTGACAAGCAGGAAAGAACCGGAAATAGCATTTGTAAATACAAATGACAAAGGCCCCTCACTTCGTAGGTTCAGTGTGGTAATTATCACCATTCGTCAGTTGCTCTAAGGTACCACATAATGGCTTCAGAGACTCATTAGCTCATTACTTACTCATCTCCTACAGATACTCACTCTCAACTGTATCTCGTTAAATCACAACATCGTGTCTGATAAGTGATATTTTCTTCTCGTCGTCCTTACAGGGCTCCAGATGTACCTTATATTAGTACAGGGAATGTTATGACTGAATGGACGAATTATGTGTAATGTCCCAAAAATTAGTCAATGGATATGTTTCATATTAGCAATTACCAAAAAAACGCATTATTCTCCATGCTGTAGTGTAGGGAAAATATCAGTGTGAGGAAAGGTACTAGTAACACATGTCCCCTGTGTATTGCCTTGGAATTCTGCATAAATACTAAGTCAGAGGTCTCCCTTTCCTTTCCTTTCTTAAATTACCATAGTTTCATATGCGATCAATTTAGAAATTTCGGTTTAAGAATCAAAGTTAGGCATATTACGATTTGTAATAATTGCTATGTTTTGATAAATTGCTAAGCTGTTGCTCAGAAATATGATCGACGTTCACATTGACCTATGAAGGTCACTGAGACGCCAACCAGACCACTTCTTGGTACTCCAAGTGAGTATCTCATCTATTTGAGCTCCTCAGACACCAGTCGCAGCGACGGCCAGCCTACTGCCCCAGGGGTGGAGTCTGCTAATAGCTTGGCAAATAACCGAGAAGCCGTTGAGATATAAACATCACAGATATAAATGTGCGTTCAGGCTGGGCAGGCCAGAACGTGGGCTTTCCCGTGGTGGTCTGTTTATGTATGTAGGCGGCATATGGTACGATAAGGTCCCCTTATCTTTATCGATACACTCCGGGTTTGATGTGTCTCCTGGAGGACTTTAAGGCGTCGGGGTGCCGGATACGGCTCGTAGTAGTGTAGAGAAAGCCGTCGTGGTACCAGGCCGTTTATTTGTTATTCCCGTATATTGTTTGTCTTAGGTTTGATCTCGTCAATAAGCGTGTTGAAGGATGGTCTAACACGAGATGGTCTTAGTGTCGCAAGCCAGAGAGAGTACATAACATGTTGCTAAAGCGGGACACATCACTACGTAATCATATACCGGACCTACCGCCGTTCATATCTCATTCACAAATATAATATACAAGATCCGGAGAATGGCTATACCTTAGGTTAGATGAGAACGTGCACAATTTCCTGGAATCAATAAGGAATAATACTTGTTTTCGATAATAAAAGATAAATAAAAAAAAACGAAGCTCGTGTCTTAAAACATATTTAGGCTTTCCGAGACAATGTATTTTAAAGTAATTTCTCGATCAAATATAAAATGTTATTTCATGGTGACTTTATACCGAGTCAGCTCTGTCCAATTTCAGTAAGTCAAGTATTTGATAAGCATTAGTAATAAATACCGAGGAACCTAAATCGTCCCACTCTGGGGCAGACTGGTATATATATATATATATATATATATATATATATATATATATATATATATATATATATATATAGAACTTTACACACTGGCGTCCAAGGGATTTGAATAACATCAACACTGTCGAATACCTGAGTGAAGAGAATGTTCAATAAGAGTCAATGGCCTTTGAAGGGAATATTGTTTGAGAGCCCTCTGTATGCGAACAAGTAGTTTGAGCGCTGCCTCACTCAACTTTCCAGAAGATTTTAAGTCCACTCTTAGACCACGGCCTGGTCAAGTCGCGTCAGTGCAGTCAGTGTGCCTATTGACAAAGGCTCATTTCCCAAATTCATCAATATGCGACCAAACTAAAACCTGTTTGTCTTCCGTGTCCCTGGTTCTATTGAGGTACAGCAGACCGACTTTATCCTCATTAATGCAACATACTGTAAGCCTGTGTCATATTTACCGGTGACTTAACTTGTCATTGGTTTGACGCTCGCACTTGACCTTGTCCGCACGTTTACAAGGACATCTGCTATGTCCTGTATCTGGGCCAGATGTCTCCGCCTCGTCGGGGAGTAACAGCTGGTGGGTGTGACTGGTCTAAACATCTCCAGGTTTGTTGACATGATACCCTCTGACCCGGGTCTCGCTGAGCACATTCTCAAATACAGCAACAAGCATGTCACCCAGCCATATCTAACCAATTTGATACTATATGGAAACGGTGTACTGTCGCCCTACGTCAAAAATACGCGGTAAAGTTATTGATAAGACATATCCGGAGGGCCAGATCACCAGTTGACGTACTGGTATAAATACAACATGGGTAGGAGCGGGTGGTAAACGTAGTTGATACGACCATAGGTATGCAATACTATCACGAAAATATAATGTATGTAAACAAGGAGGACTCGGCAGGTCTCTTTTATGATTTCTTTAGGAAGCATGACTACATTTGGATCGATAATTTCTTTGATACATTCATTATCTTCCTTGTCTTTCAATGATACGATCTTCAAACTTTTTTATTGATCAGTTTTCTAAGAACATGCAATCATCTTTATATGTGTTTTCTCTAACGCCAAACAATGAGGATATCCAAAATACTGCAAATGTTTCATCCATCGCTGATCAATGTAATGTTCTTTTAGCTGTAAGACATGTTGTACCAGTCAGCGCCGAACAATATACATAGATACTGGTCATCCTTGGAGAGACACACACATATATATATATACCGGGTATAATATTTTCACTTAACCCTTTCACTCCGGAGAATACCTGGAGGCATCTCCCTGGAGGATCCTGATGATGCCTCCTGGTATATTTTGGGCGGGTTTTTAAATAATATTTTTTTGAAGTAATTTTCATTATTTCATGATCTATTATATAAGTATCATTCTATTTAGTTGTGGGTTAGAAAACTGTAGTCAAGGAAAACCAGAGTACCATGGTGATATTGGGTAAGTGCATATGGCATTACACAGTTGTATGCATACAGGTGCAAGCTGCTAGCAAGTAACTTCAGGGTTATGCTCAGGACCTGCTAGAGTGCAGAACTGAAGGGGTACGTTGGAGTGTCACATGTATGAAACATCGATGGAGGTTTACATGTTCGTCGGTGGAAAGCCACATGGGATGCAACTAATCTTCCACGGAAAAGAATAGTGCTCGAACTAAAAAACATTTTGAAAATTAAAGGTCAATGATGTACATGATAAAGATATGCAAGTGTCTCTCTAAAGATGACCATTTATATGGAATCTGCGTTCAGACGTGTAGTAGATCAATTAAACTTGTCTAAATCCCCTTCCTTTGTATATGAATACTTCTCAAGGCATTAAGCAGTATCTTCTTTAAGTATATATACTTCGAACAAGAACAGTGGTTATTTTTGGTGAAGGTTCTTCATAGTAGCCAAGTTCAATGCCAGAACGTCTATAGGGAATGGCACCCATGAGAAGTTGTCGTTATCGGGGATAAGCTGGTAGTTAGGAGAGATTATAACCGGAGGAATTTTAACACGTTCCACCTGACCTTGTCGCATGCACCACTGATCTTTGAGTTTACGACTGGTTCTCCCGGTTCCTGGGGATTTCCTGGTTCTACTTAGCGGGGGATATGAATGGATTTCCTCACATCTTCTCCTGATCTCACAAATTCCAGCTTATTGGGATGATAAATGCTTCCTACCACCAAAATGGAACCCCCACCAAAACACCTCTAGAAAAGAGCAGATTGATTTAGGTCTAGTTTATGCATATAGGTCTAGTTTATGCATATACATATATAATTTGTCTGCCAAAAGTGACCCACAGAATCCATCCGGTCAACGGTACACTTTTTTCAAATTCACATATAATTCATCTGGAAAGTAGGTAGGCTTAATCTTCCATTGTAGGATAACAAAGTTCTGGGATAACTAGCTCACAACATGTCAATGTGTTATCCAGAATCACAAGAAGAATTATGTGAAAAAAATGTTAATAGCACTCACGACAGCGTACATCAAAAGTAGCAATAACAAATCTGTTTTTAGGAAATGAAATACAAATACAAATAAATCAGGCTATCATGGAAATATTCATGATAGACTTAAGCATGGACAGTGTACACTGTCCATGACTTAAGCTTAAGTTTACAAAGCTTATATACCCCAGGTTCTTCAGATAGAACTAAATTCACAGCATAATTAAGCGAATACCTAAGTTTTTTTCTCTCTCCCGAGTAACCACTGTGTTAATGTGAGTGGTTTAAACGGTAAATGGGTGTCTGGGTGGTTGTCTGAGCGTGGTTAACTGGCCTTGACTTAGATGTATGAACGTAAAAAACACCGTGGTACCGGTGTAACGGCTGTACGTCTGATGCGGTCGGCAACCTTTGACTTTCTGACACCCAGCCCCGCGGCGATATCCCAGGGTTCACTTCACATACACTCTCCAAGCAGATGTGAGGGCATCGTTTCTTTACTTAAGATATGGCAGGGTGGAAAACTCCGCTCGAAGAGTACTCTCGGGGCACGTCACTGTGAAATGCACATTCCTGTGTGCGGGCGCCACCAGATTAGTTCAGACTCGCGCCGCGAGGGGGTAGCCGTGGGTAGCTTGGGTCCGCTAGAGGGCAGCACTGCTCACGTTCCCACGGCAGGGAACGGATTTACCATCAGAGCTCGCAGCACACCGACAGACCTCGAACCCATGTGTGTATGCGCGCATATGGCATGTTGAACTTGGCATCAAAGGTGGCCGTATTTACCGACTCAGCTTAATTGAATAAACATCAGTTCCCATAAACCTCGTTAAAATATTTAGAGTTGAGCGTGGGGATGATTAGTTCGAGAGTGAAGGGTCACGTGGAGAATGCAGGGTACACGTATGGTGATAAGGCATCAGTTCTGTTCTATTATATTTTATTCAACTTAATATTCATTGTGATCCCCAAACAGAAAGATTAATACTGGATTTAGAAATTCAGGATGGGCGTGTACACCAGTTTATTGGTACTTTCTCTTCCTGCCGTCTGCCAATATTTGAAGTCCTGTTATGTAATGGGTGGCTATATACATGTGGACATTCCAGAATCTTATTGTTTTAGGGGAAAACTACAAGATATAAATATCAAATTTCAACATGTAAACAAGGAATTGTGTTGAACTGGGTTTATTTATTTATGTTTTATTTGCATCACAGAGGGCTAGTGACTTTGCATTATTATTTTAGCATTCACGCTTTTTACACCTAAAATATTTCAAATAAATGTTAAATGCATTACAAGGCACAGAGTAGTTCAATTTACAGAACTCACTTGACTATAACCCCCGGCTCTTCGCCCAAAGCTACACAAAGGTCAATAACTCAAAGCTTCTTATCCGATAAGGCATCACACGGGGTCTCTGGGCTTGAGGGTCTAGTTCCCCTCCTCTCCTCTAGGCGGCGCCAAAGTCTCGCTCGCACACTGAAAGTCCGCGCCTCTCCCGCTCCGTACGACATACATCGACAGCGAGGGAACCGGCGTGCAGAAGGCGACTTGCGGGTTGACAGTGTCGGATCTCTGTCCGTCAGAGGCCCTGCCTCGAAGATATGTAGGACTAGGATTATGAACTGAGTATCTATAAAGCAGAACAATTAATATGAAATATTTATCGCCACCTGGGGTTTTTAAAATATTGGTTTGGTAGATTATATGGTATTTTAACAAATCAAATTGTGTCATTTAAATGTAAATATATATTGACGTAAAGAGTAGCGAGTGATGGGTAGGTATAGGTTAAGGAGCATAAATATGTTAACTGAGAGGACTAAACAATATACCCTAATATTCAATTAAGAGGACTAAACAATACCTCAATATTCAAAACTCGATATTCGATAGAATACCTATGGTAAGGTAAAGGGACAAAGAGTACTTTCATATGTGATACAAGCCAGGTGGGGGGTGGGGGTGGGGGTGGGAGGGGGACGGGGGGTCTGTTAGGCAGAAACAGTTGTTATCGTATTGTATTGTCATGTTACTTAGAAAGACTCTCCTGTTCCGCAGTGGAGTGTTTATATACACGTGAATTGTACCGTTTATATTGCATTTCTAGTTGGACCTTCTTTTTTTTTACGTGGACAGTGAGTTCTGTGTGACTACTGTCTAGTCGAGAATAATTTGATGACGTACATAATGATAGACACAGGAACTTGAACCAAGCTGTCCAGGGTTAGACATCGAGAACATCTTATTGAAGGTGCAACTTTCCAGACATTTGCACGAAGAAACGCGTACGTGCTGACTCGCAGAGATAGGATACTGACCAAAGGAGATGCCACTTTTTTATATAGGTTTATTTGACCAACTCGACATTCACCAAACGATCGACGATATTCCGTATGGCCGATTCCATATCTACCTCCTTAACATCTGGATATGAAAATACAAAGACAGATATGTCAGGTTATACAAGAACAAGAGGACATACATTAGTCAAGTCGTGGATTTTTTTTCGGTACAAGCGCTATTAAAAAAATCAGACTTACATTACTGAGAGGTGCATCTGTTCTATCATTGTCTCACAGATTGCTTCACTAACTCTAGTTTTGAATTGATCCCATATTTTAGATATCTGTACTTCCACTGGGATTGACTGTTATGTATAAACAGTATTTGCTGTTTATATTGGAGACGAAATACGAACAATATACATGTATCATTTGTTCCCATGCATGCTTAGACATAGTTCTAGTCCTTCGTGATATCTGTATATTTTTCGATGTGTCATACTTTATTAAACTGACAGCACTAACACTCCGGTGCTTCCATTTTTTCAGGCTGTGACCCGGAAAAAGTTCCAGCACCCAGATGACCCCCGGAAGTCCTTGGAGAATGGAACCCTACTCTGCGAGTAAGTAACCTTGCCTATTAAGTAAGTACAGTAAAACCCCGCTTCTGGGACACCTCGCTTAAGAGTAACACCTCGCTTAAGGGTACACCTCGGTTAAGGGGAGTGTCTAAATGCCATAGTATCAACTGCATGACGGTATCATATATTACACCGCCTAACCATCGGCAGACTGAAAACCCCGCTTAAGTGGTCACCCCGCTTAAGGAGGTCACTTTGCTCGGAATGGAGGGTGTCCCCTTAAGCAGGGTTTTACTGTACTGATTCCACCAGCACGTCTATCAAGCTGACAGGGTCGGGCAGTATCTTGCAGTACCTTGCTAGATCTTGCTGGATCCTACTAATTCTTGTAAGACTATTACACCTTTGTGTGATGCTCCTATTATCACTTCCAGGGGGCTTTTCCACCGCTGCGACCCCGCAGGTAGCCCCATATGACTCATCCTGACCTAGCGAGTCAACAGTTCGGTTGATGCGGGGTTTCCACCTCCCGATAATGACCACCGATTATGGCATTTCGCACCGCCGACCGATTATGCGACAATTTTAGTGCAACTATCGTCAGGTGGAAAGAGTAATGGTCAGCGATTTTTCTCACCTGCCTTATGCAATATGACACCACCCACCGACTTCTGCACCCACCAACAAAATCAAAGCATATTGAATTAATCAGTGATGCTCTGCATGTTACTTCAAAAGTCAGTGAGCATGCTTCGCATTTTTGCAGTGCAGTTCGCCGATTATGTACCACCGACTTTTCACAAGGAGAACCACCGACCCGCTTTTGTACAGCGTGAAATTATCTGTGGGAATACAGGTGTTGCCGTTCAATGCCACCTTACCGCCCAGTGCCTAGATACGCGGCCGCTCGGACAAACACCGCGAGTCCGGCGGCATGTATATAGAGACACATAGCAATCACACCTAGAGTGTGAACGGTGGATGTGATTGCAGGAGTGTTGTTTTTTGACAGACTAAATTGCTGGAACAAACTAAGGTATTGTATTAATAAGTCTGGGCTGTCTAGACATCACAGTTGATAATTGTCTTGGTTTTATCTTTGAAAAAGATAAGCATATTATAGCTAGGCATGCCAATGTATAGTCAATTTCGATGATCCTATGTTATCTATGCTATATCTAAAGTATTATTGAGGCAATATGCATGTATGAGACACCAACTTTGAGCTGGGATACCATAGAATGCGATGCAATCAATATTATTTCTCTGGAAATAATGTACAATGGTTTTCTGAACGTATTACGCTCATACATTGAGTGATCCAATGGTAAAGAATACGTTGCCAAGTGAATGTTTGGCTTCAGCTGTGGGGTAACTAGGCAGATAAGGTGCGACACCGGCCTACGGAAAAAGGCCTATTTAGTCAGCAGGTGTAAAAGCCGCATTAGATCTCGCGTCCTGGTGGAATCAACACTTCAGACTCTTCCTGTATGATAGTAGACATTGGAAGAAATCCAGCTAGTCATAAACATTTTTACACGTCTGCAATTTATAGAAGAACACAGATAAATTATAATGATGTATCACCACGTGCTTATTTCTATTTCTATTTTGGCATTTCAAAAAATATGCACGACGCTAGAGAGCCCGAAATGATACATTTCCGATTTTATCTCAGGAAACACTCAGTCTACTTGGTTTTTCAAGGTTTTGAACTCCCTTCCTTATAGGTTACCGACTTGGCACAATCGAAGCCAATAGCAGTAAATTCTACTACATACTCAATGTGCATAGATTTCGACCTTACGTATGCAAAAGTAATTTAGGCAGATACCTCATAAAACTTAATTTACCACAGCTGCGGAATCCGTCGACCACGTAAATTATAGATATTAATTATAGCCAAGTCTGAGGCAGTGTAGTCAGCATTATGGTCGTGGAATACTCGACCTCATAATGTGTTAAAACGGAGCATAGCTATTACTTCCACTCGGCATAATTAGCACTGGCCCTAGTAATCAACCTGTCCAGAGTACTCCTACCCATATCCAAGTGATTTGATAATAATCCCTGTTAGCTTGCCTAAAAACCGCGTTCTAATAAAAGAGGACAGTTTAAACTAAATCAAAGTGTCTAAAATTCCTTCCTCTTTTTTTTCATCGTTGGCAGCAGTGGATTTTGACTCTCACCTATGAGAACATCTGCTTTTACGAAACCTTTATATGCATTTAAATTCCTGGCGATAAAGGGGATATACAAAGTGCACTTTTGATCTTTATCCAACACATATTATACATATTACTGTAATTCTCCTTAGCTTGTATTTACCGTAATGATAATGTTACAAATATTTCGGCTGAAAATCATAGTAAGTGAATACTGGATTTGCAAGAGCTATGGTGTAGAGGTTTCTGTTTCAATGGTTGATAGTCCAAATATGTTTCCTCGGTCCAACTACACCTTGATGCTTTGAATATGCACAGATTTAAACGAGCCGAAGAAATACTAGTTCTACACGAGTCACGTTTAAGAAGGTGGATATATAAATAGCAGGTAAAAAGGCAGGGTCTGTCACGTGTTATCTCTTAAATGCTCGTCAAACAGCCAGGCCTAGGGTCAAAGGTCACACTTTGTAGCAAAATAGGGTTATAGGAACGCAGAGGTGGGCAGGTCACTGGTGAGTAAAAGGTCAACTGACTCTGGTTGGTCCAATTATCTATACTTGGTCAAACATTCACTTAGCAACTAGTAGGCAATGCTGTAATCAAGAATGTGCTTTGCTTTTATTTCTTTTTGAACCTGTCAAATATCTTAAATAACTTCACTGTGGATGAATTTGTTCTATAGGAAGTTTGTATCGAGCATCAAATTTACAAAGTTTAAGTAAATCGGTGTTCTGACTTAAAAGGAATTCATAGGGTATGATATGAATATCATGCCCCTGACAACCTTCTTATTTTGAAGACAACAAAAAAGATTATTCCTCCTTATATTCCTTAGCTGATCTTTTATTCGTATGTCCTTTTTTCAGATTGTTGAATTGCCTAAAGCCTGGGAGTATTAGGAAGATAAACCGACTGCCAACGCCCATCGCCTTTCTTGTGAGTACCCTTTAGCAACTCTCATCGTGGGGGTCATTCTTTCAACCCTTCCCATATTACTCCCCTCCTTTGTAGAACTGTCAAGTCCGTAAAACACTCGATATCCGTGTCCGATATGAACAACGGAACGGACGGATTATAGGGAAATTGAAATGTATACACAATGCCGCCATATATGATAACCACGAGGACGTCACATTCATATTGCTTATACAGGTTATTTCCCAATTTCAGAATTTTGTTGCCAAGAAGATCCATAGCTAAAGAACCAATGATCTCAAATCTCACATTAGTTGTAATTAAGAATGGGATATTAAGCAGTTCCATTCGGATACTCACAACATGATTATCAAATGTTTTCTCAGTAAAACTATCTATATCACTTAAAGTCAATATCACATAGAAGATGAATCTTGTATACAGTTGTTTTATCTCACCCCTGGAATAAATGCCCATAGGCTTAACATTGGGAGCTCGTTCTCCAAGCCCCTACGAGTATTGCGGTCCGTTATCCATGGTCTATATCCTGTGTGTCATCCATTCTTTTAATGTGTGTAAGGGTGAGATAAATACAGAAAGCAACTCGTTTTGGTCAAAGAAGTCATTCTGCAACTCGTTTGACTGCTACGTGATATTCACTCCGCATCAAACTCGTGGAGAACGACGACTTTGACCAACACTTGTTGGTTTCTTCTTTAATACTGGATACTCAAACAAATTTGCAGAGCTTTTACCACGTAGTATACACACCTCTCCCCTTTCAAACTGATGAGCCTCGAGAAATATTAACGTTTCGATAGATGAAGGCTGAAAGGAACTTTGACACGAAAACTCAAGGGCGGCCCTCATTGCAGACGACAATTTCTGATGATGGATTATGCCCAGGGGGAATGTCTTCAATTTATATACGACAACTATCCCACAACAGTATGTCGACCACTCTTACGGGTGCTCTAATTATTGATTTAATTATGGAAAAAAGATGTCGGGGAACTGTCACTAACGATGGGAGATTACATATTGCGTCTCTTTACTCCCATTCCTCGCTTGCGACCAGCGTGTATGGACATTTTAAGAGGGTGGAAACTTGGAGTTTTTTCTCCTCGTGCACAGATTGGACGCTCTCCATCACATCCCACCACTTGCCGTGGTCCGCCGCTGGTCCTTTTGTTAAGTATCCAGTCCTGCATTTACACACCAGTTCACAGTCTCAATAGTAGCTGTAAAAACCTGCCAGGTAACTTGGGAAAGAGTTCAGAATTAGAGAAGGGCAGACGAGAATGCAGAGAAACAGAAAACATCCAGAGACACATCGAAGATGGTGAGGAGGAGGAATTATTTTTGACGGATGTCATACCTACCTCTCAGCTCCGTTAGAGGGCTCCCCTGACGTGATACGACCCTATACACGTTACTGCGGGCTAAAACACAACCATCCAAACATAACCTGCAGTTCCCTTTGGCAGGATGTGCCTCAATACACATACCTCGCCACTCAAGTGAATACTGACTTGTATTATGAGCTGCATTGATGCTCTCTTATAAAGTTTTTCAAATAAAAAGTTGGTCCTTTTGTAACTTATCATTACCCCTGAGAACACCTGACAGGGTGATTTGAATGCAGTCACAGGGTGTGACTTAGCTTGATTACATTTGCTTTCACTGCCTGACTTCCTCTCTTGATCACTATCAAAGACATCCACCGGTATTGAGGGTGACTCACTGTGTAAAGAAAGACCCAGGGGCACTTTTATTACCTGCAGGTAGAGTGATGGGTCGGATTGAGTTGAAGTGCTATTCCTGATATTCCTGTGAAGTGCATAATAAGGAACATACATAGAGATTCAAGAGGTAGAGAACCCTTTTAAAGGTATTACATTTTTGTTGGGAGAATGAGATAAAAATAGTTTTGATCATTAAAAATTTGAACTGAGCACTTATGGAAGAATGTTTTGGGTTGGGCATAATAGAAAGGAACCCCACCTGTTTATATTGCTTGTACTTTGTATATAGAATGGTAAATCAAAACTGCGAATGCGGTGTGTATGTTGAATGATGACATCCTGTATATAACAAAATAGATAAAGGAAGATACTATTCAGATGATTTGCACATCCCATTTCACATTTATATCATTTTACTATATTCTACTTGTATGTAATCCAGTATATCTGCTGTCAACATCATACATGAACTGGATGATAAATCCCTGACGTATCAACCGTCCTTTTTGACAATTGTCCTTGTCTCTAAATCAAAGAAAAAAACACAGAATACGCATACATTTGTACTTGAGTTTTCATATATTTGCATCAGTGTGCTCCAAGAGTGAGATTGTGGGGAGTAGATATCAAATGAAGAATGTAAAATGTATCTTAATGAGATGACCTACAGAGATTGTAGATGATATAGAAAGTAGATAAATGAGAATTGGCTCTTGCGGACCGAAAGAATATATATGTAGATATATAGTGTATAACGAATGTATTTTTATCGGACCAAGCTGATCACAACTACTGATATCCCTCCGGCTACCGAGATAAGTCTGATAAAATTAATCTTATTTGGTGTTTGCTTGTGTCATTTAAATCTAAAAGAGAAGGGGAAAAGTACACACGAGTGGATAAATGGAGATTATCTTTCTACACCGGTAAACAGGCAGGATATATGTCCTACTAGTTCCGTCCACACATCGTATGTATCGTATGGAGATGTACAGTAAATTACTATACAAAAATACTTATTCAAGTAATTTGTATAAGATCTATATATATATATAGAGGGTTTATGGATGTAGATCAAGCCAGGAGCATGCATGCAGAGAATGGTAATGAACAGCATGGCCAGATAAGGGTTACTCTGAAAGGCACAGATAACTTGGCAGGCCGTGGTGTTGGGAGTTGTGAAGGGAGAGGTGCTGTAAAGAAAAGCCCACATGTAAGGAGGTGTGAGAGGAGACCTGGACCACATGCCTCCAATTGGGACGCGTCCAGCTCCCTTTTTCCAGTCCCCAACTCGGAGATATGTAGAGAACACGTCAACATCGTATAGAAGAATCTCTCAGACTATTTTAACTTTTTTTGGATACTTCGGTTTAGCGCAGTTATCAAAAGGTATACATCGGTTATATCAGTAGGATTAACAGGACTATATAAAAAAATTAAGAAATACCCCCCCCCCCAAAAAAAAGAAGAAATAAATAAAAAACACAGAAAAATACAAACAAATACCCACAATCTTGAACAATAACCCCTCCAAAATAGAGAATAAAATATAGAGTGATAAAGCAGATAAGATGGGAATGTTTTAAAATATTTTATCTTATCTAGGAATGTGAATCGAATATGATTTATGAATAGGTAAAAGAACCAGTCGCCTAATAAAGGACTGATCAGGTATATACATGATGTTATCACGGTCTATATGATAAGGGATACAGTCAATAGAGATAACTCACAAGATAACGTCATAATGGCACTATTCAGGACAGGAGCTGGGACCAACAAGAGGTCCATCTTGCCTGACAGGGTCACGCAGACATGTATACACATGGCTAGTAGAGCGAACGGCACTTGACAAGCGTCCAGAATGATCGTATAAATTATGTATTCCCGGTGTATTGTCAGAAATCAAATCAGCTCTCTGGTTACTATATCCTACAAGAACTATTCGTGGACGTCTAGGGCTCAACAGATAATATCAGGAGGTGATAGCATTGCATTTTCCAAGCCTCGGGCCGTTGTATTTACATGTAAATGAGAAGCTCATATCAGTACATTTGTGTATAGAAATAAATTTCCTCCCATGGTACCGAGGGCATGAATTATCCTTAGAACATGCAGTCATAGGCAACAGTGCAGTAGTGCAAGCTATTTCTTCCTGTTTTCTGGTGTGTTTTTTCTTAGAGTTTTTGATTGAGTAATCAGATAATTAGCCTACATAGGTGACTTTCCAAACATAACATTAATACACATTTAAGATGCAGGAGAATGTACAGAACATGTATTCCTGATGGTTACTTGTTAAATAGAATTTTCTGGAAAGAATACAGCCCATTTCGGAACTCATTTAAGAGAAATCACACATATCTGAATATTCAATTGTATGAATAGTGGAGAAAGCGCTACAAATTGGGGGCATTTTCTTTCAATTGGTTACCAGCACACAGTTACCAGTTGGACACAGAACAAGTCGCGAGAATAGATATTTCCCAGTATTCTGTGAGAATTTTCTTTTAATGCCTTTAAAAGGGTATCCATGACGTAAAGTGTGACGTAACCGAATTGACGTAACGTGACGCCCCTTGGGAAATGTGTCTGGAGTGCACCGACGTTATTGAGGTGTGGAATGTGAACTATTCTGATTTTCTCAGCAAAGTCCCACTCTGTTGCCGACTCTGTCTCTCATCTACCAGTGACTTTGCATTTTCTCCTTCCCAAGACTGCAGTCTGATAACGCTCATAAAAAAGATAATGAAATACCATACCCATTATGTGCCGCAACCTCTTGGAAGTTACGTACGTCCCGTCCAGAAATCCATGAGTTGGTAAATGATAATTCCCCCCATATTTCTTGATAATATATCTCATGAGGTATATTACATAAGATTCCATAAGATATTAGGTCTTTTAATTTCACCAATACCTCTCGACCCATGACAAATGTATATAATATACATCTAGCAAGGAAAGGTAGGCCTATTTATCTGTGGAAACGATGTGCGGAACTATATGCCACTACATCGGAGCACTATGTGTATACAGAAGAAATTTCAGATCTACTCACACCTGTAGGCACTGTCAAACCCTGAAATATGTATTAAACCTTTACTTTAAAAAAAAAAATTCGTCTTTATTTATTTAATTGAAAATATTCATTATGAGAATAACTATAGACTTTGCTGCTAAAAGGTACTTCCTGGAGTATCCAATTATCTGAGGTACATCAGCTTGCATTGGCCGTTTATTAAAGGGGAACGTGTGTGCTCACCCCTGCCCTCACCCCTGAGGCGGCCATTGCCGTTTGCGGGGCCTTTGAGGGCCATCTGGCCACCCCTCCGTTACGTGCGGTGAGCGGCGCGCGTGTCAGCCTCTCAACCCGACATGGTGGGCGTGTGAGTTGTGGTTGCATTCTTCCGGTTCACCGACAAGCATTCAGGAAATTGAGCGGGGAGAGGCCTCTATTATTTCAAACGTTCCGTGGCCGGCAGGTCTCAGACATTGTTTGCAAACAGGCTTTGTCAATACGTCTTGCGGAAGTCTGCCAGCCGTGAGCTGCGCCAGGTCTCCCGCGTCCCGCCAGGGGCACGTCAGCGCCGTGACGTATCGTGACGCGCCGCCCCGTCACGCCACCTAGTGTAGACACACGGAAACTTACACTGAGGTATGCACTCCTAGTTTGAGTCATGCATCCAGTGTATGTGTCTAGAGTAAAAATACTGCACTTGGTTTAATCTACTGACATGAAATGCAGTGAAGGGGTGTGGATAATCCATTATGAAAACATTTGAATGCTACTCTGATTTCTTACTTGACAAGAATATCACGATTTAAAAAAATATTAGGCTATAATACAATTAAGCTTCAGTAAGAAAATCCCATTTGTCAACTATGTGCTACTTCTTTCCGCTTTATCCTGTGGAGGTTCATTTCAATGCTGATGTGGGTCATTCATTTGGTAAATATTTTCGATTTTAATCAATTGGGTAAAATAATTATGGAATTTCGATTTAGAGTGTTTTATAACCTCTAATGTTGAACACTTGGGTTTTACCATGAATTAAGTTTGATCTTTGACATACATACGTACATGTTTATAAATTGCATTCCAATTGGAACACAAATACCTTATTTGTCAAGTGTGGCAATATATACCTTTATAATTTGTTCCAAACCAGTATTTATCAATACCATTTGGCACTGCTTGAACTTTATTGCATCCCTTTTTGTGGTACTGTTCCTATCCTAAGGGTCCAATACACCGGCACCATGTTATAAAGTTGTGTTTATGGCTGGCTCATACTTATACCAGTTATGCATGAAAGGCCATTCTACGTGCAGTACATCACTTAACACTGTGTGTTGGTCGGAGGAGGTGGCTACTGTGGCCAATACCAGAGCTATGTTTGAACATTAACCGACATTTATCCGCTCTTCTCTGGGTGTTAAGATTGCGGCCCTAAAGAGATGTTATTGGGATTTTTAAAATATTTTTTTTTATCAAAATCATTTGAATTTATCTTGTTATTTACAACCTCTTGGAATATAAAAAGCTGAAGTGATAGGTACGGAAAACAGTTTTTGAATCTACACTAGGAAATGCTATAGGTTTTATTTTGTGATGAACAATAATGTCACATGTAAACCAGAAATATGCAAGTCTCTACTGCATGTACTTTAGATATACTATTCTAGATGTCTCTTTGAAACTTTTTAATCAAAGTACATGCATGTTTTTGTAATATAGACATAACCTAAAATCTAATGGTTATATAATGGGTGCCAGATCTCCCAATACCGAGCGATATGGCTGAGATTAGCACAGTTTCTCAGAAAAGCGTACCTGAGTTTATGTAATTCGGAAGGGGAGGTGTACAGAGATCTGTCTGAGAGAAGGACAGGCTCTAACACAGCTACACACTTCCTTGGCACGGCAGCGTAAATGTATCGTAACATCAGCTCACCTCGAAACTAGCCTTTATTCACGCCCAGAGATAGCAGCCCCTATCATCCAAGTGTTGACCAGGTTGTAGTTCGGTAGGGGGGCTGCTTTGAGTGCCATCCACTGTTGGCAGATAGGACGGTGAAGCGTATGTAAAGTAGACATACCTGGCATACCTTTCCGCCTCCCCTCAACCACCTCCTCCCCAGACAGCAGGCCCGCATTGGTCGTCCGTCGTGACGTCGCAAAAGCATGTCGTAAAGGTACCGCCAGGCGGCCAGCGTTCGTGCGTGTGGCGTCCGTGGCGTGCTTAGTTGCGCAGAGAAGCCGTCCCGGCAAGCTACAACGCACGGGGCGGGGATCATACCACACAGAGGCAGCGCCACCCCAACCGCAGAGGGACAAGGCAGGGCTGAGCTTGACTCGACCGCCTTCCAGTCCTCACAGCACTTGGACAAGCAGGATTAATCCCTCCCAACGTCCAAGCTCTTTGGAGCATAGCACAGATCTATAGTTTACCAGGACATCGGCACTGGATCTACTCCTTCTGAGGTCCAGGTAAGCCCAATGCGCTTCGGTTTTTAAAATATGCTTAATCTATATCCTTCCATCTCTAACACGTATCCCCTCATCGATGCCAATATATGAACGTCCTAAGGTGATATGAAGTTACTCAATTGATTTGATATGGACATATATTTTCCAGAATGGTTATAGACTGACAGAAATATTAAATTGCATAAAATTATTTTTAACAAACTTTTAGGAGTTTAATGGTTGCCATTAAGTGTTGAACTAGAAATGGAATGTAAGGAAATCCACGAGAGCTATCATAGAGACTTGGTCACCCCTATCACTATACCTACTAGTGAGGTAAAACACCCCTATGAAGTATTTTTATCAGAAGAGGCGTATGTGGGTTCCTGCCTGTAAGTAGGCGTGGAGGTGTTCAGTTGACAATTTACACAGCGACAGGAAGAGGCAAGACGGGGTATCACGCCTGCCTCCCTCACTCCCAACCCCCTCCTATTAGCCTGGATCATGGAAAGCCCGCTTAGCTAAACTGAAAAAAAGAAAGGAAATATAAAAGAAATACTCTCAAAGTAGCTCCACCGGGCTGGCAGAAGTATTTGGAAACATTCTCTCGATTCGGGGCCAGCTCAGAAGATCGAGCCAATACATGTTAGTGGCCCGACCCCTAAATCCCTATATGGACACTGTATGGTGCCTGGAGGAGCCTGGTTTAGGAGACTCCTCCAGGGCCGTGTAAACCACCTGTATGGAGGGCTTGTGGCTAAGCTGGGTGGGATTGGCCCGTGGTCTGGTGGTGAGTTGCTTAGAGGAAAAATACGGGCCAGTGGTGTGTACTGAGCGCCATTAGCCAAGGCCGGACGACGTTGGTGTTGGCAGCAGGCCTCCAGGCAGAGCCATGTTCACAACATCAAATCGTCAGGTAATAAGGCCAGAGTATGTGTCCAGACTGTGTGGTCCTCGCTTATCAAATGACCAATCAAACAGTGCAATTCAAACACAGATCCATATGACTTTACCAGTAGGGAAATAACAGCCAGTTGATTTCTGTACCCCTTTGTGGTATGCATTCAAATGGAAGGTTGATTTATCAAAAGAGTGGTAACTTTAGAGGATAAAAACACTTGTTCTCATCTGTGCCGTGTTATTTTTTGTCCTTTCCGGCTTTCAGAGGCTGGTGTTTGAGTTTTTATATTATGCTCAATTGTGTACCCTGGGATTTTATTCGTTCATTCTTGAGAAAACCTGGACGGTTTTATTCAGAGACAAAGGTTGTGTTTGTGTTTCGTCTGTTTGAAAAGAACAAGGACATTCTTTGGACAACTACAGTCGTTTTGTCTATTGTATTTACTTGTGTCACCTATGGGTTTGATATAATACAATGTGGGCCTATGATATACCATAGAATATACCTATATGTAGAGCATAAAAACTGTAGCTCGCCACCCACACGTTGTATAAAACAATAGGTTATTATATGTCACATGCTATATCATACAAATACCCGAAGCTTTATTATTCTTTTGGCAAAGGTGATCGGGAAATAAGAAATGTCCTCTCTAGATAATCATCTTGTGTGGATTTATTTACTGTGTCAAGAAAACAAATACACAGTTATTCCAAAAGTATGCATTGATGATCAACACATGCTGTCATTATCATTATAACTGTCATTATAATAGTCATTATTGTTGTTGTAATCTTTTTTCAGTAACCAGGGAAAGATACAGATTTGTCCAGGGACGTTCTTCCATACTATAACTAACACAGAATATAAGACACCTCAAACTATTCAATACATATACATACGATATAAATATGTGTTATTCTTCAAGTCATTTCACAGTCTATAATTGCCATATTATTTCCTCCTACTTGGATATAAACCATAAATATCTCCACCAGAGAAAACCTTGTTAACGCAGCAGGTTTTATATACTACGTATCATAAATGTGATATTTAATTGGATCTTTCATTCCACCTGTCTCACTTTGAGTTCTCAGTAGGCCATGCTGTCATTATACTCTTGGTTTATCTCGGACCATCATTAGTAGCGACTGACAACCCATGCACATTGCGGCTACACGGGATATTTTCATTCCAACCACTAAAATCAATATTAGCAACTTTTGGAAAGACTTATTCTGCCTTATCTTATCTACCTTTATAGGTAAAAGAGCATGGACATTATTATATAAACCGTTTCGAGATGAAGCTATCTATACATAGCATGTACAAGCTCTCACACGTATGTAGTTAAATTCCTGATTCCTTGATTGATTAAAAGGAAAAGCAGGGTAGCTCAGACATGTATAATATACCTTCCCGTTACCCCCTACTCTCACCTCCATGACATCTAAAAGCGCACCTGGGGTTGAGACAGGGTTCAGAGGAGGAGGAGGGGGCTAGAGGACTGACACCAGAGGAACGGATCAGTTACATGATAAATCAGAATCTGCTCGGACTCAGTGATGCGCATCGACCCGTGGAGGGCCACCAGCAGGTCAATGCAGGGCTGGCTGGGTCACCCGCTTGTCGGACTGACTACTCAAGATGATGACCTCCAGTGTTTAACTGTCTGACTCTCTGTAGAGAGGACTTACAATAACACAGGGGCGTGGCCGGGCACCACTGTCACTACATATCTGGCACCATTGCTTGGATAGTGGTTTACACCACAGAACTATTCAATATCAGTGTTACGACGTGTTTACAGCGAGAAGAAGTACCACTTACACCCCCACCAGGGAAAAGGAAGGCACAACGCGGAGAGAGTTTTGCAACAAATATTCAATATCATACTACTTCAAATAACAAGCAAGTGGAAGGGAACAATTGGTTGAAGTAAAGTGGCCCTTTTTTTTTTTTTTTTTTTTTTTTTTTTAGCTTATACAGTGTGTGTTGTTTCTACTATTTCCTGGTGCTCCCTGAGGTTTTATATTTACCAGCCTGCGCCATAGGCAACGCAATACGTGACGGGTATGTGATATCCGAGTCTAGAACCACGGAGGAAGTGCTTGTCTTCAGGAGTACAATTTCATGCATACTTCAGACGTGCAGGTGATTGGATATTGGCGCCAGGTGGCGTCCGGTCGAGTCATGGCGGCTTTACGTTGGTATTCTTACTAAACGCCTAGTGTTGCGGTGTACGTATAATTTCGGGATTTGATTTCATTCACAATCAATGTGCGATACGTTTACACAACCAGAGGTTTGACTAAATCTCTGATCACATTGTATTGACAATTACTCACTGTAAACCTTTAGATACGGACTCCATTATCCCATTATCCGTATCTAACTCATTTTCATATTGTACATATTCACTAAGACAGGACGCTGTTTATGTCTGAAACGGCGGTATAGTTTTGAAATACTTGACCAGAAGAACTGCATTGCATAGGTCAAGTTCTGTACCGCCTTCTTTGTGCAATAAAAAGAAATATCAAAGGGAAATCATCTCATCATTATGCTTTACCACATATAGCAGTACATGGTTTCTGCTTTGTATTAGATAATATATTTTCTTGCCAAGAAAGGTATTGGAAGGGCTTTCAATTTGATCTTAAAACGTCTTTAAAAATGTTGATCTTAGAAGCAACACAGGCACCATTTGTTTAATTTTATGGCTGGTCAACCATCACAGGTTCTTTCCAGACTTTCTCAAGGTTCAGCTCTTTCTCACAGCTTTTATACCACAAAGATGGTGATCGAATCTATTAGACGAATCTAGGTATTTACACAGGTAAAACTTCCTTTAGTTCCCAGACAACAGAGATACGGTATGAGAAAGACTGGCCGTTGATATAACAATAAATCTACCACTATTGGGGATGAGGTGGCTGCAGTGGGACTTGAACCCACAACCTTGGGGTTACGAGTCCGAGGCCTTAACCACTGTAGGTACCCGGCGCTTTAAGTTTTGTAGGTTCGATCATGCTGTTATGAGACCCTAAGAAATGCTATACGGATTAAAATCCATTAATCAAATGATTGGTTGCAAGTCTAGATCTAGGAATCTAAAAACAGATAAACGAATAGCTAGCTATACGAACAGGAACATTTCCATATAATATGGGTAGGCAGTAACATGGGCTGACAAGGTTGATAAATAATATGTATACACGTATGAGGTACAGTGGCGAAGAGGGCAGGACATAGGTTAGATCGAAAGGATATATTTAGTATCCCCATTGATCCTGTCAGTACAAGGTTGGCAATGCCTCGTGAGAAGCAGCAGTCAATGAAAGGTGATGCTTTCCCATTTACCTTGCCCTGTTGGAATGCTGTCCATATGAGTCAGTCCCGTTACCAATTGACAAACATCGGTCCACAAAAATGAATCCACTTTGGATCTGCCATCAGGTCAGTCTGAATGGTTTATTTATGAACTGTAGATTGCAGTTCTGTACCTTCCAAAGAATCCAGGTAAATGTCCTCCAATCATTGTTCAGGGCAGAGAACCCTATAAGAATGGCTGTCATTTGGTGGCTGTCGCGGTGAGATGCCTGCATGGATAATGTCAGTATTAATCTAGATAACACAAGGAGTGGTGGACAGGCGAGGACCTACTTTGTACGTAGCTTATCCGACATCAGAGATGAAGACATTGTCCATAGTAGCAGGAAAGATGTGCTCTGGTTTAAGTTAAAATAGGATTACCGTCACAATTGTAACTATTTCTTCTCTACATGCCCACAAGTACTTTGTTGTCATTATAAAGTACTACACATCACCAACTTGTTAAGTTGAAATTCCCGAGGGCGTTACTCTTCTGTGCTCAAATATACAGGAAGATGACACTGCGATGAGGAATAAGGGGAAATCTAAAACAAGGGGAATTAAGGAGAAAATGTTGTTGTCAATATAGAAAGGTTAACAAACGAAACTTTCAAGGTATCTCCTGAAACCGCAATGTACTAGCACATCTAATATAAGAGCATATATACGATCATACATCGCCCTTTAAAAACACGATATTGAAGCTATTATGGTTATAGTTATATAGAAATATTTATTTATCTATATGATAACGGAGTCGGGTGTTCGCATGTTCGGTGTGGGATACACACATGTTCATGGGATTGATTGCAGAGCTAAGAATATATGAAAGAGCAAGGCTCGTATTGAAAAAAGAGCAAAAAGGCAAATACACCTGTCGTAAATTCAATACTGAATCTAAAACAAAGAAGCTTCTGAATGGCCCTGCTGGTAGAGCAAATATAGTGCAAATCAACAAACAACATATTAAAGCAGCGAACTACCCATGACCCATCGCCCAATGCCTGCGACACTAACTCCGAGTAGCGTTAAATTCTATGGCTGCAAGCGACCAGAGAACATCATTAGCGGCATGGTGGACGCTGTGCTTTGATCTTCCATGTTTGCATCATATAATGTGCTGTAAGATTTGTTCAATATACAATCCGATTTTAGTGGTAAAAGCTGATTAGGATTTCCAGCTTAGTAAATTTGTTATTGAGTAGTGTCGTAAACGAGGTACATTATACATGTAAGTTTGCATTTGCATCATCCTCTTAATCTGGACTAGATTTCTGCAGGAGTGCACAATCTAGTTATAATTTACAGGAAAAGCCGATAGGGAGGTACTCACTTAATAACATTAGCGCCTTCATTCGGCCTTCTGAATTAACAGAAAAATATGTTATATAATTTCATGCGGAGAATAAGGTGCATTTATAATCAATTTAGACAATATATTCTACTACACATTTCTCGTGATAAGTTTTACTGTGTCATCAAATCATATGTGTCCATGTGTTACATATGTTTTAGAAAGATTTAGTCAAAGATTATTGTCAATTAACATAATCAGGACGATATCCGAATTTCCTTTATATAGGAATGAAAATCAATCACAATCCTTGTGATCTTTCTTGGTACACTCGTTAGATTATGTTGATTAGTATATATACCTATGGCCGCACATCTAGGAAATACCAGTATAAATGATCTGACGTAGTTTATCAGCTGTTAATTTATGACTCAGTAAGTGAATCAAATGACGTTTTCTCATCAATATTAGGTATATAATAATACTGACTGAGTCTGTAGGGATGCCATTCTCGGACTTTTGTACCGGCATCGGGACGTATTTAATACAGTACAAAAGACCTCGAACGGCCATCCCTATGGGCTCAGTATACGTAACTATGTTTTCTCTTAATACTATGTATATGCAATGTACATATTATCGTAAAACCGGATGAGTTTTAATCTTGGCTCCCGTATGCCACGACTGGAGTTTGGCGTAGTGATATCACGAGGCGGAGCCGAGTGGTATCCGGGACCAAACTCCAGGAGTGACCAAACTCCGCCTCGTGATATCACTACGCCAAACTCCAGTCGTGGCATACGGGAGCCAAGATTAAAACAAATCAGGTTTTGATTTTATCTTACCCCTCTCTACAATATTTTAATATCAAAATCATGAATGAAAATCATCAAAATTCCGTATGCCCCTAGTAGCATACAAACGTCCGTATGCCAGTCAGCGTGGCATACGGAATCTCAATGCTAAGCCTATGGAATTTTATATTAGGGGTAGGATAAACCATAATGCGTGCTAGAGGCATTTGTTCGTGTTGGTCGTATGTCTCGCGAGAAACTTACTGAATAATGAGAGGTTCACTAACTAAATAGACATATATATACCTAGCGAATACACTGCTAGTTTGTATTCAGGAATATACATGTATGTCAAGTTGTATTTATCATAAAGTAAACATGCTGGAGCTTTCCCTTTGCTAATATAATTCCCAACAAGAAATGTCAGAAGCACATGATGTTAAGGATGGACACGGATGTGTGCAATAGATTAACTTAACTCAAAGATACCACAAATAGAGGTAAGAGGTTTGTATAATTACATGTACATACATACCGCCAGCCGTAGAGTTGAATAGTTGTAACGCCACTAAAGTTAATGTTGACTCATATCTACCGAGAGGCTGGAAAAGGCCGAGCAACGAAAGCGTAGCTAATTAACTCAAGGTGTTCGGGACTACAAGTCTTTGCTCAAAGGAAGAAGATAGTGATATATGGCAAGATGGTTAAGGTGTGTAAATGGAATATGTAACGTGTTGTTTCGGTGTGTTTAGGGCTACCGAGTTCGAAGAACGAGGTCCGTCAAAACACCCCGATACAACGAAGAATAGATTTCATTCAAGGACCCTCACTCTGTGTCCTTATCATATACCTGACTATGATTTAAAACGTCATTTAATTACTTACAGTGTGAATGACAGCAGGTTACGTGGTACGAAGGAACGAACTATATTTATTCGTATGAGTGATGAATGAAATCTGTTCAACTGGCCAGTAAATATGAGGCATTCACACACAAGTATATGTACATGCATATGTTGATAAGCATATGTTTGGCTTCCATCGCGGCATCTTGGGTTTCTGTTTCATACTCAAAATTCCCATCGTCATTCATAGACCATAAATACTGTTTGTCATAATGGATATATATGTCTATTCCTGGAGATATTGCTTTTCCAAAATTACAATTTTCATGGGTGATTTCTCTACAGACAGATTAATAATCAAAGTCTTAGAGAAATCCTGCATGTTATTACAGCAAGATATAAACCCCAAATTGGCGACAGCAGTGATGGTGTAGCTGGCACAGCGGTAGTCAACTCAGACTGAGCCAGCTTAGGTCGGACCGACCAGTCCCTGAAAAACCAGCAAGATGTTCCTAAAATAGCTATCGAGAATATTCTTCGCTCACTCTTATACAAGAATCTTCCCTGGTGATACAATCCGGTCAGAAAGGCAATATCAATAGTAGATTATCGTGGTTGGACGCCATTTATCGCCAATCTTTAGATTTTAGTGCGTTCTAAAAGGCCACAACTCATCGAAATTACAAATGAATGCATTGCAAAATGAATAGATATGATTTTATATTTAGTGTGTTTTCTACAAAATAACGGCGAAATGGGTAAATATTCGAGAAGATATCGATACAAAATACTCCCGGTTTGGCAGCAGGCTAGCTCCCTGGTCATCTGCTAGAGCCATTGCAGATTTCAACCTATTTTTCCTACTCCTGTAAACCCCGAGTGGGAGTAACATTTGGTCTCTCCTCTAGCAGTAAAAGCAAGGCAAGGCATTGAAATCTCATGCGTCAGGATGCAATTGAGTGGCGTTCATTTCCGCCCTTGGCAAAGGAAATCCGAATTTGAAAATAGCTGAGATCTTTTCTTTCCACAATAATTTCTCAAAACTGATTTTAGGAACTGGTACTGGGTAGGTGGCAGACTGTAGGCGCATGCGCACAGGTGAGCCAGAGGAGAGCCTCAGTGATCTCTCCTCAGTCACCAGAGGCAGGGATCAAGGCCCTGAATAACACACATGTATCCATTCAGCACTAACCCAGTAACGTTTGGGAGCCTGGACTTTGGCTTTTATGTAGCATGACGCTCTGTAAATAGAGGCATGTGCTGTCAACTTCCTGGCTCTGCCAATATTGCCTCCTGGCAAAACAAGTTGCGACTACAGCGAATAAAGAGGCCTTGCAGTGGCTACGTGTACTTTGATTCAATGCTGCAGCAAGGGCTGGATAAAAGTCTGTGGGGAGCTGACATACAAACCGAACCTAATTCCTGTGTTATGTGTCTGACTGAAATCTGTTCATGCTGGTCAGTTTTTATCTTGACGTCTCCCTGGAAGCAGATACAGAGAATACAGGAGCTATCTCAATTACCATGGCTCTACTCTTAGTCATAATTAACGTGTTCCTTTAAATCACTAAAAAGTACCACTCAATGGAATCTGGTATTTCAAATACATACCTGTGCAGAGGCGTTTTTTGTACAGTCATGTTGGTTGACCTATATCCTTTATAAGGTGTAAACATCATAGACTTGTAGGCATGTTCAAGTATGGCCCTTGCGTGTGAAAGGGTAGTAACATGTTCAACTAGTAGATGTTAGTTTAGAATTACATGTTTCAATGCGTATGTAATTTAGAGGTGCAGTCAAGGCGTACACCCTCTCAATCTTGGAGATGTATATAATATTGTAGATAATAATGGCCTCGACTGTAGACTCCAACCCCTCAATTACTCTGACTGATAAGACGGGTATTTTACAAATGTATTTGACAGATGAGATTAGCTGGAATGGTATGTTTCCTACTTTATATCTAATACAATAATACATGGGGACATATTTGTGACTCTAACTATAGGGAAGGATATTCTATAGGGAATCGGTTACTAAAGTGGCGTTTTCGAAACCTTTCTGTTGGAGACTAGTTAAATCATCTTCCCTGTATTCTGGGGCCAGAAAATAGTTCCGTAGTGAGTAGGAACCGACATCCTTGGAGCAAATAATACCTCTCCCTTGGGTATACAAGCCACGATCACAGGTCTCGGTAACCCTGGGTTTGCGGAAGGCGTGGGGAGGGGAGAAAACCAGCAAACCCCTTTCACAGTGCCACTGATCGCTCACTTAGTAAAACGGAGAGCTGGGAAAATAAGGTGACAACTTGGACCGTCCATCAGTGGCACCTTATTCACAGATCGTGAAGGCATTCCCCGCCCCTCCTCTCCGCGACCTGACTGGCGTGACTGGCCTTCAATGGCCGTCCCCCGTACCGGTCGCCCCTTGGCTGGTCTTGTATAACTGGCCACCAGGGGGAGCTCCGCGGCGGCGTCGCCAAATACCTTTGATCCGGGGGCCTGGTTGCTATGGGGATCCTGCTAGGGTGGTATGTCACACCTGAAGATGACTTTTGGCGACCGTCCTGGTCTGGTCTGGATCTAAAGGTAGCACACTCCACAACGTTCACCTTCTGAAGGCAAATTTCAAGGGGTTTAAAGTGGCACTCCTGTTTATATATGAAATTCCTCTGTATGTATATAGTAAAACTAGTAATGGGAAAGAAAACCTTCCTAATGGACGATTTGCTGCTTCCTTGTCAATGGATCATCATCTCCGAGGGATTGTCATAATTTCTTTTGGCTTAATGCTCTTTGTCCATTTGATACTTTCTGTTTTCCTCTAATTACTAATAAAATACACAACCCTTGCAGGTCGCATAATCGTGTGCCTGATATAACATATCATAATTCACCACCACCCTTGTTTAGCATAGAAAGGCCCTATCCTGAGTGGTCAGTTAGGGTTTATTTTTTATCGAATTGCAATGGTTATTTCATTGTAGTCAAGTATTTCACCGTGTGCACCCATGAAACCCTGTTTAAGTGTCCACGTGATCTCTGCGGTCAGAAGAGTCAACATTTTATCTCGTTATCTTGGTTTGAGAGGCCGCTGTCCAGACTATACGTCAATACGGACTCACAGAATACAAAGCACCTGCCCCTATGAATCGTTTAATTTCCTCTTCCTGGCTTTAAAATCCACATAAACACACATAAATGGTGAGTGGAGAGTAAACACGAGAGAGTCCTGGTGCTAGGCTTTAATTGGCTATTTATAGCTTGACGTCCCCAGTAACAGGCAATTTGGAAGATACGGACACGGAAAGTGAACCACTGGCTATAGATAGGCGCAACCTTGGTTAGATAGTAGCGTTACCCACTTGAGAACCTCCTCAGGGGTTGGGTGGCAACGACCATGCATTACCTGCCCATTCTACCCTTCATCCAGGTCGATGTCTGCCGTGTCGTGCTTGTTGAGCATGGGAAACACGCTCAGATACATTGCCTATAGTTTAGGGAGAGGTTATACAGACTTTCAGCATACTGCAAAAACCATCCCTTCACTATGTGTGTGTGTGCCAATTCTGGTAGGGTGCAGAGGACTGATATCTTAGTGTCTCAGAAGATTGCCAAGCTGATCATGATCAACCACTAGAGTAAGGTATATCAGTGACCCACTAGTGCTTAATACATTTTGACCCTAGGCCCGAAGAACGGTCATGCAATTCTGTCGTCTTGATGTATTGTCTTAGCAGGTGAGGTGACTATTCTCATATTTCTGGAAAAAAGGATGTGATCAGTCATCATCCTCACTTTACATGTAAACAGAAGCTTATGAAATATTTACAGATAAAAAGTCCACTTTGAATTGTGCCATAAACCCACAACTCCTCGTGAAGGAACACCCCGTCACCCCCGCAGTCATCACGGTGAGATATATAGCCACACTTAGACAACTCAAGTCCTGGGTTGTATTTCATAAGTCATACCCATAAATGCTCGAGGTGATCTTTTCACAGATAAGATAGATCTAAGATGGTTTGATTCTGAGACTTTCCGCCCTGTGTATGCTCACTGAAGCTGCACATTCTCATCCACACATTGAATCAGTCGTGGGAATGCTCGAAATGACCTAACCCGACATTCCTCGAATAATTACTCTTCTGATTCCCACGAGCACCGGCAATAAACACAAGACTGGGTTGCAGTCGTGTCGTCCGCCTGCTGCCCGCCCTACTGAGGACAGCACCTCGTCCACTCGGCTGTGTGTGTGTGGATTTATTGTAATACGACCAATAAAAGAGCTGATGACATAGAGAGACCGGCATGTAGTGGCGTGATGACATAGAGAGATCGCCTCCTTCTGAGTCAACACTCTGTCTCGGGTAGGAGGGTGAGGGCAAACAGATAGGCTTTTAAGTTTGCCCCATGTAGGACTCGATCAGCCAAATTTTGTCGCACCTTCCGTCCTTACAAATCAGCACCATCCGCCAGCTCAAAGTTATCATCGTGCAGATGAGTGGCAGTATCTATGAAATATTTCTTGCAATAAATAGGGTAATTGATTTAGGTCCTCCCATAAGGAAAGGCTTTATGAATATTCATAGTATGGTATTCATAGTAAATTTACATAGATCTTTATCAGAGTGCCTTGCCCGCATAAACCGTCATTGTTGGTCAAATCTTCAGTTTTGCACCTGCAGATGTACAGTGCAAATGAAAGGAACCCGCCACATCACAGCAACTAGTTCTTAAATGATTTTTCAGCATTGGGTTGCTGTGCGGAAAGGGTATTTAGGAACCTAACAGGAGACACGCCACCTTTGCCTCTCCTCACAGATCCGTCCTATTTAGGTTTACACTCTTATTTCTTTGTTATTTTATTGAGAAAGAAAAAAAAAGTTGTCCTGTTTGCATGAGCGTCTCTATTTGCCTTCCATTGTCCTGGCGGAGATGTCAGAATCCGCTCATAGCCCACATCACACGTGCAAAGAAAGTATGAGCCAGATTTCCAAGTACAGAAAGACTTGAAGGCTGAAAGCTGCCTTTATTTCCCTCCCTTTCTCAGCATTATTTAATATTTGTTTTTCCTCAGTGTGCTACCTCTGGCTCAGCCACATTCCCACCATATTATAGACACGGCTCGAAAAGGACTGATATTGAATTGCTGTTATGAGAGGTTTGTGTGATGACATACACTGGAGTTCCTCAATCCACATCTCCTAACCCTGTCTACAATCATCACTCCTACCTGAGATATATTACAGCTTGCTGATATTGCATTTATAGCAAGATAAACAACCCACCTTTTAACAAACAATAGAGAGTCTTGACCTAAAATCCACTTCACTAAACCCGCATGCCAATCCGCACTAGGAGACACTTAAACTTAAATATGTCTTAGCTAGATGGGACATTCCTTGACAATAATCGGATGAAGTAATCTTAGAAACAATTAATTTCATAAAAGGTGTAATCAGAGCTGACATGTATTACTGTATGTTTATATACATTTATATTGAACAATATTTAAAGTAGATTCTGACCAATCGTTACCAAATCTAGCACGAAACTGTTACAAAATATTAGCCATCGTTGACCTCCCTCAAAAGATAAAACGCACATGACAAATAGCCTACATTACCTATGATACTTGTAAAATATATTACCCAGGTCATTTCTTTTAAAACCAAATACATGTAGTGAGACTGAGAAACGCAAATGCCCCACACTTATTCTCTATTTTCTATTTGCCTCAGTGAAGTGTTGATTGTATATATGCAGAATGGATCTCAAGTATTTTTCTGGAAACTGAGGATACAACTTGAGATACATACCACATATTTATCCTATGGGTTGTGCGCTTTCATTTTGCACTAATCTGAGATGAACAAAAAAGCTCTTGGCAATACACTATAGATCGGAGAAGAAAAGTTAGGGTTGCGGAATGTGGGAAAGGGTTATTCACACTACGTTTACCCAGAGGGCATTCTGTTGGGCATTGTCACCGTGAGAAACACCGGCCTTGCCTTGCCAACCAGCTAGAGCGTAGGGCTTTTCAGGTGAGTTGGTCAGTTACACCTGGACACTGCCAGGTGGGCTCCTGGCTGCCTCTACTCTTCATCCAGCCCTCACCTATCTGTGTCCAAATGCCCACCTGTCCTCTCACCTGACACTGTGAACGCTGTTACGAAGTTGAATGCCTTGAATAGTTTCACCATCTGTGATACCTGTGTTGCGTCGCCCGTCAGAAGTGACATTTGAGCGAGGGCCAGCAACAGGTATTGGACTGCAGTGTCGAAGATGGTGTATTAGGCCCAGACGCCACTATAGAAATAACATTGTCGGCATCATTAAAGAGAGGGATAAAAAATGTATGGTCATATTCAAGTATCATTAACGCGGCTTTCAATGCTGGAAACTAATATGAATGAAGGTGAGAACGGTGATAAAGAAAAATAGTGCATACTCTCGCCTACATATGTAGGGATAGTTAGTGACACATCTCAGATTAAAAAAGGAAGATAATCTGGTCTTAGTTATACCAATAGAGTATAGTCTTTGCTGATTTGCGATGGAATGAATGCTCTTTAGGAGTGATATATGTGATGGTACAGTGTATTCAATGCCACATCAGTGCACTTTGTATATATGTTAAGCTGTTAACAACTATAATATTTCCTACAAAACACATGTATATTTTTTTAATCAATGCCTGATTGTGCTAGAAAACCAGTCGACACGACCGAAGTATTCGCATGATAAATACAGGATCTTAAGATAAGATACCATCAGATAAGATACGATTTACATTGCAGGAGTCACATTCCACACTATAAAATATTTATATAGAACGTCCTGACCATGCTGTACAAGTCACAGAACGAGATGGTAATTTACGGTTTGTACGGAACGAGGCATTTACGCCGAGTTCCGTACAAACCGTAAATTATCATCGAGTTCTGTGACTTGTACAAGCATGGTTGGACGTTATATATTTACTATATACCCCCAAAAAAAAAAAAAATCATTAATTTAATTTTTAACAACCGATATGTTAATAAACGTGTTTGGCAAGGTGGTCCGTATTTTAGTGTACGGACCAGTGGTCCGTACAGTATTTTTACGTTATATGTCAAAACGGCACGTATTTCCAGTAAATACGGCATGGGTATATAGTAAAGATATAATTCAATCGAAGTAACACTTCTCCACCGTTTCCAGTTAAATGGAGAAAGGACGGGGTGCTTAAATAAGCCATAGGTTTGTTTAATGAATAGACTTGTACGGCTAGATAATATATGCTCCGCCTTCTAGGAGACAACCTCCAGCCATTCCGTGCAATAAAATGGTGTTATCAGAACTCATCACGTCTTCAGACTAACGGTGCCAACTGCGATTAGATCCGTTCTCAGTTGTGTACATTGGTGGAATACTTTCTCCTCTTAAATGACCATTTATAACGGAGTGCCTGCTTTTAAACCTCATTCTCAGCGCCAGGGGTCTGCGGACATAAAAAAGAACCCGGGCAGTGACAATCCTTTTGGTCAGAGCTGCCAGTTTGCTTTTGTAGACCGCACAGTGCTGGACCACTTTAGTTGGAGCTGAGTCTTTTTGGTTCATCTTGAGAAGCGTCCAATCTCCAGGCACTGTGTGGCGTCAAGCATGTACAGGAATGCCCGGTATGCTATATTTACGCTAAATATACGAAGCCAAGGCCCTCTGTGCTCACATATAGAGGAGGGCCATACAGAGACCCCTCGCCACTCAGCCTGTATAAGGCTCTTTTCTTATTCCACCAGTACATATTAAAATGACTGCCTTACTTTGTGAATAGGGGAATGGAGTGTAACGCTAAATGGCAATTAAGGTCACCAAAGCTGTTAAATATTAAGGACACATGAAATAATCTTTCTATTGATGATCATGGGTTACTCAAGGTGTGAGCCCTCAGGGTTCTGAAAGTTAACTCACTAGAGTTTCTTCATGCATCATCTGGGTTATTCAAGTTTATGAAAACATACATTTGCCAACGTATTTAGAGGAGTAGAAATACTTAATTAGATAATTCTAATGGCTGCAATGGAAGATGGCCTCTGATTTTGCATTCACAGTGATAAGGATAACATGTCGGTTTCTATCAGCTATCTAATGTACATGTACATACAACCATAAGTATATCTATAAATACCCCATAGGACCAATGCCTATCCGCTAACAATAGGATATCTGCTTGGAGAGGGTATGATCAATACGTTCTCGCCCACTGGGAATGTGCCTGGAGGCAAAGTGAGCCTTGCTCTTGATCCAATTTGGCGGTAAAACCCTGTACATGTACATGTGGGAGCCATAACTACCCTACGTAAGTACAATACCTAAGGGTAGTCGTGGTCGATAGGAAATTTTCATAGTGATAGAACATGATATGTAGGTGCCTAGATTGAATGTTTTGATTAAGGTTCAGTTAGATTGTGATATGGATCGGTCTGCATGGTCAATGAAGGTGTAGTGTGTAGATATTGACGGCAGTTTAGTCACGGGGAATGTTTTAACGTTGTAAGTATTACCTTGCACTTGTTATCAACATATCTAATCGCATGTAGACATAGAGTTCAATGGGTCTCAAGATCAGAACTAGTCACTTGCTTTGTAAGCACCAATACACATGAATTCTATTTAGGAATTCAGTCGTTTAAAACCTCTATTTCTCCTAGTGTAAACATGGGATATGATATCGACAGTCGAGGTAACCAATGATCATCGTAACATCGATAGGCCCCCTAACTAAAACCACCATGGTGCCACTAATTTCTGTTGTTTTCAATGTCTATATAATTTTTAGAATGCATTCAAACATATAGACTAACCTTGGGAACGTTAACTCTTGTGAAGGCCTTACCGAAGTCCTGTAGAAAGCGCAGTCTGGGATCAAACCTTAGGGCACAGAGTGATTGTAAGTTCCACCATCATCCGCCGGGAAATTGTAAGATAGCGCCACTGTGGTCTTGGGCAATCACTGTCACCAGTTGTTGTAATGCATTAATAATCATGAGACCAGGCTAAAACTGCTATACGGCAAACCGAGAATAATCCTAACAGATTCATTAATAACTGCACCCATAACCTGGTGTTTTCTTGGCGTCGAGCGCAAGATGGCCACCTTCATAACACAATAGCTATGTGCCCTAAGGAGCTCTCGGCCAGGAGTGTGCCATGGTGAACGGAATACTAAGTAGTAAACTGCACATACACTGTGCTATATATCACCATGGTTATAATAGGGCCTTCCCCTTTATTTCATTTACACCCCAGATTTAGTACACTTTTTATTTTCTGCGCATTTGTATTTGGAAAAGGAGACAGATATGTGTGCTAGCTAGATCTAGTAAATGGACATCACTTGTCCCTCATCCATTACCTATTAATTCCAGGAAACTCGAATTAAAGATTTCTGGATGAAATGTCACTGGACCCCTGTGAATTTGGTATGATACTTTTATGATAGCTGGACTTCTGTTACTAGAATTTACTGATGTTTATGTTGCAGCTATTAAATGGATCCTCTCGTTTTGCAGGAATTGTAATAAGCACATTGTAGTAGGTTTATTACAAGTACGCTATTCTGGCATATCGATGCAGTGCATTTGGCCAGCTGACGGCAACCATGCTGAGTCAGACATTTCGGTGTGTGTACCTAGCGTGGACGTAACATTACGTCATGGTCTATTGATTCCTGTGAAGAGACCGCCCAATCAATCACCCCCTCTCCCCTAGTTCACCTGTGAGGGTGGAGTCGAAATCCCTTGAGCATCTCCGGGTGAAAACTGAAATAATTCCCCCACTCAGTCTTTTTTTCCAAACTCAAATGAAATTGACAATTTATAAAGCAGATATTAGATTTTTGGATATTCATGGGGAAAATTTATATATATATTCTTCAAAGAGCATTACAATGTCTTATAAGCCTTAAGGCAACATACATTTTTCTACTTTATAGGTAAAGGGAATTCTCGTTGTTTTTGTTCAGGTAATATTCGAAATACTAGCCCATGACATGAAATTGTAATTCGATTTTCCTTATTGATCATAAGCTAGTATAAAGAGGCGTTTAAAGTTGAATCCACAAATATTTAATTCACTATCAACTGAACTATCGTAGTTTTTAGAATGATAATAGAATTCTCCTATGGAACTGAATCACGATTATTCGAGTTTCTGTATTGATGCCCTCTATGAACACCTGAATACACGAATTGGCATACGGACCATATCGATTACGTAATATTGGCTGTATGCTCCCGGTAATACCTTGCACCCGGTGCACACCATCCTAGTTCTGAGAACTCATTACGACCTGTTTCCTTGAGGGAATGCTTATCGAAGCTTGCTTTAGGTTTAATATTAAATGAGGTTTAGTGCCAACAGGAATAGACCCACCTCAACATGGCGTCTTACAGCATCCAGGGCGCCGACAGCTCAGCACACTGACTTCTCAGCAAGGCTCCACCCTGGACGACCGCTTCTTGATTGACGTCCAACCTTTTAAAAGTTAAATCTAATCAGCACAAAGCCGATCATGGGTACGCCTCAAATACCTGGCATTCTCCAGCATTTGGCGCAGAGCTCTACATGTCCATGTAAGCCGCGGGAAACCTTGTGCCAGTTGTCCCATGCTCCTTATACTGACGTATTGGCTTCACACAATACAAGATTTACATGCACAATGAAAATAACGGCAATTATGAACCGCAATATTAACCTCCGGTTCAGTCTTGCGGTGATTGTGTGCCATGCATGATATATTCAGTGTGTTTTAAGTTTGCACCTGAAATTGTCACGTACAAAGGTCATAACCTTGTACCACATAGCGAGCAGTTGTTAATGTTATATTCATACATCTAGTTGTGGTTAGTTGTGGGTTAAGTGAGGTTAAGGACTGAATACGTGTCCTACGTGTTCCTTAGTGGCCTATACATGTACGTGTGTGTCGACCCCAGGTACTATTCACGTGTTAAGGTAAACGGAACAGCTTCGACAACATTGTCGAGTCTTCCTGCCCATTGTTGGTGGCACGAGCAGTGTTAAGACGATCTGCGCACCACCTGGAAGAGGATGAGAACAGGTCACTAGGGGTATTACACTTACAGATACGTGATACTGTTGGTGTATGGTCACTTACCACGTATTGGTGACTTAACGTGCAGCATGGTCGTTGTAGACCTAACCTCAGAACCATGTCAGAGAACTGTCACGGATTGTTTCCTAAATCAAAATTCAAAAATCCTGAAGAATATTGATGTCAACTGTTCTCTAGCTGGCATTTCTTCTGCAAATAATGGAGGTTAAAGATACGTGTATCTGTTACGTATAATGGTCCAGGATATCCCTTTTAGGTTTCCACTTTGCTGAACAAAAATGTCACTACACTCAGAAGGGATACTTTGCTGTATTAAAGTTATACTCATAATAATTTGTTATAATCGAGTTGCTGTACTATTGAAATGCATAGGGAAGAACTGGACTCGGCTCTTGGGTGGAGCACATGTGAATGAACTATTCCATCATCTGAGGTATTCAAAAAGAATGTGGTAACAGACAAAACTACAGGTGCTGTCCCTTCTTACTTGAGGAGTAGTCTATGAGCCTGTAATTACTATTTACGGGGTCATAAGCTTAAGGTACTAATCTTACAAGTTGCAGACAGTGGAATGTAGCCTTACAAATGTTTTATGTCAAGGAGTAACCTTTAAGTATTAATCATTAGGCAATTACAGGTACATTAGCTTATTTTGATGTTACTATCTCAACAGGAAGGCATGCGAATAGGCACATTACAATCGAATTAAGAACTACAAGAATTTCAAGGCACGATCAGCTACGCAATTAGAGAAGTCATGTCGTGAAGTATTGGCTGGAGTGAAATACATGGGATGTAAAACTCCTATCAATGGAAGAAAAAAGAAGTTAAATCAAGCGAATGATAAAATATTGTTCTTCCACCCACCAGTAGAGGTGGATTATTGGATGTAGGACAGGTAAACAGAGACATATCTGTGGCGTGTATGTGTTTAACAGCGGACCGTCAGCCCCTCTCGGGTGTCCACTGGATGAGCGGAGTACTCCGGTGGTAACCGTGTGATCAGGTCAGTCTAGGACGTGGCGCTTGGAGAATAGACAAGCTTAGAAATTTGTCAACACAAACAAGGCTTTGTTCGAGCTCCAAGCACAGCACTGCTGCACACAATGTGCTTTGACGAAATAAAGTCTACATTCTCCATGGGGACGGTTTGTCCGTGCATGACGGCGGTGTGTGCAGATGGAGGCCTGTTCTGTGGAGGTGGGCAAGGGAGGAGTGCCAGCACACGAACAGATTGACCTTCGACCCTGTCTCCCGAACTAGGTCTTCACATTGATCTCTATTCCCTGCTCCTCCCACCTCCACGGGAATATGATATTAAAATCATAGCTCCGAGGGCCCATGGTTAAAGGTTTACATGGAAGAAAAATGTTTTGAAACACGTTTTATTCTTGACATTCTTGCACGGCTCCCACTCGGAGACAGGATACCATTCGCTGGCGTTTATTATTTTTTTATATCGCATTATAAGCTGGCTATACCAAAGAAGAACTGGGACCGGATCTTGAAAAAGGCCTACAAAATCCGAATTTGCCTTCCCATGGCCCAGAACATAGATAGAGGATCCTCATTCACATCCTGTACTGTAGTATTAAGTAAATGATACATTACTAGGCTAGTCAGAAAGTAAGCGAAGATAAATTACCAGGGTTGTTTTAGTAACTTGCTCCTCTACGGACTTCTGTAGGGGCTATCCATATACATATAGCGTGTGCGCAGAATTTCTGCAAATTTTGACCCCCACTCCATCCCCATCATATGATTGATCAAAGAACGGATGTACGCAAATTTTCCAAATATTTGCCCCCCCCCACTGCGTATGAATGTTATGGATGGCCTCTGGTGTTCTTTAAATCCGGGTTCACAGGGGGATATTTTGATATACGCCAAAAACATTGGTTCACAAACAAGGAAACACTTGAATAAGACAGAGGTGAACGCGAACACAACTATTGGAGTTCCTTGCCAAACAAAGATGGTGAGATACTGATTTTGGGAAACTGCCATAGAAAGGCACAGCTTTATCGTTAGATTGGTCAGTTTGGCGAGAGTTCATCGGAGCCTGATCCTAAATAAAAGCCCGAGAAATGCTTTAGGAAAGTACTCATTCCAGTACCAGTTCCTCTAGAATGCAGTTGAAGGACATCCCATTCGTGTCTATCGGGTCCCCATTAATCTGCCAAATATTATTCCTCAAAGCAGTCTTACTACAAAGTCTAATTGAACTAATTGGACGTTAAACTAGCCAAACAAACAAATAAACAACCAGTCTTACTACCCTCAGAGGAGAGTCAATTCAGAGGCATTGAATACAGGAAATTGTGTAGATAGATTTTAGGAACTGGTCCCAGCTTTTGCGTACCGAGTCGATCCCTGGCTCGGTTTTTCTCTGTCAGTTCCAAGTAAATGAAAACTGACCGGGGAGCGCTGGCCCTAATCCCCGTGACCGGTTTTGCGCGGGCGGCAGGGGGTTGGGGGATTAGCTTCGTGACGCGCACTAATATTCTTGTCGCCCTCGTGCACACATGTTGATCACTGCTATATTGACCCGTGGAGATGTGAGGTGTGGTAAGGGTGCCACCAACCCATTACCAGCCCCCCCCCCCATACTGCACGTAGTCCGGGGTCACTCTCCAAGCAGATTTTTCTCGGTGCTAGCGTTTACTAATCTCTGCCTCAATGCCTTTTCCCTGGATATCCACTAAAGATAGGAGGAACCAGCTAACATTTCGGATTCAAAACAGGGTAACTGTCAAAAGTTATGAATTTCAAACAACTCATATATGATGAGTTATGAGTTGGGAAATATTGTAATTGTTAGATGAGCTTCACAGACAATCCAACTGTTTTATTTTAGCTCTAAACCACTGTATTCTGTAAAACCCTGCTTCTGGGACATCCAGCTTAAGGGGGAACCCCGCTCAGAACAGAAATGTTTCCTTCTATTAAGAGATTGTTTCAACCCCGCTTAAGGGGCCACAGACGGGTAGACTGGTGTCCAAACGATCAGACACCCGGCAGCGGCCTATGTAAACCCCTGTAGGCGTCAGGTAGGCGTCTGGGGGCTGCCTGTATGGTTATATCAGTGACTCTATACCACAGTGTATCTGTATACACATTGATTAAAAATCCATCAACAGACTGAAAATCCCACTTAAGGAGACATCCCACTTAAGGGGACACTTTGCTCGAATTTGCACGTGTCATGCTGACAAACAAAACCCTGCAACACATGAGGTGCTTTCCACTGGAGAAAATAATTCCTAAGGCTAAGTCTGGTTTGACATAACAAATAACAGAAATGAGTGTATATCCTTTACCATATAGATATGTGCATCTCTATTTACAAGTAGAACACAGAACCCAAAGCGCTAAGCGTGTACCTGTAACGCAATCTAGAATATATGATATTGGAAAAACTGGTGTATGGGACAGATTATGCCCTGAACAGACAGGTTGGTGCAGAAATACAAGCAGGGCAGGATGTAAGGCAGAATACCTATGCTAGGAGAGTGGTCATGCTTGACTTGTAATAAAAGTGGCTTTATCCAAGTAAGGAGTTATCTGGAAGAAATAAGGCATAATTTATGTATATATGTACGTAGTTCTTCATGAATACAGAAGTAGGTTATGGTATGAGAAGGTAAAATAACCTTCTGTGGTGTACACAGAGTAAAGGGCTGCATATGATCATCATATCATGCCACTGCGAAAGAATCCCCAATAATTCTCGACGAGAATTTAGGAGGGTAAAATCAATTTTACAGAAACATATCCATACAGTATCATATCATTACTTGATTTCGACACTCTTGGTTGATATACATGTGTAGGCCTACATGTTTGTAATTTACAATGTATGTCAGGATACACCACGAGGGGTGCTTATAGGAGGGGATTTTCTACACAGCTGTGTCCCAAATAGGAGGTGTGGCAATGGGCGCTAGTTTGTAGGAATGAGTGCAACTTTTAGTGATGATAGCCCTTGAGCTTGAAGCAGATTATATTGTACAATCTAGATAAGGTTCATGAGAATATGATAGTGAAGACGTCAGCATGTCGGAGCTCTTGTCAATCAGTGTTGGAACAAAACAATTCAGCGAACAATGATAAAAGTACTTTGGAGCATACAGATAACACCTAGTCCAATATCAAACGTGTCAATTGACATTGTAAACATCTGTAGGGAATCATGATACAGCATATATTACATCACTGTTCAGCTCCCATAAACCTTATTTACACTCCTCATATATAAAGTGCTCATGGATATATCATGATCTTCATGTATGTGGCTACACATTCAATATCTCATTCATCCAATACCATACCTATTACTGCAACGTAATCTACCTATAACGTAATCAAACCATATGTATATATATGCATTTAGGTGGTCACGATATAACGTGTCTTGTGCAATAGAATCGATAAAGTCATGTGGTCTTGAATTTCATTGCATGGGCTATCAGATTGGTGTAGACAAATTTGTTAAACATGGAGAAATCTACCTCCAACCATCTGCCAGTGAAACATGGAGATATTCATGGAGACAAGTTGTGGACTATGAGTCTGCGTTCAACCATGGCCTATATGTCAAGTTGTTTATATAGTGTCTCACTGTAATTAGTATGCCCTAGCCTAGATTCATTGTGTAATTGTTTATAAGATTCTGCCATTTTATGGATGCCTTATATGTCACCAGTCAATACTTATGAGGAAAATAGAGAATATATAATGCATATATATTTACGTAACCGACATTCTTGCAACTTGGCCGAAATACATGTCATACCTTATTATAATTATACTGACATAGAACACAATCTAAACCGAAGAAGTACTAATATACTCTTTATGGGTGGATTGCTTATGAAAAAGCTCTATGTATAGTAAATAACCATATATAGTAAATCCTTATTCGTAGTCTGCTAATTTGTTGTGCTTTCATCGCTAGCCGAGACAAGTGCATAGAAGTTAAGTAGGAGGTGTGTCCTGTGCATGCACGGTCATCACATTCCTCACAGCCGCATATGTGTGCACAGGTCAGGTGTGCGACCGCAGAGAGAAGAACTCCAGACACGGGTGCCAGGTGGGAAGGACTCCCAGCACTGGAACTCTTCACTGCGGAGGTGGGTTTTAAAGCTGAGCCGGAGGTGTCGCAGCAGTTGTTGTTGGTAGTTGGGAGCGTGGTAGGCGGCGGCCAGGTAGGAGGAGGAGGCCCGGGGAATTTACAGGTGAGCTACTACCTACGGCCGGACAGGTATGCAGGTAGACCTGACTGATGTGTGGTCACTATGCGATGGAGGAACAACCAGGTATGGTGACAGGAGAATTTGATAATAGGACGTTAATGTAAGAAGAAGGCGTGCGAAGCTGTGCTACGGGTTAAGACTGCGAGGGGTGCGGTGGCTGTCTGGACAGGTAGCACACGGCAGGCGGCCGCGAGCGCTGGCAACAACAATAGCCCCACTAGACTCGCTAGCACCGCCACTAATACCACCACCCACTGCTAACGTGCCGCCTTAACTGAACCGCCCACCACTAGAAGTATACATGATAACAACACCAGCTTCTGGCCGTTTATCTGAATACTCATCCGGGATAGTACACTCAGTAGACTCATCTCACTCACCAATAGGAGGTGTTACTACCAGTGCACACGGAAAGTTTGTCAGGCTTTCCAACACACCACCACCACATCTACCAGACAAGGGATTGGCTTTAAGTTCGCCTCAACGGTCGGCTGGCTGTATCCCCGGCCGCCTGTGGTGTGATAGGCACCCGGAAAACACCGGTGTATAGGCACCCGGTGGATTAAAGCAAGACCAACGCAAGGTAAGGCTTCCAACTATTGCCGACACGATAGTTCATAGACCCCGACCCGCTGTATATGGGAGAGATCGATGGGTGGATGAGGCTTGTGAGGGAGTGAGGGGAGGGCGGGGGGTCGTCATAACTCCACGGCGGCCGTGTAATGGTATTTCGCTCCAGGGCGGGAGAGGATGCATCACATCGGTTTATGACACAGTTGCCCAGCTGTGTCCTACCCGGAGAGATTGGGCTTCAACACCTGTGTGTTGGTACCTGTATGTGTATTAGCTAGCGACCTACCCTCATCATACAGGTGGGTCATAACCACAGACTCGCCCACGGCTATACATAGTCCTACTCCTAGCAGGGGGCCAGGCACCCTCATTTACAAACCCTACGATGCTATAGAGAACCCACACTCAGGAAACAACAGCTGCTAGTTAGCATTGCAGCTATGAATGCCTGCTTCAGAAAGCTCTGTGTAAGACACCTTGTGTCTACTATCAACTGTCACTGGGCTTTGAAGAATTGTCTAACTGGAAGGTGTAGGCCAGGCATGTCTCTTGGAGGTAGGCCCTTCCCCACTCTCTCCCCCGTGTGGTCTCTTGTTGGTGATACAGAGGGTTACTGGGTCACCAATGTACATACATACTCGTACAGGACTACAAGCCATAGATGAACCCACATTTGATATACGTTTGTGTGCAGGAAAACACCCGTGGGTTACCTTACCTCAAGTACCTGGGATTCATATGTTCTCATATCTCAGGTTCGCATTTACTCGTCGTTGAATAGTAAGTTTTTCATTTTTGAATTTAGCATCACGTTCATACATCGTCAATGTTGGCATTAAGTAATTATATTTGCCAACTCCATCAATTATTGTCCTAACTTATGACTGCCTTATCATTATATTTGCACAGACTGACTGATTACTGAGTAATTATACCATCATTTATTAGTGCCGGCAACTTTTTGAAAGTATATATTATTCTAGAGAGTTCATAGAAAGGTTAATTCAGTGCTTGTTAAGGTAGCACAGCTCGGAACTTGAGGTAGCTACACAAACATCGCCATATACTCAATAGAGGCCATCCACAAAGTATGTACGCAGAATTTCTGAAATTTTGGACTCCCCCACCCCCTCTCCCAATCTTGTACGCAATAGAACTAAGACGGAGCATACGCAAAATTTCCAACATTTTTAACCACCCCACTCCTCCTCAGTGCGTACGTACTTTATGGATGGCCCCATAGCATTCCCATATTGGACTGCTTCCACGATGTTTACAACCTTGGCTGTGGCTGTCACCTCTGGGAGGAGAGTGTGAGGCATCTGCTTGTGTGAGCTGTGTGATTATCATGATGACAGGTGATGAAGTCAATTAACCTGATTAGTCTGTCGTCTGGACACTGGGTTTATTGTCATGATCCATGCTGTCACGTGAGGTCAGGATTAGGGGTGGGGATGGGAGGGATATCAGAGTTAGCATTGCAGTGCCTCCACTTCACCCCTATGGGTAACACCCTCACACTCTCATAAGGGCTTAGATCATGCACCTTCTAAAGCCCTAGTCATAGGTATATACCTTAATACACGCCCAACAGGATTGGATTTTATTCCCACCACTACCACTTTTATTTACACGGATGTCAACACGCACACGCCATCTTCTGAAGCCACAGGGGATGTCTATGAATATTTGACAGTTTTTGTTTTATGATCCGTGTAGTTGGATGAAGCATTGGTTTGCTCTCGTGTCGGGGGAGTTCGTACGGTATTGTAGTAGAGGTTGTGTCTACACGTACCGTAACGTACGTTGCCATCACTCATTCTTGACCATCTGGTGATGGGTTGTTGACCTCACTGTCCTGCCCTCTGGCAGCAGCCACACTTAGCACGAGATGCTGTGACGTAATTATCACGTGACGTCCCGTATTGAACCAGCGCCTGGTAGTGGTGACTTCATTTATTAAACACCAATTATAGCCTAATAAAAAGATCCAGCCCATGCAATACGTATATTTTTGACAATCCATTCATCCATCTTTATTGTTCCCAGGATTGTTCAAGAAGGTAGTATTTACACTAAAACCCGTATGATTTCCAGATGAATTATAATATATCAGCACCTGACTGATGGTGCAAGATCTATATGGATTGCTGGGAAAACATGCTAGACGCAAACCGCATGAGGAGGCGTGGTTGGAATGTACAGGAATTGGAGCGTAGGTTGAGTGGAGGGGGAAGACCTTGTGTTTAGGAGGACGGCCCGGATGCCAACATGCGGATGACACGGCAACGTGTACCGCACAACCCCAAACTCCTCATTGTCAGCCAACGCTTCGTGCGCATACAATGCAGGTGGTGCTGACTCATGTTTGTTGCAGTTGTATCGAACCTAGAGTGTAAAGTTGATAAAACCCGTAAGAGTGTGATAAATAATTATTGAGTTTGAAAAAAAAACACGCATCCCAACTGCACATTGCATGTGAGTGCAGAGGATGGGGGTGCTGTGTTATTTATGTCCGGGGAATCGCAGCCGCAGCAGGTCATTTGATGGTCGTTTAGCAACCCCATCATTTAACTTTTCTGTGTCGGTTGTGACCGCTAAACAGGGTACCGCAGGGAGACAGCAGTCTGGTGCCCTCTCCTTCACTCTCCAAGCATGACCGTCTCCAGGGACGTCGTCCTGTTTTGTCATTAGGGTGCGGGATCCAGCCATGCGGGACGATGATCACAGTCCCAGATCTGACCGCATTATAACGGTCACAGCTCACTGAGCACCAGGCAAAACAACACCCCTTCTGCGACATGGTCGGTCACCCGTAACGGAAACTGCTCGATATGGTACTCACCGAGCAGAATTTCCCCCTCCTACTATTAAATGGCTCGGCGATGCATTGAGCCGTGCTTGGAGAGTGATGACGATGGGGTTTTCACCTGGTGAACAATATGCCTGCTTGCCGCGAGGAGAGGCTGGTAAACCAAGCTCATAAAGAGGTGGTGATGTTTCTTTGAGTCGTGTGAAAAGGTTCAATTGAGCCATTGGAAATTGGCTGATATGCATCGGGTGCGCATAATTCATAAAAGCCAATTGAATTTGGAATGAGGGGAAAAAATGTTGCCCTTATTTTACAATACAATGTGGTGCCACGTTGACTGCAATCATGGAGATGTTAGAGAGAGGTGAAATGAGTATAAATTTATATAGGCTCGTATTTCTAGTCTATTTTCTATCACTTGCTTAGTAGACCCTGGACCATATAGCTTCATGTACCCCCTCCTATCATAGTATCAACCAATAATGCATGGAACAAGGTAATTGCAATTATTCATTTTCATACCTATGGAGGTGGGTGCGGGTCGGTCATTCGGTATAATTTTACTGGAATGTTATTCAAGGACCCCCATGGACTAATACTAATATGCCTACGTGAGAAAGCATATGGAATCCAGGTGGCAATTTGTTGGCCAGCTTTCCCCATGCTGTGCCGTTTCCTCGAGAGGATACCTTTTTTACCGTTGGCGATGTAAAGCCAGCCCTGGGGGCTGATTGATTCTGACCTCAATGCTCAGTGAGGCGTGAATAACGTTACCAGGATACCCGGGGTGTTGTTACAGAAAACAGAGCGGATATCTGAAAAGTTAACTTCAAAATTGAATGCGCGCTGGGTTTGTCTGAATAAGGTGGTATGGAGGCGTAAAATCGGCCTTCCGCCTGGGATTAGGACTGGCTGCAGCTTTCTGGTACAGACCACAGACTTCCGGTACTCTGATGCAATGGATGCCCAACCCAGTGATTCCCTAGAAAGTGACATTCATAAAATGATAGTGATAAAAACATCAATACTTGTGATTGTCATAATATCCTCTAATTCATCTTTGCATCTGGAAACCACTTGAAAGGTTCGAAAGTGCATATTTCTGTTTGCATAGGGATTAGGAAAGAAATGTTGATATAACACATGCTTTCCTCTCCCGGGTTCAAAATTATATTGTGAGATAACATCCTTACTGTTGATAAAACTATGTCTGTATGTGTTCTTTTGTCCTGTTCCTATGGCCTGCCGCCATAGGCAACGGACCGTAGGCTCAGGATGGAGATAGTCAACAGTAGGACGTTCTTTTATTATTATATCCTCAGTATCATGAAAAAGTGCCATTATATTTACATACGACGTTGTCAATTCACAGCCTGTAAATCCTCCATACTTACTGTCATTCACTAAGACCCTGGGATAAAAACATTATTTATACGTCATGCCTAGTAGCAGTAGGATTTTATAGACGTTTTTGCACAGGTGTATGATGATATTGAAACCTTCAACACACAGTCACACGAGTGGTAAATTAACTGTCGCAGTAATATGACGTAATGGGTTTACATAAAAGAAACGATAGTCCGAGTTCGTTAGCTTAAACCTCCCATTTTATTGTTCGACTGCTTAAATCTAAACCCATGAGCTGCATGGTCATATATAATTAATAAGGAGCAATATTCGGATGACACATTCGTATTGGAACCATGCCATCACGATTTCATAAAAGTAATTATCCCACAAACTGTTAGTTGATAACCTGAGTATGAAACGCACATATCATGTGGCTTTAGGGATGAGACACATATATATCCTTTAAGAAGAAATACAGAGTAGTCAAAACTGAGCCCTACGCATAGTACTCGAGTGGTTCAGTCTGGGGACACTGAGAACAGAGGAGCTCAAGACTCAGATGTGGACCAGTGGGGAATGGCTCATACACTGCGCGAGCTGCTCGCACATGCTGTGAGTAGTATATGGAAATGAACGTCTGTCACGACTGACCAGCCATAGAGCCTGCTATGTGTGGAGTCCATATATCAATAATGAACTGCATCGAAAGGGGTGACAAGGTTTGGGTACGCCACAAATTTTAGTTGTTTCATGCTTTCTGAGGCGAAGCTGAGTGAAAGCATAAAACAACTAAAACAAGAAGCATTTAAGTGTGGTTCAGATTTCATCTTATGATGTTTTACAAATAAAGTTGTTATGATAGCTAGAACCGCCATATTGCTGTTTTGACGGAGAGAGTAAATCCTGGTCGCTGATTGGCTAGTTCATTTACGACGTTATCGAATAATACTATTCCACACCAGGTGGTATAGTGTTTACACTTTACTTCGTAACTCGTCGGTGTTTTTTTCATTATGTTCATACACTGGCTGAACAAATACCATGGCTGAGAAAGACAAGTAGCACCTTATTATTGTTGCTACTAAAATCAGTTACTGGGTTAGTCCCAAGTCATTAAAGCCATGTAGCCTATCATCAAGACAAAATCAACAAGTGACATCCCTCATTACTAGTCCTATGCGTTAGAACACTAGGAGTGGCATATGTTTTACCCTTCTGACGATGTTCACCTCATTAATTACCAAGAGTCTTCATGAAGATTTATTGTCTGAGGGCCACATAATGATACGGTACTATATTGGTATGTTGATATTTCTCATTTATTATACGGAACTACACATTCCTTTCTGTTTTTGTATTGGTTGTTATCATTTATAAGGATGACGGATGTCTCAGTTTTTATTAGGAAAGGGCTTGAGTTTGTAGAGAATTCTTTCGGTCATTCCTGTGATGTTTTACTAGTGTGTGTTTTGTATGATGTCCTTGATGGATTGTGGCCAGCATATTTCTTACTTCTCTTCTATAGCGATAACGGCTCAAGGTAGTTGTTAGGCGGACGTCTTTCTCATTAATCGCATTTCGATGGTGGCGTCCTATGTCGTAGTTAAACCTTAATGATTGTTTATTTCATGTGGACGATGTGCCCATCAGTTTTGGCTACTTTCCCACATACTTTACCTATTATATCCCAGAGAATCTTTAATTACTTGGTATTAGAAAATGATTTTTTACAATAATGATGTTTACTTCTTATTCTTTGGAGAATCTATGAGAAGTTAGCGCGATGCATTTGCCTTTGTCTTTATGCTCACAAGTGCATTTAGTGTCGAGTACATGTATTCTCAACTGAGTATCTTTTAAAAAGTGCTTTTTGGTTATTTGTGGTATCCCATGTTCTGTTCGGTATCCATACGGCGTGTGATATCGTATTATGATTGATAGTCACATTCCTGTTTAATTAGTACAATGGTCCTCCCAATGTAACACTATGTAAACGTTTAACTCAATCAGTCCTGCACCCTAGCATTTGCGGCATTTGATCAACCTGCTTTGTGCATACTACTATACGATACCGTATTTACTTATCAAATATCACAATGGCACCCATGGTTTTCATGGTTAGAGTATTTTGTCCGACAGTTGATCAGAATGATAATGTTATTTTCTATATATCCTGAACAAATTGTGAAATTGTATATATCATATCTCTCCAAAATTAGCCTGTGTTTTAATTGTCCAAAACACTCCCTGGAGGCATCTTCAGGACTCACTAGGGTAAAACCTCCAGGCATTCTCAGGACTGAAAGGGTAAAACGCAAATAATATAGTAGCCTGAAATTGGATTACCAGTAACCAGGATGCAAGGTAAACGTTGAGGTATATCACTACAACCAGCTCAATAAATCCTCATGTCCGGCTGTACACACACCGCTACCATCTATTGTGAAGCCAGTCTTTCTTTTGTAACCATGTGGACAAATCCTCAATATTGGCTAAAATCAACACAGCTTGCCCTAAATTCACCACAATGGTTCTGTGCTAGCTGTACATGCTCACCATCCGCCCTACCACCAGGTAAACCTTAGGGAGCGTTCAATAATTTTGGCAGGGCGGGGCAAGGGCGAGAGTTTTCCACGGCGAATCCTTCAAAATGAAGTATCCCGCTGCCAACCTCGGGAATACCACAAAATAAATCCCCCCGGCAAATAAGCCCAAATGAAATGCCACAACAAATACCCTCATATCAACCGCCCCTCTTGAAAATCTCACCCCCCTGCGATAAATAATGAATGCTTCCTTCGTAACGAGGCCTGACTCGTGGGGGTATGATGGTGAGGGGCAAACACAGTTGTTGCGCCAGTTATGTCACTGTTGACAATAAGGCTAATTCCTTTGCTGAGATAATTCGGGGGTATTAAAGGCCATCCGTGTTCTCCGGTAGCAGGTATTGTCCACACACATAACGGTCACAGCCCTACTATCAAAGGATGATATCTAATCCGGGCAATTTTAGTGAATCAATACTAACACCATTATTCTAGCACAGAAATAGGTAACATATCACTTTTTCTCTCCATGGCTGAAGCTAAGGTGTGGTACACCTGTCAGCGCTTGAATGGATTGGTATACTTCAGAATGTTCTTCTATAGAAAGGCTTTGAGGTACCCGGATATATGCTGACAAGAGATGCCCCTGAAATATCCTATTACTGTTACGATGACTAACTAAACAGTCGGTCGTACTCTGCGTGTATTTTTGGATCTTACTCTGTGTTTACATTTTGATCTTACTCCGTGTTTATTTCTCGACTCTTAAGGATATTTTTGGTTTCCACCCTTGCTTAAAAACGATAACCAATGTACAGAAACTCTCTCTGGTACAATCAGAGTTTGCTTTTCTCACAATGAGGAGTTTATTTAAGGTGTCGATGTTATAAAGTAAATCGCTCATGGTTACACTTTAAGGCATAAAGAACACACCAAAAATAAGGAAAACAAACAGAAAACAATCTCAAATACTCAAAATGAGCCGTACAACAGGGTGACTGTAGTGGGAGAAGGCTGACTTAAGTGTATGCTGAGGGTGGGCAGTTGAATAGTCGTTAGCTGGGAGAGAGTGAATAACTTTGCATGTTGTGTCAATATTAGTGAACACCCCTCTTTTATGCAGGAAGTTCTCTGATATGCAGTCTGCACCCCGTCTGCCCGCAGGTATAACGGCGAACGTTTCAAATGAGAAGGAATTGTCCTCCCAAGTAGGGGAAAATAGGCGTCTAATAGGCTGTAGCCTCCATGTCTGGATGCAGGGGAAGAATGTAAGAAAAACAGGGGCACATTTAGCCCAACCAACACAAATCCTTTTATTACAGGAGCTCATGTCATTTTTTCCCCCGAATGTATGTCTTACGAATCTGTATTGAGATCATCCGGAAGTTGAGTATCTAATAGCATGGTACAGTAGTTCAGAGCAACAGAGTAAACATTCAAAATGACAAGCCAGTCACTAGTTCCATCTCTATCTCCTGGTTCCATCTCCAATGAAAAAAACCTATATCAGGATTATTCTAAAAAGGGAACCAAAAGCAATGTGTGTCTGTGGCCATCGCGAGGAAGATAACTACCCAAATTTCTATGGGAGCACCACTAGCTTAAACTTTGCCATCCCGCACTATGTCGTATATGGATATGGTTGTGTTCGTGTTTGTTACACTATGACTAACGTGGATATGTTTGTTTCAGGACAACGTACACGTGTTCCTTGAGGCGTGCACCAAGCACGTGGGGCTGCGGGACAGCCAGTTGTTTGACGCCTGCGACCTCGAGGACCTCTCCACGAGAGCCATCTCAGAGTAAGCATTTAATTCGTCGTTAATCATCAATTAAAAGAAAAGGCCATGAGATCCACAGCCTCCTATATATCACCATGGCTGGCTGGACCATCAATTCGCAATCATGTCAGACTTTTGTAGGTCAAAGGTCACAACATGTACATAACTGCCCTGAGGATGTTTTCGCTCTTTAAGTTCAGGCACATTCTGTCCGGCACAATAGGCAACACGAAGAAAGGCTATTTGAGCTCCTTTAGAAATCGTCCAACCAGTTCCTTCCTTGTCTGTTGTAGACCTGTCATGTTAACTCCCTGGTATTTGCAACCTACTAGAATATATGTTACCCTGAAGGTGCGTATAGATAAGTATACGTGGCATGTCTTAGTTTCATTAACACCCTAACTAGGGATTCGATAGACACTAATTAGGAAAGATAGCAAAGCATTTCGACCCTATTCAGGTAAGCGTTTGTGCACTTAGGAAATTGTAAATTTACTGAACCTAATTGAAACTACTGAAGAAACTCTACATGTCATAACTATTACAAGTTATTTCCTGAGAGCTGAAATAGTTAGGGATGAAACAGACTTTATCCAGAGATTTATGATACGATTAAAGCCTCCCATCCACTACGCCTCTGATGTATAGGATCTATAGTTTCACCTGCTTAAAGGCCTACCAAATGATTCCACAGTAATTTCTCCTAGATCTTAGTCCATTATTTCTATGTAAAGTAAAGCATATATAATCCTATTCAAGTCGAATACGAACTACCATTTACTGGTTTCTTACATTTTAAGTGCCTCAGAGGGGATTCTGAATATCAGCCTAGAGTGGGAACCACCTTTTAACGCCAGCAGAACGGCTTAAATTACCCTGGCCCACATCCCGTAGACTTAACACGGATCAGGGGCCATCTGCGTGCCTCCACTAACCATTAACAAACAGCCCCCTCAAACTTACCCCTTGTTGGGGGGACTTCAGTCCTCTCCAACAACTCCCATGGAAAACCTTCTCTCCTGAGGAAAAAAAACCAAATGGCCTGATTCACAAATACGAGTCCAGGTCTCATCCCGATCGCTTCTGTATTTGGGTCCTGCTGAACATACACATTAAAATTGAGAACAGGTAAATTCGAAAACACTTGAAATTGAAAAGGGATGAAAGGAGAGTGCGTGGATCTTGACTAAAAGACTTTTTCTCTGCTGACATTTTTTTCTAAGTTCTTTGACTGATCCTGTATTCATGCCAGGCCTCATCCATCACTGGTCTCCCCGGCCATCACTCGGCTTGTTGGCGGCAGCATCTGGGGATTTTCAATAGGCCTGTTGGGTCACACACTTTATGTATTACAACTTGATGTTGTCAGGCAACGTAAGGCCAAAGGGGACACCTCCCACCCACCCACACCCTTAGGTATTAAATCGGTCTCTTATATGTAGCGCCGGTCCCTAAAAGGGCACATCGATGAGGAATCTAGATTGATGGCCATTAATTTAGGAACTGTCTTAAAGGATTTCTAACAGGAAAGCTGCCACCATTAGAAAGATGAAAAAAATATGGCAATAACTTACGAAGGAGGGTTGGGTAGAGTATGTTAAGGAGTGGAGTGGAGCAACAAGAAAGCCAAGATAGGTAGAGATGGAAGAGAGGGCCGGGGAAGGCATTCATTCAAAGCCAGTTATTTATGGTGTAGACGGCGCTTTGATTTATTTTGCTATTAAATAACGTTTTCATTTGATTTTATGTTTTATATCTTTTTGGATGATTTGTTGGCTCACACCTGAATCAGGCATCCTCTGGTTGCTTTGATACGAGACCATAAAACTACTCAAGGTCTCCTGGGTCTTATCCTACACTATAACGACCCTGCCCATCCTTCCCCAATTCAGGGGGCATTCTGTTCGGTTTTATAACCGTAGAGTCTATAGAAAGTAGTCTAGTTGTTGTGTTAATTCTATAAAGATATGTCTAAGTCTGTTGATAATAAATACTTTAGTGGCATTTCTATTTATATTGTCTTTAATATCAACATTCCTTCTTCAATATGCCTGTAGTAAACATATAGAATTGAGTCAACGTCACCTTTATGGCCCTCAAACTTCACATCCATTGACTATATTGACCTGATTTCATAGTGAATGTTGGAAATGTGTTAGCTTGAAAGGCCATACACTATGTTGTCCCATCTCCTTTGATCAAACCATACACATATATATGGGATACCTTATCTGATCATTTTATCAGTTTCCTGAAACAATATTCCCACCATAAAACTTTAATGTTATCTAGTCAAAGGAATACAAGTGTCTCTCAGTCAGATTTACTGGCGTCTTTTTAAAAAGGTTATCAGCATTTTCGTCCTTTTCCTTCCAGGTCGAAAGGTATCTATATTGAATGTTTGCTTTCTAAATGCTTTCCATATCAAAGGAGCCCTAGAATTTGGATAATGCTTTTGAATACCATGTATTTTTATGAATGTAATTTCTATTTCTCATTTATCTTTCAGTTCAGAAGATCAGCTAAAATATGAAACAGAGAGACGTCTACGTAATGTAAGTACATACATAGTTCAAATATATCAATATAAATGACAATAATACACCTATTTAAGAGTTACTAGGTTGAAAGTTTAAATTGTGGGTTATGTCGTTAGGGGAATTTCATATTTTTCTACGGCGAATCATCTGACCGGAAGTGAACCATGACATTATGTGACACCGATATGTAGAGGCCCCCTGGTGATAAGTGGCTTAAACACTTAGCTTTGAGTCTGATCAACTGGATGATGCATGGCTGATGTTCGCTGAGAAATGTTTGTGACTGAATGGAATTGACGTAGCAGCGCATAGGTGAGAAGTTGACCTTTTTAAAGTGTCTCATTATTCATCAGTTCTTCATCGAACCTTCACATGACTAAACTGAACTGTCATCGACGTCCAAGTTGTATAAAGACGAGTCTTCATAGTTATAAAGGAGTTGTTGGCGAGCCTTTGTCGTTACTGATCAGTAGAGCTCCGTGATGGATAACAGTTGTTAATGAGACGTCGTACCAGTGAGATTTATACTTAGAAATTGAGATTAAAATTGAGGTCCAGCAAAGATAAATACAAAGGAATTGAAACTAAACATCAAACTAATGCACGTGTCTACACGTTGGTATCTTCTCTGCGTCCCTTGCAGACTTAGGGATCTCTTAGGGATGCTTTGGAACATAACTCATTAGCGCCTATACTTGTCGCCCGTCGGTCTAAGACGTCTGCTTACGAGTCCATACGGGATACGTTAGTTTTATAACAATTAACTACAAGTATCAGACGTTAAATCAACCAAACCAAACCAAACCAAACCACAGTGATCCATGTATTATCCGTATACTTCATAATACATGTATATTGAAAGCTACCTTTGTGGGGCTAATTCTACATGGTACTTTATTATGATATCAGATAGTGCAATGCCCTTTTAAACATTAAAGGGGCGATACTCTACGGGACACTCTGCCCCCGCCCTCCCTCCAGCCCCAGGCGTCGGGCTGTCTCGCCCGGGCCATCCTCCTCCTTGGCCGCCCACCCGGCCCGTCAAACACCACCACCTCCGCCACTTTTTCGTCAGAATTCAAGAGGCGCTTTTGCCCTGCAGCCAGGATTTTCCCACGCCTTCAGGGTGTGTGGGAAGGTAGGGGAGCCAACCTGGGGCATATATTCACCACGGTGAATGGATGCAGGTGTGCGCACCACGACGATATATCTTTGGTATAAATGGCTGTATACCTGGACCAATATGCACCATCATCAACAACACCACCTCGCCCCCGTCACTGCTGCCTGTCTCATCCTACACCCTTACATGACATCCACCCCCCAATCCCCATCCTATGTAGCACCACCAGTTGTACTCACCTCACTGCCAATTATCAGTACGGAAAATAGTCCCATGTAATCAGAAGTTTCTTGATGATCAATATTTGTCAATGTGTTTTTTGGGCGATGCCTCGAGAGATCTAAACGTGTACCACATCTGCTCCTTACCTCCTTTTGCGAGACGCGAAGCCCTCCAACGGTCGTATGTATGTCAGCGACCTTTTCGTGAGGTAGTTTGAGATAAATTAGTGTGATTCAATCATAGATTTCTTATGTTAAGAATAAGTTGTAGAAACATCTCAAGCGACATATACGTGCATTGATGTGATCCTATATTAGGTAAATGCATTGCCCTAGAAACAACAACGAAGCGCTGGATGATAAACACAGAGAGGGCACTGGGGATATGGCCTCGGCAGTTTCTTCAGAATGTGACCCAGTTATTGTTTATTTCTCCTCCACCTATACATGGGTTTGACTTCGTTCTCATTGTGACTCACATATACATGTACATATATATATGCATGAACTTTCTATGCCTTGTTTATGGAAACCTATAAGGAGCTAGAGGCAACTGTTTATAATGAGGAAACACTATGCCCAACCGTTCACACCAGTATGCAGAAGAGGGTAAAGGTTATGATACCTACCACGGCTGGGAGGACCAGAGAAATGTCTAATTTCACGGCCTGGTTGTGTCACAAGGAGGACTGTCTCACGAATGTTCCACATGCACGTTCGTCAAGGTAACACGAGGCCGGCTCCTACAGTCACAAAACAAAAGTTCTTGTAATCCCAGCTATTCATATATACACGTTCCACCGCATCCCATGCAATCGAATCACATCGTTATCTATTAAAGTTCGATAATAATCCGTCGCACATGTTCTTGGCCCGAGTAGGCGTTTATAAACCACAGACATTCTATAATCTAAGATATGAGTGGAGCTTGTCGAGATTGATTATTTTTTAGGTAACCGGACCCTGGCCTCGGAAATCTCCAGTTATTTATGGGCCTTGTCGAGCTGGGCACTTCGCCCTGACACAATCCTAATTGGTCACGCATTGTTTTTTTTGCGGCCGCCGTTTGCCGCCTGTGCCGTTTCCACCGTTTAGCGTTGTTATGTGGTGATTGCCTGCGATAGGCGGATAATGGCTTCACGCGCCCGTTCTTTCGTGGCTCGGTATAAGCCTGTTCCCAGCTGCCGACGTTTGGCTTATTTTGATCTCCTATAAATGTGTCCGCCACCACTGACGTTGTTCTTGAAAAATCTGTCCTCATTAAGGTAAAGTACTACAGTAACGTTGACACTAGGTCCATTCCACTGAACTTGCTGTAATTTTGACTTTTTTGGGACATTATTTCCTAATAAAATCGTCGCCGATCTATTCAACACAGTTTGATTATGTCGGGAAAGCAATACATCAAGGGTCCAAAAGAAGTGATATAGAAAATCGGTCGGTAAGTGCAGACAAGTCACTGATAGTCAAAATCACCTTTCATTTGAATGTTTTTTTTAGCCTACTATCCCACTATTTGCATATCTGAACGAGTAGTTCCTAAAAATCGGCGATCATTTTGTCGGGCGGTAGAAATAGGCCTCATCCGAGCTCTCTGTGCACCACATGTGGTTATATACAAGGAACTCGGCGTTAATACAATAAGCCATAATATCATTAAGTGTGACTAGATTGTGTTGGGGGAAAATAGGATAACATTATGATTTTGTAGTGTTGACCTCTATACTCAGATCTAGTTGGGAACTTCATCGATTCCACTATGGGAACGAGTCAAGAAACCTTCACTACCTGTCACCAGAAATTCAGGGCAATATATATGTATGTACTATGTATGTGTAACTGAATGCGTCATTGGAAATATGAAGGTCTACCCTCCTGTACATTATGGCCACAAACTGACTGGAACTTGGTGACTCAAATCCTACTGACGCCATCAAAGTAGTGACCAGAAGTTATGAATAGACGAACACGAGGTTCCCAGCACTGGGACTGGGTTTACAATACAATCTCAAAGGTGGCAGACGCGGATACTTGTTAACTTTGGCATCAAGGTTCTAGCCACTCTAGGTTGTCCATCAATAGTTTTATTTGCTGACCTATCGCCAGGCGGTTATACTCAAGGGTGGAGGATCCATCGCCTAATAAAACCTTCTCACTAGTATTGAGAACCCTTAAAAGCTAGTCGGTGTAGGTGCCGCAGCCCACACGAATACAGTCTACCTGAAATGTGTATTTCACAAAAGGCAATGCATATTTTTCTGTACAATGTTATCCCTGTCTGCATTGCAGGGAACCATACCCATGATAAATCAATTTTGAGTGGATGATGGAGAAAATTATGCTGCTTTGAATGGGTCTCAAAATGATTGGTTCCTAGAATGTCATGCAGAATACTGTTCTACTTCCCCAGCACCACTCAGTTTATTAAAGTCTACGCTGTGAAGAAGCTCGAATATACGTTGCTAGCTATCATCAAAGTATGAAAATGGATGAGGTCGATCTTCGTAGTGATTTGCAAATGCTACGCACTCTTTCATATCCTATGTGGTTAATGATTAATAACAACATTGAGGGCCGATCACCTGGAATGCGTTATCATGTGGCTGACAAAAGCAGTCTGGTATTTACAACACCTGGTACTCTAAGCGAGCAGACCAGTCATCGGGGTTAATCCCGGAGATTAGCCGAGTCTGCTCCCGTTATGTACTCTCACACAGCCGTGTCATCGGCACGTCGGTGTGCCACCTCCAGCACATGGTCTGTTTCCACCTACCGACCTTTGGCCTCGGATAAATGTGTTGGCCACCACCGACGGATTAAAAAAAATCATTTTTGACAGAAATTTGAAAGTTGAAACAGAAAATGATGAAAAGTTGGCGACCGATCTATGTTCCGATATTCGGCATTTTTAATACCACTTCCCGACAAATTAATCGCCGGCGAATTCAACTTTGGTTGATTTTGCTGTGGATGAATTGGGCTAGAGATGGGAAATTCGGTCGTCAAGTTGAAACATGCAACGATATTCAAATTCGCCCATATTTTGTGGCGATATCTAGCGCTCGCGCCAACCTGTCCTTTATTTGAATATTAGAACGACTGCTTTCTAAAAATCGCCGACCATTTTGTCGGCAGGTGGAAATAGACCTATAATACCAGAGTGGACACAGTCTGAGGTCATCCTAACGACCACTACCCACACAGTGACTGCACTGACCACCCACGCCTAAATAGCAACGTTTTGACCACACTGATCACACTGATATTATCAGCATTAAAATTTCCCACATCTCATTCCTAGATGTTTTATGTGGACGTACGATAACCGGACATGAGCAGTGTGAGAGAAACCAGAGGACGGCACATAGATATGGGCCGGGATAGTATACTACTACCGTACTACACACATTCAGCTTATTCAGTGTTTCACAGCACAAGGCAGTGCGCGTGGTACACTATAGGAATAGAAGATAATCGATACAACCACATGTAGTGCAGCTTGGAGTAATTATATAGCAGCAGCCATCAGGTAAGATTATTTCTACACCATGTGTCGCTGGTGAATGGTAGAGAATGAAGACAAACCACGCTGTTATAACGGTACAGTGTGCACGGGTCAGAGTCTAATACGAGGGACACGGTGTGGCTGATATTACGACAGGCGTAACGGACGTGAAGGGCGATAGTGAAAGTTCTGTCACCGGAGTCGAAACTTGTTCACACGGGGAAATATCAACAGGAATCAAACATACGGTCAGTGTAGCTCGTCTTTAATCAGATGGACGTCCATATTATGGTATTCATTCCTTAGTACGGACCAGGCAGATATTTGCAAATAATACATATATACGCGATCAATCGAGACATGGGGAGTTCATTGGTAATCAAATGTTCCCCTTATATTCACGATACTGGTTCTTGATTGCGGAATTCATTGGACATGTATGCCAGTTTTAGGGAAAACATGATGAATATCCATTTTCTGAGTTGGTATTGACGTTGTGGAAAGCAGAAAATTTCTTGTTGGTATGTGATAGTGCGTTGTGATAGGAGCAATACCGATATGGCTGTGATGGTTTGTGATGGGGTCCAGGGGTAGAAGTTTTAGAGGGAAAACATTGGTTTTGGACGCCTATCTGAGAACCGTGACGTAGCTGTGACGTACTTGTGAAGACGTTTTATAGGTGGCAGCACCAACATGTGAAACATTCCACATACTTCAGTCCCAATGATGCACTTAACTCTACGCGTAATACCTGGCACTTGGCCACACTTGTTTGCAACTCCTTCGGTTTCCCACCTCCAGAAACCAGTATGCAATTTAGTTTCGCTGTAAGCCGTGTGTGGCGCTGCGATTAGTGATGTGTGGGCCCAATGAGAGCAACAGCTGAGAAAATAATACGATGAATGTCTACTCAAAATAGGGATCAGAAAAACCAAGCATCAAAGTGGTTGGAGCTCTGGGTGTGGCTATGGCATGCTACCGACACCCTGACATGTCACAGCCGCCAAAAACGATATCACTGTGCTCATATATGCCATGATTATTCTTCTTCTGTGGTTACTAACGTGACGCAATGCCGTCGATAAGGCATGGCCTCACACATCAATCATACCCGAGGATGTCAATAATCATACCGCTCTGCCATTTATGTTATGACGCATTTACTGATATTACTCTATTTCCCCGTTATTAGCCTGGCTTTAAGGTATGTAAAGAGGGATGTTATGATACAACATTCCTCTTTTTTTCCTCACAGCGGCCTTCCCCTTGCCAAGACGCTGTATCCAACATGTTGTGTTGACCCATATCGACTTTGGTGCTGTTATATAAACTTCTTGGACAAACACGTTCACCAAGGTTGGGAGGCAATAGATACTGCTTTTGGATTAGAATCGCATCAACTGTGTTATTCTTTCTGGTATTTACATTAGCGATCATATCAAAATCATGTAAAATACAAGTGGAGACACATATAGGCCTTTATCTCACCCCAGATATTTTTTCTCCATAGACTTAACATTGGAAACTCGTATCTAACACCCATTAGATATTCAGGAAAAATATCCAATGGGGGATAATATCATAAAACTGGACGAGTTTTGATCTTGGCCACCGTATGCCATGACTGGAGTTTGGCATAGTGACTTCATGAGGCGAAGCCGAGTGAAGTCCAGAGCCAAAACTCCATGAGTGGCATATAGTGGCCAAGATTAAAACTAATCAGGTTTTGATTTTATCCTACCCCGTCTCCTCAATTTTGGAATATTGTGTGATACTAATTCTGTATGCCACTAGTGGTATATAAAACTCTGTATGCCAGTCAGCGTGGCATATGGAAACTCAATGTTAAGCCTATGGGATTTTATATTAGGGGTAGGATAATATCACTAATGTTAGCCCATTAGTCAATATTAAGGGTGAGATAAATTCAGAAACGCATTCAAGTTTAGGGTCAGAGCTCGATCCCATCTCATTTGAATCACATAGCAATTCACGCAGCTTCGCCTTGTGAATTACTATGTGATTCAAACTCGATGGGATACAAGCTCAGACCCTAAACTTTCATGGGTTTCCTCTATATTATCCTACCCCTAATAAAAACAACCGCCATAGACTTAACATAGGCAAATTTTATGTGGCATGCCGTGACATAAAGTGTGTTTTATGTCACAAGAGACATAAGAAAATTGACCAATCAGTGGCTAGTTACTCCCGTAAATAGTTCCGATCCAGACGCCATCTTTGTTGAAACTTACGAGTACCATGGCAATGAGTTTAGCAACGTCGAAATAGAGCCTGGACAATGGTTTTAATGATCATAAATATCTTTTGTTTGTTGATATTAAACTGATTATGCTATCTGCACATCTTTAGACCTTAACATTTGAATATATGCAGTGAAAACATAGTGAACTATATCCTCTACTAGAGCACACCAAAGCACTGCCGTGTAGGTAAACTTAGTATCACAGTGCGTGAACCATGACTGGCTCCGACAAAAACAAGTAGCAAATAGATATCTGGCACCCTTTTCAGGTCAGTCGATGAGTCGATATTTATCTTTTAGTAATACAAAAGCGTAGAGACGTGGGAGGATAAATACGAGTTTCCCATTTCAATGTTTATACCACTCCGGTCAGGGCTGTTCCTTACTAATCTCGGCTGACGCCTCGCGTAGTAATCCGCGACCTGCCCGTCGTGGCATAAAAATTGACAAGGGAAACTCTCGTTCGGTTTCTACTAATTATGTCATGTTATGCTAACGCTTATTTAGAATTGTTTAACTGGCTATTTGAAAAGGTATATGGAAAGGTGCGTTAATGAAAGAATGTGCTTCATTAAATCCATTTTATAATTTTCTCATGTACCTTGTAATGACGGCTATGATTCATATTGGATTTTTTCATACTAAATATCTACACTTTTAGTACATATCCTCAAATATCCAACAATGTACTATTACAAAATAACGTCCAAGATTTCAGATGTACACTGTTCTTTTTTATCCACGTTGGTTGAGAAGCTGGTCCGAAAGCCTATACTCCTCTCCCTGGTAATCTTAGACAGTTTGCTGGTTCTGTGTCCATTATTCCCCGTGAGTCATGAGGTGGGGTAGAGAATGTTGACCCAGGACCAGCCTACATTACGTTACCTTCAGGGTCAGTATGTAGTACATGTTCATGACGTCATCTTATGACTCTCTCCACGTACAAAAAAGAATATCAAATTTACATACAATGAGGCCTACTGGCTATACCCCAATAGTACCCCAATAGAGAAGTATTTTTAGAAGTCACCTGAACTTCACCTGAACTTCATCTAGCTTCATCTATTTTTCATGAATTTTTATATCGGATGAAAAGTGGAGTTGCGGTGATAATAGTGTCGGGTAATACAGTTCTATCAGTATGGGCAGACATCTGTGATGGTATCCTTCATCATTCTACTCTGTAACCTTGTCTGCAACGCAGGCAAAGCCTCCGGCTATCTTGTATCCGATACATAAAAAGTAGCATTACTATACATGGATATGTGGTGGGGAGATGGCTACATTTCTAGTATGATAGCTTGGTATATCGCCTATAACTTTAGCAGCTCTATAAATAGACTTACATCATCAGTTTGGAATGGTGCGAAGGATCAAAAAGGAATAGGGGTCATCAGTCAGTAGCGAACTTGGAACGCAGGAACTGTTTGGTGAGGTTGTGGACAAAGGCTGGGACCAATACCCTGTTCATACATGGAGACTTGTACACTTCGGTATCCATATATGTAACCACGAAGCGATACTCAGCTTGGAGAGTGAGTCAGCAGACGGCTAGAAAAAAAACAAGCCTTCTTTTGCATCATTGGCCGCACATAAAAATCTTCTTTTCTCCTTTGTTGAGACTACTCAGAATTCACCAATGGTCTCTCTGAACTACTGGACATAAAACTACCTTATATCGGGAGACCCAGAAGCTCATGAAAGTCACCTTCTTTCTGATATGCCTAGAGTATACCTGTAGTTACAAGTTGGTACGCTATGTTTTTACTGGAAGCCGCACCTGTATTTACCTTTTCATGGTAGTGACTTTCGTAATCTGAAAGTATAGGTGCGTCTTGTTTCAACAGAGACGTCCACTCAGAGGACAGAGAAGTAGTTGTTATCGTCGTCAATCCACTGAGTTGGTCTTTAGGGGCCTGGCAAATAATCTTCAGGATAAGTCCGCAACAATATATTCCCCCATTAGACCTCAGAAGTGTGCATCGAAATCAAGGTACATCTATAGAATAGAACGTTATATTCTACCAGCCTTAAACTCAGACTAGATTTTTCCATTGATGATATGGAACCTTTCATTTCATAAAATGGAGCAAAAGTTTGAGATTTAATTTTGGGTATAGAATTCTGTTCCTTGTCTCAAATCCCCATTTAATACCAGTTTACAAACGTTAAAAGGTTCGCTCACCATATGGCCAACGCTGCGATTTATTGTATACTAGAATGTATCCTCTCCTTTACATGATTAGAGTTACTTGATATAGTACACTAGTAGCCATAACCGCTCAAGTATTTGCTATATATAAGTAGATTTATTGAATAGATTCAATCAGTATGGCTATTTGCCAATAATAGAACGGCGGTAAAGGATATAATTTAATAATGTGACAGGTAGATGAACTTTAAATTTGGCAACAGTTCTAATGAGATTACTAGATGTTTAGTTCTTTGTTTTGAGCCTATAAACACCTTACATTTCTTATAGGATGTTACTGACTAATCTAGAAAGTGATACGTAGAACCTAAACTTGAGGTCAGCCTTGTAAGAATGAATCGAAAGAACCGTATACCTTTCTTATTTCAGGATAATTGTGATGCCCTCTTGATGACCTCAGCTAACTGATAAAAATGGTTACAAATCTGATGGCATCTTTTGTGGTCATATTTCTCATTGATATGTTTGCACCTTTGGGAAACACCAAAAAAGTTGGTTTCATCCTTAGCGCGAAAGATCCAAAGGAGTAAAATATAGTTTCTTTGATATTAAAGGGACGAAGCGGAGGCCTCGTCTCATTTGATGAAGCGACATTGATTCTGGGATTGTTGCGGGACAAACACTTTATCGCTTCTTAAGTTTCTCACAGCAAAGAAAGCTGTCAAAAACTCAGTGACTAAGTCTAGATTCCGGTTTTTAAACCAACAGGGTTTCGATTTGTAGATAAGAGGGCAACATATTCTATTAACAGGAAGTGGGTGACATGGTAGAAGATTTAAGTATGTTGACCATATCCAGCGCCTCAAAGTAGAAGACTTCATTGTGTGTGTAAAGTAATCAAAACAAATGAAAGGACAAAACACTTTCAATTTGGATTAGTGCCTATGTTAAGATAGAAAATAATTGCAGACCGAAAACGTGGAAGACATTGTTGCTTCCAAATAGGCCGGAATTTGATATTAAGCACCGGTGTAAATGCAAAAAGAGAGATATAGAGTTATTCTTACGCGTTATACATACAGGCATCACAAAAGCACAAATTGGGGATGCGTATGAATACACCCACAAAGTGAAGAAGCAAGGACTGAAGCAGGTTGTTATTAAGAAGTGAATCCTAACAATGACTGTCATGTAAACCTTGATGAGTGTTCAAATAACAAGTATATTTATGTCATGTGAGATATGGTGGCAATGTTGTGTCCCACTACCCCACAGAGGCACCCAAATGACACACTTATTATACTGCATGTAGCGGCCTATTTCCTGCCCCTAGCGACACCGCTGTGCCCGCCCCAGCCCCCACCTCACCCAGGTCTCCTGCAGCCCCACCTAGCGGGGTGATTAGGACAAGACGCTCATGACATCAGCCCAGAGCTATGCCGAGGTCGCCACCCCTCGCCGCCTCCAGCCAAACAACAGCGGAGAGGAGGCACAAAAACAGTGGATAATAAAAAGTAAAAAACCAAAGCCATATGATCCAGGCGTAGAAAGAAAGGTGATGTTATCGACACTGTGAAAAGCGACACACTAGGTCTGGATGTTGACCGTGTCCTGACACCACCACCGCTAACACAGGCTGTGCATGGTGTGTATGGGAGTGTGTGGGGATATCGTAGTTAGCAGAGGTCAGTGAGTGAGAGTGGCATACCCCCGGGGCGAGCTGCTCACCAGGCCGCTGTGAGCTGCTCATGGTTGTCTGAATTGCTCGCTACCCAATACCAGTACGCCAGAAACAGTTGGTCACTTGAACCGGACCCGGACGTTTGGGTTGGGAGAGTGGATTTGGCCGCAGTGAAGTATCCATCGTAGAACCTCCAGGTAGGGACTATACAGTATTGAGTGCAGAAAGGTAGGAAGTATTTAACCGATTTATCTCTAGTCCACATAAAATACAGGCGTTAAAAAGGAAGGATAAGACCAGAATAGAACATAGAATGAGCCTACATGGTGCTGTCACGCATTCATGCTGATGTAGATTGAGGAGACAGCCACGTAGCGGAGAAGAACCTGCCCTTATTACTAGCACTGTGAAACTCCTATTGATACAAGTCGGGATCATTGAAATGTGCTCTTTGGCTTATGCGTAGATACTCAATTCTCCCGGAACTTTGTGATGTAACTAAAAGAATACAGTCAATACCACATTCAGTATTATTGAATTATCATTAATTTGTAAATCTAACTGCGTTATATTACCATGTACATGTATGTATGGAGACATAGGTTGTTGCCAGAGGAAGAACTTTTTAAGGAAGAATATTATTCTCAGTTTCGGTATTTATTTATCTATGGTGTAGCTGGAGAATATCTAGATGTGTAAGATAGACATACGAGATGTTCGTCTACATTTTGTCACGACATAATCGTATCCATGTAACTTCATGGACATGTTCATTATTTACCCCTCTAGTAGACAGAATAGATCATAACCGATTTCGCAAGCAGATCCACCGATTAGAGTGTCACTATGAGTGAAAGATCTCCTGATACGAACCTTTGTGTATATTTCTTTCATAATTAATAGCACTTATAGGATTTTCCATACAATGGGACTTTGCTGATACCCAATAGTAAAGTCGGTCAGGTAACTTTCAGGTTCAGGGGACCACATCACCAACCTTAGGTCTCCCCTTCACTCATGTATAAAAAATATATATATCCAATCCGTGCCGCTATGCCAGGTAACACACGATCATGTAGTCTTGATTTTGCCTAAGCTTTAATTGTATCCGATTTTTACCAGGTTCATTGTCTCTGAGGGAATATAACAAAGGGTATTCTTACACCTAAGGAGTTAACAGTTCTCTGAGGTAGATTCTGCACATTGACCCAGACCTGCTCTGTCCTTTATTAAGGCATTAGTCAGCTCAACCTGTGCTATTGTGACGTCGGAGTGACAATGGAATGCGTCGATATCATAACCAGCTGGCGTCAATCACCTACAAAGAGTGTTCTAACATAATGATATGTGTAAGTGTGTCGGCCAGCTAGCCAGGGGTTCCTAAAAGCTGCATCTCCACAGGCAATATCGAATTTTCACCTTGGAATTGGCACCATCTCAGTTTACTCTAAAATATGCATGGACTTTGATGAATTCAACAGCCACATAAAACTACTACCATGTTGTGGATGTATGGACAGGGAAGCTATCAGCGCACGAGTAACATCTAAAAACAGGGTGAAAGAAACATTCTGAATCATTAACCTTGCTAGTGAAATGAGTGTATGGTGAATATTTCATAATGAATTTCTCAGCACCTATCATGAAGCTTTGTCTTATTGAATAGAAATCTGTTACCGTTTTCTCTTCTGTTTTCTTTCAACTCGGAATATAGTCAGGATTCATATAATTTGTGTCATTCAAAGAATCACATGATGTATCATAACACATTAGTGGACTGCATTGACATGTATTTTGTATCATGATGATAAATGGATTTTTATCCAGGTCTTCATATCGCAACATCCCATTTCACAATCAATACTCTCTCTAATATGCATATATTTCCTGCTTTTTTCAGGTGGCAATAACAATTTTCTGGTTGGGAAAAGCTGCTCGAAAGTTCTTCGACGGACCCCATCTTGATTTGACTGCCTTCTCAGACCTGGTCAACCACCAGGTGGCACCACACGAGGCGACGCCACCGGATAACTCTCACTTCCGGCAAGAGTCGTCATCAGACTCGGCCACCGAGTCGCAAGCATCGGAACCAGTAGCCATCTTACCGGAAGTAGCGCCGGAAACCCAGCTCAAACCGGAAACGGAACCGGAGAGAGTGATACGTGAAGGAGACGTAGGTGTGACGCTAACGGAAGAGGGGATCGCGCACGCGCAGCACGAGCGGCAGGCCTCTTCCGACTCTCTGGACTATAGCAGCGCCTATGGTTCGTACCGCAGTAGTGAGCACAAGTCATCGTCGCAGGCGTCGTTGGTGCACCTGGAGGAGGACCAGGAGGAGTACGAGCCCACCTCCCAGCAGCCTTACAACGCCCGGGACAGTTCTTATGATTCGCTGATTTCGGAAGATCCCGTATTCGGGCCCGGGTCATCGTCGTCGGCGGCGGTGCTTCCGGCGGCGGCGGTGTCGGAGGAGGAGTGTGCGGGGGCCGTGGTGGATGCTCGGCACCGGCAGCAGAGCGCCATGCCGGTGAGGTACGACGACGAACGGCGGCACAGCAGCTACGTGCGCCCGTCCGACGTGCGCTACTCGGCCACCTTTGACTCGGTCTACGACGGCGCCGACGACGACACGGAGCCGATGAGGCGCGCCGACCGAGAGCAGTACCGCAGCACGCCGTCGCTGAACCATGAGGGCGCTGCAGGCGGCGGGCCCGGCACTTACGACCGCGCCAACCGCTTCGGCGGCAGCCAGGACGCTATCAGCACGCGCTCCGAGTCAGTGGACAGTCTAGATAACAGCAGCAGGAGGAGCGACCACTCCCGACAGAGCTCCGGCAGCGGGGCAGACGGGGCGTCGTCCTCCTCCTCCCGGGCGGGGTCAGTGCAGTACCGGCGCCTGTCGCAGACGGCGGCCGCCAAGCCCCCCACTAACACCATGCAGTTCGTAGTTCCCAAGGAGAACCCGCTCGCAGAGAAAGCCAAAGAGGTTGTCGAGGTCATGGAGAAGCAGAAAAAGGAGAAGAAGCTGATCCAAACTGGGGAGGACGACTGGCAGTCGGTAAGAATCAACTTAGATCAATAATCCTTTAAATTTCTCACAAGAGACCCCAATATTGTTAGTCTTTAGGCAAATCCTTATCTACTTGCCGTATACTATAGTAACTTTTATTTTGGTAATTATATGATTGTAAGTGGAATTACTAGAGTTAAGGCGTGCATTATGATTTGTTATTGATTGGAATGTATCAATTTTATTTGAGATTTTAGTGTATTTTGTGCACATCCCTTCTCACCTGCCCGGACTGTGGTAGCCTACACGGACTTATACGGTTCCCAATCCCTGTGGTAGTTGGGGACTCACTAATCACATTTAGTAATTAATTCCCGTAGACCACTTCATATAGTAGTACTCTTGGTGCTGGTATCGCAATATAACAATCCTGGCGTAAATTTGTAAATGACAATGGAGGATCTATATGTGACACACTTAAATGCCTGTCCTTTTTATTGAGCACAATGAGCATCCATCCCTTATGGATACCATTGTCCTGAATAAGCCAAGAAACTCCTAATAGTAATCCCAAATCATAGTACTGACCAGTATTAGCAGCTATACTCTCCGTCCCTGACCTCCCTTAGATTTACTGCACACTGTTCCCATACCTTTGTCCTGCCATTGCCCCATAACTCCTCAGTATTTTCCTATACTGCGAACCTTGGCTCTGATCTTCTTCATCGACCGAATGATTCAGCTCAGGTGTAGCCATTCTGCCATGGGCGGATAGAGGACTTCCATAAGGAGAAGGCGTGCTATTAGAGGGGCCCAATAGGAAGGGGCACGCCATTGAAGGCGCTTGCCTCCAGCCTCTAACATGGGTGACTTCAGGATATACACATAGGCCGGTGCCCAAAAGTGGGATTGCGCGCCCAATAAGCTCCCTCTAAACCCACTATAGTCTGGTAGCCAAAGCCCATTTGTGGGGTCAACCGTGCTTTGGCGTCTATACAATGTTTTAGGATGATTCTTTATCTCCAAGATCTTCTGATTTCAAATCTGCCAGGTGCAACACTGAAATGCTTTGGCAACTAAAGTCATTTGCATTTTTAAAAAATGAAATAAGAAATTATTTTTCAATGAGTGAATAAATTTGATAGAATCATGTTATCGCTTAATGCTTGAAATACCTGAAACAAATTTGAAATTTGATTTGGAATCAGAAGATTCTGGAGATAGAAATTCATAAATATATACAAACGTTGTATGGACACCGAGGTGAGGTATGCCTCTCTGGCCGCTAGACTAGTACATATGTACTTTTCTCCATGTTATCTGCCCCACTGTACATGACCATGTCTGTGTGTGATTGCCCCGATCATTGATGTTGTATATGTGTATACTCATACTTGCTGCGGACGACCACTGCTCAGAAGGCACGGATGCCTGAGGAGGACAGCAGTGACTGGGTGTCGGTAAGATCACTTCTTGCACTCGCTCAAATCCCCCTATATTCATTTTGGTTGATTATTTTATTTACACTCCATTCACATCTTTTGTTGCTGTTACACCGAATTATCACCGGAACTGACCATCGTTACTCATGCGTGCCTAACCGTTGTCTGGATTTAGAGACCTCTGTTTATATATGGTCCAAGACCTCATGCACCAAACGGTGCTATTTAAAATATATGCTATCTATCATAGATATAAAAAAAACCTCCAAAAACACGACTCACTATATCAAATGAACGGCAATTGCGTTGTTGGTTAAGGCATCAGATTCCAGGTATTTATTTCACAGGCGCCCATGAAATAAGATCCAGTAAGGTATTTTTCTATTTTTATCTGCCAGAAGGCTCTTGAACCAGACGTATTCAGTCATTGTATCGTGTGTAGGGTGACCCCGACGAACTGTGCTTGGTAAAGGCTACTTGCGGACGTGGAATGTGTTGGGGCCATCATGGGGCGACGTTTGAATCCACCTTGTGGTCGGCAATAGGCAATACCTGAATGGTATATACACTGCTGGCATTTTACACATTGCCACGCGGCGCCATTGGGGATACAACTTAATACACCTAATGGAGTAAAACTTAGTTATAACAAACATTTAGGTATCGGAGAAATTACTTTTTTGTAACCAAGTTTTGTTATGACCGAATCTTACATTGAAAGCCTTAAAGCATTGCAGAAAACCACTTAAATACATTAAAAACGATGTTTTATATACGTTTCTTTATGATACCTATCAAATAAACGGATTCAACATAAGACGGAAGTACTTTGGAAAATCAGAATGAAATCATGGTTTTGAGATTCAAAATTGATGTTATCTATTCAGAATTCTTATTTAACCCTTTCCCTGCAGTACACAGTTCCCTTGCTTACCATTGCACGGCAGGCATTGCCTGCATAAATGACCCTGCTACGGCAGCCACCTTTTTTTTAAAATAACAATGTCACATGATATGTCATGTGATTTGAGATATTTACCTTGGTAACCGATGATATTTTGTTTTACCAAATCAAAGATCAATATGGCGTTTATACTTCGTCAAAATTTCTTTTAACAAAACAAATTTTTATTCATTGAATTTTGTATATAAGTATCAATGCTGCATTTAAGAGGCCTGGAGGAATATTCCTGACGTAGCCAGGGGAATGCCTGGAGGCATCATGCTGCTATAGCCAGGGGAATGCCTGGAGGCATCATGCTGCAGTTAAAGGGTTAATTGAAGTAAAATTTCGGTTTCCCATAAAAGAATTACTTTGCTCAGAAAAACTTTGTTATAACCGAGTTTCTGTACGATAGAAATGTTTAGAAAATAAATGGGACCAGGCAAATTACTTTGTTATTACCGAGTTTGTTACAACGAAGTTTTACTGTATAGCTCTATAGCAATTGATGATTTTGAGACCTAAAATGGGATGTACGTTCCTGTATTTCTCCTCTAAGCTGTTAGATATTTATGACGGTATGTAACAGTCCATAGAAAACATACTAGAACGCGAGCCAGTTTCGTCCAATCAGAGCACATAATGAAGACAGGTCTTTCTCTAATACAATGGGTCCTAGACTTCTGCCTGGACTGCTTAGCGTGATGAGCTTCCATCTCTAGTGAGCCTGCGCTGCTCTGGGTAGTGCCAAAAGTTTCAGGAGATAAAAGAAATCAATATCCAATCTCGTTACGTAGACAACAGACTTGACTCTATTCATTCGGTTGTCAGTGTAATTGGGTTCAGAAACAAGCAGGCTACTGGAATGAAGGAATCTGCAATTTAAACAAAAACATTATCATTATTTTTTTATTGGATACCGGTAGTAAAAGTACATGATATATCTGTACACATCTAATTCCTCCTTCATTCTTGTAACATGCATCTTTGATTATTAGAGTGAATGAAATGAATGAATGAAACATTACACCTTGTTAAACAGCCTTAACAAAATATATATATGCCAATGTGTGAATATCTCATAAACTTTCATTTATAAGTGTAATATCAGTGGATAATGCGGTCTGTCGTATCTAGATCTTTGGACATACTGCGCTAAGGAGGGTCAATGTGTGATTGAGATTACGTCTTGTCCTTTATCCTACCCCTAATATAAAATCCCATAGGCTTAACATTGACTTTCCATATGCGCCCGTATGTCGCATACGGTTAAAAAATCGCTCCTAGGAGCGTACAAAAAATGGACCAATCAGAGATCAGCAGCTGAAAGTAGTTCCAAGCGCCTTCAGAGCAGCAAGGAGAGCTATATGGAGGACTTCAGAAAGTTTTTATCATGTTTTTTGTTATTATCCTCACATAAAAATATCGTTCACAGGGGGTAGGATAAAATCAAAACCTTATTTGTTTTAATCTGGGCTCCCGTATGCGACTCCTGGAGTATTGGCTCCGGATATCACCACGCCAAACTCCAGTCGTCGCATACGGGAGCCCAGATTAAAACTCATCCGGTTTTACAATATTATGTTGTCGCTTCCTTGTATGTTCTGTGTCTGATGTGCACCGCATTTCCTTTTTGCAGTGGATGGATGTAAGACCTAACTACGGGTTTTCCCGTTCATTTCTGCATCTCTGTAATTGCATGACCTTGATTATGAATGCGATACATTTTGGCCATGTTGGTGCCACTAGTTTGTCAACGTGCATGCCCCCAGCCATCATTCATGTGCATGATTTGCATCAACTTTTGACATGCGTAAACTGTCAGTGTATCCATAAAAAGTGCGCATGTAACATAAACGGATGTTTGTATTAGTGAGCAAGATGATCCAGTTGTGAGATTTTAATGAGAACATACAATTTAAGCGAATTCTTGTATCCTCCCAATTATGGACAGCCATGTAGTCATAGGGCAACAAGTATTACGTCCTCAAATTATATCCAACCTCCCTAATACCATGATATTTTCAGGGCAGGAAATTCCATATTCATTGCAATTCAAAGTATAAACCCCAAAATAGTGTCTCTGATATATGTCTTAAGAAAGAAGACGGAATGAAGGAATACTTGTGGAACCATATTGTAAAGACCAGAAAGTTAATTTCTTAGCATTATGACATTAATGCTATTAGATATGAATAATAGACTTAGCAGTTTTAAATGCTGACATAGGATCATCGTGGTCACAGCACCCGTCTCGTGCCCCGCTGTAGACACCTGCGGGTGGTGGCGGGGATGGGTTTTCAGCACTGAAGGGCGTGGACCTCACGACCTCCGGGATGGACCAGGCTGAGGTCAGGCGGGGTCACTTCAGTGCACCACATTCTCTCGTGCAGAATTCCGTCCACCTTGTTAGCCAGAAGACGATTATGTACGGGATGCGTGCACTCGGCGTGGGTTCAGACTTAAATTTAAACATCAGAAAACACAAAACCCACGCGCAGTCTTAACAGGCTATCGCTTCTGTGAATGTTGACATGGAAGGTTAAGGAGAGCGAAGCGAGAAGCCTTCTAGGTGCAGCCGGAATTTGAAGAAAGAGGAATGTAGATATAAGAAAAGACTCGCACGACCTTGATCTCATCAACAAAAGTGACCCTTGGAACGTTACATTAATCCTTGTGGAACCATATTGTATGAACAACTTGGAACACCAACAAAAACAAACACTTACTACTAAAACTAGCGATCGTTTAGCACATCATCGAAGATGATACAGGCAGAATAAATCTGCATATCACTCCAAGTATAATCACATGATATCGTCAAAGAACCTAGGATCGCGACTGAACAGTATAGTCTGGGAAGAATTGCATAAGGCAAATAGACTTAGCACCATTTATTGATTGGTCTGTGGCTAAATATCATTCACGATCATGCACGTATATTTGTAACTTTATCCTACCCCTATTATAAAATTCCATAGGCTTAACATTGAGTTTCAGTATGCCACGCTGACTTGCATACGGAGTTTTATATGCCACTAGTGGCATACAGAATCGTTATCGCGTAATATTCCAAAATCGAGGAGACAGGGTAGGATAAAATCTAAACCTGATTCGTTTTAATCGTGGCCACCGTATTCCACTCCTGGAGTTTTGGCTCCGGACTTCACCCGGCTTCGCCTCGTGAAATCACTATGCCAAACTACAGTCGTGGCAGACGGTGTCCAAGAATAAAACTCATCCAGTTTTACAATAGTATTTTATTTTCCACAAATATACATATTGCATTTGACATTGGATCCTACCCAAAATAGGGACTACTAGTTGCTAGTTATGTAACTCCAGAACAGATATCAATATAAGAAAATAAAAGTTTGAAGACCAAAATAGTACTTACAATGGTGAAAATGGTCTTTGTACCTGCCACAAGAAACAAAACAATATTGAACTGCCCAGCCTGATCTGAGGATGCTCACTAAAAGGCACAGAAAAACACTCGAACCTCACGGTCGTACAGTGTTAAATGTCCAGAGTGGTTCCCGTATCGCAAAGACCGGCACGGCCGGGCTATTACTAGAAAAGTGCACTAGAAGTGTTAATAAAGGCCCCTTTAGGATCTGAAGTGGCCTGGATGAAGTGGCTAACTGTTGGTGGCAAGTGGTTGTGGTGCCCACGCCAGAGTTACCACTGGGAGGTGTGTACTTTCACTGGGTAGAGAATTCATTTGCCGTTTCCGCTCATGTAACCAAATGACTTTGATCAAGGTCTATAGACTCTGGGCCATTCTCTGTCCCCCTTTTCAGCAATGGAGCTCTTTTGATAGCATTGCGGTCTATAATCGGTCCTGAAGGTCTCAAGAGAGGACTTGTTGGCTAATAGTGGTTCTCAGTGACTTGCGAAATCTATACCTGAAGGTGTGTTCTGTAAACAGCATTCCATTCAGGTTTCCCAGCATTAAATAGCACATATGTTATTTCATGCTAAGGTAGTTTTAACTGTTACACCTTACATTTGCTTGAGCCTCAGCGGCAAGCTGCCCAACTGCACGTGACAGTCACCTTGCCACTTGTGTGGTAACTACGTGCAGAAATACTTCCAGTATTGGATGTGTTTGGATTCCATTACAGTGGTAGACTGATATGATGGACGTCTGGAATAGCCATCGTAATTGTTGCAAAACGATACCTCATGTTCCCTTCAGTAAAGTGGCAGAACAACAATTCATAAACATGTCGGACAACAACTAAGATGTCGCCGGTACATTGACAATGGAATCAGAGATGACTAAGTTCTTTAACGTCTAGCGTATGGTACTTTGTGCCATTGGTAATGCACCCAGCAGAACCACCTCTACGGTCCCGTGTGCGAACCCACCTGCATGTCACAATCAAACAGTTGTTACTCCCCCATCATTGTTTATGAAGATATGCGTCACTTCTTGAGATGTAAAGAAAAATATGCAGGAGTGGCAAGAAGAACCTACACAAGGGTCAGTGAGTACTTTGGCGCGCTGCCAGCGAGTTGTATTCTGAAGAAAGCGGCCGTTTCTGGCTCATTTAACGAGTTGGGAGACGCTCGGGGAGACCAGCGTTCCGTCAGCGTTCCGCCAGCCGCAGGGACGCGCCACTAGGCGGCGCCACGTGCGCTCCGGTTCGTCCTTGGAATGGGAGTGGCTGAACATCAAGTCAACGTTTGCCAGCTACATTTCTCTCACCAGGAGACAGGCATAAAGGATGCAGGGGCCACAGGGGTTGGAGACCAGGTGGAGCGGTCTTCAGTTCACCATGGCGTTTATTTCTCTGGCCAATAAATTACACATTTGATCGATTCATGGCCGCAGCAGACACCTGTGGCGCAAACCACCTGTATCGTCTCCGCTTCCTTCATTGACGTTTTACTAAACTGTCAGTCAACCATTCAATGACTCCCTTAATTCTGTGCCCTGCTGGACAAAGCAATGTAATCTTATGCATTTGCAGCTGAACGAATTTGACTTTAGTCATTAGAATTTCATTTGATAGAAGTGTGAACGAAAGGGTACATACATGTGGATGTATTTATAAAACAAACAAGTGGTCTTGATTTGATAAACAGCGAAGCCCATATGATATATAACCAGGCCTTCTTCTGTACCCAGAGTTTTGAGAATCGCCTCAGGTAGCTTTGCCGTGTTGGCACTGCGTATCCAGCGGGATGTCCACCTAATTCACTCGTCCTCTCCGTGACAATACATCTGTACCCCAGACCCGTCTTAGAATCAATTGGGATGTACTTTTCAGAGGCTAAGGTATGCCAGGCCGAACATGTCGAGCATGGCTGCGTCGATAGGAAGTTGCCAATGAATGGTACGACCATGGGTAGGATCCCTATAAAAATGTTGGCTGGTGTAGCCTGGCAGAGCCTGGGGAAAGTAGACACTCTCATTCAGAAATACTTAGTGAAATGGACCAGTGGCCAAGGGCATCGTGGCCGTGAATGTCTTAGTATGGTGTCTCTGCCCATTGAAAGGCGTTTTATAAGATTCTGTGGCCCGTTTTGGTGAAGTTTTTCTTCTCATCTAGGATTACGTGTGTAGGAATTAGATACTGATTATCTCAATGAAGCAGCATCAAGAAATTAGAGAAGAACGGTAAAAGATTCCGAAACGAGGTAAGATTCTTGTAGCATCATACTGATAATCGAATGAGTGTCTGGCCAAGGGAGAGGACTTGTAATGATGGTTTATATCACTCCGAGCCTCCATAGGAAATTAGCAGGATAAATGAAAATAAGAGCAAATCAGGGAATAAACACGAAATCACCATTTAAACTGCTGTACATTAGTCTAAAAACTATTGGTATAGATGATTAAGAAAGTCGACATATTTTACAGAATCTTTGTTCGTTCTGAGCACACTAAAACCTTCAAAATTTTAGGACAATAACGCTTTAGATTTTACCTATTTCATTCATGCTCGCAAGTCCTAAAACAATCAATTATGGGTAGATACTTCAGGAGAACAGGATGAAAATAATCTCATATAGAGATATGACTCTTGGTGCATGATGTATGTGGTAGATTAAGGCGTATATGTATGTTTAGTTTTCAGTGACTGGTAGAATTGTAGCAGTTACCAACTGAAAATATATCGTCTTCTATTTACGTACATCATGAATGCGTTAACACAGATTTGGAAAAGAACGAAACAGGATGTTTATACCACGATTATAAACATAGTCAATCCGGTTTTGATCGTGGGTAGAATGAACTGACATATGATTCATAATGAATTCCTGATCCAGTAATCAAAACAGAAGAAGCATGACTGCATCCACCCCATTCCCTGCATCCAGTAGTAAACACACTCATACCACACCAGGAGAACTCGATACAAAGTATATCATATAGAAGAGGGTAGCAGCGGTCGAGGTGTGTATGTATACTGAGTTCATCTGGGTCAAAGTCCATGCGAATGAATCTCGATGTATGTTTTTATTCTTATTGTCAATGACTTCAATGGGCTTTGTTCTGTAAGCAATTGTTCTAGAACCTTGAATGATAAATGAGGACCAGGGTGGTGCTAAATGGCAGAGCAATTGCGAGTTAACGTTTTTCTGGCCGAGGAATTCCGAGTCCCCTGAAGCCAAGTACCAAACAAACAATTGCAATTTTAGTTTCCGTGTTTTCTCCTTCATATTTAAATAGAAGGTGACGGAGACATCTGAAGGTTGGATTTCTCTTATCCGGGTAACTGACTTGATCCCCGTTGTTGTCGGCGTATTTTGCCATGTAATGATACTGTATCTAATCTCTGGATGTCCAGAATATCCCAGATTCTATACATGAATTATTCCGTTTCCCTCGTATCGTATGCTTTGTGAATCACTGTCTACGATTCTTACATTGGACATGAACCTAATAACTTCCGTGGTGGTGGGAGAATATGACACTGTTAAGCTGTTTCTTGCGTTTTAGTTCCTAACCATTTAACAATAAAATCGTCACAGGTTTAATTAATACTGTCTCTCCTAGCATAAAGAAATTGGTTTTCACTTTAATCTTAAACGTCACAAATTAGATTTAATGTAGAAACTTTATGATTTCAGGTGTTGCATCGCAGCTAAGATTTAAATCATATGAGGATATCTGGTTATATACTTTTATCACGTTATGATTTAAGTGGTTATGTAATCCTTACTGACCTTTTCCAGAATCTGTCGGCGTGGAAGAACAAAATGCGGAAAAAGTCGTCAACAACGTATGTTCGTGCAATCGAAGCTGATGAAGTTACGAAAGAACGAGAACATGAACCTCAGACGTCCCGTCGGAATAAAACCTTCAAAGAAATGATGGCAGAGAAGTGAGTACTCATATTATAAGGCACATATGTATGCATGTATATTCATTTATGGCCGGGTAGAAATAAATGTCTCTTTCATCGCATTATCTAGTGGCCTCAGTAGGTCTAATACTACTTCTACAAATCTGACTTCCCCTATAACCAAAATGGTATACTCACCTTCAATTTTACAAATATCGTATCATTAATTCCACAGATGATATCCACATTGCTTGACATTACTTTGTATTATTGAGGATATCCATTGAAGATTCCACCTAGCTTTTAGGTATTAAAATTACTTAAACTCCATGCATACGTATTAGGTTATATATATACCTATCTCACCTCGGTAAAAGTAGAGAGATGAGAGTTCTACCTAAATTCATACCTGAATCCACCTTATGAATTCGATCATCACCCCTGTGGTGTAAAAACAGTGTAAAGTGCTGAACGTTGACGAAGTCTAGAAAGGACGTGTAATAGTTGACTGGTCGTAAATCAAAACAAACAAACAAACAGAAAATATCCACCAGTGTCTTAAACTGTCTTTTGGACGTATTTTCAGGGAACGTCGGAAAAGCAGCAGTTTCAATATCTACCCGTATGGTGAGGACGATACGCCTGATGTGGCGCCCGCACCCCCAGCTCCAGCCAGTATCCCAGACGAGGACGTCAAACCAGCAGCCAGAGAAGACGTCGACGAGTTCGGGTTCATCCGCAGTAAAAAGACAATAGACAATAAAGAGGAAAGGCTCAGCAAGTGGCGAGGGACGTCCACTCAAGACAACAAACCTAAACAGGATGATAAGTTCAGTAAGTGGAAATCTCTAGAAAAGGAGCAAGCACAACAGCCCCAACCACAACCACAAACTTCTAAAAGTGACGGTTCTAAATTGCGCAAGTGGCAATCTCAAGAAAGCAAGTCGTTCGACAAGAGTGATAAGTTCTCCCACTGGCAGAGCCAGGACAGTAAACCCAATGAGAACAATAACCGATTGGAAGGTAGGAGTAAGTGGAAGTCACAGGAGTCTGTGAACTCGGAGGATAAGTTCAGCAAGTGGCGGCAGCGGGAGAAAGAGGGCGACTCCGGCTTTAAAAAGGAGACCAGCCCCGCCTTCAAATCGGAGATCCCCAAACAGGATCGTTTCAGTCGCTGGCGCCAGGCGGAGCGCGAGGATGTGGACGACGTCTTCAAACCGGAAGTAGTTAGAAACACGCGCGCCGCCCCGCGGCAGACGGAGGAGGAACCGGAAGTTGCTCATTGGGCACGTTCTCCGGATGCTCAGCAGACGACATTTAGCCGCGGTTTCAACAAGAACCAGGACACGGATAGAGAGACAAATAACAGTCACAACGACGTGAAACCTAGTAGGTGGCGCTCCGATAGAGAGGAGCACGATACTGAAACGAAATCGTGGTCCGGTCGCGAGAACAAGGTCGGCAGGACGCGCCCCGACGACGATCGGGAACCGGAAGCCACCACAGCAACGCCCTCTTCCCGCCGCTGGGAACAGCGCGCCGCTGACCGCGCTGCCTCCAGGAGGCGCCCCGGAGTTGTTGATCAGCTCCCACCTAGTTTCCATGACAACAACGACGCGCAGAAAGAGGAAGTGATGTCAGAGCGGAGCAGCTCGCCTCATTACGATCAGAAATCAGACGTACCGCGAGTCAGACAGGACGAGAACAAAGGGGTGAGTACCTGGAGTCCAGATTTGTGTATTTATCGTTTTGCATTTTTACTCTATTGACATTATCTAATCTAATATGAGATCATAAGCCATAGATATGTCGTATATGTCACGTTCACATTCTTCTCTACGTGTGATAAGGGAGTTATAACCGTTTATCCTACCCCTAATATAAAATCCCATAGGCTTAACATTGGGTTTCCGTATGCCACGCTGACTGGCATACGGAGTTTTATATGCCACTAGTGGCATACAGCATTATTATCACGTAATATTCCAAAATCGAGGATATAGGGTAGGATAAAATCAAAACCTGATTCGTTTTAATCTTGGCCACCGCATTCCACTCCTGAAGTTTTGGCTTCGGACTTCACTCGGCTTCGCCTCATGAAGTCACTTTGCCAAACTCCAGTCATGGAATACGGTGGCCAAGATCAAACCTCATCCAGTTTTACGATAGTACCATGTCGTAGTTTTTAGCAATGAAGTTATTCTTTGTATGTTTTCGAATGGAATACGATCACTTAGTGATTATTATGTTTGGTAAATTAAAACCATATATATATATATATATATATATATATATATATATATATATATATATATATATATATATATATATATATATATATATCCTCCTTACAAGTATATTGGTACAACATACTTCAGTTTTACAAAAGCTACACGTGCACTTACAGCATTCCATACAGAACGGGTCAAAAGTTCAGTCTGTTCTGATTACTGATACAATCTCCAACCAGACATATTCTGTAAAATTGTATTCACCTAACCTACTTGTACCAAGCAACCAAATCACCGCTTGAAGAGTGGCCCGCTCTTAGACCCGCCCACTTTGGTGGCATGTTATGGCGGCGACCATTGCACATCAAAGAGACCCGGCCATTAATTATGACCAGACAGGACTTGTATCGGTAATTAAAGGTAAATGATTAACGAGCATCTCCCACATCTCCTCCCCGACCTCACCTCCATATCCAAAAGACCAGAAATTCCCCAAAGGTGCGCGCCATATGAACGCGAGCATTCGATGGCCAGACACCAGGCCTCTATCTCTGAAGCCAAGCGGGGAATTTCTATGGTAATTCTGGTGATTGGGATTGAGTCACATCATCACCACCCGCTAGTCATACACAGAAGGTACTTGTGGTTTACCTTTGGATACGGAGTACCTACGAGCAACTCAGAGAAGCTCAATTCGAGGGATACAGTGGTCTCTACTCGCAGGTGGGAGTCTTTAGATTATATTTCAAGTGTGGGTTTCCAGTTATACCAGCACATAGTAAGCCAGTGTTAGACTGGCTCGATGGCATCTGCTAGTTGTGAAGAGGAAGGGTGTAGCACAGTAGTAATGTATGTGACGTTGACTTCCATTCTTCAGTCAAAGTAATTCCGCTAGGCCGTTATTCCTCCCATTATCGTATCACAGATCATCGCCCTGATGTGACATTGAATGTTGCTAGGGTGAAAAAGATAAGACATAGGCCTATCACACTGTATGTGCGTAAAACCAATTTCAAAGAAAATCCATCATTTTAGATCAATCAGACATTTCAGTAATGGCACATCAATGGCATTTCACGAGTTGCTATGAGGAACAAGCATAATTATTTTACAGTTTTCTTTCTAGATATTTTCCATGTGAACGTATAAAGTAGTTCCTTTAGGTTTCAAGGATCTAGTTCTCGGAAGAAAAGCCCGGATATCTTATATGGGACGTGTGAGAGGTCTCGTCCGAACTCTGCTTCGTTAAAGTGAGGCCCCAGGGCAGGCTTATTGAAATCTTTATAGCGGGGTATATCTAAACCCATTGTGCATGCAGACCGCAGTTTCACGCTCACTCTATGCCTCATTGTGAGGGGTGGTGAGAGGAGGTGTCACACCCTCCACACTTAGCTCGTTACCCCCACAGGGTGCAGGCTACTGCCCCACTGGAGTCGTCAGGGGTGTGTCAACTAGCGGCAAATCTCACACCGCCAATTGCGGGAACGAGTCCCTCTACGTTATTAAATGCCGCTAGATTGGCCACAGGTTGGAGATAACGACCCCGATGAGATTATCATTTCTGAGGGGTTTAACATCTTATTTAGAGGAGTGATCAACTCAGTAATCTGGAACCATATGATGCCTGCAGGGGACAGAGTAAAGCACGTTGCTTCTGGCTCCTAAACTACCACTGGACACAGACGAGCCCTCAGGAGATGCTCCATTCAGGAATGGTGGCCTTTTGGTCAGAGCTTGTTTTCTCTGGGTTTTTAACCAGTCCCTGACATCTGGCGTTTGTGTCGCTTTTCTGTCTCACTATCCACGGCCATTGTAGTCCACCAGCCCAGAGCAAGGGGAGCTTGTTTTTCTAGGTCTTTATGGTATTAATTTCCTCGCTGCGACAGTTTTCAATGCATTCCTCGGGAGATCTTTTTGTGCGAACACAAAATGTGACCTCCCAGTGTTTAGTGACTGTTGGTCCTGCTCTGTGTCATTGTGTTATTAAATAGAGGCAGACGTCATGGTGAACTTGTGTAAATTAAACACACTGTGTGAGGCAGCACGTCTAAAGGGGCCGGTACCTAGAATCAACCCTGCAGAGTGTTCCCACTCGATCTCTCACTAAGGAAGTCCTGCTCTGAACTATGATGTTTACATGATAGACCTATAAGGCACAGAGTGGTTGCCAGTTCCGCCATAATCCGTCGGGAAATTGTATGATATCTCCACCGTGGTCGGGGACAACCGCTATTATCAGTTATACAAACCCATTGATAATCGTGAGACGATGCTAAAAAACCCTCTATGGCAAGCCCCAAAAGGATTTTGAATCCAGCGATAATAGCAACTGCCACCTGGTATTTGTTTGGCGTCGGCGGTAAGATGTCATCCTCCATCACACCTGCCTATAAGGAGAGGTATGAGGAGCCAACGTAAGCCTTAGCCAGGTTAGATAGGACCGATTACAGAAAATAGTGTCAGCAAGGAGGAGGATCGAAATCCCAAAATCAATATTTAATACACTCACTTCTCAGCCTCAGGCTAGTTGCACCCTTCGTCTCTGAGGCTTTCAGAACATTGATATAATCATAATGGCATGTTATTGGATCTTTATAGATATCAATGTGGTAGGATGCCATTCACCTCGAATGTTAATAATTTGATTTTGAGAAAAGGTAAACTCAGTGTTTTCCCCAGTGATTTCGATACACAGACAATAGTACTCAGACACAAATGTTGTGAGAATGTGTGAGAATACATGCGCCAGTTCTCCATGGGTCGCACCTCATACATCAAAATGTCTGTCATTAACCCATGCCTGTATGCTATAGGGTTTGCCATTGGGTGTTGTGTATTGATCAGACAGACACGGGTTCAGTTCAGACCTGTTCCCAGTAAATTCTCACATTCTTGCTCAGAGCTGAAACTAGCCTTCAGTCATACATGTTCATAGATGAAGTCTAATAGAACACATTGGACGCTACACTACCAATACATGCAAAGTTGGGGTGATTTGATATATCATTTAGTGTCAAGGTTAGTTCATATGAGTTATGATAATCAGCCTGTTTGAATCTCACATATGCAGAAGGTGTCAGGGGAATACGGATTAAGATCTAGATTTGAAAGGGTGTGTCCTCTTGAAGTATTCCCCTGCTAGTTTACCGTCTATAAAATGTAGTTATGGCACATTCCTTACATTCAAGTGCAGATATTTTGGTTAAAACTACAACCGATCATCTTGGAAGTATATATGGAATATACCAGTGGGATGAATATAGAAGTATATACTTTATATTCACAATGGATATTCAATGGTGGCAAATTTCCAACTTAGATGTGGTGAAAATATCCTCACACGAACACTTACTATAATCACCAAAATGATATAGTTAATGGCGCCTCGTATTACAATCATTATATATATATATATATAGTTAACTAGAGGCACCATATGCTGAGCCTTGTAAGCTGGACAGCGGTCAACCTGACTGGCATGATGCCAGTTGCTCCTCAATTTTGCACTCTCAGCAGCATGACTTTAGTGTTTAGGTTGGCGCAGTCAGGAATGCCCAATATTTATATATGATACTGCCTCTGGTTTAGTTAAACATTGGCTGGTAAATTGTTCATAAGCTATGTGTAAACACGGTGTACAATAACACATGTGTATGTACCACACATGTACGTATCACGCATGTATGTACCACAGGTGTACCACACCTGTGCGTACCACATCCATGTGTACAACATCCGTGTGTACCACACCTGTATATATACCATACCAGACGCTCTGAATGTTCTACTTCGTACTATATCGGTTTCCCAAAATACACACAATATCTCAAAATATCTATTTATGGGACCCAAACTCAAAATTTCAGAACTATAATACTATGCCATGTAACACGAAGAATCCTTAGGCTAGGTCTCCTATTATACATCGTCCACCAAGTAGACTGTTGATACTGGTTGGTGCATGAAGGCTTCCCTCGTTCAGTAACAATAGCGAATCGATCTTCGTGAAGTGTGATCGATCAGTTGTAAAGGTGGACGTTGACCTAGGATGGAGAGGTTATGTACCAGCCTGGACGTCCGTCCTTACTTGCCACACCTGAAACCAGCCAACATCCTAAATTCACTGAGAACCCACGAGTTCCATATATAATGACATTTAGGTGCATGACTCTGCACGGCCCCAATGCATGGAGGTAATGTTATGTCCAGTATTTATAGAATGTCAAACACCAGGTGGACGTGATCGAGTAGATACCACTGCGTTTTTCTGTGGTTGTAGTTGTCACGCTTTTGTGTGTTATCAATGATCATCAGTGATGCCAATCAGAACAATAGATCCTTACTGTATCTTTAATTTGCTTGGTGCCCTCATTAGATTACAGTATATATATATATATATATATATATATTGCATTATAGAATTCTTATGGCACACCCTTCAGTATTTGGTTATAGCGGTAACCAATAGGCTGTGGTTGTAGGATATCTACCATTCAGATCAACTTGGTCTTAATGCAGTTTGTCTAAGAAATGTCAGGAAAGCCTTCGTTGTTCAGGAGGTTGATAGAAAGCATTGGTTTAACACTATTATTGATAGAGCACGGTTTGGTTGCAGGGTCATTGTCAATAACTGCTGGTGGAATAAATTGATAGTTTGATTTGTAGCGATGTTGACACAGAGAAAATGAGTTAAGAAGCTACTCTGAATTCTCGTGCAGTATATTGGTTTAGGAGGGCATTGTGATAGTGGTAGGATAAAGCTTTCCTTCTACACCAGTTCGACTCTAGGGTGACAATATTACTCCATATCCTCGGTCTTATGAGTGGATACATGTATTTATATCCTTGTATACTTTGTCTGTATGGTGATGGTCGCAGGTCCGAAATGTTGGCGCTAAATCAATACAGAATATCGAAGTAGGCATCCCAACCGTCACTTTGTGCTATATTCTCAATTGGGAGTGTATGGGCTTTGTTTTGCAACTATTTGGATATGTATCCTTTGTGTGGACGAATCTAATAGCGATTTGCTCTGTTCATGCTTTTCACAAGTGACACTCTTATCATAAAAAATAAATGTTTCTGTTTGCAGACATACGTTGAGAAGTCGGTGCGGGTGAACGCCAGACCAGAAAGGTCCAACGGTTTTGGATTTACGATAAAAGGAGGGAAAGAGGACGGTTCGCCCATCAGTATTGAGAAGGTGTCCATCGGTAAGTCAGCTGTCTCCTCGTCTGTCACTTCTACGGCTCCATCTCTTTTCTAGAGGCCATCTTCTATTAGCCGATCATTCGACAACGATCTGCAGTCGGGAACCACTGATCGAGTTCTGATATACCGACGCCGGATTAGTGAATGTAAAAGAGACGTGCGGAGAAATGGTCACCGATTGATTTAGTCTAGATTATGCAATAGTGCCCACCAACTGATTTTCCCACAGGCCAACAGAATCACAACGCCGACAAAAATGGCACCGATTATATGAATTACTTAAAGGTCTGTGGTTGGTGCCACCGAATGCACGTCGGTATCAAATAATCAGTGGCGGTGCAGTGGATGCCTGGTTTTCACCGTATTTCACATGTCTATATCAAACCCTGAGCCTCACAGATGAAACCAACGCGTTTTTATTTTGTCGGTTGTTTACCAAGTCGGTCGGTGGTGGCTTTATTGCATTATCTTTGCCAAATCAATCCATGACCATTTCAAATTCCATTCATTGGTATGGCGTCGATCTAAAATATTAAATCGAGCTGTGCCTCCCGACTGCAGCTCGGTCCCTAATAATCAGCCACTGGAAACTGGCCCAGACTGGTGAGAAGATCTACCCCTGCGGTTATCCTCGAGGCACACGCATGACAACCTTTTTCTGTTACGGTCTCCTGCACGTTATCTTGAAATTGGTTTGGTTTACTATTTCCCTCCATTCAATCGGGATGTATCCATATAAGAGCAAAACCCTCCCCTTGACTTCACAGCTAGTGGTTTAGGCCGAAACTTAAATGGTATACTTGCTGTTTCGTATTCTCGTTAGCCACACTATCTCCCTCATGACCTGTTGATAACTATAGAGTACCAGACAATAACCGGACACTATGTCTACTCTAGATACGATTTATCTTAGGAATAGGAATTTAGTTTCGATGTATAGCATGAATTGTATATAGATAAGCAAAGGTAGTGTACATGAGAAATTTGAAATAGATATGTTAGACAAGCACTCATTGCACGGACAGGTGTCGAGCCTAGTCTCATAAGCATGATTCTTTATTCCCATTAACATACAGTAAATGCAGATATGCCTTATATTTAGCAGGAATGTATCTTTATTATTTCGAAACCCTTCTTCCAGTGTCTCCTAAACTAACATACTCAGGTGTGGAGGAGATTGGGAAACGGTGAGAACGGTCTCCCGATCGCCTCACTACCGCCCCCTGCATGTGTCTTCCTGAACTAACCGCTTGTCGCGCCCTCTGTAGGCAGTCCCGCTGACGTGTGCGAACTTCTCGCCGGGGACGAGATCGTTTGTATCAATGGCGTCGAGGTTGGTCGCCATTTCAAGGAGTCTGTGATGCACGTGATCGAGAAGGGCGTGCAGGCAGGCCACCTGGACCTGCGCATCCGGCGCTACCTCTCCACAGGTCGGTGTGACCCCAGCGGGTCCCCAGTCACATTAACTCGGCTACAGTTGATTTTTTTTGTACACATGTATATATTTTTTAGGGGGAGGGGGGAGTAACTTTTCTTTTCTTTTTCAATTTTTAACTTTGTATATATTTTTATGGGTATATAGGTCAAACTGGAAAATGAGAGTACATTACGTAGAATAAAGTAAACAATAGAGTTGAATGTATATCTGACAATAGGCATGAGTAAATGATAGATAACACTATAAGAAAGGATAATCAATGTAACATACTTGTCTATGGGCTAGGCTAATATTCTGACTATGCTTTAGTGAGTAGAATGAATGGTGATTTTAATTATCCACTCATGCAAGGCAGTTTTAAAACCGGCCCCATGTAGTAATCTAGTGAACAGGCAAGCATTTCGAGGTCATCCTTTATATTATTACTGATTTGAAATAGGGCTTTATTTTGAACTCGTAGATACAGGTGTTTGTTAATAAAAAAGTTAACTAGCCAAATTGAGGGCAACCCTTTAATGGCGTCCAGAATGATTTTTTAAAAACCCAGATGGTATAGTGTTAAGGAAAGGAGATGACATTGTACATCCCTCTCATTCAGCATACAAGGATTACATGGCGCAAAAGGATACGCGTTCAGCTCTAAAAGAAGGAGGTATTCAACCATAAGAACCCCAAACTGCTTTCATCTCATTTTCATGCTTTATCAGTCTAAGTTTAAACTAATCAGGACACCGCTTATACCGTGTCCCTTTCTATTACACATAAGACCTATGACAAGTTATCATAATGGGATGGGGTTGATATTTTCAGCAGATCCACACATGTGATTTTGTTTGATAACGTTTTGTAAATGTCTGTAAACAATACCTCTGAATAGGATTAAAACAAACTTATTTCATGTATTACAAAAATAATATGCCTGTTATTACATGGCATTATGAATTTACGTCTTTGATTGAAAGTAATAGGTTATAATCAATTAGTGTCATTTGGGGTTATCAGATGTCAGTTTGTTCATTTGGCAAGAAATGTGGCCAAATATATCAGAAGCCTATGAGCATATAATGTACCTTCGCATTGGCATATCTCGTACATCTCGTAACTTTCCTGTACGTGAATTATAGATTTTACAGTTCCTCGTCGATGCTCCGACCCATGGCTTAAATCTAAGAATTGTTGAACCGTTACAAAATCAAGACGCTTCCCCTCGAACTTGTTACCTTACACTTACATTGCTTGTCCCTTGTTGGTCTGGCTCTAGACATTTATAAAGTGAAGAAAGGAAATAAAGAAGTCCCACCCCTTTTCTATTGATATACAACGTATTAATCTTTAACAATATCTATCAGGATGAGCATCGTTTGATTGGTCTTATTGCGCAGGTGCAGACGGTGAGGATTTAGAGGAAGACGACGAGGAGAGCTTCGATAATTCACGTGACCAAAAGATGTCAATCACTGCCCAAGCCCCGCCCACTGAGGTAAGACTTTTACTAAGCTACACATGCTTTCCATTATATAACCGATTCATTTGTAGCATGGCAGACCCAAATTTTATTTCACGAATACATTCAACACATACACAAAAATATAACGCCTTTGATAAAAATATACGTTTATAAAACTTTGCTAGTAAATATCGAGATATTTTGTAAAACAAACTTTGACTTTGATCATAGCTTAATTTGATTTTTACTTTTGAACCTAATGTTTTGATATATATTAATGTACGCTTTTAACGCAGCTCTAACATGCCCTGTGCTTGCAGTGCTTCGTGCTCAGAGAATCATTTCTAGATCAATTACATACACAATGAATTAAGCGTGAGATCCCATCATTTACGCATCGAGACACCAAGGAAATAATCTATCAAGAAACGCCGAAAAAGACTTGGTGTACTTTCCGGATTTACAGCTTTCTAATTTGGATACAGAGAGTTCAGGGAATGATTGGATTACTGGGTATCCCTCGTTTAGGAACTCCAACAAAAATAAAAGTAGTAGGGACAGATTAAGGAATGTTTCTCTGCCAGCGCCCCCTAACAGCCAGTGTAGAGCATGGCCGCCTGTACTAAAGTCCTATATTGTGGTGTCTGCGTCTGCCGGTAGGAGTCGCCTCTGTCGGAGGAGAGCGACGCGTCCTTCAACTCGGACGACGAGGCGCTCGAGGAGCGAATCATGGAGCAGCTCCAAAGAGAAGCTGAGGCCGAGGCCGAGGCCGACCGACTCCATGAACTCACCCTCAACGAGGAGGATCTGGCCCGCCAGGTCAGCTTGCATATACATGTACCCAGGCCACATGATGGCTAGCACAAACGTGTTCATGTATATAAAAGCACATGGATGAGATTGATGAGTGACAGTTAGCTACCTCCAAAATGTACTTTTTTGGAACCGACCTGTGATATATCTCAACCTCCATACCATTTTGGACCCCTTTTTTCCAAAGATTTTTGTTTGGCAATTTTGTTTCCATCCCCAGGGTGTCATACTTACACGCACTACTAAATTATAAACATAATGATGCTGCACAAATTGTAATGCTTAGTGTGTCAGTTGTGTATACCATGTACATATTGCAGATAGAGTACAATACAAATTGAGTCCCGGCTTTATCCCCATGCATGCTTAAACCTTGTAAATCCCGATTACTTTTAAGGACATTATCCTAAAATGAAATAGATATTAACCAATTGGATATTCATATAGATAATTGCATAACTAATTTAGTCTAATTGATAATATCTAAATCAGAAGGTTCAAAATTAAACACCACGAATAGGGTCATCCATGAAGTATTAACGCAGTGAGGGAGAGTGGTGAGGCCGGGGGCCAAAGTGTACAGAGATTTTGCGTACGTACTTTATGGATGGCCCCAGATGCATATTTCATTAGGGACGCTCTAAGTAGGCATTGTTTTTCAACAGGAGAGCTTCCACGAGGAGGAGGAATTAGAGGTGGGTAGCGAGGAGGAGGCCCCTTGGGGGCGGGAGGAGGCGGAAGGGGAGCTCCGCGAGGACGAGCCGCCTCCCATCCCCGACGAGCCGCCGCCGGCGCCCAACTGGAACACGTTTCCCGCCTCCGACTCGCCAGCAGACGACTTTGCCGACGTCCTGCCGGACGCTGCCAAAAACCACCCGCTGCCGGCCGCGGAGGTGGCGCCAGCTGCTGGTACGCAGGAGAAGCCCAAGTCGCCGGCGCTGGAGGCGCTGGAGGCGTCGAGGCGCATCAAAGTGGACGCTCTCCGCAGGCGGTCGGCCTACCTGGGCGTCACCCTGGAGGACATGGAGGAGTATGGCAAGCTACAAGAAGGTCAGTGCTTGTATCATAAACCCGTGCACGTACTTTTGATAACCGTTGCTACCGATACCGTGTATATTGTGAATGGCACTGTGTGCCTTGAGACATCGGCGGACTGGGGAATCCACCTTGAAATGGTCTATACACCGATCTACGGTAAGATATTATTGGATTCAGGTATATGATAGATATAGAATAACCCATCATGCTCGTATATGGTACACAACTGAATGAGGCTTGACATTATTCACGGGACTTGGCCAAAGGTCACGCTCAGTCAGTAAACGTCAAACTCTATCGCGTTCTGTAGCATGCACAGCATGGTCACGTTGTTCTTCATTGCCGTCTGCTGTATGCAATATACCAATCACTTCTTAGAGTATTTACTCCAACAACGCTTTAGTTCTGAGGGAAGGTGTGTTTTGTGGCAGTAATCCTATCGCGATGTTTTAGATGACGCCCGACTTCCCTCTAACCATGACCGCATACCTTTGAACTGGCCCTGATATGAACCTGGCTGGCTAACGGGGATGAGTAAGAAATACACCTTTATCGGCTCAGTGTGTGTAGATTTACGTGGACAACATGCATACTCAGATTCGAAGTGAATGAAAATCCTTTTCCGCAGGATAGCTCTCAAATGTCCAGTCGTCCATTCAGAGCTTTGATCGTCAATGTACAAATATTCCTTTCGTATTAGGCGCATGGTTCAGTATACATTTGATATTACATTAATTGCACTCCCACCAACCTGTATACCACAGAATATGCAGATGTGGGATGCTAATTCATAGACACCCGCATCCACCAGCTCGCCGCCCTTAGTTGTGGCATGATGTATCTAGATAGAATTACATGCTTTGTATAATCAGGGTTACTTCATCATTAGCGAATGTAATTCACGATTACTTAACTGCCAACATACCCATCGAGGTTTTACCCATACATTTATGTGGCCTACACGGTAAAACCCATGAGTAATTAGTTGAGCATCATTATCAGTGAATATTTTAACACCAACACCAAAAACAAAAAAATGAATGCCGTGGAACAATGTATGAGGAGGAAAACCAGATAGACAACTTGTATTGCTTCGTTCTCAGTCAAAAGTAGGATGCTGTGTCCGACTCAAAACACCAAAGTCTATCTCACGAGATGGCATTGCAGTATAACTGAGTATAAGTACAATGTGCACACAATGGGATGGATATAGGTAAAATATTCACCCCTCATCGAAAGAGACAGGGCTGGTTTTACTGGCTAGGATGAATGTTGGTGGCATCCTATTGTGAAATATACCGGCGTTACATAGTCTAATTAATAGTCTACTCTTCATATCAAGATAAGTAGCATTCCCTGCACATGACAAAAATGATAATTGTGTACTTAATAGGGAATGGCTGATCACTGTTACTAATGTGCGTGTGTATGCGGCACATGAAATATGGATCGTGTTTGTTTGGAAGAACAACATCCTTACATTATAAAAATACATTAAAAAAAGAGATGCAATGTCATGTCCTCGTAGAATGTCTATCAGGACCAAATGCACTCTCCACGCATAGATCCTGTGCTCAGCGTGTAAACATGTACAGAATATCTGGAGGGAGAGTGTGCCACATGCCCATTGCAAACAATTGTAGCCACCTGGTATTAATTGGAAGAACCACCTTCTTCTTGCCCATGTTCTAAAGATAGAGCAGGTTATAAAATGAGCTCACCAGACCTCACTCTGAGTGTGGTGCTCTCTGTGTGCCCTCGTTCGTGCCTCACTGGAGGAGTTTCAAACATTTATCTCACCCCTGGTATTTTTTATCCATAGACTTAACATTGGGAACTCGTATCTAACGGCCATTAGATATTTAGGAAAATAGGGGATTATGTCACAAATGATAGCCCATTAGTCAATTGTTAAGGGTGAGATAATTTCAAAAACACATTCAAGTTTAGGGTCAGAGCTCGATCCCATCTCATTTGAATCGCGTAGTAATTCACGTGGCTTCGCCTTGTGAATCTATATTCTCCCTGTAATCACGGAGCTGAGTGAGTGTGGAGTGTCCGGGAATGTAGGTGAACCCGACACCTCTCCTTCCCCTCCCCCAACCACTCCTCTGACTGCCCCGTGGGTAATGATAACCAAACAGAGTACCCAACACCCATAGTTTCAACCCGGTCCCTGAACCCACCCCAAATACCACCTTCTCCCACTCATCGCCTGTGGTCGAATACATGCATACCAAAAAGCGGTTGACACCAGCCGGCCTTCCCTTTGTTGGGGACTACCATTAAAACTGTTGAAAGGCAATCCGGTGGCTGTGCCCGGGGCGGTCGAGTGCCGGCCGCGGTGCTTGTTCTACTTTGTTAGTGTTCCCCTTGGTTGCAGAGAGAGGTAGGAGGATGTCGTCGTACTGACGGATGTTCACATGTTCGCTACGTTATGGATAAAGGGCGAAGGGGGTGTTTTGGAAAGGTCACGGGATCTGGAGGGGTGTGGCCCGGGAGGGGGTGAACTGAGCAGGTCCTGGCGGGGTGAGTGGGTTGAGGGGTGAGGGGGGCTGAGAGTGTATACATAACTCCCCCGCGTGTGAAGTAGGTGGCCGAGAGGCGCATGTTAAACTATCCCCACCCGCCAGGCGTCTCCACCGCGGCCGCCCAGCTGCGATCCAGGCGGCGGTGATTGTTGACTGCGCGTGGGGGCTGGTAGCGATCCCCGGCGCGTCTCCGCTGCCACTTCACCGCCGCCCTCACCACCACCAGCACCCCGGCCGTCCCCGGGACAGGGCCCCGTGACTGTACCTCCTCGCCTGCTGTCAGCATGGCCTGCAGCTTCATCCCCGTCACGGCTGACAACCTCCGCTTTGTGGACTACCTTGAAGCAGGTAAGGCTCGGCTGAGCAGTGTGGGAGCTGCTCACCCACTCGGGGTATACTGTATGTTGGCGTAGGTGGGTGTGTCCCGCCGCTCCTCGGGCGGGTGTCCATTGAGGGGTTCATGATCAACTGCAGGAGGCCTCATACGCAGACCCCTTTATTGGTTCTTTTTCCTCTGAATCTATACCACACAGCATTTAACACCACGCATGAAACAAACCAGATTTAAAGTTACTGGATTTTGTTTCGTGGTAAAACGTTATGTTCACACCGCTCGAGTTCGTGGTATCGCGACCTAGTGAAATGAAGAGGTTACGGCACCGAGTTCCCATACATGTAACATGAGCGAATATAATCACGGTGTCGGGGCATTGATAACCTACACACTAAAATACCACAGCCCCACTGCATGAGATAGATGAGGAATGCAAAGTGTCTCAGTTACCACCGCGCATTCTATGTGCTAAGTGTTAGATTGTGACGTGGACTCTGTGAGGTGCGTTCACTATATGTACAGGACCTACTGTTATCGTTTTGCCCTGTGGAGTGGCTGTAAACCCGCCTGAGGGGCTTAACTTTTGGGACATTTTTGGTTCGCTGCTTATCAAATCCACACCTTGAAATACGCTGCTGTGGTATCATTTTCATCCACTGGAGTGGCTAGTGCTTCACCAAGAGCCAACGTGATGCTATTACGCCACAACTCCATGCAGCCCATGCAGAGTAATTGAAATTTTACAAAATATTATAAATAATATCAACTACATGTCTTATAAAGTCTCAAGTTGAGGATCAAACAACTCCCCAGATTGGTTCGGCGATTGGCCTTATTTTATTTTAAAAAATTATTTATTTTCTCCTTTTTTTGTCTCCTTTTTAGTCTCTTTAGGTAAGATGGGGGAATATGTAGGGGCTTTTTCGCTGTATCATTCTCTGCATGTAAGTTGCAAATCCATCCCTTGTTCGGCGAGTTAAGAGAATGTTAATGATTCTGTTTGTTACAGAATTAGTTTTTCCAATCCATAAATGGATTGGTAGTAAGTTGTCCTTACGGTCTAATTGGACAATTACTGTTATTTTCACCAATAAACTAAATAAAAGGGCGGTGGTTAATGGAGTGTCGCTTTTAACCATCTAGTCTGGTCTCTACCCAACCCTCCTCCTCGAGACTCTAATTCCCGGGCCTAGTCATGTATTGTAGAAATATATCCCGAAAAATTCAGGGAATATTGATAATAAAAAACTTGACCAAGTCTACATTTACCCCTGACTGACCTCAGATCCTGAGTCATACCCCTCTCCCACCTATTCACCCCCAGACACTCCCCAGAGCCCTCTGACATAGCAAGGTGGTATGGGAAGAGAAACTGAAAGCTGCATTTCTGTGCACAATGAGTAGACATTATCAAAGACCTATACAAGTCTAAATTCATCCCTGATCGAGAGTAATGTTTGTTTATGAGTTCGACTCGTACGTTTTATCCGGTCAGAAATATGTGTCTTTTTTTCTTGTCCTAACTGGTAGCGTAATAAGTGCGAGTTATGTCTGGCGTTTACTATTGTAAACAATAGCATTGCTATCGTCAGTATAAAATTCTTTACCCGTAATAGAGAAATACCCAAAGGCGTAGAAGAAACTGAACTTCGCGACGCAGCACATTGTTGCCTCCCCGATCTGAAGTCTGAGCCACTGGAACCACAGCGGAGGTTTTAAGTCTCCCCTTGTTGACAGCCGTTAAAATAAATTGTGCTGAATATCTCCTCTCTGCTCTCTGGAGTCATTCCGATCATTTTATCGATATTTTTTCTCAGTTTTTCGGCTGTTCCCTTCACCAGTTAAGATGTGGTATATGGGGGGTGGGGTGGGAATTAACTGTGGGCGGAGACGGTGGAGATTTGACCTACTTTGAGGGGATGGTATGCGAGTCGGTGGTGTGTGATGTAAGTTGGGCTACAGGAGGGCGCGAGCAGCTCACCCGGCACCATCCCTGTACACACCCCTCCCTCTCCCACCCCGACTGTGAATGTGGACCCCCTGCATCTGGGGCGGCTTACTCACAGCACACTGCATTCCTTCCTTATCTGTCCCCCAGCGCCCGTGCCTATACCTCTGTATGGAGAGTGCCCCAACTTGGAGTTGCTCACCTCCCTCCCACCTCTCATCCTGCTCAATGTAAACCATCAACAGAGACATGATCTCAATGACATGCTGACAGCCAGTAATGGGTCACGTTGTCCTCTTTTTATTTTTATATTGATACATGTTGACAGACGACCCACACATTATATTGATATATCTATGGTATTGGGGGAATCATTATTAATGCTTCAGTGGACTTTGGAATGAGGCTTCTCCTATAATTAAAACTATCGTTTTCTTCTGCATTCTTAGTTAGGAGAAAGGGTGATTTTTGAGGGAGTATATATGTGTTTGCTGTTCTCATGTTCTCGTGAAAGTCGTGGCTTTTTTTAGAGATTCGGTGTACCACAAACTGTATTTGACAAGGTCAATGTCTGAATATCTCACCCTCTACTGTAGCACTCTTTTAAGACAGGAAGGAGGGATAAATGTTGTATCCATAGATATGTTTACTCGATAGCATTGCAAAGTGACTCCCCTATTCTCACCTCCTCATTATATTGTGACTGTCCTACAGAAGCCTTAATCGAACTGCAAATCTACTGTGTTTTGGATTATTAACAAATGAAATGAGGCTTAATATGATATAATAGGTCTGTAAAGAATCCTAAGTGCAAAACTCTTCTTTTTGTGAAAGGTTCTATTGGCAAGAACTAACCACTATCATCGGTCATCAACACAAATCAAAGTTCAGACGTTGGGAACATGAAAACAATGGCTCATATAAATGTACATACAATTAATAAATTACTGTTTAATCGCCTTGTATATCTATTAGATCTACACACAGACAAAACAACTATTACTGATAATTTTTAGTATGTACGCAGAATTACTTAAATTGTGTACCCCCACCCTTAACTCCCCCTCCCAATCTTGTATGCAACAGAACAAGGAAGGAGCATACGCAAAATATTTTTAATTTTTGACCCTCCACCACCCCCAGAGTGCGTACGTACTATATGGATGCGCCCTATATAAACGATACCACTGAATAACACTGTATTAAATGTTTTTTAAATAAAACTAAAAACATAATCAAGGATTGTGTACCATACCATGAAGTACTGCCCACTGTGTGCAGTAATAATAATAATAATAATAATCGTGTCCACTGTAAGTGTGACCTCATGAGTCAATAAAATGGCGTTTTTTCATCGATATGAGGTATATAATAATAAACAAACGCCCTTACTGTGGACAAAACGGTTCCCGTTTGATGTCAGTCATCGATTTTATACTGCCTTCCGCCTATGGTGTCAGGCAGTATGCAATTGACGACTGACCTCGAACGGGAACAGTTTCGTCCACAGTGAGGACTTTTTTTACTAGTATTACAAAATTATACTGTCAATGTATACGTCAACAGATGAACAAATACCTTCCTCCTGTTACAGAGGTGAAGCAGGAGGCGGAGCGGATCGCCGAGCGCGAGGAGGAGGCGCGGCGTCTCGTCGAGCAGGGACGCCAGCGTCGCAGCATGGCCGAGGAACGCGACCGCCACGACGAGAACGCCCTCTGGGGGCAGATCGAGCGGACCTCCGGCGGCGCGCCCCCTGACGCCCACCACATGAAACCCACCGATTCCCTGTGGCGCCAAATCGAGTCGCCAGCCAACAACACGTCATCGACGACCGCGTTCGGCACCGGCACCTACGGGTACAAGCAGGAGTACGACCTGGAGCAGGCCGAGCGCCAGATCATTGAGAACCTAGAGCGTGAGGAACAAGCGAAGACGAGTGTCACGCCGCCCTGGCGGGACGGGGAGAAGACGAACGGCGGTGTAAAGACATGGAAGTCGCCTGAGAAATTGTCGTCTGGCGGCTACGGAATGAACGAACTGGAGGCGCGCGCTATGAAGGATATGGAGTCGACCTTCGAGTCGAGGCCTGTTGACGAGAAACCCATCAGGAGTAGCATGAGGTTCTTTGATTTTGATGCTGATCAGAAACGCATGGAAGAATGGGGAAGGGAAAATGAGAGAAGAATTCAGGTATGTATCCATTTCTATCTTATCTTGATCGGCGAGCTGATTATGACTCCTTATTTAGTCAAATAAGCACCAGAGAAAGAAACGTGCACTTATCAGCGCTCCGGCTTGGAGAATATGAACAGATCGAAATAGAATCACATTTGCACCAGCAATTGTTCAAACTAAAAGCATGGTGTTGACAGCGGAGATGATGGCACGGCGAGGCGTGGTGAACGAGTGAACCGTTCCTCTGATTGCTTGGCATGTCGGCACACATTAATTGACGCTATACCAGCCCAGACGTTTTTGACCTCCAGTTGACCTTGCCGTCAGTCCTTGACGGCCAAGGTCAACCCGTCCATGGGCGTCAAAACATCCTACAAATCATCCCATGTTAAAATTCAGATGATAGTGGAATCCTGATGTACATACCGAATCCATATTTCCCCTGGGCATTGAAGAGTTGTTTTCCTCCATCCAATTGATTTTGATGCAATATTAGTTTCGTTATGATGTAACATGATAATTTGCCATACTTCGGTTATAATGATTATCATTCCACGTTTGCTACATAAAACCACATGTCAGTATATCCACTTAGTTTATGACTAGAAATACAGGTTGAAAATACACAATAGTCGAATTGTGTTACTGTACGTTATTATGATTATATGGCGAGATATGATAGAACTATCATACCATATCTAGTCTTCTACATTCAGAACAATACGATTAAATTATTATTAATCATTTTACATCTTATCTTTTTAGTAATAAATATTGAGGGCTGGGGTTGATAAAATACTGATACTATTTTACGAGTTTAACGTTACTAAAATTTGTTGAGTACAATCCCTCAGGCCACAGAGAAGGCATGGTTTGTAGTGGACAAGAATGCGTTCAGAATGCGATGTAACTTCTGTGGTCAGTTTAAACTGCTGGAATTTTGTGTCTCTCGTGTGTGTGTGGACTGTGCCCGCGACGTGCATGGTGTGCCACCAATATCTACTCCTCCTCTGTCCCTACAGCCCGACGAGCGGCCCACCTACAAAGTGGAAACTCAGATTAACCTACAGGTACATTAAGTATACACCCTCCTTTGGTACTCGATATTGTCTTGTGTTGTGTACATGGCTAATGATAACCCCTGTCAGTAGCGGCAGCCTCCTCCTGGGTGTGTGGTGTGCGGCCGTCAGGTGGTGGTGTAACTGAGAAATAAAGGACAGGTGTCGACAAATGATCCTGGAGAGGTCCATGGCAGAATTGGGTTAACGCACCCTTCAAAAGGACTTCAAACACTGCAGATCGCTTCATTTCTATGATAATCATAAGCAAGCCTTTTAATCTGATGTTTTATTTCCTCCCTCTTTTGTCATTTTTTTTGCCAGTATTATTTTCTTTTTATTTATAGCTTCTGTGTGGAATCTCACTTGTTGCCTCATTGTGCCCATGGCGCGCATTCACTGTATGATATACATGTTGTAAATGTGTGACAAAACCCAGTAACCACGTGACCATCTACGTCATTTGTAGACACATATAATCCTTGTGGCACTCTCCAGGCAGAGTTATCACGTGTAGAACTCAATACTTTGGTGTCCTCTTTGAAGAACTCTGCTCGGAGAGTGTACTTGTGTGATTGCTTTGTATTTCCGCTTCCTGCATGGTTTGCTTTAAAGTCTGCCTTTGCCAACAGGGGTCGCTCGCGCACAGAGCACCCTGTTGGCGAGGCCACATACTAACTTGTATATCTGCTTCTCTGTTTAACACACAATATATATGACCTCTGACTTGATTATGTCTCTCTCCTTACCTTTACTTTTATCTTAGAAAAATCTCCACATACATTGATTATGAGTGTAGAATTATTACCCTCTGATGATTTCTGTACATTATATATAATCTAGATCTGCATTTAAATAAAATTAAGTTCTGTCATTCACCTATGACGGTGATGATATATGTAATTTACTATTGGATAACATTAATAAAAGTTTTGAAAAAAGGCAAAATAGGAAGGTAAGTGAAATGGGGGAGAACACTAATGATTAACAGCTGGGGCTTTCTGTTACCTATTCAATGGAAGTAAAAAAATTATATGCTCGCTATGCACTATGCAGACTTGCAGGGCTGACAACCGTATAAAACGATCAAAATATCATATTAGGCCGTATATGTACGCAACGAGTGTATTTTCGTTGGTTTATCTTCAATTGTGAGATCGGGCTTTGTTTATTTGTTAACTTTGGTATAATAGCTAGTTAATATATAACATGCTCTTATAAAGAACAATAAATACAATTATAGAATTAGTCCCTTTGGACCTGACCTAAACTAGCTTAATTTTATATATTATAGAATTAACTTACCACGCTATCCATTATGAATAAGTCTTTATTGGTTGATATTATTTCGTAAGTTATGCAAATGATGTTAGGTTGTATAATACCGGAGTGCATAGGCCAGTATCATAGTAAGAGAACTCAGTTATAATTACACTGAGTTTGCTAGACGTTTGATAAGTATTAGGTATCGTTGCATCCCAGTATTAGGAGGCCACTGTGACTAACAACTTCGGGCGATAAAAATCATATCTATGACTACAAATATAAAGAAAGAAAACAAAATAAGCTGCAGTTCAGCATGCAATCTTGAAAATACATATGGACTATCATATCATTATCTTTACAGTAAACAGGGGAGTATCTGAGCTGTCTGAATTGTACCATTTTTTACTTTTCTGATATACATGTACCTCAGACTAGATGATGTCACGGAGTCGAAGATGTTACTGCATCATATCTGACTATGACTTACTAAAACTATAAGCGCCATCTAACCTCAGGATATCTACCCACAGGAACAATTTGAACGAGACCAGGAGGAAATGAGACGAAGATACGAGGAAGAGAAGCGGCAGACTGACGCCATCTTAGAGCAAAAGCGACAAAAGGTTCGTGTGTATAAGATGATATTTCCTTCCTTCCTTCCGTCTTTTACTCTTTTTGTTTTCTTTCTTTCTTCCTTTCTCTCATTCTTTCACTCTGTCTTGCCCTGGTTATTTTACCTATATATGATTATAACAGTTCTATTAATATAGGCTATTTTTCTGGAAAATATGAATTGTTCCACTATTTTTAGCCCACCTCTGGTTGTAGGTGTTCCTTTGTCTCAGTCCTGCCTTGTAACAAGGATGTTAACACATGCCCCTCAGGGATACTCCTGCTACGTGCCATCTCTAGTCTGGTCCCAGTCCCATCTCCACACCCATCTGTTTGTAATAACCTCCCCTCTTCTTGTTTATGATATCTCACATTGTTCTAGTTCCTCCAACGCCTAAATCCTATCAATTGGCTTTGATTCTTTTTTAATGCTCACAACATGTCTAAGCTAACCCTATACCCGCCGTAATTGATATCGAATGAACAAGGCCAACAGGGGGATAGTTTACACAGCGGGTGACAGTTCGCTGGGTACATGTTACCAGGGCTACATAACACAGTGCTCTCTTCGTGCTAATAGACCACCCCAATCCAAACCATGGTCGTCGGCAGCACCCCTACATGTTATTGTTAAAGAAACAAGGGGATCTCATAACCATAGATCATAGAACCACTCCTACACTCATGTTTGTCATGGTGATTTTTGTCCTCTTCAGGATAGTGACTCCATGACCATGTTTGACGTAAGCCAGGTAAAAACAGAAACAGCCATGTAATAACTGAGTCCATCTAAGATAACGATATATTCCAGTATTGTGAATCTGCCAGATGCCGAAATAATTGCTGATTGAATCTGGGGAAATGAATAAATGTCAGCTGTATATACCATCCGATATTGATATATGTTAACAATGTATCTGTGAATTTATTTGGACATCTTTAATTCTTTCATCTACATGTACACGTATAGTATACACAGAACAAATACATATATATATTTACTTAGAGATATTTAACTCTTAATATATATTTATAATTCATAAATTCCAATAATGGCTGACATGCATGCGAGGGTAAGGTTGATGGACTTATTATAGTCCCGCGTATGAAATCCAAGATGGAGTCCTCTGTGGTGGCAGGGCGTATGTTAGGCAGGCTAGCGGTCCCTCGGGTGCACGTACTCGTATGTACCTCATTAATTTCCACCTGATGGGTGTCGCTATCAAAGGACACGGCTGACTGACCCACGATTGGATTGGTTATCAAGGTGATATCGCATGTCTAGTTGGTTATGGATCGTGTCGCATGGGGGAGCCTCTAGTTTGCCTCTCTGGCCAGAAGAGGGCGTGTCGTGTTGTTGCAGAGGTTGGCGTTCCTCTGACCTCTGACCTCCCACACCGGCGTTCCTGGTTAATGAATAATGCACGGTCCTTACGTTAAGTCGTAGGTGTAATTAAGATTCACCACAGGAACGTGCGTATCCCGGTCAACATCAACCCAGGGGTATTTCCATTTTGTCACTTAGATGCTAAAATAAGGTTTGGGAACAGGATTACCACACTGCACCGCTAGAGCAACCTACGGGAAACAGGTTTTGCGGTACAATAAACCCGAGCGGCGCAGTATGCAGGGTTACAGCAATCCGCTCAGTTTGAATGTGTCATGTTTGAGTTTTATCGTCCATCTGCATATTGGATTCTTACAATAAGAGAATATGTATGATAAAGCGTTTGCTATTGAAGAAAAGGGGATTTATTTATACACGCACAAAACCGCCTGAATGAAGGACTGATTTCAGTTTTAGACAACCCTTTCTCCACTCGAGAATGTTGCATGGGGAAGTATAACACGTCTAAAAACAGAGTTCTTCTCATAGTTTGAATATTTCCTCTTTTTGCAAGGAACTGTGGAACTTTGTCGAGGCGTTTATCGAGGGGTACACCCTTGTGGACGTCACCTCGACTTACTCGGAGGCTTAAAGTCTGCCCACTTCACCGTATAGGTCTTTGTCATTCAGTCAGAAATAAAAAGTACTTAAGTCAGAACAATCTCTTGCTGATTGATGCGTTGGGTTCTTTCTTGATACAGCTGCCAGGGACCGAGATCACAAGTGTCACACTATTTTTACCCCTAGTGAAAACGATTCAAAAGGGACTTAGGATTTAGTTATGATCCCTTCCTCACACTCCATATCTTGTACTTAAATAGTTGTTACTTGTTGTTTTTGCTTTATATCTGCTCATATCTGAGGTTGATGTTTTGGAAGGAGAGTTACTGTTAGTACCCTAAGTTCTATGATTTAATACTTCAACAAATGTCGTCTTGTAAGTCCATAATCCTGGACATAACGACTTAAACATGTTTCAACACTGGAGCCTGTGGAAGATCGGTGAAACTTTTACCGAACAGATTCCTCCAGTATAAATAAAAATCTTTAAAAAATAAACTGTCCATATTACTGGTGAATATAATCAGCTTCTATTAACAGATATTTTCCGTAGTGTTACTAGACAGTTTATGTAGCACCTAATTAGTGTTGGTTCAGAATACACAGAAAACAGATGGTTAGAAATGTCTCAGCTGCTTCACTAAATACGTGTAATTTGGGGATGAGAGGTGAAGGAGGGTGGTGTCCTTTCCCCTGACCGGGTTCACAAAGGTCACATGTGTGGTCTGTTTAGTAAGTCATTGATGCAGACATTGCCTCCCGTCTCGCACTAACATGTCTAGAGGTAAGCCATTTCTTCTACTAACTTTCTCCATGTATTGTTTAGCAATTACCTGTCATGACTAACTATAATAGCTTATGACTAACACAGATTTCCACTCAACTGGCACTACGTTGTCATGCCGGTGGACATTACATATAATAAGTAGTGAAATATGAGGTAATTGAATTTGGTTTTTAAATAGAAGAATGAAAATACATATTTCATATTTTATGTCCAATTCTCCTGAATCGGGTTTCATCGCTAATCTATACAGATGCGATTCTGAAACCCACAAATATTTCCCCAACAATAATATAGATACTATGGGTGTGCTACATATCTGCTGATGTTGACCTTGAACAAGATCATTTGGCATTGCCTGACCTTGACTTGACCTTGCTTGACCCTACAGGAAGATGCCTTGATGGAGAAGGAGCGCGCCCACCAGCGCCAACTGGAGGCGATGCGGCTCCAGCAGGAGGAGGAGAGACAGCGACGCCGCGCCCAGGAGGAGGTCAGGCGCAGGCGCGAGGAACAGGAAGCGGAAGAGCGTCGACGACGGGATGAGGCGGAGCAGGAGCGCATCCGGCAGGTGGAGGCGGAGAAAGAGCTGGAGCGGCAGCGCGAAAGGCAGCGCGAGGCGGCAGAGCGAGAGGCGCAGAGGCGAGAGGCGCAGAGACAACGCGAGCGTGAGGCGGCAGAGCGAGAGGCACTAAGACAACGCGAACGCGAGGCGGCAGAACGTGAGGCGCAGAGACAGCGCGAGGCGGCAGAGCGTGAGGCGCAAAGGCGAGAGGCGCAGAGACAACGCGAGCATGAGGCGGAGCAAGAGAGACTCCGAGAAATTGAGCGACAGAAGATCCAGGTTGAACGAGAGGCATCAACTATGACGAAGTAAGTTTTACTCTCCTGTATAAACGAATAGAACTGGTAGTCAGTGGTGTACATTTATAATTGATTAGTCGTTTATACTTCAGGGAAAAAACGGGCAATATCAGGGCGATAGTAAATATGCTTACTTTGTGACTGAATATTGTAGAAATGTTGATATCATTGTTTGTTTGTTGGTTGGTATCGTAGCAGCATACGAGGTCAAATCTTGATAAAGCCCGGCATCCACTGGGCTCCAATTCGTATACGGTAGGTCTTACGATGTTCCCCAAAACCGATTACGATGCACGCTATTGACCTACTCTAGACGTTTCTGTAAGATGAAGAGGTCCCCGAACGTCTATATTCTTCGACATTATGCATTAGATATTTACTATAGCAGGTGGATGCCGGGCCTAAGGTGAAGATATTAAATGAGATAACGATAATGTATTGTCACTCAACATCACTACCAGAACGTCACATACCTTATCCACTGTTCTACATCACCCCATTCCCAACCTTTACTCGAATATGAAGAAGTATGTGAAAATGGATATTCGTGTTTAGTCAAGCTAGTGCACTACTTCAAGTAAAACATTTAGACATATCTGTCCAAATAATTCCCCTTTTGGTTTTACCATCAGGTAGCATACTATTCAACTGATGCTGCGATATTCACATTCCTCTGCTCGGTTCCTGGCCATTCACCTTTTTTTCCCTATTAGTCACTCAGGTGCATGTATTAACTAGCTCCTTGTCCCTGATGCTCCAGGCAAGCCGGATGAATTCCATCGTTCAATCTGTTACTCAGACATTTCTAAACACAGCCAAACACAGGCGGACACCAGTTGTGTCTATTTGAAGACCCACTAAGCTGTAAAGCTGTGCCGGATCAGTTTCATTTTTGTCAGATCTTTGCTTTGACCCAAGGAGTTGGGAGTCTCCAATGGAATCACCTAATCTCATTGAGAAGGTTCTGAATGACCTTCCCTCGAGGCGGTGTGCCTCAAGGTCATCAGCGATGGCTCGCAGTCGATGTGCAGTCACACAGGAGGCTAATTATAGCATACCTTTGATCTCTGTTGCCTCGGGTCACTGCACACATGTGCAGTGAGGAGCCTATTGTGCTGCCGCCTGTCGGAAGAGGCCGCGATCTGGCAGCGTTTGTCCGGGGGCGAGACTTGCTCCAGTGTCTGTTGGCGCACAGTGCGGCGCCTCAAAGCGGCCCCGGGCCCGCGCGGGTCCCGGCGGCAGGGGCCGGGCCGCGATTAAACAAGTCAACACATCAATATGTTTAAAAAGACAAGTGGAAGAACGCCAGGAATCCCGACACCATCTCCCACCGGTGACGATGGGGAAGCGGAAAGATGCTGGGGAGGCAACCACTCTCCACTCTCCACGCAGAAACCATGCATCAAGAATGTATTCTGCTACATAATTTAGATGTGGAGCTTTCTTCTTTTTTTCTCTTTTTTTTTTAGATATGGCACAAAATGGTCGAACTTCTATTATTGGAAGTACATTCAACGAGTGTATGCATAACATTTTATTCCATCTAAATGTTGAGTACCATATATGCATTGCATATGTACAGTTGGATGATGGATGATCAATTGGTTTCATTGCATTAACTCTAATGTCCAGAACATAGTGAGATTAAATCCACCATGAATAGAGAATAAGGAAAGGTAGTTACTGAGCCCGTAGTGATGACCGTTCGAGGTCTTTCGTCCGAAACTATGGCCCGCTGCCGCAGGCACAGGGGTGTAGTTACAGGACAAATAACCAAGTATACGTTCATGATTGGCAATTTCCACAACATCAACCCGAACAGTTTTGTTCAGTGAATATTGATACGGTATTTGTCCCATGATTGAATATGTTCAAAATCTCATCTGAAGCAGTGCTTCCTATGCTGTTTCTGTGGCTGTATGTGCATGCATTGCAGTAACACCCATGTACTTCCGGTGATCATTAATAGCAATGATTTAGCAATAGGAAATTGAAGCGGATACCCAACGGAATGCTGATGGTCCCTGCAATTATTTCCTTAAGTCAGTGATTAGAGCAATGTGGTTCCGGAAATCAAATCTAATACGTATGCGGCTTCTGACCGGAAATGTAGTGCACAGGCCCCGTGCCTTGAGCCCCCGCCTCACCATGTAAATCGTTCAGGAAATAGAGGATAATCCCCTACCCCGGTGCTCCAGAGGGTGTTTTACATACATGGACGCAATAACTATCGAGATAACACCCTTTAATCACTGTACCATACTTGTAGAATGTTAATAAATGTTAATACATGTTAATAAGCACTACCAATTGGTGATTAGGTGAAGAAGGGTATTGCGTAGAGTCAACTTCAAAGAGGATACGCAGAGTAGTATCAGAAACAGATTGATATTATCCAACAGTGCAAATTTAAATTATTGAAAGAACAACAATATCGCTGCCTCTCGCACACTGCTTTGCATGCTAGGTTTCACGTTCCTTTTAATATATCCTTTTCCGGTATCGATAACGCAAGCCTGTACGTTTTCTATGGACAGATTGCATCAGTTTGATAAGAAACCAACACCAGGCTGACGTTATCCACACGACCAAACATCGACACGCAAGGCACTGACGCCTAAAGGAAATACAATTTCTGCCCATGGCGGCAGGAAACAAACATAGGCGGAACTTGTCAAATCTTTGGCATTGGTCGGTGTCGCACTTGTACAGTCGTAGTTGGTAGTGACACTATTTTGTTGCACTGTCTGTGGTATCCAGCCAAACCCACTATTTCTACGAAAGATTTCCCACAATCACACCTTTATCCCGACCCCTAAATAAGCTTAATGACTTGTTTTGTCCCATATATGTGTAACATTTAGGACTATGACCAGAGAGACCTCAGTTAGCAGGCTGAATGAAACCGTTCAGTCTCCAATGACACTGTTCTCTAGGGCGTTAGCTCCTCCACCATTGAGAGCTGTCCCCTCTCTCCCGACCCACCTCCATCCCGCATTGGCCACCACTTACCTGAACGCGGGCCATTCACTGAACCCTTAATTAAATGCTCAGGGTCCATAGGGGGGCACTTATCGTTCAGAATCCCCGTGGCAGCAGGAGGGACTAGCGGTATTTTCACCATTAGCCCATCGAACGTGCTAATAAACTGTTTATCCAGCGTGGCAGTTTCAATTGACCTGGATAGTGTTATTCACAGTTAACATCGACAGCACTCTAGAATGCAATATTCAGGGGATATCCCAAAACAAATCTTTGTAAATAAAATGGGAATGTTGCAGTTCATTTTCCGATTCGTATGATTCATTTCATACAGCACAGTTAAAAAAGAAGTTTTATACCAATGTTGTTGTAGTAACACTGAGATTGTGAACTATTATATCACTGTTGGGAAATGCTAATTTTAGGAATTCTAGTCCACAATTTAGATCTAGTGAGTACATTCTTTGTGTTTTCATATCGAGCGGTTGTATTACAGAACGAACAAATAACTATCGTAATCTAAACCGCCAAAAAGCTAATCCCAAGTATGGGTTTCAGTAGGTGTGAATGTCCTTAATGCTTTAGCTTTTGCCTTTTATAGGCAGACCAGTTTACACGCTGCTCCTCGTAACTCCTTTCATCCCTGCTGCCCCCCTCTCGGGTGTTGTTTTTACCAACTCCCCACCATCTGTGTTTTAACCTTCAAATCCCTATAGGCTGCTCATAATCCGCATTTCCTTTCCCCGCCTCCAAATCCCCAGGCCAGCAGGTCTTACTGTGACTCCCCACAGGGAAGGCGCTGTTGTCGTTTGTGGGTTTGACGAGGGTGGGAGGGAGTGTGGGTGGGAGGGAGGGAAGGGATGGGCGGGGAGAGGATGGGTGGGGGAGGTCAGCCGTCCCACGTGGTTAAAACGGCGCGCCATGTAAATGCGAGCAGCGAGGCGGAACAGGAATGCCCAGGTACGGTCAGATCACTTTCTCACACGCAGCCGAGGAGCACGCCAGTCCGTCTGTGGTAGGAGGCGTCGCGGACGCTCTCACCTTAGGATAAGTTTCCCACGCATCAGTACCGGAGTAGTGTCAGTAGCCGCTGATTTCTCCCACACCCTAATCAACCCTGCGTTTTTTAACGTCAGGTGAAAAGGGATAAGAGACCGGGAGAGGGAAAGACACCGCCCCACTCTCGCGGGAATTTCGTCAGGGTGTTTCGCGTCATCAACTCATGTGTAGTCACATAGTCTCGTAGTGACTCCCGGGGTTAAAGGTTACCATCCTGACACACCTTTGCAGGTGTAGCAGTACCTGGAGGAAAACACTGACATACTGGTCTACTATTTGGAGCTTACCTGACTTTCAATGCACTGCATGGATTCTGCTAGGATTTAATACCTCCTGCAATGTGTCGCAATGTTTCCCATTGCGATTAGTATCTAGGAGAGGATTTTTAGCATCAGGTTGACTTTCAGCATCACAAAGTCACAGGAAAGCCTTTGCATTGTGTGGAAATTTCGTATACATCATCTTATTTTAGTAACACTAAGGATCCTCTACTTATGACACTCAGTATACTTGGAGGAGAGAGTTGGTAGTTGGAGTAAATGGGCAGTACCAGCATGATATACCTCGGGCGGTTTTCCGGAACGCCCACCGGCCCCAGCACGTCCCTGTGGCGCCGCCTGTCGGACCGCCTACCGCCACCCAGGATCAAAGATGACCTCAGCGGACGCAGCTCTTCCTTTTCCGTCGGCGCGCGCACCCCTGGTACCAGGTCTGGCCCCCACGATGGTCACTTCCGGTCAGCGGCGGAAGTGGGGGAAACGACGTCCCTGCAGCACTTTCCGATGTATGACGCAGGGGGAGTGCCATATATGGAGAGATGGGGCAGTTTACAGAGGCCTGAGTACTATACTAAGGGCAGTGTATCATTGGAACGCGGTAATAGGGGCATTACTGCGCCGTCTGGACAAAACGGCCGGGAAGAGCGGTACTCGAGCCTGCCCCTCCCCGCCCGCCCCCGCCACTCCTCCGTCACCTCCCGCCAGGCGCGCGTCGTACCCACCGTGGTCGAGACCCAGGAGGAGGAAGACCCCGCTGCCCCCCTCCCCATCTGTGAGTGTTGCCAAGAGCCGCCTCGGGAGGGCGTTAAGGTGCGCTCCCCCGCACCACTGCCACCTGGTGGCCGGCGGGCAGACTGCTTCCGCTTCCCGGATCTGACCCGGAAAGGGCCCCCCGTGGAACTAAGGAGAGTCAAGTCGGCGCCCAGTGAACGTTCTCACAAAGAGATCAGAGATTTTCGTTTCGAGAGACCTTGCTCTGTGATGGGACTTGAAGGTCAGGATGACCTTGAGGAGTACGTGCGCCTGGCGCCCCCTGCCGAGTTGTCAGACTCTGGGTGCTGTCTGGAGGAATCCAACTACGCCTACGCCTACAGCCACGAACTGGCGTTGTACAGTCGGTCTGAGCCTAGGTAGGTGTGCACGGGCACAAATTAATTCTGGAGAACTAGACCCGAGACGAAATCTCTTTGGAACTTTCTTGCTCCAAAACAAACTCACACCTTTTTTTTAATTTCTCCTTGCATCGTATACCAAAATACTTATGAATTCACTACTGATATGCTTAAATGATGTTTATAACGTAGAACAAGGGGATCATCTCCAATGTTATTGTCTGATCTTTTACTACGCCGTTGCTTCAATAGGATGTTCATATTGCTTGCAAATATATGAACGTATGTATTCGAGATCAAAGACTAAATCAAGGTGCGTCTTCTCCAAATTAGGCCTAGATATAAATTAGCGTGAGTATGACTGTATTGCTTCTAAAGGCATTATTTAATTGTATGAGTCATTCAGATTATTTCTATACCGCTACACGGGACGAGCATGAGAGGGCGATGGCCACGTTATCGACCAAAAATTGTAATTCTTCTTTTTTTTCTATTACTATTTCATATTGGTCGAGGGCCTTTGCACTTAAAGATTCCTTGAATTCAATAGCTATGGGATTTGCTAATACCCTTCCCTTTTTTCACCATTACAAACACTTAATTTCTCCGAATTCCTATACAATGATTTCATCTAAGATTTTTCAGCTAGTGCATAAGAGAAGAGTACATACATGGCGTAATTTGCATACAAGAATCTCTGGAATAGAAATTCATTTGAATAATTTAGACATACCTACTCTGTTTGAGCTTGATAGATCATATCCTCTTTGTGTACGTCAACTCTTGGCAACTAAACTGCGATTCATGTGCATAGGAACACGTTCTGGATCCATCCCTTGGGATAAGGTGTTTTGTAACACTTTTACTTATGATCTGCTAATGTAGGCCAGAAGGACCACCCAAAATCTACCAGTTGCTTACGGTTGAAGGTGTTTATACCCGAACAACCAAAATACACCTGGACAGGCTTAATGAAATACGATCCACTCTATTCTGAGTTGGTGGCTTCTACCTTTAAGCCCCTGCTGAATGCTCCTGGTGAGTTACGTAAAGAGGGGAGGTCGCGGAGGGCATTGTGGCGCTGGACAGACCTGCCGAGTAAGCGGGCGCCATGGGGAGAGTGTTAGCAGGGCATACTGCGAACTAACGGCATTATCGCACACCCCTTTTGTTGACCACTCCGTTCTTGGCAACAATCAGTCAGCATTGGGTCCTGAAAACTGTCCACATCTAATTATAAATCGCACACGATGCAGGGATAACCGACAGCGCGGTCTGACGGTGAATAAAATAATCTCAAGGGATTTATGCGGGTGAAAAGGGAGGCGAGTTGCGGTTGAAAGCTTTATGTTATTGAATATGGTGGGACTCGGTGTGGTCCGGTTCTCAGGGCAGGTGTCAACCCCTGACCAGGGGCGGGCCTCCCTTGGGGTCAGTCAAACGCATGGCGCCCTACAACGTTTACAAAGCACACTAAGTGGCCACTGCCCCCTCCCCATTACCTATACGTATAATCTTACTGGGACGTTACCCCAGCGGCATCATCGACATACCCTTATGCAGTATTATACCATACCCAGTCAGAGCACTCCGCTTTTATTGATACCTAACACCCCATAATACTAACCGGGGCGCCCAACGGGCGTTATACCCGCGTTGCTAAGCATCGTTATCGGTTTGACATATCGCCGGTTCAGGTGGGTTAATGGAACATGTGTCGTGTACAGGTGGGAGAGGGTGTCCTGAGACAGTGACAGAGCGAGGTGGGCGTTGTGGCGGCGGAGATTTAATTGACGTCCAAGCAGCCCTGAGGGCATGCAGGAGCCCATCATTGTACCACACACATACCATCCCTTCCCCGACATCCCTCAGAACGTTATAAAGCACAGGCAATACCCACAGTCAGTCTAAGCCTCATTAACTTAACAAAAACCATCCCCGCCTCGGGGGTCGCCATTGTTGGAGCCTGACCGGGGCTACAGTTCGATACAGCGGTCAGTGGTGGAATGCTGTCCCTCACTGAAGGGTTTCTAATGGGGGCCAGGGAGGGGGTTTTTAGCCCTCAACCCTGATCCTATCATACCACCTTGTCTACATCAGTGGTATTCAACCTTGCCACCAGGATCGCTATCATAGAATGCCGACATAACGGCGCCCGCCTCTCCAAGCAGATATATGGTTCAGGTATGCGTATGCTGGGGTGATGCGGTGGATCTGCTTGGAGAGTGTTGGCATTCCTTAGATTCAGGAAGAAGCATCAGTTTTCTTAATTGTTTGGGATAACGAGGTCTGTCGTACTTTGACACCTTAAGCGGGGCAGGTGTGCTGGTAGGTGTCGTAGTATGTTGTGTATAGTATGGCTGTGGTACTACTTCTATGTGATGCGCACTCACAACGTAGAGATCAGGACATAATCCTGTTTACTCAGTGTCGTCTCTTTTATCGCCGTTGAATAAATATAGCGTATCTACAAAAATATTGACCGATACTTGAGTCGACTCGGGCATGACAACATTGAGCTGAGTTAAGAATGTACCATAACAAATTTGACCTCTTTCCCAAAGACACAATTCCTATTCTGAAAAAACCAATTTATTCCCATTCTGAGCAGCAGCATTCACTGCTCCTCGGTTAAAACATTGATATACTATATGTAAATGGTACCGTATTACGTTTAGGTGGATCGTTAAAAGATCTTCTAACTATGAGCGTCATCTGTATTTGTATTCATTTGCGATTTGGTTGTATGGCGTGAAATCAACTGAATCCAGATATAGCAGCTTTCCATTTATCCAAGGAAAGTTTCCTTCCTCTATATATAATTCCCTTTCCCTTTATGAAAACAAGACACTGGGAATTGAGGCCCGTTCACGCTCATAACACAATGGCTTGAACCTCCTCACTCTCACATTAGCGAGCCTTTAGTGTCCATGAAGTGCTCCTTCAGTATATATTCAGTTGCTATATTTAAGAACATACGTAGACACTGGGTGCATCTGAAATACGTGGTATTCAAATATAGAATTTGGTCAGATCCTGGACAACAAAAGAAATCTCACGAACTTACGACGTCTCTCATCTCACAGGTTTGACATCACCGTGTAATGACCCGTGCTGTTACGGTCTAAAATACACTCAACCAACCAACAAACCAACCTGACAAGTTAGCCCAGCTAAATGTGTATGTCTCACAGTGGAAATCTGTCAGCATGAACATATGATTCGAGTAGCGATGCTAGTTACTGACTGATTTTGCTAATTTCTCCAGGCCCCATGGAGAGTACACATTCACCTTCTCCGTCAACAACAACCAACAGGGGGCGCCAGTTGACGGCCGCAAGGTGCCATGGCAACGGGACCCCATCGAGGAGAGGCGAAGAAAAGGTGAGTTGGAATTAAAGTGTGGGGTTGGTTACTAGAGAACTCGCCCTGAAATCCAAATAGTAATTAATATTCATCCAAATGTATATCGATAATATTCGAATTGGGAACGTGAGGTTTTCTGAATGGGACGAGTTAGTTTCAGGGCGAGAACATCCAGGGGCGACTTGGTTTTGGGGCAAGTTCTCCAGTATTCATGGGGTATGGAGGCAGAGTTTAAGGTGGTTGGTCGAGGGTACTAGAGAACTCGCCCGAAACGAAGTCACCCCATACTTTAAAAGAGAACTCGCTACATTTTGGTGAATTCGCCCAGCCCTAAGTCAGCCCATATATCAAAGCATCTTAATGTAATTTCGTCCCTTTTCAAAGATGGCAATTTTCATATTTTCCAAGGAAATCCTTATCATTTTCGATTAATGAAATTATTTTTTCTTGTCTAAATCTTGAGATTAAATTGGGCCTCATTCTCACTGATAAACAGTGATTCAAACCACACACTCCAACCTCATTCCGTGGCCAATAACCATATGTTTTCCATGTTTTCTCAGTCTCTGAGGTAGTAAATTACACATGAAAAATATTTCCTATTTATTTCATGAATATCAGTAGATACCTTCTAATGTTCTCTAATATTCCCTATTGAAGAGAAAGGAAAATAAGTGTTTTTCTACAGTGTCTCGAGAATAACATTTGAAAAACCTTTACGTATATGTGGAATCAAGAATAACAACCGAACATTTCACAGATTAAGTATTCTGACTAGTTTTACCAGTGTGGATAAGACATTCTGCGTTCTCGTGATTTCAGACGAGGAGGAGCGGGCGGCCATTGCGTCTCAACAGGAACGCGTGAGACAACTGGACACAGAGCGCCGCCAACAGGAGAAACGGGTACAACAGAGACGTGAGAAGGAACAACAACTCCAGGCCATGGAGGTACGCACCTTTCAATTCTTTGTTTTATTGACTCAGTTCATCGCAATTATACAACAGTGTTCCACCAGTCACAGAGACCGAATCCACGTGCAGTTTATCTTCCAGAATATTATTGGTTCAAATCCTCTCGTTGTTCGAAAAAAGTTTTTTCAGATATCTATCACCTCCACCGACGCCACGTTTTTTTCAAATATCTTCCAGAATATGTTCTGTTTCATCTGATCAATATCTACTGATGAATTCGTGCCTTTTATTGATAATTCAATACTGATATGTTATTATTATTATTATTATTATATACCTATGCACGGATGTATCACACTTACTGGTTAGAAGAATTGATTTCATATGTCACCAAGTGACAACTCAATAAAGTGTATCCCGCTGTACAACGTGCCTTGATGTAATTCACAATTGTAAGTAATAAGATTACCTTTTCGTGATATTCAGGTAGGTAATAATGAGACCGAATGACGGTACCTAAATGGAATCTATTCTCGTTGGTTTGGTGCTCTTAGACGTACATGTACCTCGTCCTTCGAACTCGGTACTCTTGAATACACTGAGACAGCTTTGAACAGATTTCATTTAGTCACCTTAACCCTGTTTCCATATGATGCTCAAATGACTCCTTACTTGTAGGAGCAGATAAAGAGGGAGGCTGAGGAGCTACAGCGGTCACGTGTACAACACCAACACGCACAGAACTGGCCGCGGCGTGACGACCCACGAGGCTACCACCAGGCGGCACCCGACCTCAATCCGGGCTACCCGTACCGCCCAACCGAGGCTCCCGTATCCCAGCTCAGCCAATACACGAAGCCGTTACAGGTGGACGTAGGCCGCCACCAGCAGCCAATGGGCTACGGCGAGACGGCGAAGTCCAACAGCAGCGCAGACGACTTTTCGCGGCCGCAGATGGAGCCCGGGTACGGGTACCAGGAGCTGAGCTACGCGCTGAAGGGCGTCCGTGCAGCATCCCCTCAGAAGGAGGACGCTCCCGCGCCCGCCTTTAAGGTGGAGATCGGGTCGGCGGATCCGTCGCGACGCGTCGTCGTCGACCCTCATTCCATCAGCCCCCAGCGCGACCAGGGCTACTACCAGCAGCAGCAGCAGCAGCAGCAGCAGCAGCCCTACATGCCGCGCTCCACCTCCGAGTCGGCGCTCAAGATGTCCGGCGTGGGGTACGCCCCCCGGAAGTCACAGAGTCCGCCATCGTCGTCGTCGGGCGCGCCGCCGGAAGTGATGTCTCGTCGGGAGGTGATGGAGAAGCGGCCGGCGGGGCGGTACAGCCCGGAGACGGGCGGGCGTCACGGCATGCCGCAGACGACGCGCAGCATGGACGAGATCACCGTCAAACGTAACACCCTCGACTGGCAGAAGCGGGCGCCGGGCGGGGACGCGGACGCCGCGTCGCACCGCTACTCGCTGTCGTCAGACGCCGGGGTACCGCCGCGTATGGTGAAGCTGAACCAGCGGACGACGGTGCCGAGACCCGACGACTACTGGATGCGCGACGGCAACCCCGCACCCCCCAGGGTGGGTACTCAATAGTGTCTCATAAATCTAGCCTCGTATGTGAACATATATATGCTCCTCCGAAATAGGGCAATAGATATTTAAGCATTGCGAGAGAAAATAATTGGTTAGTGTCAATTAAGATTTAAAAAAAAATCCCCCACCATATTTCTATCCTTTGGAAAGAAATCGTTTTTACATTTATTTTGAACATTTAGATTGTACATGCAATACCCTCTATGACACCACGTTTCGGCGCATAGTTAAGATTTTTAAAAATTCCCCCACCATATTTCTATCCTTTAGTAAGAAATCGTTTTTATATTTATTTTGAACATTTAGATTGTACATGCAATACCTTCTATGACACCACGTTTCGGCGCATAGTTAAGATTTTAAAAAATTCCCCCACCATATTTCTATCCTTTAGTAAGAAATCGTTTTTACATTTATTTTGAACATTTAGATTGTACATGCAATACCTTCTATGACACCACGTTTCGCCTCAGAGATAGCCTTCATCAGGTGTGAAATAAATATTCTGAAAAAATTATTGTCACTGCAGGGCGGGTCGCGGGAGGACGGCGGTAACCGCAAGTCGTGGCAGGAGGACTCGCAGGACTCGGCGTACCGGTCGCGCTCCGACTCCAACTCGAGCAGCTCGAGGCGCAGTCTTCACAACCTGAGCGCCACGCCCAAACAGAAGATCATCTCCGGCCAGGACTGGATCCTCAGCGACGAGGAGAAGCGGCGACAGGAGCGCGCCGCCCGCGGATCCGGGTCCTCCACGCGCCACTCGGAGATCATGCGCCAGCACGTGCCCAACACGTCCGACCACTGGCTGGTGGAGGAGGCGGAGCGCCGGCGGCGGGCAGAGCGCGGAGGCCCGGCGCACGACCAACGGGCCAGCGGCGCACAAAGTAGGCCTGCTCACCTCTCCTCGCCCTCTCCCGGGGGGCGGTCGGGGTACTGGATGGACGACAGTGGTCGGGAGTCCCAGGCCTCTCAGCGGGGGTACCACGACACGGACGGGCCCTCCCCTCCCCCGTCCTCCGCGTACAGGGATTACCGCTCACCCACCCACATCATGGAGCACACAGAGGCCCCCGGACATGACCGGACCCGGGCCTCGCGTCCCATCCCCGAGGAGATTAAACAGACTCTGATCCAACGAGTTTCCAACCCCAAACTCGCCTCTTCTCCCACCTCCCCAGGGCGGCCAGCAGGCGGTCCTCCCTCCCCCACCTACCCCCAGTACTCCAGTAACCAATACCCGTACCAACCCACCCCGTCAGCCCACAGCCCCTCTAGTCAATACCCCTACCAGGAGGACCGATATAGCGGCCACGGTTACCCGCACACTGCCCCGTCCTCGTACCCGGATATCAATGCCAATCAGGCGCCGGTGAAGCCGCCCCGAGCGCCGTCCACGGGGCAGCACACCCACGCCGAGGTGGTGTCAGTCAGCGGTCACCAGAAGTGCGCCCACTGCGAGGAGGAATTAGGTGAGAGACCAGGAGGCCGTGTAGCGGTGTCTGGTCCACGGTCGCGGGTCGGTCACGTCCCCGCCAGGCCATGGTAGAAACCTGCTTCCGCGTGCTCCCAGTCCCCATCACTGAGCAAACACATCCACGTTTATCGTATCACCACGACGCACCATCCAACTAACGCTAACTTATTTCTAGTTTGGTTTTATCAGAGTTACCATTCAGAATTCCTTTTGATTTTTATATTTGAAAGGTTTTTGGTCCGGAAAACTGAGATCAGTACAATTATTTTGATAATTTAGCGAGTTAGTTCAAATAGGTTCATAACAAACGTCAATCTAGGAATTATTTGTAAATTTTTTTAAGATAAAACCAGTATTCGGAATGTAATTTCATTGTAAGATTCATATTCTAAGATACCAAACAGGAGAGTAGTATATAGGAAGTTTCCTTGTGAGATGGATATTGTGTTTGGTGAGCGAGGCATGTTTCTACCATTGGATTGTCGAACTTGAGCAACTTCCACCCTCGTGAAGTCAGCTGGCAACCTCGAACGAAAATACACCTTTCATCCCTCGACCCCGTCTCCTTCAGTGTAGAGGAATACTAGCTAATAGCTATTCAAACATGTGTTTCAAATCTTTCTTTTAGACTTTTATTCATTCATTAGTCCGTGGTCTTTGTAGTCATGACATTCTTGATCCTTTACAAGTATACATGTGTATGCTTCAAATCTTACTCACTAAAAATGAATTACACTTCGTAAAAATCCACGGAAAATCTGGGAAAAAAAGATAAACATTAGGTAACCTTTTGTAAATCTGACTTCATGATTTATCAACATTAAAAAGTAATTACATTGGTATTTTCTTCATGGTATGCTTTTCTCAATACCCCGGGTATTTTGAATTGCATGTTTCAAGAAATGTCATTATTTTTGACCAAGAGAAAAAATCCCAAAGGAATTACATCTGCGGTACAAATTTCGAAATTCTTGCAGATGAATATGAAATACACCTGAAGGAAAACATTATAAAATAGTGGCGAATAGAGGGATTGAATGCGTGTTTTTAGTTGGTTGCTCAAAGCCTGGCTGTTTGCGAGGGACTAGAGAGTGTGCATGCAGAAAAGGGGGTCTTCACTGATGGACACTTGTGGTGTTACATCACTGATACACACGTACACACAGGGTCTCGTTCTGTCACCAGGCCCTCACTTCTCCTCCCGCTCACACAGTGTTCAGTCGTCTGTGTACACCCTACACCTGGATCTCCCCCATCTTCATGCTCTACCGCTTCCAACTTGTCACCTCTTCTAGGTCTACCTTCATCAGCATGGCCACTCGGTAGCGAAACTCTTTGAAAACGGGGGAGAGACCTTGGAATCGAGAATTCAAAATTCAGAAAATCGTCTAGAAACAACTGTGGCAGTATTCTCATTTATGGCATATATATGATAATTCCTGTTAATGAAATATTTACCAGGTTTTTACTAGTTTAATATATCAAATTAAACGTGGCTCGACCTACGTCTACACAGAGTAGGCAGCAACCGCGAAATGGGTGGCAGACTAAAACTGCATCCTCTTTTACAGTGTTATGAAAATTCAATAAACAGTTATATTATAAGAATATCTCGAGCACGAATTCTGGACCTTTCACACCATGCTATATGGTCCTAAGGTCTCTCTCTCCCTCTCCTCTTCCCGACTGTACATTAGAGCATACACCTATCGCCATCTGGTCTACCTGCATTAGAGTGCCTCTGAGAAACCTGTTCAGTACGTAGCAGTGTCTTGGCCTATTCATAGTATGTGTATATTCCTTTTGTTGGAGGTGGGACGCCATTGTCATCGATAGTCTGCATGGTGTTGGGGCTCTCAGGCTTGCTAACAAGGAAGACTTAGCTCAATAAGTAAAACATCGTCCTATCCCTGTTGTTTGCAAACACAACGGTAGGACTCTCATAAAATATTTTCCTCACCAAAGATATTTCAAAAGAACAGCAAGCGTACATTTGGAATTGCTGCTATTGACCATCATTCCTAAAGATGTATATTTGTGTCATATTTGCATTTATCCATCAAGATTTATGCTTGATGTGACTTTTCCAACTCCAGTAAATGCAGAGATTCACTATATTTTCGGTATATAATAAGATATATCACCATGGTGACCGATTTCCACACAGGATTCCGCTGGCTAAGTCTTCCTTTATTTAGACAATCTAGTCTGGACGCATATTGCTTGTTTAGTATTATGTGACTCGTATAGTAGATGTTCTCTCTATCTCATGGAGTTCTTATCTGCAACTCCAAATCTTCTGCACTTCTGCCTTACATATCTTAGATTAACGACTGATTATTACTGAAATACATTGTATTTGCAATGAATTTTCTTATACCCGCTACCTAAAGTTTTTGCATAGATTTCATAGACACAGGAACTAAAGAATAAGCATAAAGATTAAAAATATATACATAGATAAGGAAGTGCAGTTTTGGATATATGTTACAGATAAGAACATTGGGGTTCTCTCGGTGTTTCTTTGGTGCAAGGCAGACTTTAGCATCTGAGTTTCATTACAATTAGACAGTCCGATCCTACTAATAGGTTGTTAATACTAGATCGACGAAGCTCCTGCATTAGTCCTAGTGCACCTTATTTGGATCGGACTTGCATGGTACGCACATGCTCGCCCAGGGGGCGCTACCGGTACGCGGGCTGTGGCCACCTGGTGGCAGTACGGGTGGCGACCAATCTCCGAGCAGATATTTGGTTGCTTGCTATCTGCGCCGTTTACACAACAACCGACATATATATGCAAAGTTCACACGTTCACGTTAAAAACAGTCTACTAGGCCGTGTTAATTATACAAACCCACCACCTCTAATACGTTACTATTCGAAATGAGAACCGAACAAGCATTGGTCGTTTGCAGTGTGAACAGCACCCAGAGAACCTGCTGGGAGAGTGGGCGGCGGTGGCGCCGACTAGTGGCAATACTAATGGTGGTGCATCTCGCCTTGTTGTCTTGACCAGGTCACGGAGCCGCTATGATCATTGAGTCCCTCAATCTCTATTACCACGTGCAATGTTTCCGCTGCTGTGTGTGTCACGCCGTCCTCGGCACGGGACATAACGGCGCCGACGTGCGGGTCCGCCTCTCCAAGCTGCATTGCCCACATTGCCACAGCAACGATGAAGGTATCTCGTTTTTGGGGACGTTTTGATCCCTTCTTGACTTCAACTGACCTGACTCTACCGCTCTCAGCGTCATCTAGTGGGGGTGAAGGTGACTAAAAAAGTCCTTATCTGCATGCACATCAAGGTTGCATAGTGACATGTTTTTGACCTTGACCACCGGAAGTAGAACTGCCAGTGGTGCATGTTGCTCCTTGTTCCGACATCCTCATTGCAGTGGGCATGTCAATGAGATATTACCTCGTCCCCTGTTGAGTTCGTTCGTTATTTAGCGCGAACTCCGCCCCAGCTTCCCTCTAATGCTTAGATCACATGACTGACCACGTGATAGATTGCTGACTCCGCCTCGCATGGTTTGGCATCCGGGTAACCCCGGGAATTCAATAACCGAATCAGTTCACCTAACTCCACCGGGTTTGTTTTCATTTATGGGTATGTTGTTTTCATAGCCAAATTTTTCATTTGCAAATGATTCATTAACACGTTGGTTTTTATTTCCTTTCAGAACAGTTTGCTTCTGACAGAAGGAAATGACTGTTACTTCTTCGGTTTTTAGCTTTTCAAGATGCAACTTCCTACAGAAGATACCAAATTATCGTTTTGTTTTTTCCTTCCCAGTAGTAGCTTTTCCAGATGAATATATATCCATATAGGTAGAATTTGTTACTTGGCTGCATTAATTTAACAGTGAAAAAGTATTTTGAAAAGTCAAACAAGCATTAGGTGATTTGGTGTCAGTATCTATTGCATGAAGCTTGATATTAGGCTATTCTTATGGTAATATATCGTATATCAATCAGATATATCTATATACACATTACCAGGTAGAATGAGTGTTTCTGAAACGTGTTATTGGCATGAATTCCCCTGACACCAGACACTATCTGCTTAGACGGAAATTCTAGTGGTTTAAAGTATCTGTACTTCCAACCAGATTGGAATTCAAAGATGTCGAGAAGGCAAGCCTGGCCCAACTGAAAAAGAAAGTGAAATCAGGTAACTATTTTTGGTTGAAATTCGCAGCCTGCCACTGGCCTTTTGAAGGGACATCGCTATGAGGCTAGGATAGTGACAGCTTATACTTTGAGCTTTATAGAAAGAGCGCCAACGTGGATTTTCCTATTAGGCCTAAAAGCAGCAATTGGATGCACCTCATAAAAATATCATCAAACACGCTTTTTGCTATTTATGAGTAACGAATCATTTTCTAGTTGAGTGTGTACAAATGAAACAACTCTGGAAATACTTGAAATTCTTGAAAGTGTCTTTCTGTGGTTAAAGGCTGTGCCAATCTGGACTGTAATTATGATATGTGAAACAGCGTGGACTTGAATCACCTTGTAAATGATATTCCTTCTGAGCTTCACGCAGTGGTGGTAGTTTGGTGAGGGTGGGGAAGGCGTTCCTCATTCCGCCACAAGGTAGCCTGTACATGTACACCTACTTTAACTATTAAGAATTAATATCTAAGCAGGTTAACATATTGATATTGACAAGGCAGATCGCCTGTGGGAGTGGGGTCACGAATTTAACTTCACGTTCGTCTGACAAGTCGTAGTCCTTACCCAATTACACATCAGTCACGTGATCTCACACCAGTCATGTGATCTCAGTTACTGGTCATGTGGTTTGAAACATAGCCCACTTATTTCCCCCTGTTGATAGTCATAGATTATGTTTGCATCACTAAATAGTGTCCTTATTTTGATATTTTCATTATTTCCAAAAACAGAATTAGCATTTTACAAATTAAAAACCTGGAAATTTCTTTTAAATATAATTTGTATATAGAAACCATAACACAGAATTGTTCCTTTAAGTAAAAGAAACAAATTCATTCATTGCCAAACAAACCCTTTATTTTCTAAACAAATGGAATAACATTGATAACATAATGACACAAACTAGTTTCATAAAGAAAGAACTAAACGTTGTAGCCACGAGAGTCAGGTTGGATTAGTTGAGTTGAAGGTGACGGTACACGTATTGATTGTCTTGTAACATCTCGGACACACCAGTTAAATAGGAGGTTAATGTTCACTGTTTGAGTATGTATCTACCGTAAATCTACAGATATCTAACTTCTCTGTTCAGACTATCATTATGATATCAAAGATTCAATTGAAATATATACTAAATGCAATAAATACTGCATGATGAAGCATTGTATCAATGTATAAACTGTAATATGCAGTGGTAAGTTCAATTCTATGCAAGATTCGATATATATGCAATACGATTGTTTTCACAACATATTCAGAGATATTCAGATATAATGCACTTATTATTATAATTACATTTGAGAGTTTTGCCAATGTCTCATGAGAGATACTATTTTGACCTTTTGACCTTCTCTTTGGTGACTTTGACCTTTGTTTAATCTCTAGTGTTAAGTTTACCGCTCTCCTTGAACTGGAGAGTTCAAACAGCTACTTATTCTCTATGGCGACCTTGACCTTGATCTTGACCTTGACCTGGCCCTTTGAGGTGGACAGTTTATGTAACAACGTCTCTGGGGTGATACTGACTGTATCCTGGTCTCTGGACCGTCCACCCACCTATATTCATAATGATAATTTCTACCATCACTGGATGAGCATTGACGAAGTGAATGTATCCGAGATCGGGTCCAACAACGTTGAGTCTCCCACCTTTCCAACTGCCTCCACAGTGACCTTGATCTGGACCTGGAGTAAGTGATACCTCGGGGTCTGTGGTTTCTCCTCATGGACAACCTGTTCCTCCTCCACCTACAGTAACTAGGAGGCGACCTGGATCTGGAGGAGGAACTGGAGCTGGACCGGTGCCTTCTCCTTTTACACCGTGATTTCCTTTTACGTAACTTGAAGTGCTTTGGGCATGAGCGAGACCTGCACGGAGATATTGAAAAACAGGAAGATGAACTGGAGCTGGATGACGACCGATATAAACCGTACCAGTAATAATTCCTATATTCTGAAGGCGAATGTGACTGGGGTATTTCCTGCGACCTTGACCGGAACCATGTCCTTCTTGACTGTAAATCTCTTCTTGACTTTCTTCTTGACGAGGACCTATTCCTTGAACGTGATCTAGACCTTTTTCTTGAATGTGTCCTTGACCTTGTTCTTGACCTTCTTAATGAATGTGTTCTTGACCTTGTTCTTGACCTTCTTAATGAAGGTGTCCTTGACCTTGTTCTTGACCTTCTTAATAAATGTGTCCTTGACCTTGTTCTTGACCTTGTTCTTGACCTTTTCCTTGACTTATTTCGTGACCGTGATCGTGACTTTTTTCTTGAATGTGACCTTGACCTTTTTCTCGACTTATTTCGTGACCGTGACCGTGTCCTCGATCTTGACCTCGACCTTCTTTTTCGTGACCTTTTCAATTTTCCATTCGCCTGTTTGTGCTGGGATTCAGTGGCCTCCTTTGCAGTGCTTGACTGACAAACATCATCTTTATCTTTGCTGGTATCTTCCTTTGCACTCAAGATGATGGTTGCTCCCTCAATTACACGCATAATGCATCTGAAAATACAAAGAATAAGAACCATTAATACTTTTCAGTACATCACATCATAAACACGATTCATTTTTGAAATTTTAACATTACTTTGAATTATATTTTAGATTTTTGTTTATTTTTGGTGTTTTGTGTGAAAAATGTTGTGAAGACAAGAAGGAGACCAGCCATAAAACAGAATTATCACTACATATCGCGGATATTCTGATACAATTTTTGCTTTTCTTTTGTAGTTGGCCTAAAGTACAGCCGTGTGTGACGAGAAGCCGGACCCACCTTCCATGACACGTTTATCAGTTCTCCTCATCCCACCCACATCGCTGATCTGCCTGCTTCACCACCCACCACATCTCATCACCATCACCTGTTATAACATAGCCAGACCCGCGCACCTCCTACACTGGATACCTGCACCAGGACGTTGTACAGCAGTTACACGTGAAGGGCTACTAACCACTCGCAGTTACCATGAGTGGTCAGGTCCTGGGTGGCCTATCTCAGTGTAGCCACAGACTGCTGAAAAAAGGACAACTGCCTCTGCTTAGAATGCTTCCCTGTTCGAGCGTTCCCCGGATTAATCTGAGCCAAGCTTTCTGTGATGCACAACCGCAAAATAACCGCCCAGGGGAGCATCAGCCATCAGTATTGTGTGGGCTGAGTGAGCCGGGCCTGTGTCGGGAGAGTGTAGACATGCTACCGCCACATCTACAGGCGTCTTTCACAGCCACTCCACGCGTTCACCGACTGGGAGAACCTAAACGAAGTGATATTCACTTCTGGAGTTGTTCACGTCGAGCTGGCCCGCTCTGCCAGCTCAAGGCACTCTCCCAGCAGGTTACGAGTTCTTCATGGATATGACTGCAGACATACAACTAACGTGAAGCAAACCGTCTCAACCCGGTGCGCATATTTTAACATGTTAGCTTTTACTGATGGTTTTTTCTAACCGTGTCCCAATGAATCGGGCGATGGAAACCGTGACCGGGCTAGAGTCACTGGTTATTCATCCTAAAAGTCTTACAGATATACTAAAAGTTCTATAAATTCGTCCACATGTATTGGTTTTAGTTCCAGCATATGATCATATATCTCAAACCTGCCAGTGTCTTTTACTAGTTTTGCAGTTAGAGTCACTTAAGAGATGGTCTTGCCAAGCGTGATTTGTGTACATATGGAACAGCTTGAATGCCGAAAGTGTGTTTGTTTTTAATGGCGTTGTTGGTCATTTTAGTATGTTTTAAATGTAAATACATTGAAATATGTTATCATTACATAGTTCTTATCCCCTAGATAGCGTTTATTTATTTCGAAAATGTAAAATGACCGTCGGAAAAAAAGAACCCCTAATCGTTGATTAGAATTTTGTATTTTATGTGTTCTTTATGTAAATATTTTGTGACAAGAACTGATATTAATTTCTGAATAATCATACACATATCATTAATGGTCGTGGTGACCCTTGAAGCAAGCGTCATCTGCAATATATAACATACTTAGATGCCACTAACGAAGCCCTACCCAAATCATATCATTATCAGCTGTTTGGATAGCAATACCTTTGAATGGATCCTTTTAAAATCATAATCCAAATGAATATGTAATATAAATCTCGTACATAATTTGATACTTGTCGGGATATTGTTTAATACTAAACCAATGAGTTACCATAGGTACAAAATTAGCGGACTAAGTTTGATGATATGTCCAGCGGTTGTCCAGGTATTCCTGTCGCCATCTTGGATGACGAAGGAGTTGACTGTAAACTCGTATATCTACTAGGCAATCAAGGCTCTGCTTCAGATCTATTTTATATATATGTATACATTTAATTTTTATATACCTACATGTTCTTATACCGTTGCTGGCATTGCCATTGTATGAATTTTTAATAACATTAGCTATGAAATTGGTATGTCAAACCAAACCTAAATTATCTCGAAGATATATTGCAATACAACGGATTTTGTACAGGTTGAAAGATGAATAAATTGACTGATATTAATTTCTGTCTTATTCTTTTATATTTAATATGCATGATGATATTGAATTGCCTCTTTTGCGAATTTGTTTTATAATAAATAATATCCAACTACTATGAGTCTACCTAAAGTATGGTGAGTCTTCTGCATTGATAGAGTACTGTGTCATGGGTAGTATTACGAATAGACCGATGAGAGGACCAAGTTATAAAGCAGAATTTTGGATTAATCATTCATTAATCGTCTTTGTAATCACTATTTTATCAAATTCGATACTTGTTTCCAACAGCTGTCTAGTCCTTAAACTGGTTAATTCTTTCTCACCTCCTCCCTTTTAAAGTTTCATCAGTTTCAACAAAGGCCCAATACGGTAATATTGAATAATGTAGTGCAAGATCTAACGCCTCTATCTAACACATGACTATCCCAATGCACTCAATAATAATGAGGACAAAGGTCAGTCAATAATGCACATTACTATATACCATAAACGAACGCTCTATAGTTACATACCGCTCCTTGGGGTGTAGTAGGGGTGAAGTAACTACAGTTCTCATACCAGGGCTGACGTTTTCATACCAAGGTTGAGCATGTGACACCGTCTAGACCAATCAGATCGAAGCTTAGATACGTAAAAAAAACATTCATGATGAAATTATTTCCTTGTGGATATTCAAGTTTGCTACGATGGAGAGCTCACATGTCATTTAGTGATAGAACACAATGTATGCTGATTCAGTTCAATAAATGGAGCTAAGCTCGTGTTTAAAAAAGAAGAGATGAAATTATTTGATTAGGGTAGATATGGCTACCAGGGTGTTCAATTCAAGAGCCGCTAGAGGTTACTAAACTCCCGATTATCGCCCGGGTAAAGCAAAGATCCGCTCCCGATAGGCTTGGCACACTACGACAACATGAACCACAGTTTTCTGGTTTATAACTGGAGAAACTGAATATAATTTCGGATTTCTATGTAGAAATAGCTGAAATTTCCATTTCTGGCATCAGAATTTCAATTTGAGGATTTCTGAAAGCCGTTAAACTGCATTAATTCTGGGTTACGGGTCACGGGTCTATCACCATATAACGTTTTTATTCAGTGAAAACCGGAACTTGCAAAACAGACTGGATTACGGGATACCTCAATAGGGGCTTATTTTTCTACCCAAGTAGAACTTTCGGATATGTGAGACAACATGTGTTTGAATGTCCATTATGTATGGACAATTTAAATCAGTTAAAGAACGTATGCATATTTAATTGAGATTGATTAGAAACTAAATATGCATTTGCTGTTTTAATATATCTAATTAATATCTTATATTTTTCATCAAAATTCGCATTATGGACACTGTCCATATGCAATGCTCATTTTAAAACCATTAACATTCTGATTGTATTAATTTTGATTATATCCACCAAAACATGATATACGTGAAATAAACATGTTGTCAGAAGCACATATATGTATAGAAAACATGCTAAAAATGCAATTACATAAAGCAGAATGAGGACCTACCTGTATGAGTGCCCAGCCGTGTCTTGTTGGACTATTCTGTGGAATGAGTCAGTGGAGTTGTGGGACTCTCCGCTGCTGTGTTTGAGTGGCTGCCGATCAGGAATCGTCCCGCACTTTTATATGCACCATAGCGCAACGTAGAACAAACGAAGGCCGACGTCTGCGCTACGTTTAATGTTTGGAGTATCTTAACAATAATGACGCAACTCGGATTTGCTTGGGTAAGCATGAAGGTGTGGCGCCATCTGCAGGCATTATATTGAAGCATCATCCATAGTTCCTGTTCGTACCCCATATAACAGAATGTGACGCAAGACGAAATGGTGAATATACAATAATCTTTAAAAATGTCACTGCAATTGTACAATAACGGATAGGTATGAGGCTATTGAGGACCGATGGTAGGAATTTGCACTTGTAGCGACTCATTCAAGGAAGCAGGGCGCGTTGAATAATCTGGGGTCGTACATGATGACTCTTTTCTGTATCTTGTACTAAGCGTTATAGTTTAATGATATTTAAGTTTGTTCACTTTGATCGTCTTAACCATCCATAAGGTCTTCCATAAGTGTCAAATAAAGTTAACCAATATCGGCCCTGGGTCTCCTTGGCGTCCAGAAAAGGGTCGTCATGTAGGAGTCTCGATTATCAAACGAGCCCCTAGTCAGGTGTGGTGGTGTGTGGACATATACAATAATCGATGGTTTCCTGGACAGGCGGTCGTAAACCACGAGAAGCTGACGCGTAGTAATACATGAGCCCCTCGAGTGGTTTACAGATCCGCCTGTTCACATAACCCTTGTTTGTTGCATATATCACCCATCTTTCCGAATGAATTAAACCCAGTAATTGTCATGTTAAAGGGTATAACAATAGGGACTATTTCTTTGTTCTATAGCACAAAGGGACTATTTTTCCGTATACCATGGTTTTGAGGCCGTATACCACAGATTCGAATCCATACACAGTTATGTTATCTGACAGGTTTTAAATAATGGGTCGCTTCCTGAAACCCCATACAATTTCAATGGGGTCTTCTTTTTTTTTGGGGGGGGGGGGGGGGGGCACACCTGGGACTATGTGGGAAGATCAGGGTCCACTGGGCGGCAAAGGTGGGAAACCTGCGGGGAGTTCAGGGGGTGATGCCCCCAACAGTCCTAAGATTTGTTTAGATTAAATGGACCTTTTAATGGCCATAGTTGCTTTGTTACATGACACTGTATTAGCAGATTCGGCTTGATGATATCAGGCTAAACATATGAGGCTACTAAAGATTGCGAGAAACATGACATTCTTGACGTATGCAAAGGCAATTATGCACCATTGAACTATAGGGCAGGTAGCTATTGTATTGTTTAAATGTGTTTTATTTTTTCTGTCTTTCTATATGGGGTGTTATGCCTCGTCTCACGATTATCAATGGATTATAACAATTGATAACAGCCGATTTCCTCCAAGTGCAGTGGTGCTATGGGGCCGTCCATAAATTATGTCACACTTGTTTAGGGTAATTTTAGGACCCCCCATCCCCCTGTCACACTTTGTCACACATTTCGTACCACCCCCCAAAATATTATGTCATACTTTCCGAAACACCCCCCCCCCCATTTTCTTTCTATGTAAGATAGCATGACATAATAGTTATTACATCGTTGACAAAGCTACTGTAAAACACCATTAATTTAGAGGGAGATATTACATGAGACAAAACTCCTGATTTCCTAGATCACTGACAAGCTATTGATACTTCACCATATATACTGTAATAATCATCATTTTAGACATATGCAGTTCTGAACTTTTGATCAAGCATAAATCTAGTCTGGTCTAGTCTGCTCTGGTGAATTACTACCAAAATCAACATCTTCCTCATTGTGGTACTCCTCATCTTCCTCCTCCATGTATAATATGAAACTCATTTATGAGTTCAACCTGCCCACGAAATGGGCACTGTACAAATGTTGGCAGGTAGTACATTTGGGGATTTATCCTTGTGCATAATCATCAACCCCATAACAGACCATTTACACCTGATGACTGCTTAGTGTTTACTTTATTGGTTGGGGGAGCAAACCTGAAGATAATCCCTTCCTGAGCTACAGCTGAGTATATATTTCCAACAGACAAACTGGTGTGGTTCCTATATGTGTGAATAGGGTTATGGTAGAAATCATCATCAAATGCTGTTATGGTAGAAATCATCATCACAGAGGGAAAGGCCTTTTTTCATGGGAGGTGACCACTGAAGAATCCAGAGTGTGAACCTGCAGTCTGCTACTGATTAAATGTATCCAGATACTTCTGGCTTAGGGCATATAGGATGATATCACTGCATTCTAACTTTGTTTATATCATCTACTTTACTAGTTTTATGATAACATCCTTAGGGATCTAAGATGTATATATAAAGAAATGATTGACCTGAAATTGTTATCTCCTATTTCACCTGATAATCATCTACCCAAAAGTGTCAAATAGTTAGTGCATGGTGCTTGATGTCATAATCAGCCAATCAGGTGAAAATGTGGCAATAGGCATCTTGCCTTGTGGCAGAAACCTGTCCTCATTGATTAGAAACAGGGAACTCTTCCTTATGTAACAGCACTCTCTGCTGTTACACTTAACCACTTGTAGCAAATACATGTACTGACTTTCCTTGATCAGGACATTCTCCTAATTGGCTGCCTTTTTGATAAGGTGTTTGACTATTTAAGTGATTTGTGTATGCAGCCTTACCAGGATATCCATCCATAACCACTTATTATCATACTTTTCCCAGCACCTTTCCAGCATAGGCAAAGTTGCCTCTAAAGTCTTGGAAAGTTGCCTCTAAAGTCTTGGAATTAGGTGACGTGTGTTCTGTCACACATCTCTGGACACCCCCCTGTGATTTTTAGGTTGTGTCACACTTTTCAATCTACCCCCCACCCCCTTAGTGTGACATAATTTATGGATGGCCCCTATCTCACAATGTTCTGGCGGATAATGGTGGAACTAGCAATCACTCAAGATCTATGCCCTACAGATATTTTGTCATTTCATGTTTAGGGTTGAGATGGGTGCATACCTTTTCAATACCTATACCCCTTCTTAATATGTGTTCTCTTCACCACTAGTGCTTTGAGGACGTCCATCATTAAAGTTAACCTTTGGGTGTTAGGGGGAAAGGTCATCGCGGAATACAAATATTAAAACAATTATAAGATGCACTGACATATTAGGGTTTCAAGGGGAAGGTTTTCTCTGATACAGGTGTACTTGTTTTCCTATTTTTCGCCAGAACTGAGAAACCCATTCCCGCAATACATATATATATATATATATATATATATATATATATATATATATATATATATATATATATATATATATATATATATATATATATATATATACAAGAAAGTGTGGTGTTAATGGGAACACTCGGACTTCCATTCATGAGTGGCTATATTTATAGCATTTCATAACAAAGATATTGACGTGCTCGCTCATGTACGTACACTTATATCAGGACTGTAATGTAACCCATTATCTGGAGTCTTATCAATGTGAAGTGGGTATGTTTGATGGGAAAATTGTGCTTCTGATAGCTCTGTCACCATCTAAGAATCTACACCAAGGCACTGCAGCCCTTGATGTAAATTTGGTATTGAGAACATGTGCATATTCCATTGTACCTTATCAGAGATTTGCAGTGATTGAGTATTCCCATACTGAGACCTAAGTATAAAAGTACATCAAATGGACTTTATAAATATGCTAGTTTTACTTCAGGATACCAGAGGTTTATGGTGTTATTTACAACTGATATCAGCAGATTGTCCAATCAGTGGACAGATACAACTTAGGATGGACGCAGCAGCTGCGGAGAGATATAGTACGAACCACATGAAGAGTTCACCTGATAAGTAGCTGCCGCATCTCATAACCGAACCGCTCTGATACAAGTCAACAGCTTAGAACCTACAAGATGCGGGGTCTCCAATACATTGCGGTGCTATTAGCAGCCTACTGCTTATGTCTAAATGTAAGTATAAATGGTAAAATCTATACATGTTTACTCATCATATAAGATTTTGTGGCATCAACATTTTTGTAGCTTCTGAATTTTATCCCACACCATACATTGACTAATTGGCTAACATTTGGGACATAATCTCAATTGAGTATTTTTTCTAAATACTCCATAGGCATTGAGTACGAGTTCTCAATGTTAAGTCTATGAGGAAAAATACCAGGGGTGATATTGACTAAGATACTGGCCAAAGCACACCAATATTACAGTATTGGCATCAGATCGTGAAGGGATAGTTTTTGCAGCAAGCTGATAGTCTAAACAACTTATCCCTAACCTAAGCAGCGTATCTAAGCGTGTTTCCTACGCTCAATAATAATACCCTACGTCTCTGACCTGTTGTCATACACATGGCTAAATTAAGTGGCAACACTGAGGTATATGGTAATAAGGAGAAATACATGTAGTTAGGGTGGTTGAATGAAATCTGTTCCGTGTTCTTCTTTGAACTCGGTTTGTATTTTCGATAGGTGAGTGTGCGTCTAATACGGAAGACGATAGTTACATAAACGACAAAATATACATATAGGATTGCATCGGGCATTATAACGACTATCGATATCAAGATAAGATCGATGGGAGGCAATTCATGTTATCGATTGGTGAAATCTATCAATTTGATTGGAAAGGTCTTATATGTAGATTGGGTATATTGGGTGTACTACCTGATTAGAATATTTTCGTTTATATTACTAGGGCTACCATGGGTGGAGAATTCATAATATGAATAAATAACAGCGACATTTCGGAAATCTTATTTCAACAGAATTAATGAAACATGGAATGATGCTCACCTTTAAAATTTGAAAATATTAGCATTTGGTAATACCTGGATATGAAAGTGACGATGGAATACAAAAAAAGGCAGGACAAATAACTCATATTTCTGCAATAAGATGTTAAGATAGAATACCATTTACTGGTCATGGGATGATTGATCAACATCTCAGGGTAAGTTTATCTGTGGCCTCCAGCGCTCTGCTGGGGATAAAAACAAACTTGTGGCACTTCAAGGTAGCTGACATATTACACAACCTGCCTGTTCTCTGGTCCCTATAGCTGTGTTACAAAACATAGATAGGTCGATAATGTCTATAGGTCTGATAACAGCATCCGCTCTAAATTCGAATAGATGTACCGCTGAACAACTCAGATGTACTTTAATAGAAACGAAACTTCACAGAGTAATCCTCTCCATGCGAGAGTGGCTTAAAGCACTGGGCATTCATGATAATTTAAACCATTTTATTGTCAATAAATACCGGAAAACTAAAGATTTTTATTGAATAATGTGGAAGCCAGTATATCATTCTAAGAAAAATTATTTGTGGAGATGATAAGTTCAGCGAATACTTTTATGCATTATGGCTCCCCAAGACATACTACCCAAGGACATCCTCGGCCCCGTAGAATACACATAGATAATAAGTTCCATGCACAGGTATTATAAATCTATGGTCATCGACATACATTTTCCAAGTGTTAAATGACGCTCCAATTGAGTCAATCAAGCTCGAAAGTATGTTTTCTGTCTGCTATTGTTTATTTAACTAAGTATCAGATCTACTGTGTTCCAAGCTATCATTATATATTTACCTCCTGTTGTATATGTAGGATTTCTGATGAATCGATATTGTGACGTATATCGTTTATATTTTACATGAAGACTATTGAGGCCAGTATTCTATCGACCCACATCCTTGATACGACAGTGGGCCGCCCAGCACCCAACGTGTCCGCTGTCGTCTACAGGATGAACGGTGAAACGTGGGAGAGAACCGACACCTGGTGAGTACTAAGAGAAAACGTGGTTACTGAGCCCGAAGGGATGCCCGTTCGAGGTCTTTTGATGCCATAAATACGTCCCGACGCCGCAGGCCGAGGGGCGTATTTATAGCATCAAAAGGCTGAGAATGGCATCCCTACGGGCTCAGTCACTACGTTTTCTTATTATTACATGCCTAAATTAAAAAAACACCCCAGCATTTTATATAATTATTATATGTACATGCATTCACTATTGGTACAGTGCGCCCGAATATTCACTACGGGTGCAGTGCGCCCGAACATTATTTATACTGTACCCCTAGTAGCGGGTAGTATTTCATAGACGTTCGGCCATAGGTATGTAATAATAACACACACAGTATAGACTAGTTTCAGATATTATAGTGGCTGTATTCTCTGAGCAATTAACGCGTCATAATATCCGAGCGAATGCAATGCGATTGCGTAGAAGCAACTCCGAGGAGAATAGATCCACTTGCTTCCTAAACCAGTTAATATTATATTTACTATCCTCCTTGATATATACAAACCTGAAGAACTTATTGGGAACTGCTATTTTTGTGAAATAGGAATACGATGCAGGAACAATATCTATTGTTTACATGGGGTGGCGTTTGTGTTTAACGCCGTATTCCCCGCCGGAGATTACGACCACTCAGTATTCTTCACTGTTAGCAATACACACTCCCTATGTACTTTCTATCAAACTTTATACAGTTCCGAGCAAAGTTCCCCTTAAGCGAGGTGCCCCCTTATGCGGAGTTAGAGTAAACTATCCAAAGATTTCTGTTCTGAATAAAGTACCACCTTAAGCGGGTTGTCCTCTTAAGCGAGGTGTCCCAGAAGCGGGGTTTTACTGTATTAGGTAAATAGAAAATCATAGTACCTCCTTTAAGAATTTGTAAGGAGATACCAGAAATATACTTATACCTAAAAGAAGATACCACCAGAAACATCTTTGAAGTAGCGATACAGTTAAAATAGCCCAAGATATGTCTACTGTAAATATATGTAGTTCTATTGTGATCTACATCACCAATGGCGCACCTATATATGACCAATGAGATATCTATGAAAATATCTTTGGACGAAAATATGAAAATACCTTTGGAGTACGTTCAGAATATACATGTAGACTACATCATTGGAATTAGATGAGATCAATAGTAACGGGAACTATGGGTATCGTATGATTGAAGCAAAACGCACCGTAAATACAACAATAGGCGTGATGCTATTGCCTATGTCTGAAATAAGTATTACCGGTCAGGTAGATCCTCTGTCAAACATCATAATTTTCTACCTTTACAGGTGCAGTATATCTGTCTCTTTTCAATTGAAATATTGGTATATTCAAATGATGGTGCATAGGATTAGATGGCTTACCAATGTGTAAGAATATGATATTTCTGTTGTAGCACCACGGATGATGATGGTCGCTGTGGTAAGCTGCTGGAGAAGGAAACGAGATGCGGCATTTACAAGATTACCTTCGCGGTCGACTGTTACTTCAAGAGGACCAACACAGAAGCATTCTACCCATTTGTGGAGGTACAGTACTCCATGAGGCATGGATATGATATTTAATGAAAATATGGTGCTGTTTGGCTCTCAGTCTATGGACCAAATCGCCTGCATTAAGAAATCGACACATTCAACTTCATAATTGATATTAGTGTCATATATGTATCGCATAATTTTGATAGCATCTAAAACCTTTCATTCATAGAACTATGTATACGATTGCACTACTAAAGACATATACCAGATCACTATGCTCAATAAAACATTGATGACTAACATTGCTGCGATATACAACTATGACCTTCTGGGACATACTGCTCAGGGGTTATAATGTATGTAACCAAAGAGAGTAAACTGAAAGGCATCTTCCTTAAGATAAGAGATCCGCTTATTGTCACATCTTAACAGAATCATAAATAGATAGAACTTTAAATTCCTAACATAATTTCCGCTAGATATCCGGATACCTTGTCGCCATGCTGTATGACCTCCTTGTGTATATCTTAATCTCATTTTATCTTAACCGATCCAGTTTATATCTACAATAATGAAGCATTGAATAACTTTATGATTTTCAGGTGGTGTTCAGGATTAGCGACCCCACTCAACATTACCACGTGCCCCTGCTGCTCAATCCATTCGGCTACTCCACTTACAGGGGAAGCTAAAGACGAGAACACGCAAGAAGTTCCTCTTTGACACCAATGGATTGATTTTGATCAAATGAAAATCACATTCATTCAAAGAATTATATTTTTGTCCGATACCGGTGTACAGCGACTCCTTATGAATAAATCACGAATAAAAAATTGAACAACAATACCTATTTATTTAAATGTTTAGACATCGAGGGATTTGATTACCTGATCAATATACGTTGAATAAATGTTATTTGAACAAAGACTTTGGCTCGAATATATCTCCATTATCTTTCGCTTCGATGTACATTGTAGTCGTTTTTTTTCCTTCTCTGGTGATTTGGTGGCGTGCAAAAGAGTTTACACTCTATTCAGTGTGTGCACTGATTTTGTTATATCATATGCAGTTACAACAGTTATGCTATTTATGACGGTCCTACAATTAAGAGTAAATAAAATGGAATTATTACAAGACATGTCTAGTGCAATAAATACATTTCTTTCGTCCTAGAAAACCCGTAAGTATGACATGACTCAAATTATCCTCATAAAATGGTCCCACATGTTGCTGAACCTCATATCATAAATGTCTGATAAATGATACAAGATTACAAATAGTATCTCAGCTAGGAAATATTGCAGTAGATGACATAGGGAATTTGGAATGAAGTATACGTGTCTATAAAAAAGTATTGATTATGGGACACATTTGACTCTATCCCATAACGGATGATGTAGACAGTTAGGGTGTGTTTGACTCAAGTTGTGCGTAAAGCAGTGACAGTTTGAATATAACACATTAGGGATAGCTGCATGTCACGTTAACTAAAGAACTCAAGACTTTCCATTTCCTAGATGCATATATATGTTATATCTTAACTAACGGATCAGGATATAAACAGCAAGTACCATTAATACACTATGAGTACATGATGCAAGACTGACCCATGCAAAGTCTGTCTCTTAGTCACTTAAGTTGCATAGCCTTCAGTTGCATTTGCTGTGCATTTTATTGTATTCTCAGTAGCTGTCATTGCTCAGTGTATGACTCACAACAAAGAAGTATGAGATGCTTAATGGCGTAATAATTCTGTAAAGCTGACTCCTAACTTTTAGGAAGGATAACCCGGAATTTACACCAGACGACTAAAAATGTCACGATATTTCAAAAGAATAAAATTCGCTGTGAGGTGGTGCTTACAGATAGAATATCGGCAACAGTGGTCTTTGACCCAATCGTGATTGTTTAAAGCGTTTACATCTGACGATATGTTATCGTTGAAAAAGTCCTGATTATTCAATATCTAAAGTTACTGATTAGTTATAGGTATTCGCCAAAGGTGGTGTCACATATGAATGGTCTCTCTGCCTAAACTACTGTTGAATCTATATTAGGAAATCGCAGGTGAAGAAAGGATTAAGAAAAATCCTCATGGTCGGCGCCGCCTCAAAAACAGTTTTGTTGTTGATAATAGTGCATCGTCATGTCCACAACTATTTCCAGCCATTCTGAAAGAATCGTGGGCCAAATCTATTATCAGATAGTTCCATATATATTACGTGACATCGGGGTGAAAAAAAATGGAAATTCTAGTTTAGACCTAAAGATGTTTTGTGGGAAATGGTTATCAATCGTGAAGTGCTGAACGATTTTAAAATCGTGAACAAAAATCGTTAGGTGTAAAAACCAGGTTAGATGTATAACAGACCACATACTTATAAAGGTTAATTAGTAAGCACCATTTTGTGTCTTTCTATTGGCAAACCATTATGTGAATGTCTGTTGTGAAAATACAGAATGCCATGGAGGAATAGAACCTATTTTCTAGGTTATCAAACAAAGAACACAATCCAGTACGCCATGGATAAACAAAACACGATTACACAGGTTTCTAATATGCAGAATATAACAATTAATGCTAATAATAACAGAACAAAAAATAGCATGCCAATACCAATGTTAACATACATACCAATAAGGACAATGTGATCACGAATGACACCGATGAACACAAGACAGTAATGTAGGATTCCCATGAGCATTTCACAATTACATGTAATAAATACACAATAATAGCCTGTTTCTGATACTAGTGGGCATATCCTCCGCCTAGTTGATGCGTAGTAATATCCGAGCATGGGCGAGGATATTGCGCAGAATCAACTACGAGGACGATACGCACAGTAGTATCAGGTCAAAGTTGTATTTGCTCTTTAGCATTGCAAATTGAAGTCCTCAAAGGAAAGACAAAATGGCGACCGATCTTCTCACGCACTACTTTGCATACCAGGTGTTGTTTCAGGGACTTTTTCATGGCTCATCATGGGAGAATACGGTATCTTCCACTGATAGCGATGCACACTCCTTATGTGTTTCCAATGGCAACTTCCACTCAGGTGGGTAATAACGGTAGTGAGTGACTCGATATATAGGTCACCATTGACCAGGTGCCTTGAGCACGTGAGCTATACTAAGTCATTCATTAAATACTATAACATGGGATATATGTAGGTCATCAGTGAGCTGCTTAGTGGTAGGGATTGAGGCGTCAGTCGTCGTCGAGGTCCACAGGCTCTGTGTGTTTGGTCACCTCGTCGACGATCCAGTCGGTGTAGGTGGAGATGCGGGTAAACGCTCCGGGGACGTCCCCAGGCCGCTCTGAGCTCGTGAACGACGCGATGCCCACCTGGACCCACGTGTTGTCCTGCCTACACACCAGGGGGCCTCCGCTGTCACCCTGCGAAAACAAAACATGCCGCGTCATCACAATGCACATGTATACGATCGAGATCCAAGTTACACATCTGAAATGGTAGAGGACTAGATGATTATCCGGCCCCTCATAAAAACGCAATGGGCTTAACATTGGGGGACTGTATTTGAAAGGGCCTGGCATAAAATGTTTTTTATGCTACTACTCGATCTAAAATTGTGAAGGCGGGGTAGGATGAATACTAAACCTCCCTCAGTGAGAATTAAATTGGAATTAATCAACACGGCCTGTTCTAAAACTATCTTCGCTCCATTGCTGCTTCACGAAGGTCACTTTACGCACAGGCCTTGTTGCATAAATCCAAATTGGCTCTTTCATAGAGCCGTTTCTATAATGATCTATCCCCAATGGCCTGGGTGCCAGAAATTACCAGTGGCTATATGTGTAAGCGCTGACCGTAAAATAATGGCCCAAAGGAAGTTGGCCATGTGCAAGCACCCTCAAAAACCTTAATTTTTTAAACGTTACATAATCAGACCAGGACAACATTAGAAGTACTACTTACGCTACAGATACCCATGCGGGCCAGGTTATAGCCGGCACACAGCCGCCCCCTCGTGTCAACACCGAACAACCGTCTGCAGTCGTAGTCGTTGATCTTTGGTAAGGGCACCTCCTGGGCCGTGTTAGAGATGGCGCCTCCTGCAGGGAAAACCATGAAGTAGAGTGGACGGCGGAATCTGAGAATCACTTACAAATTTCTACTCTTTTCATCTTAATACCCAATGACGAGTGACGAGACGAGTAACTTCAGTCCTATCAATTGGACTTTGAGTCTGCCTGGGGTAGTCTTCATAACTGAACATTTCCTCTATGAATATTACTAAAGTAAAAATCATAGATGTAACTCATTGTTTGGATATACATCATGTAGTGCCCCCCGCCTCTCTTGTTGTTTGGCTATGAATATTCAATGTTTGGAATATTATTGAGGTAAACCCCTGACTGGTGGTGCCATCTCACAGGTTACACTGAGACTCCCTGTTAGCCCCCCTACTGGACTGGCAAGGAAGCAGGGTCATCCATGAGGTATTGTGCAGTGAGGGAAATCTGAATCCTCCTTTGCTCCTACGTATATAGATCAAGGTAATCCTATTGACTCATACAGGTTTATCATTGTTCACTTTGCCTCTCACACTTATATTGATCTAATAAATACCGATAGTGACTAGGAAAACAGCGCGAGCGAAAGTAAGACATGTGTGTCCATGAAACTGTATGTATACTTATTGATAACAAGAGGGAACGTGGTTACTGAGACCGTAGGGATGACTGTTCGAGATATTTTGTATTACATAAAATATGTCCAGATGCCGGAGGCAGAGGGACATATATCTATGTTATAAAATGCCGAGAACAGCATGCCTCTGGGCTCAGACACTACGTTTTCGTCTTATCTTGTACATGAAAAACACAATATTATTCACTTATCAAGTCATCGATTCATATCTCATTCACCACGTCTCAGTAAGCCCGAAAATTACATACATGGCACCCCTAGCAGCAGGTAGAATTTCATAGGCGTTCGGCCATAGGTATATACATTGTAATAATATCATATACTGTCGTTAAATTGTCGTCTGTTGTCATTCATTCAATATAGAAGTTGTAAAAGCCGCCAGGTGGCACCTCACCTGAGCGCGTGCAGCCCCAGCCCTGCATGATGCAGATCTGACCATCCGCCGGAAATCGCCTCTCGTCCTGCGCAGGGAGCGTCACACTGCCGATTTCCGGCACGTCCGGGCCTGACGGTACCGGACTCGACAGACGCACCAGCGCAATGTCGTTAGCCCAGTTGTCTATTACAGGGCCACAGAGTGGGGAGAAATGAAGTAATTAGTATGTGAAAATGTGAGATATCAGTACATCATTTCATCATAGTAGGGAAACTACCAATGGACAGAAATCGACATTCTTATTGTGAAGTTTGGATAAAAGGCTCAGCGTTAGATATACCTTATTTGTAATACTCTTTTTTCCGTATTAATGATTTCATTTAAGAAATTTGAATTAAGCAATATAGATATGTTAACAGATGACGCATTAATTTAATTGAAAAAGATATTATATGTATACTAAGAAGAAAAGGGAGTATCTTTCATCGTGCACTCTATTTTTTGTTTTGCGAAGAGACTTCTATATGGCATCATAAAGTACATTTGTACATCACGATTCCTTGAGAGTGCACTTGTTAAATTGTCTGGCTTGGTGTTTGTAGCTATTAGCCAATATGAAACTTAGTCATGTCTGAGGACTCACTATGCTCGTCATACTGGGGGTGGATGATGATCAGGTCAGCGTGAACAAACCAATTCTTCCACTCCGGTACGTCCAGGACATCTCCAACAAGTCCCTTTAGTCGATCTAGTATTGACGCCTGTGCAAAGCATACTTAAAGGATTAGGACACGTGATAAAATCAGCAACAAAAACGCAACAAAAACTAGTGAAAGAGGCAATAGGTTTCTTGTGTTTATGAAGATTAGGGGTGAACGGATATATGAAAATCATACTGAATTTTGAATGAAATTCATAATATATACTAATACAACTTCTTTGTGTAGATTAGCAAGATATAACTTAGGCCTGGCGTCCACATACTAAGATAGGAATTTAGACCTACCGATATGGCACTGATACAAAAAGCAAATATCGGAGACATATCGGGAAGGGGCAAACTCGTAGACATACGAATCCACCACGCATTGTATGGGGTTTTTATCGGTGTCTAATCGCAGAAACGTGGTCAACTGCCCCGATATTAGGTGACCTTCCGACGCGATTTTGATTTTTATATCGGGAGGTGCATCGTAAACCATATCTCGGTGTCATATCGTAGTAGGTGGACGCCGGGCCTTAGAATCGAAAATTGGATATATCTTGAAGACCCCACACGCCCAAGTTTGTGCGTGACTGTTTTGTTTAGAGGCGGAATCTGAATGCAAAATAAATGAGTCATCGATTTCTAACTAAATTATTCCAAGTATAAGAATCAAGGCATATTGAACTCGTTTCGTATATATTTAAGGGTATGACTTGGCGTTTTCGATCATACCCCTATCGCATTTACGTTACGATTTACGATCAGACGTTACGTTTCGTATATATTGGTTCTGTTTGAGATATGTTTTAACGCCATATGGCCATAGAATCATTTAGTGTCTCCTTAAGATACTTTACATTTTTTACTTTATGGTTTGTGAAAGTGAAGGTTTGTATCTCACTGAAAGTTTGACATCCCCAAGACGCGCATGCCAGTGTCGCGGCACCTTCGCTGCTTCCCTGAAAAGATGTACACAGAATTAAAACACAACAACTAGGGCCGAGTTCCATAAAAAATACCCCATTTCGTGTTGTAGCATGTACAAACATGGTAGGTCGTTCTTTATTTATTGTATAGCCATAATTAATCAAATCTTACCATATGTTGGCATAGAAGACATGTCTGAGTGAAATCTCACACACTGAGCACTGATGTTTCAACGTGTTCAGTATAACAGTGTACTGCACATGGTTCAGTATACAATTTGTATTGCACAGGGAGCAGCAGTACGTAATTATCAAATATACTGTATTTTTCATACGCACTATTTGTCCGTATGCGCCGGCTTTTGTTACCCGGAGCAAACAGCATTTCTACACGCTCCGGGTATGTAGATACACACTCCCCATGTGTTTCCTATGAACACTTTGGATTAGGTGGATAATAAAAGCTCAGACTTAGTATGAAATAACGAGGCATACCAAAAGTTTCACGTTCTTCTCCCACCGTATTACTTCCAACCCACTCCAGCGGAACGGTAGAAATTAAACAAAAAAAGCTCAGACTTACCCGAGTTGGCTGACGACGAAGCAGTGAGCAGCGGTGAGCAGCCATCGGTCATTGAGCAGCGAGGCCCCGCAGTAGAGGTTTCTCCTCGCCACAGGGAATCCAAAGAAGGTGACCACAGGTATCCGACCCTGGAGGGACACGAGCCACGGCCACTTGCCGTCCTCCACTTCTGATCCCCCGATGACACGCTTCACACGCCGCAGTAAGCCGGAGACCTCCTCCGTCTGGCCTGCACCTGCCAAGCAATGTGCCAAATAGTCTCTATGGGGTTCTCCACCAGTGTTACTACCTGAAGTACTTGGTATTGTAAAGGTATTGATAGTTAGCTGAATGAAAAAAGAGTTCAAGATCCTATCGCACGTGTATATATTCAATGCTAGCAGCATGGAGTTGTCCCATCACACTAAGTCCATATAAGGAATAGAGTAGACCGAATAGCCAATGACTGCATTCGCAGCAAACCCCGACCTTGACCCTGACCTCCTTACATGATATTTTCTAGCGCCTTGGGACGGTTCTACGGTCGAGAGTTGACCGCGAATCTTAGGGGCCACAACCACTCTCCTAGTACTATACTAGCGATACATCTAGATAGATATGACTGCATGTCGGTTTGAATGGACGGGGGACCCAGCTATCACTTTGCTAGGACCCCCTTCCCATTGGAGGATCAGCGCGGACCACTTGTTCTGTTAGGCCAAGGGAAAGCGCATAGTCGTTTCTCAATGATGAAATTGGAGTGTCGTGTTAAAGGATGGAACAGCTATATAATCTCTACTAGGGACAGAGTCGGTCAAAAAATAGCCCATGAAAAATTTTGAAATTGAAATTCTGGTTCAGGTTTTGATCTCCAGGCGGCTCCATCCCATCACGGTAGCCATGCAGTTCTCAACTCATTTAAGGCTAAAAGCTATTTATCTCAGCAGAGGATATCAAGGATATATTCTTTTAAATGGCATGATATGTTGTTTTTGTGTTTGAGTATAATTACTTCTTGTTGTAAATGATATTTCTTTATCAGCACTACAGAGTGTAGGGGAACCATGGGGCGAAATCAGCAGGATCCTACACTTACAAAATTTATTATTGTGCTATGTGCTTAATTCAAGATTTTCAAACCACAATAGCATTCCACTGCCTATGAAAGTGTCCTGAGCAAAAAAGAATACTCTGCCCAAAAAGTACTCTGCATAGCTGGGATGCTAACTTGAGTAATATGATAAGGTGTGGCGTACCGGGGTACATGGTGATTGGGGTGGGGTGTGGCGGAGTAAAGGGAGTGTCGTGGTTTTCTCCAGGGACATCTTATTCAGTTGACACGATCGTGAATAGTGACCGTTTTTATGGATCGCAGCCGCGTTCTGAGATCTGACCGTTTCGCTGGATTTGGGAGTTTTTCAGTTGTAATGTTCACTATTGATCGCAGGTGAAACGATCGCCCAAACGGTCACAACAGGAGACCGTTTGATATTTGCATACAGGTCTGATAGATAGGTCAGAGGCTAAAACATATCCAAATTTAAAAATATTTGGAGTGAAGGGTTCTAATAATCTGGCGTACCTATATCAAAGATTTGATAATTTTTTGTTATGGTTATGATGACAGTGAAAAACGTTTGTCTGAAAAAAATGAAAAATGCAGGCACTGCAGCCTACTGTAATGCTCGATTTTATTTGAGCAGGGCAGGGCCAAGGTCACTTGATATTTATAACTAGCAACACGCTCATTCAAAAAGTAAAACATGTCTGACTTATGAAATGCTCCATGGAAAATTATAAAATCTTAGGACTAGATCGGATAGTCATGGACAATTCTTCGCTGTAAATATGGTGTAATTTGAATAAGTACAAATGTCTCAAATCAATAATTTCTGAATGTAGAATCTTGTACTAGAGAAGTAATGATCGCTATTGATCTCATACAGCGACCGTTTTGGTGACGATGACCTCTGGTGCTTTGTGACCGCAACAGAAAAACACTTCTCACCATGGATTCCCCAAATGATCACACAATCGCTCTCCAATCTTTATTGATCTCAGCCAGCGATCGTCACTAGTGAAAAACACCTCCCAGGCCTCAATAGGAACCCTGGTAACACCATAGGAGTGGCTCACCCCACCACCTGACCCTCTCTCCGTAAATGATCAGGCCATTTAAATCTGATACATTTGAGACCATCCCACCCGGGGCCTGGTAGACCGCAATTGCAATGTTTAGTATAGTGAAGCCCATTTGATCTCACCCCTGGAATTAATGTCCATAAGCTTAACATTGGGAACTCATTCTCTATGCCCCTACAAGTATTGCAGTCCGTTTTCCATGGTCTATATATTGTGTGTTGTCCATTCTTTTGGTGTGTACAGGGTTGAGATAAATACAGAGAGCAACTCGTTTTGCTCAAAGACGTCATTCTCTAATTCATTTGAATGCTACGTGATATTTACTCGGCTGTCGCCTCGTTCATATCACTTCCCATCAAACTCGTAGAGAACGACGACTTTGACCAAAACTTGTTGGTTTCTTCTGAAGTCTGCCATTGTTTGAAGATGAACGCATTTACTGAGGCCAATAATAACTGTGACGATTTTCACACAACACTTTCTGAAAATTCAAGTCAATAACTATTTAAGATAAATAAAGTTGATTCATGGATGGATGGATTAATTTTGTTAGATACAAAATATTCTGAAACTTTTTGAACTCACCATTATGTACCAACCGGGAATCGGCGAATTCCGCAACAAGGATCAGCAGCAGGAGGCTGGTAAGGCTCAGCCCCAGGAATCGCCGGTAACCAGCACCCAGCATGGCGGTCTGTCACAGAATCAGAGTGAAATAGTTCAATTTGTTATCCGCAAATATAAAACTTCCCATTGAAATTGTATGGGGGCCGGAGTAATTCGCTACCCACTGTGTAATTGTTGTCAGAAATCATAACCATTGATTATGGAATTGAAACCCATTGATTAATGCAATAAAGTAATTGTTTACGGAAAATATATTACTATATACCTATATGCGAATGACTCCCTTTTACCACGGACCTATATACGGTCTTCCATGTCCGTGCTTTTACTGACCAGTAGTAGAGGGAACCTATGTTCTGGTGACGCCTTGGGAAGTAATTTTTCCGGTCCTCACCTTGTAACTTTGAACTTGTGCTTACTGGTAATCGGTTTCCCTATTCCTATATACATGTACCTATGAGCGAACAACCTATGATTACTTAACGCTGCTGGGGGTGGAATAACTTTTGTTTACTGTCCAGGTTGAAGTTACTGCCCAGGTTGACGTTTACTGCCCAGGTTGACGTTCAGATACATTCGGTTTTTAACGATATTAGCCGACAATTGAAGGTATATAAGAATAGGGAAACCACGTACCAGTGAGAATAAATCAAAGTTACTTGGTAAGGCTTAGAAAACTTACTGCCCGCGGCTACGCCTTGGGCAGTAATTTTTCGAAGCCTTACCTCGTAACTTTGACTTATTCCCACCGGAACATAGTTTCCATCTATTCCTATATTCCTTCAAATATCGATAAAATGGTTATTTCTTTACCTATGACAGCTCCGAGAAATATGGCCACCCTTATCAAGTAACTGCAACAGCTATGTTTTCGTCCCGGCGCTCTTTATATCGTGTGGTCAGTCCGGGATGAAAACATACGCCCGGGATGAAAACATCACCCTCACTACATAACTCATAATTACTGCATCCCCAGTAGCGTACCTATGTAACTATAGTGTTCGGAAATGGGTATACAGGAATACATATTCCGTTCGTCACTGAGTGACAAAATAATATCCATACGTCCCTCTGTACCACATGACCACTCATTCTTCTATTTAGTGAGTTGAAGAATGGCATTCTTAATGATTTCTAGGTATATAATAATGAAAAGACACAGTGAGTGTGACTGAATTGCATCTGTTCCTCGATATTTTGGTCAGAAGTAATCACCTCATTCTTCGAACTCGGTGAGGATTTCTGAAAATCAAAATATCTCTGAACAGATTCCATCCAGTCACACAAACTCTGTCTCTATATATTACTATACTTAAAGCCGTATGAACCACGAATACTGCCCGCTCAGGACTACGTACCCGTGTCATTTTCATACCGATATGTCACTCTGTGACACACGGCGTATGTTATCACCTGACTTGGTCAAATTACGCCAGTTTCCGTAGACTAATCGATGGCATACTCAGGAAGCATAAGTCCATGTGTTCCCTCTAAATCAGTCAGTGATTTAAAGTACAACTTGGGGCCTATTGAGCGATACAATACCAAGTACCATCTCCAGCGCCCACAGGGAGATCGGTCGGAAGCTTGGGCTTATTTCCCGAGGTAGGGTGGGTGTTTATCGTTGGAAAGGTGCCCAAATCGTTGAGTAAGGAAAAACAAATTAAAATCCTCTCACCGACGAGCATGGCAGCAGCACAGAAACAGTTAAATCGATGGAAGATAAATGTGTATACTAAATGTCATGGTATGTTAAACTATGGTTATACCATTGGAATAAAATGTTTGATGTAATATCATCAGAAACATTTTCTGCAAGCAACCCCTTTGGCATCATAAACTGTCTGATATCTCGAAAAAAAGGTCAAGGGTATAGTCCCAATGTTCTGATATCACTATAGACTAATGTGCATGTTCTAACCACAACAGAAACATGCCATTCCTGTCCATAATACGCATAACCGTCCCCATTACGTGACTAAACTGAAACAAGGTTGTGAGCAGTTAATGCTTGGCTCGTGACCTACCTTTGGTGGGAATATGAGGCGGAGGAGCGAGCACGTAGCGCCGAGAGCAGCTCTGAGCAGCTGTAAGTCGCTCAGTGAGCACTCACCCTGAATGAACTCGACTGTGAAATCCCACAGACGGTATGTTCCGTCTTAATGAGATCACTACAAAAAGCAGCCTAAACTCACGGCTGCCTGCTTGACCAGTATTAGCCAGTAAAGTGGTGCCAACCTGAGTTTTCAAACTGACATTAAACGTGACATTTGACAAATGTCAACGATTCCGACAATGGTGGTGGCAATTCAGGAACTTGACTGAATAAGTGGAAAAAGCCGTGTGCACATAATTAAAATGATCAAATTGTTTTTAATCATTCGTACCTGTAGAGCAAGGGCGGGGGAGGAGATATGCCAAAAATACTTCACATATTCGGTCTTATTTCGGAATAAATATTATGTTAGTTAAACATGACCTACAGTTTTCATTGTCTACAATCATAACCGCACTAAAAATAATGATTTTTTTAAAAATTTCCCATTACTAATGATTGTCACCTTATAAAATCTGTAGTTCAATTTGAAAGACATGGTCTGTAGTATTGGAACTTGCTTGTTTTATCAAGTAAGCTAAGGTACATGAAAAGATTCATATATAGACCACTTCTGGAAGGAAGGAACTGGTTCTATTGATCTAATAATTATCATATAAACCTGCTGATATCGATAGAACATTAATGACACGATCAGGATACAATAAAAAGAAATATCTGTGTAAAATCTCATAAAAAAAATTGTTCGAAAAGGGGAAAATAATACATGATATTTTACCTCAGTATAGCATCATTTAATTTTCACTAGTTACTTATTCCATTATCTTCGCATTGTTTTCTTTTGTTTATAGATTGCCTTTACATACGTTGCTTCAATACCAAGGAAAGAACTGTGACTATTGCCATACCACAGAATTACCCCATTTGCTAGAGCGTGCTTGCACCCGCTAAATACATCATCTAGAGATTAGAGTGGTCACATTGAACTTTCAGTGTGCTTCCAGAAAACTATCCCTTCACTATCTGCATGCTGTTCACTGTAATAGTGAGAACAGAGCAGAGTGCCAGTGTCTCAGGGTCTTAGAGGTGTGTCCAGCTGACCATGACCAATCACTCAAGACCAAAATACCTCAAGATCCATTGGCACTTGATATGTTTGGATCATAGATTCAGGCAGTTGTAGAAATAGCAAGTTGACTGGGTGCAACTGAGTTACAGAAAACTATCCATAGAGTGAATCTAACCCAGACCTTTTAATTGTTATTCATTTATCATTGCACGCTCATTCATCTATGATGAACATCCTATTTACTCCTAGTTTGTATATCCATGTACATAGCCCCATTTCACTGTACGTGAGTCTTTCATTCCATTCTACAACGTTACTAGAGTGTAACTAAAAGAAAAAGGCAGTGTATAATCCCAAAAAAAGTAGACTCCAAATCCGGAGTTAAAACGGTTTCAACGTCCAATGTGGACATCCGTTTCAGGATATTATTTTGCAAACGTTTCGGAATTATTCATTCCCTCTTCAGAGCAAGCATACAAATTACAAAAGACAGAGAACGGACTTCGACTTGGAAATGTATGCTGAGACTCGAAGAGTTCTTTGAATGCTTCATTGTTCTTTGAATGCTTCATTGTTGTCCCCAGTTCATTGCTCATTGGTAGGTCATTGTAATCTACAATATTATCAAGCAGTTGTTTCATGGTAATACAAAACATAATTCAAGTACACATGTGACATGACAATGCCAAAAGCTTAGAGTTGTACTTTGACAAGTGGGCAATAAAGACTACCCCCAGCCAAATCCGGGCAAACATGTTTTCAAGTATTACAAATACAAATATAGAATCAGTATCGGTGTCTTACATATTTCCACCTCTAAAAACTCTGTCCTCGTTAATGACAATCACATCCTTGTTCTGGGCCTACATGACACAGTAAACTAAGTGTTACTGCTTGTTCCAGAAAGAAACGTGGATCCGGATTCCAGCCCCACCGACCGTAAACCTTAGCCATGTGTGCAGGACATGTCGAGGGAGTGGTAAGCAATTTGTGAAGTCTTTGTTTGTTTTTGTTTTCACTGAGGTAGTCTTAGGTGAAGACCCCACTAACCTCGCTACCAGTTGAGTACTCCCCATACAGAGGTTTAGTTTTGACAATTGAATCCCACTCCATTCATATAGAGCGCAGTACAGCGGAAATGTGCTGGGAGAGTGCCGTTTGAGGTGACCATATAAGACAACGGTAGCGAATGATAACTGGTCCTACTATGTACCAATCCCTGTGATACCGCAGTAGGAAAATGCGCCACTATCTATTGAAATGATAGCACACTGATAATGTTCGGAAGCGATTCTACAACGCAAAATAAATAAAAACCAGGTTGTGAGGTCATGTCATGCCTTATCTGTATTTTAGCGTAAAGCCATATTCTATGGCTCGTGACTGAACTTTTCTAAACAAACCATACTGATCATTGGAGTGTGAAGTACACAATCATGATGAATGATCTTCTACTATAACATGTAGAGCGACAACGAGATCTAACCTGTATTATGAACGTTGAGCACGAGGGATGATGTGGATTATCTTGGTCGCAAGTAGCGTCCTCACACAAGGAACGTTAAAGTAGTTGTCCCCGGTGGAAGCCTTGTAGAGTAGGGACCTGACGTTCACCAGCGGGGAGTTTGATCCTTGGTCGTGACACATAGTGCACTGTGAGGTGATGATAACCCCCGACTCTGACCTCAGCGTCCAGGGCCCGTTTCCTAAAATAAAACGCGGGAAATTCTTCTGGAAAGAAGTAATCTCTGCTGCTCTATAAGTGCCGTTACTCACCCAAAGATTGGACACGGAATTGCGTTCTATTCCTACAGAATCTGAACATTTCTATAAGATGAATAGCTTCAGAACGAGTACTTGAAAGTAGAGTATGATGGTCAGTTTGAGTAAGAATGGAGAGAATTGTCAAGACATGTTTCAGGAATATACATCAGGTTCGCACGTGTTCTGTGTTCGACTATATCTGCATCGCTTCTCCTACTTAGTGTAGTTACCAGCGTCAAAAATATTACAATATCAATGTTTTACAAAGGTTTGATCCCATTACAACCCCAGAAAAGGTCATAATGACAATGAGAAATCCTTCATTGCTTTAGTTGACGATCAAAATATCATTACATAACAGTGCGCGAATGTCTCACATTTACGATTTTTCGCAGTACGGATTCCATTCGTTACTAAGTGGTGAACTAATTATGATACTGCCCTCTGTCCCACGCAACTCATTGGAACTATGGAAAAGTGAGTGGTAAAATGGAGTTTTTGATTATTTATAGGCATACAATGATAAAGAGACAAACGAGACTCGGTTTGTATTTCCGACACAAAACAATACGGAACATATTTTATTTTGCCACCTTAACTATGTCTCCATATAATCCCGAATCACTGTGTGTCACTCTCGCTGCTGCTCCTAAAAATGAAAAGGCGAACATAATTTACCATACCACTGTGAATGAGGTTCGAATGTTTTGCATTGGTATTATTATTAATAGTGATGGAAAAACAAGGTCGATGTGACCTTGTTTACGTAGGCCACCTTGGATGACTGTCGATTGCATGCTTCTTCTGCAATTGGTACTTCCACAAATAAGATTTCATAGCAGCACATCATCAGGTATAGGTCAGGGTTACACTAAATGATTCCAGTCTGCAGCTTGCATAATTAAAGCCTGTAAAAGCGAACTGCACATGGGAAAACAACAGAGGTTTGTTTTTAAAGACAAATGCTGTTAGTTGGGTGATTTCTAAATTCTATTGAGTTTTGCAAATAACTCAGGATAGTATAAGTTCCATATATCAGCAAATAGAAAATGCAAAAAAATGGCATGTCACCGTGCTTACTTCTATGGGAGAGCCATCTGAAAATGTAAGTGCTCATCTATTGGTGTCTATGGGAAATAATTCTGGATTATTGTAGTTAGGAGCATGTACAAATGAGATATGCTAAAACAATTACTATGTTACCATGCTAACTTCTATGGGAAGGCCATCTGAAGAAGGTAAGTGCTTATCTATACAGGTGTTGCCGTTCAGCGCCACCTAACGGCCCACTGTCTAGTAACGCGACAGCTCGGACAAACACGTCCGAGTCCGGGCTCCTGCCCATAGGGTCAGACAGCAATCACACCTAAAGTGTGAACGGTGGGTGTGATTACAGGAGTGTTGTTTTTGGACAGATGAAATTGTTGGAGCAAACTAGGGTATTGTATCAACGAGTCTGAGCTGTCTAAACTTTATAGTTGAAAATTATCTTGGTTTTTAACTTGAAAAAAGATAAGCATATTATAGCTAGGCATGCCAATGTGTTAGTGTGTATGGAGCTTAGGTGTCCCTGTGTTATCTAAGTTATATCTATAGTATCATTTAGGTGATATTCATGTATGATACATCAAATTGGAGCTGGAATACCATAGAATATGATGCAATCGCTTTTATTTCTATGGAAATAATGTGCATGGGTATTATAAACGTATTACGCTCATACACTCAGTCCTTCAATGATAAGGAATACGTTGCCAGGGCTATGTTTGGCCGCACGAATTGCGTAACCATGCAGATAAGGCGCATCGCCGGCCAGTGGAAAAAGGCCTAATGGAGTCTATGGGAAACTGCTACATTTTCATGAAACCAGATGGCAGCACCGATGTTAAATTAGTAGAAACAGTGGGCGCTTCAATACCTACCAGCATTTGTCTTTAATGCTCAAGACCAGTATGAATCCAGCTATGATTGACTCTAAAAACCTTGTAATCTCTTTTTGAAATAAGCTTTTATTCACTGTTATATCAATGACGAGGTATAGCGCCCCGGAACCACCTGCAACGATAAAAACTAGACTTTCCGACGCACAACGATGCAGAACGTATAAAACAAATGTAGACGATCGGGAAGGTCTGTATTTTAGACAAACGTCTGGAATAATTACATCGACGTCTATCGTATTTGATGACCTCACGATGCAACCAGTTCAGCAACGCACATTTTTAGGTAATATTTCTATTTTAGATATATAAATACACTACAATTCAGGAAATATTGCATGGTTATGAATGCGTTTTTACCAGTAGGCCTATACATAAAACGTTTTTTTTTGTAGAAGAAGAAACTAAAAGCTCAGTTCCAAGTCAAACTATGAAATGCTTTATTTGACAAACTTAGACTTGAAGTCAATAATTTAGGCTGACTGTTGTCGAGCCTAATAAAATATGCATTCAGAAGATTGGAAAAGGTGACACAATCTCGAACCACATGTATACTCAAAGAACTAAGTGCCAGTAGGTGGAAAGGTTGTTTTGAGCATGGATATCAGCCTGTATGGTTGCACAATCTTCTATTGCATTCCAACAGGTCTTATAGGATATAACTATACCAGAAACGCCAGGATGAGAGTACCACCCAAAATGTCTATTTCAGCTAAATTCATTAGTTTATATACACAACAGTACGAGTCTGTGGGGAAATGATTGGCTAATACATTCTAACCAACCAGGAGAAATGTAGGCACAGATAGGTGGGATGAAACCGAGGCTGGAGGCATGATATCATCTCCAGCCTATAATATTGAGCCACCAACCTACTCCTAGTAGTGAGCACATCTATTAAAACTGAAAGTTGCTTGTCAGATGAGGTTCGATACTTTCTGTGCTAATTATCAGCGAATTTTTGTCAGAGGCCAGCTGGCTAATTTCCAAGATCTGCCAGAAAATACGATGATAAATACAAGACCATGTACAACGTTTTATTTAATCATACAGGAGAGATTAACATCAATGATAGTATGGCGGGTTCTCATACCTGAAAGTACAATAAAATGATTTGAGAACTTTACAAGCCGTGTCTATGACCTCCAAAAGAGGGCACCACCGGCTTATGGCATTCACAATTATCTCTCACTGCACCACGTTATAGAGAGCGGTTTTGATTGGCTGGAGGAATACTGGGCTCTCGACGTGAGATATCTCCCTTTTAATGTTTTAATACTTGGATCTAAAGAGTTGATTATCAACAATTGAAATGAGATATTCTTCTTACAATCTTAATGAAATGTTCTTATTCTAGTCTTTCTATGAGGTACTTCATGGCTGTCATTTTTGGATAAGTGGTTCATACCTGCATGCCTCTATATTTCCATTATCCTGTCTGAAAAACGAAGATCTTCATGTAAACCATATTGACATTACACTATCTAATCAATTAACAATTTTAAACTATATCCCGAATATTGTTATTATGGAGGGTATCCCGCGAGGTTTTCCTTTCCCGCTATCGTGATGGGATAATTTCTGAACGCGAACTGGTGCTTGAGATACAGTCACGTGACACACGCTCTACATCCGGTGGCGTTGGCAGACGACAGGGCAACAGCAGCATTCTTCACAGTGAGCACAGGTAGGACGTTTTTCAGTTATACACGCCCGCATGGTGGTGTACAATATGAGGCCTACTTGTGGTAGACTGTGTGGGGTTCCCAGACGATCCCGAGTCTGTTTTACCCCCGCTCTGAGATGCTTAATACCATCCAGTGAATACCGAAAACATGTGGATTAGTATACCGTATACGTAGCCGGCGGATTTGTCCTGATAAACCTACATATCAGTACTGATAGGCCCGGGCCATACCACTTGAGGACAAATTCAAGTGTTTGTACGTACCACCCGCCAATCCATATCACTCGCCTAACAGAGGCATAGCTGTTTCACATGCCTCAAAACAGCCATTCATGGTATGTCAGGATGCGCATGGAGAGTTGACAGTCTCCTCCAGTCTGACTCAGAGCCAATATCAAACATACCGGGCAGCCGGCTAACATGTTCCGTTTTCAGGACACGTTGGCCTACATTGCACCACTCTCCCCTGCAGAGGTTTAGCTACAACCCGTCTCTTTCCTATTCTGGAAGGGGCGAGATTCTGTATGGAGAATCTCCTGGGCCGGCCCCGCCCACTGGCGGGCTCGTAAATCCAGTGGCCCTTCCTCGTCGGCGACGTTCGTAAATTCTTTTCCTGCTTAAGTTGGAGATTCTTGAAAGACAAAACCTGATAGTCCTCTTATGAAGCCCAATCCATTTCCCAGTGTTTGCTTGACTCCAATCATCTCCATGGGCTTAGATAAATAAGATATCTCGTTAAAGATAAAAAAGAACGAAAAATGAATGTCCAATCTATCAAGGTATAGCCTATTAAAATATATGAGAGGCCTACCAGCGAATATATATATTTTCCCTTCTATTTCAGAGAAAAGTACCAATTATGGCCGAACAAAAGTGCAAGTGGGAGGAGTGTGTCAACATGGTAGGAACAGTTTATCCAGATGGAGATTATGATACAGTGTCCCAAAAAAATCCTTTGTAGACCGCAAACTAGCGTTAACATAAAAGGCTAAATTAAGAATTGGGCCCCAAAAGAACCAATTAACGTATCAGTTTAACAGAAGATAGTTCTCAATTTCTGGTGAAGGCTATCTATCAACCGGACATATTTTGGATTGACTATGGAACACTGTATATAATATCAAACAACCAACTATGACAAATCATGTTTTATCTTAAGCTCAAAAATACTTGTTACACCTTTTATACCCGATTCACTTCAGCGCCATATTTCAATCATATCCACAAGATATCAAACTATATATTTATATAGTGGTTACCTTAGGTGATATTATACACTGACAATTCTAAATAATTTTAAATATTTCAACAGTTCTTATTAGATCTATCATACCTGTCATTGGCCTGCGACCATTAACCCTTTAGCTAAGTTATGATGCATTGAGGCATTCCCAGGCATAGTACGCTATGATTCCTGGAGACATTCCCCAGTGCTGTACGCTATGATGCCTTGAGGCATCATGAAGCATTATATCCAGAATTTAAGTAATTATCATTTTGAAATAATGCCAATATTTTTATGATATTTTTCCAACTCATATAAAACTATACCATAGTTAATATCATTACTATTGTATGACATCATAATAATTTGGATTACCATGGAGGTTTGATATAATGATGACACTTTGGATATTATAAAAAGCACCAGCGTACTACATGGGTGAAAATGGAACTGCAGTGGCGTATTTCATGGTGTGTTTTTGCTGCTGGGCAGCGTAGTGAAAGGGTTAAGATGCATCTTAATTGAAACACTCCATTGGTAATTGACGTACATGTATCTCTGAGAATACCTTTATACATTGATAGAGTATACTCTTTATAGGCCTTGGCTGACATGAGTTTTTCAGATTTTAGTTTTGTCTAACAAGGAAACATCATTTTCTTCTTTCTTTTAGACAGGAGAGGAGGCAAAAAAGAAAATAGAAGGCGAGAGACCGGAATTAAAGGTATCCGAAGAGTTCTTTCCCGCCATTTATTAGTTCTTACTGAAACATTTATAAACTTGTATTTATATACATGATTGCACTATTTGCTTTCGTATGACCCGATAGTTTAGCCATACATCACCGACTTTGAACTGCAGAGAGAACCTGTCGCTTGTCACATTATTGTTTTTAGTTTAATATTTGTAGAAATAGGATTGATTCATCTCAAGAATATATCTTTTGAAATAGGGTTGATTAATGTCAAAGGATATATCAATAAGGAATGTATTGTGTCAAAACCAAATGTGGGGCAGAGAAGGGCAGAGCAGGTACCAAAGATGGCAAGTTGATATCCAAACTTTACTTTTCTCCTTTCCCATTATATCTTTATTCCATTAATGTTGTATCATTGTGTTTTATTGGTCATTACTGTGAATATCTATTTTCTTTTCAGGTTGAAATTCTGAAGGATAACCAGCCTGCTACGATGGATTACCGGGAAGACCGAGTTCGAATTGTCGTCCACCGTGACACGGGCATTGTCGTCATGCCACCGCACACAGGATAAACACTTGTCTACGTCATTATCACGTCAGAGATGTGTCAAATGTCGTCTGCTTGTCTCGTCTATTCCTGTTTGGTTATAAAAAAAAGTTACAGATATACAGCCTTCACCAGTTATTGCGTTTGTAATACGAGATTACGTAATTGTCTGAAAACAGCGTAATGTGATTAAACAAACTGGTGATTTCCTATGTTGAATGACTGCTGAACAACTGCCTATGTTTGATTATTTCGATGTAATCAAACAAGACACGGTTTGTCTAAAGAACGCAGATCTGTCTCTCACAATAACATATTGAAATAACGGTGCTAAATTACAAGAATCGGGGATCGCTGGTCTTACAGGTCTAATATCCTGCATGTTAACCACTGACTAAAATAGTCATAGGATAATTTTCATTCTAAATATATCTTTCTTACTTGGACTTTCATAGTTGCTGCACACTATCGATCAGGTTAATGTGATTTAGATTCATCTATACCTATTTGGGTCGGTATTCTCATTCCATTAACTGTGTTGCTGTTTTTGTTTGGCAATCCTGTCCAGGTGGTGCTTACATTTAATTAATCTTCTATATATCTGTGAGCAGATGGTCCTCTGAATACTAAGCCCAAAATATGTACCCGTTATGAATCGAGAAATAAAGAAGACTAAGCAATATGTTAGCGTTAATTTTGTGCTGTATTAAGGTGTTCCACACCTCGTTTTCTTGGCCGGGTGAGGATGTTCCATCTTCTGTGTGAAAGCTTCTTATCGGTATCTCATTCGCATTGTATTAATATCGATGTAGGGCACGTAGCCTATCCTAAATCCCCGGTCGTTCGCTCGGAGGTTACCGTCAGTTCCAGTACGACCCGTGAGATGGCGCAATCAGTCAGGTTCCAACCTTAGTTACCTACTATATCTAAAACGGTAGAATTTTGTGATATCCGCTTGAAGTTGTTGCCGTACATAGAGACAGAGTGAACCCGACCTGGGCCTGGAGATTGAAGGGCCACGAGAGTGAGATTCTTGTACAGTACTTAACTGAATCCTGCTACTATTTTTTGTTTTTCTCTACACAGATGTACTTCTACTCTTATGATAGTTTCTAAAAACGTTATTTGGAAGTGTAGTTTTCCGATCTCCTTTCCTTGAGAGAAAGCAATGAGATCACATTTCGCTGGTTGCCCTTTCAAAACTCCGCTGATACCCCCCCCCCCCCCCCCCCCCCACCACTACGCTGGTTCCCATGGTATCCGCTAGGGGGCTCGGTAGCCAGCGGCGTACACAGGCGGAACCCAGCCAAACCCACCACCACCACACTAAGTATTTGGCCCTGTAAGAGCACCAGTTTGTGTGGAGCTGTCATCAGAGCGTCCATCTGGGAACGCGAGTGTCTGGGGTTCAAGCCCTGCTCATCTCATTTTTCAAATATTTTTAGGACTCGGACTCGACGAAGTCGCTAGTATGATTTAATTCAGTCGTTAGTATATCATGATGGCATATTCATAAAGGGAAGGAAATGATATGGCCTAGAATAGGTAGGAATGAACAAAGGTGTCGGTTGTACACATGGGATTTAAGTAACCTACATCATTGATATCGACGCTTTCAATTGAATCAGACCAGCAAAAAGGAGTATCAATGGCCCTCCTCATGAATGCTTCAGCTTAAAGATAATTGTGTGCGACAGCTTTGTTATCCATTTGGCATGCGACTTATCCATTCTATAGTTGATTTAGTACTAGATCTGACTATTGAGAATCAATCTGACAAAGTGTAGTACAGGTCAATGGCGGGTTTCCGAACTTGATCAGTTCTGGAGTTGTACGTAACCTGGCATTTATGGAAGACCTTCAAAGATGAATAATTCATATAATTAGACTGGAAACTCTTTTTAGCGTAGTACAGTAGCTAATATCCGCCATGTTTATATTCACAGAACACATCCAGGTTAGGTCTAGCCTACATTAATGTTAAATTGTGTCTGTATCTGGGTAGGTTCATGTTAGGAACCGGCTTCAGGCATGCACATTCATAAGGTGAGATTGGTTAATAATTAAATACTATGCACTCAGTGCTCCAAAGAGAAGTGCCAATTTTGGTTTAGTTGCTTCTATACTGCCAATACCCTTGATGAAAGACCTCGACAACTTTAAAACTCACTAACCTCTTTTCTTTAGTCTATCTTTAACTATAAATATTAGGCCTACCTTGACCGTAACTTCAGATAACAGTGTCGGCCAAGCATCACCACATTCCTCAATTAGGCCCAGATGTAAGAAGTCTAGGCCTACTGATGGAAGTTGGTCTACATGATGAGAACGATGATGTTTGATTTTACTTTGATATCAAGCACATACGGTAGTAGGCTACATCCAGTTATTTTGATACAATGATTAGACAACACATTTCAATATATTTCCATTGCTTATGGAGGTAGGAAAGTATACAATAAACCAGCAGTACAAACAATCAGCTTGATCTAGATTTATTTGTTTAATCTTTTCCGTTCCGATGGAACGTGTGTTCCGCAGTTGGGAAAAAATTACGTGGTCGCAATACGGTGGGGTAAGGACGTGAAACTTTGGTACGCCTCGTTATTTCAAACATTGATCTAGATTTATACCGTACCAGATATAACGGGTAAAATGGTTGAATTAACACATAAAATTCCTCATCAATTGTATCCATATAGTAAAATTTGGCATAGACATGTTTGAAGAACTGTTGATAAACCTTATGCGAAAAAGGAAAAAAAAGAAAGAAAAAGAAGTCCACAAATATATAAAATGGTCACGCTTCAGAGTATACCGCACGGGGAATAGAAGTGCTCGTCCGGCAAGCGATGACGACACAAGTGCGTCGAGTGCGCTCAGCAACGACTTCATTGTCCGCCAGGTGGAGGAAGAGTGACAGTATTAATATTTGAATTTAATAGGACCTTAGGATTATGCCAAATTCGCGACAAATAATTCCGACAAATTAAAGGAATTCATCTCTTTAGGTCCCTTGGAAAGAACTGTCATTTCTTTCAAACCAAAGTCTTGATAGATGAGCCTCAGACCTGCAGCTGAAGTTTAATATGCTGTTGAGCCTAAACATTTATGTATATATTGTAGTAAATGCTGTAGTACACAACGAGGACACCAGTTTACTGCATAAGGGAGGATCTTTATTGACCACAAACAAGTAAGCCTCAAGCGGCATACGAGGTAGGTAACTTCTACTAATAATGTATCCCAGACTAGTCTAGACACCGGGGGTCCGTCTCCGACCTCCACGAACCCGGCGAGCCACACTGGGATCAAGGTAGGTCACTACGGTAACCTTTATGGTCTCACTCCGGGGCCACTGCTAGTGGCGGGCGGTTGCCCTCGTAGTCGACGGAGGTGTTCCAAGCCCGGTCCCAACCAGACTGACTCCTGGAGGCACCCCCGGAGGTTTATATAGGAGGGCTCCAGGGACCCTCTGATGTCATTTCCGGGACCAGGACACCACCTGGTGGGCTCTTGGGGCATTACAGAGCAAACCCTCCGGGTGACTCCGGTACCTCCTAGGTACCTCTGTGTCCTCCAGGCCCCTCCGGAGGTATTCTCCAGGAACCTCCGGTAACCATCCGGCAGTATTTACTACACTACTGCCGGATGGTTACCTGAGGTTGCTGGAGGATACCTCAGGACGGCTTGGAGATACCGGAGGTACCCAGAGGTACCTAGGAGGCACCGGAGGCACCCGGAAGGTTTGCGCTGTAATGCCCCCCGAGCCCATCAGGTGGCGTCCTGGTCCCGGAAATGACGTCAGAGGGTCCCTGGAGCCCTCCTATATAAACCTCTGGGGGGCCCTCTGGGAGTCAGTCTGGTCTCGGACTGGGGTCGGAACACTTCCGGCGACTACCAGGGCAACCGCCCAGAGCAGAAAGGTTACCATAGTGACCTACCTTGAGCCCCGTGTGGCTCGCCGGGTGCGAGGAGGTTGCGGACAACCCCTGGAGGCAGCTGTTGTTGTTAGATTACACTTACCGTTGTTGCTCGTGCTGCTGTGATGCGAAAATCGGTTACCTTGCGAAATTCCGCTTTTATCGCCCACTCTACTCGCGCATGCGTGCGGAGAACTTCCTGCGCTCACATTTCACGGACTATTATGCAAAGAGAGAAAACCGAGCGGCGCAGTGTCCGTTTTTGCGGCCGGACGTACCCGTTACTACGTTGTGTGACGTTGGCGCCGCTCCCGTGAAAATCGCTCGATCAACGAAACGTGCAAAGTTGCCTGTATTACTATTAGCAAACTTTAGTGCCATGAAAGATGTGGGAGGAGAATGTTACAAACTAGGATGAGAGCGCCCGATGATTTCCGCACTCTCCAATCGTGAAATTCATGACTGCGCATGCTCGTGGGCGATAAAAGCGGAATTTCGGAAGGTAACCATATTTCGCATCACACCGCCTGAGGCTTACTTGTCTATAGCTAATAAAGATTCTCAGTTATGCAGTAAACTGGTGTCCTCGTTGTGTACTACAATATGTCTAAATATAATAGTAGGCTAATTATTATTGGGCATGAACTATATAATCTCAATGTCTATAGTCTATCACATCAAAGAATGAATAACTTCAAATCTACATCTAGGTCTATATCTAAATCAATGATTTCAATTGCCATTACTAATTAACTGAGTTAGGCCACTCAAAAAAAACCTTGTTTCTCATCACCGTGCGCATCTGCAAAAACGATTTTAGAAGATTTTTGTTTTTTGTTTTTTTGTTAAAATAAGATGAACCTCGATAGAAATTATGAAAAGTATGTGTATTTGGTATCAAATTAAAGCTCCTCATGCCAGGGATGCTTTCAATGTATAAGCTGTTGTGTTATCAAGTATTGAGTCTGAACACATGACTAGGCAAAACTGGAAGTGAGTTTTATTCTCCCCCACAATCTTTAGTAGTACTGGCAGTTAACACCAGATGGCAGTATATGTAATACACAATACAACATCTCCCTTTTTTTCGAAGATGACTAGGAGAATCCAACTTTATATGTAATACCAACGGCTAATAACCATTTAAGGTTTTGATAGATACAGTGATATGAGATAGTATATAATACTGTTGACTAATGAAATATGACTTATGAGTATTTGCATAAGGCATTACCATATGGGTTTACTTGAGTTTATAAACTCTGAGATTAATATATAGTGAACTAAACATAAACCATATGTCTAAAATCTTTCAAGCTGAAATCAAATTATGGACAGTCTCATTAGTCTTGGTAGCGCACGGGAGTTTTTATTTCTCTCCCACTCCTAGTCTTTACAACAGTCTATGGGCTAGATACAGGTTTGGGACTGTTCTCTACAGCCTTCTCATGCATTGGCACTGCCTGAGGCACACTTGAGGGGAGTTCATTCACTGTTGGTGGTAGTTCATTCAACTGAACACGATTACGTACGTATGTCTTCTTGGGGGTACTGATCACATATGCCCTATCATGCCCACCTTTGTCCTCAAAGGTACCTGTCTCACCCCTATCCTTTATCCATACAGGACTGCCTGGGTGGAGGGTTTTGAGTGGCCTAGTATTATGACGCTGGTCATAATTAGAACTCATATTTTCCCTGTACTTGTCCTCACGGACACGGACTGTCACTTTCTCTGGCAGATCCGGTTCCAGTTTAGATGGAAGAACTGGCACCTTGGTGTTTAGGCAACGACTCATCAGCAATTGGGCTGGGCTGAACCCATTGTGTAGAGGAGCATTCCTATAGTTGAGCAAGGCGATGTATGGATCCGGTTGCTACACAAGGTCTTTCACAGTGCGGACGGCTCTCTCAGCAGCACCGTTTCCTGAGGGATGGTAAGGAGAGCTAGTTATGTGAGTGAAGCCATAGTCTGTAGCAAATGCAGCAAATTCTTGACTGCTGTATTGGGGACCATTGTCAGAGCACAGTATTCGTGGAATACCATGGTGGGCGAAGAATGACTTCAGATGGTTAATCACAGAACGAGATGTAGTCTCCTCCAGCTTGGCATATTCTGGGAATCTTGAGTACATGTCCACTAGAACAATATACTGGTCTTTGCCAAGTTGAAAGAGATCTGTGGCGACTTTGAACCATGCCTGCTCCGGAGGAGTTGATGGAATCAATGGTTCAAACTGAGTTGGTCTGTTCTTTCTGCAATGGTGGCAGCTACTGACTAGTTCCTCGATGTCAGAACTGATGCCTGGCCACCAAATTGCATCACGGGCGAGTTGACGGCATTTAGTTATGCCCTGATGACCTTCGTGCAACTTGCAGAGCATTTCTGGTCGCAAGCTTGAGGGAATGAGTATCCGAGTTCCCATAAGAAGAAGGTCATTGACGATGGTGAGATCAGACTTGTAGGGTGCATATTTCTTCACAATACCCTTCAGTGAAGAGTTATCAGGCCACCCTTCCTGTACGTACATGCATACTTGACGACAGATGTCATCCTCCCACTGATGATCACGGATGTGATCGAGACGGCGATCAGATGCGGGGAGGGATGCATGCACAGCATTAACATATGCTGTCACTTCCTCCTGGAGTGATATATCAGCGACAGATGGACCATTTCTTGGGGCTCTTGAGAGTGTATCTGCAGTGTAGAGCTCCTTCCCAGGAACATGAATTATGTCATAATCAAACCACATCAGGCGCATCCTGAACCGTTGGACTCGCACTGGGAGTTGGTCTAAGTCACGCCCTCATAAGAGAGGTACAAGTGGTTTGTGGTCAGTCTCGATGAGAAACTTATTACCGACCAGATAGACACGGAACTTTTCACATGCCCATGTGAGCGCCAAGGCCTCCTTTTCTATTTGGGCATATCGTTGTTCGGTGTCTGACATGGCTCTTGAGGCATAGGCAACAGGGTGCCATTGAGTAGAATGTCATCCATCAGGCAGACTGTCCCGGGCAGTCCTGCCAGTATCTGTGATACCTGCCTCTGGTAGAATTCGGGTGCTGATGTAATACCGAATGGCAGTCGATTATAAGCATAACGACCAAATGGCGTAATGAATGTAGTGAGGAGCTTTGATTCCTCTGTGAGCACTACTTGGTGGAATCCACTATTGGCGTCGAGCTTCGAGAACACCTTGGCATTCCCAAGTTGACCTAACACATAGTCAACGGAAGGCAAGATATAATGTGGACGGAGCACAGCTTTGTTGAGTTTCGTCAAGTCCACACAGAGTCTAACGTCTTTCCCATTAGGCTTAGGAACGACCACAATTGGAGCACACCACTCTGTGGGACTGGTCACTGGAGATATGACATCGAGGTCCTGGAGTCGCTTGAGTTCCTTTTCCAGCTTAGGCAAGATTGGATGGGGCACACGACGTGGAGTGTGAACTGCATACGGCTCAGCATTGTCCATGAGTTTTATTTCGTAGGGGTGCACCATCTTACCTAGACCATTAAAGAGTGAAGGAAATTTCTCAGAATACACTGAACAGGTGAATTTTACAAGGCCAAGGGCAGTTGAGGCCTTGCAACTGAGCAAATGAGAGGCATCGTTGATGACATAGATATCTTCCACATGAGTGTGGTCCTGATATCTGAGTGTTGCAGGGAAATACCCATGAGCGGTGAATTCCTGCTGCTTTGCACCTCTGAAGATACAATTTGATGGTTTCAGTATTTCCTTCGAGAAATGTCTCTTGAACAGATTGGTGTCAATTAGAGTTGCTTCTGCACCAGTATCAATGCGCAAGAGAACTGAGACGCCATTGACACTGACTTCAATGATTTTCTTCGAAACTGGCTCGTTGTCGGTTATCACCATACCCAAGAAAAACTCTTGTTGCAGTTAAGATGAGTCTTCGCATGAGGTGTCATCAGACATGCTACTTGCAACGTGGTTGACAGACTTTTTCTGGCATACCTTTGCAAAATGTCCTTTGAGTTTGCAGTGATGACAGACAGAATTCTTTGCAGGACAGGTTGCACGAGGATGTGACCCTCTACCACAAAACTGACATTCTGATGATGTCTGGGAAGTACCATGGGTCTTCTTGGCAATTTGAGGGTTAGGCTTTTTCTTTTGAGGTATGAACTTCTTTTTGACTGCTAGTGATTCAGCAGTTCCACCTATCTCATTTGACTGGCGCTTAGCCATCTCATGAGCACGTGCATTTTCGAGAAAGTTCTTTAGCTTCAAGTCACCATCCCTAAGAGCTCTTGTTCTGAGAGTTGCATCATTTGTGGAGTTCACAAGTTGTGCAAGAGTTAAGAGTTCCTCAATTTGAGCAGCTGTTTTAGCTTGAATATCTATCAACTGGATCTGCTCCTTTACTCTCATATAGAAGTGATCCATAGATTCACCAGGATTTTGCCTCATGTGATACAACTGATTGAGGAGATAGATAGAGTTCCTCTGGGGACTATAGTGCTTGGTGAGGGCTGCTACTGCTAAAGCATAATCCTTACCCTGAATGCCATTTGCATCTAATTTCTTCAAAACTTTTCTAGTAGAACCTAGATAGTGGTAGAGCTTTTCAAACTTTTCATTATTTTCAGTCACTTTCATTGCAGCCAACATAGAATCCAACCCCTCCAACCAATCCTCCCACTCAGTGGCTATAGAAGGGCCCTCTTGACCCTCAAAGGATGGGTAGTTAGGAAGTGCAGTGGCCATGGTGATCCAAGAGATGGGAAACTGACAGTAGTAGGCTGACACAAGCCAGCACACAGATTACACTGTCACTGAGTTTAGTACTGTCACTTGAACAACACACTGCCAACTGCTGACAGCACAGAGATGATGTAGACACACACGTCTATGAGAATCCTACAGAGTCACTGAGTCCTGCAGAAATACCAGTGACAATTTCCAATGACTGTCAAGACTTCCAGCTAAACCATGCTGCTGAGTGATAATGCGTGCAGTTGGCACGTCGACAGAGTTTTACAAGAAACCTGGTGAGTTTCAACAACCAACAAACATACCAGCAGGTAGATCAAAGTCTTAGGGAGCAAATACCATTTAGAGTGGGTACTTATCCTGTAAATTCATCACAAAACCGCTGCCACCATGTTGTGTTATCAAGTATTGAGTCTGAACACATGACTAGGCAAAACTGGAAGTGAGTTTTATTCTCCCCCACAATCTTTAGTAGTATTGGCAGTTAACACCAGATGGCAGTATATGTAATACACAATACAACATAAGCAGTATAAATCTGAAAACCCTGCGTACGCAGACACCCTGCATAAGCGGATATTTTGGCTTAGAACGGAGGGTGATCGCTTATGCAAGGTTTTACTGTATGTCTAAAGCCCATTTTATGACACTTTTAAGCCATCTTTCATCCAGCAAAAAAAAAAAAAAAAAGCGCCCTCATCATATTTTTCATAGCTTGGTGATGAGAAATTTTTTTAAAATTTTAGTGGCCTTAGGACACATACATGCCATAGAATAGGTACTATCGTAAAACTGGATGAGTTTTAATCTTGGCTCCCGTATGCCACGACTGACGTTTGGCGTAGTGATATCACGAGGCGGAGCCGAGTGGTATCCAGAACCAAACGCCAGGAGTGGCATACGGGAGCCAATATTAAAACGAATCAGGTTTTGATTTTATCCTACCCCTCTCTTCAATATTTTAATATCAAAATCATGAATGAAAATCATCAAAATTCCGTATGCCCCTAGTAGCATACAAACGTCCGTATGCCAGTCAGCGTGGCATACGGAACGTCAATGTTAAGCCTATGGGATATTATATTAGGGGTAGGATAAACAGTCATCCAGCGATGGAAAAGTTCACAAATAAACTGAAATGAAACGTTCTTCATTCTAAAGGTCAATTAAAAAAGAGCCACGCTCGTTATATCTATTATATGGGTCATTCCACCAGGAAATGTACTTTTGGTAAAAAAGGGGTAAAAAAAATAAAAATTTTTACTTGTGTGCAAAATATACACTTTCAAGTTTTAGGAAAACATGATTCAACTGGGATATTAGTGGGGGGTCAGTTTTTGTGAGGCTGCAAAAATTGTAAATATTATTGCCGTCACGTCCGACATGTAAAAAAACACTCATACAAAAGTTGATGATAGAGAAATATATTTTATTTTTTGTAAGACATCAAGTTTCTACCCAGTATGTCAAGCATAGTCTGATATCATAGACAAGTGGAATTAATGAACTACTTATGCAATCTTTTTCTGTGCTGCCTCAAAGATGCACATACAGAAGGTGTTCTCCAAGGCATTACAAAATGATTTTTTTTCCTCTCACTATCTGAATACAAAAGTGTCACGTTTTTAAATAACAGAAATACTTTTATAGGTTATATACCTTATTTATGTCTAATTACAACATGTACCATGCATTATTTCTTCACCCAATAGCTTCTAGGAAAAAGGTTTAAAAATCTCTTGGACGTGATTTTTTTAATAACGGCCGTGATAGAAGAGTGACTTCCACTTTCTTCCTCAGAAATCACAAATCTGTACAAACTTGTTGAAAGTTGTTGTTTCTTTTTCAATATACATACCTTAGCTTCAATTTAAGCACATATGACACTACCTTAAATGCCAATGACCTTCTTTTTTCCAAGAAAAACTACCAAAAATGTACAACTATTGTTTCTTATGCCACTCAGAACACGGCAAAGAATATGGTTTTCTTACACATTGTGCTAAAAAGTGTCTGCACACCTTTTCTCTATGCTTTTAAATGTAAAAAACATTAACTTGAACCTTAATATTCCTCGAAATACCACATTTCGTGTGCACATCATAGATCTGTTGGACGTGAATTTTTTTACAATGGACGTGATAGAAGAGTGACTTCCACTTTCTTCATCACAAATCCCAAATCGGTACAAACTTGTTGAAACTTGTTGTTTCTTTTTCAATATACATACCTAAGCTTCAATTTAAGCACATATGACACTACCTTAAATGCCAATCACCTTCTTTAGAGCTGAAAAAACTTCCAAGAACGTCAAATTACTGCTTTTGATCTATAAAAGAATATAGCAAAGGACCTTATATTTGGACATTTCCTTCTCTGAACCTTCTGCAAACCTTTTCTCCATCCTTTCACATGAAAAAATAAACAACTTTCACCTGAATATTCCTAGGAATACCACATTTCGTGTCCACATGATAAATCTCTTGGACGTGATTTTTTTTAATAATGGACGTGATATAAGAGTCACTTCCACTGTCTTCATGACAATTAAGAAATATGGAGCTTTTTTAAAAAAAATATTAGTTGTTTTGGAGAAAACAGACCTGAGCTTCAATTCAAGAATATATTAGAGTACCTTATATGCTTATAACTTGCTTTTTTCTTTTTTTTTTCTGGAAAAACTAAAAGAAATGGTGAACTCTTCCTTCTAATGCCACTCATAATAGAGTAAACAACCTTTTTTTCTCATATTTATTTCTTAAAAACGTCTTCAAACCTTTTCTCTATACTTTTAAATGCAAAAAAAACTAATTTCACCCTTAATATTCATTGAAATACGACATTCTTGGTTTACATCATAGATATATAGGACGTGATATTTTTTAATAACGGACGTTATTGTGCTAAAAAAACTTTGACAATATATGAAGTAATACTTTGTGACATGTTAATGTATAACAAACTTTTAAAACAGCATTATAAACTTCCCATGGAAGCTCACTGCTTAATACCTATTCAAATTCTGACACTTTAAAAATACAATTTTTACCTTTTACTAATGTGGCAATGCCCCTCAAGAGAGTAAATACTGCACCTCAAGTACCTTCTAATACTATGTATATACCTGCTGATCCTGCACTTAAAATATAATAATCCTGCACTGCCTCTATTTATTTTATAATAAACTACTTATGAGTTATGGGATTTGATAAAGCAGTCAATCTACCACTGCTGGCTAAAAAAGAGCTATGCAGAGAGAGTATGTTTTACTTCCCACACCACATAGACATGGTGTGAGAAGGATTGGGATTTGATTAAGCAGTCAATCTACCACTGCTGGCCAAAAAAGAGCTATGCAGAGAGAGTATGTTTTACTTCCCACACCACATAGACATGGTGTGAGAAGGATTGGGATTTGATAAAGCAGTCAATCTACCACTGCTGGCTAAGAAAGAGCTATGCAGAGAGAGTATGTTTTACTTCCCACACCACATAGACATGGTGTGAGAAGGATTGGGATTTGATTAAGCAGTCAATCTACCACTGCTGGCCAAAAAAGAGCTATGCAGAGAGAGTATGTTTTACTTCCCACACCACATAGACATGGTGTGAGAAGGATTGGGATTTGATAAAGCAGTCAATCTACCACTGCTGGCCAAAAAAGAGCTTGTCAAAGTAGCAGAAAAAACGATAGTTAAGAGGAGATAATAGGCCCTTTTAAGTGGGCTAGGGAAGCCCCAAACAAAAGTTCTGAAGAATAGATCTATCACCTTCGTATAGAACTAGATGATAATGACCAGCAAACTTTAGTGAAAGTTCGGAAAAGTGAAGCATGGCTGTGCAAAATATGTATTGCCTGTGATGATGAGCATGCTCGGATGCCCCATCCTTTGTTCGATGCAAGAGATCGTGAGCAACAAATTTCTGGAAGAACTAAAGTAATACCAAGAAAGAGCTATGATCATCTTTTGACTGGACAAAATTAGTGAATGCAGTGATCGAATGCAACATGTCAAAGTAGCAGAAAATACGATAGTTAAGAGGAGATAATAGACCCTTTTAAGTGGGCTAGGGAAGCCCCTTTGTTTGATGCTTCGTTGTGTGCGGCGTGCTATGAAGATACACGCCTCTTTGGATGTACTTGCCGCTCGGTGGCTGGACCAAATACTGCTCAGTGTGCAGAAACTGTGGAGAAATGTTCATCTGTGATTAATAACTCACACTGCAAGAGGTCGTACTGCTACGGCTGCGTCCGGGATCTCGTGAGTAACGAATTTCTGGAAGAACTAAAGGCTGCCAGTGACGTTGACAGATGGCAGTGTTTTTTGTGTTCCGACTATGATGAGTCGACGCATGGGTTGCTGAGACCGCGCACACCAAGCGAAATTAAAAATAAGCTGAGGTCAATGCACTTTGGAAAACCATATTCCAAAACTTCCTGAAGTGTGCAAAAGAGGGAAATATTTAAATTAAAATGCATGCACTTCTCCATTTCACATAGAAAAAGAGTTCATATCTGAGTGGATAGGAAAGAGGAGATAATAGACCCTTTCAAGTGGGCTAGGGAAGCCCCAAAAAAAAGTTCTGAAGAATAGTTCATGATTTCCTCTCTTTGGGAGGTAAGGGTTTACGCCCCATACTTTCAACATAGGGTGATATGTAAGGGGCTAGGGAACACAAAAAAAAACAGTTCTGAAGAATAGTTTAAAACAAAAAAATGGAAACTTGAGTGCCCTCAACACGCTTGCGTTTTGCCTCACACTTGCAGAAACTGGCTTTTCTCATCTCCTTGTTCCTCCAGTCCTTAGATGAGTCCTTAGGAGATTTCCTCTTATCCAGAGGTAACGGTTTTCACCCCATTCATAGACATGGTATGAGAAGGATTGGAGTTTGATGAAGCAGTAAATCTACCACTGCTATGGGGCAAGGAGAAAAGACATACTGAAACTTCTAAATACATGGCTCACTGTATGGAGTGGTAATTTAATCTGAATACTTAGAAAAAGCTTCAATAGCTGCATAGTCATTGGTAGTTAACTGGAAGTAAATCTTCCTGCAAGTGCTTCCTTCGCAAGTTGGTGGAGATATCTGAACAAGGACACTCTCACAGTCATACCATTCAAGGTCTTTCCTGGCTGGCCACTTAAACTTTGGTGGAGAAGAGGTTGTTTGTTCCATACAGTTCACCTCATACTGTAGGACTCCATCTAGCATACGGCTTTGTTCCACCTGGCCTAGGTACCATTCATTGTCGTAAACGACAGCCAACCAGCTTTCTTTTTCGTAAGTGATTTCGGTGTCGCTAACTGTAGGAGAAACAGACATCCTCATCATTCAAAGACACATCGTCAGATGCATCACCATCCGGAAGACTTGGCGTTGGCGAAGAAAAACGGAGAACCCTCCTCTGCCAACCAGGACATGTGAATTTCCACACGCCAGATTCCACATCAAAGCAGCATGCTTTGTAGCACAAAATGTCTCTTATACAAAGAACACCTTCCTCTGCACAAACAACAGCATGTGTTTGCATAGTGCGTGGGATAGGAGCAACGCATGTAAGAGAAGACAGTTCTTCACGAGCAGAATTCAGTGTCGCTGGCAGTACGCATATGTACTGAACAGATGTCCCCTCTTGCTTATTCCCTGCCTCGGCAAACTGGTTTGCATTTTCAATGTTGTTGTCTTTCTTGACCTCATTGTCGGCCATTCTCTTTGGTGCTGCACCAATGCCGTCGCAGGCACCCTTGCCGTGACCAGACTCAAAATAGCACCAGGTGGCTTCTCTCTCAAAGAGTTTCTTGTGCTTGCAAATGACACTGAACATCTTTCTATTACGGTATTGAGAAGAGGGACTGTCGGTCAGGTAATGTACCCAAGATACGAAAGGAAGCTGGTTGGTAATAACCTGATTTATCACCTTAAGAAAGGCAAATACAGCACCGGCATCATGACATCGGTCGTCAGTAACCAAAGCAAGAGTGAGGAGCTTTGTGACATTGTCATCCTTGTAGTGAATCACTACGGGATGAACAGTAACAGGATCTTTAGAATAATAAGCTGGCTGTGGCTCATAGGGATAACTTATTTTCCAATTTTCTGCAAAATCCATGTGTATGGAACAGTGGGTATGTGGAAGCTCAAACCGTACAAAGCGTGCGGCCCCATGTTGGGCATACACTTTCTCTACATGCTGTGACATAACAGTATGGTCACTAAGAAGCTGTGTGGTGAAATTGTCCCTGTCGGACTCCTCGTCAACAAGTTTCAACTTTTTGCACACCTGCTGATCACCGTAGGTGACCTCAACATGCTTCCACTGTTGGTACTTAATGACTTCAGGGGCAGCAAGGAGTTTTTCACGGATGACATTTTCTGACTGCTTCACAAAAGTATCAGGAAGTGTTGGCAGTCCAAGTGTTCTAACAGAATAAAGTTTGAGTGCACAGTTTTGGTGTTTAACACACAAGCACACATTGCAATTGCGGCATGACACAGGAAGGGTGTACTTGGCAGACCTGCGGATACTATAAAAGTAAGATCTGCTGATTTTGCATTAGGAAATTCAGTGTTGTACTGTTTATGAAGAATGTACATGAACTCAGTTAGTTGTACCTTTTGTACCTTTCTCTTGTTTACTTTGACAACATCTTTTTTGCCTGGAAGAGTAATGGAGTGCTCACATCTAGTGAGGAAGTCAATGACATTTTTCTTTACACCACTATACTTTCTATGTTTAAGAGTAGGTGCACGAGGACCAGATAAAACTGTTCGTCGGTCAATATCAATATCTGCTGCAAGCTGCTTCTGGGCACGAAGAGACTTCACTTCCTCAGGGGAGGACAAAGAAGAAAGCAATGATTTTTTTTTACCGACACTGGATTGTTTTTTCATGTTGGAACAAAAAGTTTCATAAAGTCCAACCTTGCGCCAAACACAGGGAGCTTTACTTGGGGAGATCCCCTCCTTTCTAAGTTCCCTACTTGCAATCTCGGCTGCATCAAAAATGGTTGCCTCAGGGACTCCGACATTATCACCTGTGGCATTTACCTCTTGTAAATCTACAATACCTGGGTGTATCTCAACCACATCATTTTCAGGAACATTGCCTGGAGCTAAAACAACCACACCCTCTTGAGGGACATTGCCTGGAGCTAAAACAACCACATCATTTTCATGAACATTGCCTGGAGCTAAAACAACCACACCCTCTTGAGGGACATTGCCTGGAGCTAAAACAACCACATCATTTTCAGGGACATTGCCTGGAGCTAAAAGAACCACATCCTCATTGGGAATACATCGGAATATATATAAATTCTCAACCTCTTTGCACATTTTCTCATAGATCAATCGAAAGAAGAATTTCCATGTCGGACGTGATGTGGCCAAACAAATTTTTTCGAAAAATTCACTAACACATTGAAAATACCCCAAACGCTTCCAGAAGCAGCCATCTTGGGAAGGCATCAATCTGCTCTTTTTTTCAAACCACAAAATTTCGGTAAATACTTGTCAACTTTTCAAGAAAATGGATTCTACAGAATCACGAAGTCCAATTTATCTCTGTTAACACAGAAAATCATGTCCGGAATGGAAAAATAATGCTAGCAGAGAAGAAATGTGGAGTACTCACACTAGTTGGATGTCTCCTCTTCCCGCTGAAGTGCCGGAGTGAGGGCGCATGCGCAGTTAAGAGGGATAACATCCGGTTCTTGTGATCGGCTTTCCTGCCTTCGATTGATCTCTCGGACGTGATAAATATCACGGACATGATTCCTCCAAAATTACTTTCCCTGTTCTCGCATAGTGAAGGCACTTAGGAAGCATTTTATTACTCCTACACTTCAGACCCTATGGGCACATTATTCAGTAAGTTTTGTACCAAGTTAGCACCAATATGGAGAAGTGGAGAGTGCTAAATGCAACTCATCACGTCCATGATATCAATTGTGTAAAATTGATTTTTTTTCGTAATTCGGCTGGAAAAAAAATCCTGTTGCAGTTGGACTAAAATCATATACATATGTCAAAAATTGATGTATGTCCAGAGTTTTAAGTGCATGTTTGGGAAGTATACCATTAAAATATATTGTCATCAGGCTATGCCAAATATAACCTATTGCATTTGCTGAAAAAGCACACTTTTTATTGAAATTCACCTAAAAATTTTGTGGAGCCTGAGAAATAAGGGAAAATACTACTAAACAAGAGCCAATATACATAAGTTCAGGAATTAAATCAATTAGGGAATATATCTTTATAGTTTCCACCCAAGAAATAGTGCTAAACTTAAAAAATATCAAAAGGACATGCACTTTTTTTACTAATTTCTGACTTTGAAAGGCCACAGATTAAAAAAAAATGTAGATAGACCAATAAAGGTAATAATTTTCTGAAAGGGCAGGGTGTTTTCTGTCTACATGGAAAAAAAAATTTCAAAAAAATTCATTTATATTGAAATGATAGCCCATCAACCCCCAAAAAGTGTGATTTTCACCAAAAGTACATTTTCTGGTGGAATGACCCATATTATAGAGTCTAGATCTAGTTAACGTTAACGCGGGTCACCGCTTACGCGGGGTGTCCATTGGGCGGGGTTCTACTGTAGTACTAGTATTATCACTACTACTACTACTAGTAGTTGTAGTAGTACTAGTAGGCCTACCGGTAGTAGATCTAGTAGTACCGGTAGTAGTAGTAGTACTAGTAGTGGTAGTAGTAGTATTAGTAGTAGTAGTAGTAGTAGTAGTAGTAGTAGTAGTAGTAAATTGCGTCTAAATAAGGTGTAAGTTGTTTGCATTTCTCCTATGTTTGCATTTCATATATCAGATTCCACATGGTATAAAGGCAGTGGAATAAGCTTGCCCAGAAGCTTGCTCTTATTTTGGGGGTGACTGTTAAAATCTTGGCAGTGCCCGATACCCCTAGCGTGATTTGTGGGAAGCTAGACAATTGTCCATTCTCCAAGCATCCCAGTGGAATTTCTTTTGGCGAACATTCCCTTTCACACTTGCCATTATAGCAAACACTATGCTTGCTTGAGTAGCCTGTTAACCCGTGACGCCGTTCAGCTATCAAATTTTAATAGAAACTTCCTTGCCTCACACGTTGCTACATCGGAGTCAGCCGCTGCTGACAGAAGCTGCGCTCGGAGCTGCTGGCTCTGTCATGCGCGGAGCGCGCCATTGATCGCCGATGACGCGACACTGATCGCTTGGTTACGAGTTGTTTCTCTTGACAACCGCCGCATCAGTGTAAACCGGTGCCTGCCAAGCTCACCCCAACAGCATTCCCGCCGGGGCAGAGAGGAGTTAAAACCGTGCTGAAGTAGTGAGTAACAGTTTCAGTTATTCCTCCATTGCTGTCATGTCCTCATTCGTTACCCATTAGTTGAAGGAGATATGACGAGTAGGTTGTCTGTGCCGCTTATCAAACAAACTCTTCTTCGTTTCACAAATGACATCAGATTGTGACATCCTTCTTGAATAACTGTTTGTTTGTGCTATTTTGCGTCAACTCTAGATATGTATCTAGAGATCTAGATCTAGATCTAGACCTCCACTTTCATACTGACTCCTGAGAGAATGGTGTTCAATTCAGATGATCATTAACATTGTATCGGTACTGGTATCGACCGGTTTGTCTTAAACCGATTAACTAACTAGTAAATAGGACTTCGGCGATGGCTGAAACTAGTACGGGTACAATGTACGTATGAAAGGCCTAACCAAACCGCAGTATGCCAACGAGAGGCTAGCCTGTAGGCAGTTTAGCAATAGGATTTAGACCTAGAGTTAAGGCCGACATGCAATACATCCCCAAAGAACTATTGATTTGATAAAGTTACTATTGTTTCACCCTGTCATTTACAATCCTTCTTGACATTGCATATTGGCTATGTGGGCCTATATTGAAGTCTGAACAGACATACGATATCCCAGGTTACCATTTTATCTATTCATTTTTTGTTTATGATATAAACATCTCTTGGTTAGCCTGAATCTGGTTAGCCTAAAAATCTTTTAGTTAGGCCTGTTTAAATGGGCCTAGTGACAGTACGAGTAAAGTTTCTAATACTTGATCCTACTGATCACATTCACAGAAAAGCCTAGATTACATATACTATAGATTCTATGCCAAACAGAATCTATTGCCAGTATTGGGGTTGGCCAACCTAAGTTTTAAAATGATTGGTCACAACATTTAAAATGAAGCAACATGACATGAAATGAACTTGATTGGACTCAGGTTTGATTTAATATGTTATGATTAATTTATGCATTGAAGGGACTTACCACTAGAAATATCAGAAGGTTCACGTATTGGATCATTTAGGTCCATGCCATGCTTCATTAAATATTTTACATAGCTGGAAACTTTTGCCCAAAAGATCTGACCTAATATATATTTAAAAAAAACATGCCCCACAATATTGCTTATGTTTTACTTCGGCTTGCCAGTGGGGCTACAATAGGACTTATTCATCAATATGCTATATTTGTGAAATTCACTAATCCGATGACCCGTACACCAAGGCTGCACAAGTCCCTGCTTATTTAGCAGGTTTGTCTAAAGCTGCCAATTTGGCTCATTGCACACATCTACAATGTGCGCCGGAAAGCGTGTAATCTGGAATAACACCCCCGTGATTGACATTAGACTTATCAGACTGGATTCACTTGACATTCATCTGAAACCTCTATCACTGACCGGTGCTGCGATGGATTAAGATAGCGGTGGCATGTGGAGTGGTCAGATTCGAGGTTGGAAAATGGAAAACTGTTGTTAGTGAGATATCATAGCTAATGCTGAACATCAATGTAGCCTTATCAGTTAAAAACTCGTGATAAATGCCATTTATCTCTACTGTAGCTTATGGATGAATATGAGAATGGATGCATCAAAAGCAGTACCGGTAAAGACTGTCTAATCATGATATATGATATATATCTAACATACATGAGCCTACAATTTATACGATTATAATTAGTAAGGAATGACAAATTATGCAATGTGATCAAGAGCCCACAATTAATTAGCATTAATAAACACTGTGGAGTATATATATACAGCATAACTTTCTTCACAGCACGCACATGGACGTGCATGGTATGAGACCAGGCTGACCGTGAGAAGGTATTAGTCCTATTGGTCGTTATTATAGGCCAGCAGTAACAAGTAGCGAACGTGGGGGACGTCTATGACCATGTTTGTAGGAGGTGGACACTTATCAAGGACTGTTGATACAAAGTCCCACTCTATGACTTGTTTGATCTTGCTAAAATTATCCTAGTATTTACTTGGAAAATTGGATCACTTCTTGCAGGTTGTCCAGCCCGCCCTATTGCCTGTTGATACAGCACCATTGATTGGTCCTTCTTACTTCAATTGTAAACTTAATTGAAATTCAACTGTACCGGTACTTAGATCTCAGGAAGTTACAAATGGTATTCTTCTACTGCCAATTATACTGCAGATGTAGATGTGGGAGTAAACTAGGGTATTTTCACACTATCTGTGTTGTCAGGTGTCACATGTACATGTATCATCCCAGTAGAGTAGTTAGAAGGAAACCCACGAGATGGAAATAGCTTGGTCCGTACTCCACCTCGTTTGACCACAGAGTAATTCACTCAGCTTCGCTTCGTGAATTACTCTGCAGTCAAACTCGGTGGAGTACGGACCAAGCTATTTCCATCTCGTGGGTTTCTGATTTTATCTCACCCCGTATAACACTATTTATTGATGAAATGAATCACCAAATTAGCCATTGAGTATTGGGTGCACGAACGTCACGGCCGTGGAGTACGAGTTCCTAATGTTAAGCCTATGGAGAAAAATACCGGGGTGAGATAAGTGCACGTATCAGATAGGCTGGTATGTCTGGTATCTAGGTGTTGCTGTTAAGTTTATCAGTTGCAGGAATAACAGAGTTATAAACCCAACCGTGTTGCTGACTATCGTGGTTGAATGCGCGTCGTTTTGGCGACGGGACAGCTTTGCCGAGTTCCCAGCTTTGATATAAGACCACCATCCGAATGATAGGCCGAGGACGTCTATTGTTTTTTAGACGTCAACCTTTATTAGGCACAAAATTCATCTGTATTTTGGATGTGAAAAATATGCCTTCTTTAACCCATTTCTCAAATCATTCAATGGTTTGGTATTATTATTTTGGTGACTTGTTAGTGGCACTAAAATGTAACAAGATCTTATTTCCACGAATGGGATCTATATGTATGCATACCATTGGATAATAGGTATAACTTTGCAATCAGATACCATATCAACAAATCAAAATTATCAATCGCAAATTCAGTTGGAGAGAAATTTGACTTTTGTAAGACGTAGCTTTATCTAAGCCATATAGAAACAAATAATGACAGATTGCAAAAAAATACAAATAAACCTCATCAAAGGTAGATCGGGATGCAAGAAGAGGTCTTTGATATTGCATCAGAGAAGGGAAATGGATAAAATAACCTTACCGCTGTTAAAACGTTATCACGACTTAAAAGGTAGTATGGCTAATATATACCTAGGATGAAAAGGCCATTAAAAAGTAAGGCCAGTAAAAATTGCATACACACCAGGCAAACTTCAATATCCTGAGAGAAGTGATCACAGAAAAAATATAGGCGAGGCCGGATCACAAATAGTTATATTTGGGGCCCCTCACATTCCGTAAAACAGGTTATTAATGTAGTATGGCCTGGGACCGGGCCTGGCCACCATGGAGTATTAATAGTGAGTCAGTCACTCACTGACCACTGCAGGTACACCACACGCTGGTCGTGGGAACCCTGGACGAGGACGAGGTGGAACCTCCATGGACCTACTGGAGGAAGTACTGCATACAGGAGTCAGGAAGGACACCGGAGTACCAAACTGTGTCCGTGGTAGTGAAGCCTAAAGCTCGCACCACCTCGGACTTTACCACCTGAACAGTTACAACCGAGACAGCGTGGGGTTAGTATACCACCCAGAGGTGCGCTGGGACTATCCCTCTTGATTATTGATGCTCAGTTCAACCAATCGTTGCGATTTTATCATTTTCTTTTTCAAATTCTCCAAGAATCGTTAGACCTTTGAGGTGGGCGGGCTAAAAGAGGAGGGACCAAGCAGGAGTAGAGAGGGATGGGTCGATAGATGTCAAATCAATAACCGTCAGAGATATCTGAAAACTCTAGTGATCGCATCTATTTTATGAATTTTCTATTGGGTGGTGCTTCAAGAAGGTTGTATTGGTATCACCTCATATACATGAAGAAAGTATCCAATATCACATACTGATTAGATAGTCGAGGGAAATGCGATGTAAAAAGACGTTGTCAAAATAGCTCCAAATGTTGTTTATATAATTCATATGTTGGCCGCCGCGATTTTATGTAAATTTAAGTTTATGGTAACGTGGTTTTTTTTTGTTGTTTTTTTTTTAATTTAGGAAAAAGCATCTCTCGGTCATAGCCGAGTTCTTCAGATACATTTTGTGTTAATCCACATATCTAATCAGGTAACAACGTAGAGATATATCTAGATCAAAACAGATTAATGTGCAGTAAAACATGCAACCAGAGTAGGTTTTATTTTAAAAATATGCAATCAAATCAGCCAGACACTCAATGGTCCTATCCCTCATTTTATATACCTACCCTTCACACACATTAAATTTTAAATATGTTAAACATTCTAACCTTCTCTAAATGGTGAACTCTGTCAAAGAGTATTTTTTGAAAATACAGTGCACAGTATAATCTGACAATCTTTAATTTGCGCTTAGCTTCAGTTATAAAATTATCATAAAAAATATAGCAAATCCTGAATTACTGGTCTTTGCAGGGGGCAGTGGAATAGGCATATAATTTCCTGAATTTCCCAAAGATAAATAACTTGAATTAGATAAAGAATTAAGCTGATAGGAAATGCTAGTTTAGACCTGGCCTTAGTATTAGTGGGTGTTGTCAAACGGTTGTACAGAAGTACATTAACGCCACGCCATGAGAAAACCTCCTGAGAGTGAGACTCAGCGTTGTTTGCATGGAACCCCGAGTGCCGCCCTCTTGTGGGAACTGGAAGAAATGTCCGTAATATTTGTAATTTTTATTTGCGTATTACATGTATTTCCAATAGCTCTCACTTTCACAAAAAGAAACATAATACAACAGAACTAGATGGAAGAAATTCATGGCCATCCCTATTTGAGCTGTCCTATCTATAGGAAAGCGTTCATCCCCTTAACTTGATAAGATTTACGGAGGTTTGATGAAGTCCTTATCGTGAAATATTTAAGTAATCCGGCGTTTACACTAGACCGTAGACGATTATAGGCGGCGATTCTTGCACCACCTGACGACTTTCTGTTGTCAATGGTGAGAAATCGATACATATTAAAAGTGTACACACTTGAGGAAATTCTTTGGTTGATGAAAATTGCGACCGATATGACTTAATCAACCACGACCTGACAACTATAGGCTTATATGATCTACAGTCGTCACGTTTTTGTCGTATAGTGTAAACGCCGGGATACAATTAAAATAAAGAAAAAGCGATCATTCATTGTATAGCTTTCGTGATTTTTTTTTCAGATTTTGTCTGAAATTCACACTAGGAATTTTTTTTATAGATTTTTATCTTGAAAGTAGATGTAGGTGTAGAAGTAATAATCATAAAAATTAGTAAATGATAAATATTTCACCTTGAAGAAGCAATAATTAGCTTGACCATATGATAACAACCAGGCAAGGGGGGGGGGGGGGGAGTCAAAATAAAAACGACGATGATAACGACATTGATCCCATCCAAAGGCTGTACCAGCTGAAAGCAGATGAGCGGAATCCCCGGTCACACAATCTAATCATACTCTAATTTTAATCTATAATAGGCCCAGTGCTAATTCTAAATCCGCATCGGATCGACTTGATAGTAGGGCTGTCATTCCAGAGTCACCAAATTGATCTGGGTCGATGTCGTCACTCTATGGGAGGACTTAGTAGAAACCGAACTCGAGCGAGTTTGGTTTCGTATTTATCCTACCTCGTCTATGCTTTTGTATTACTAAAAGATAAATATATTGAGTCAATGACCAACAGAACTTTCTTTCATAGTAGTTGACATCCTGCTCTCTGATTGGTCAATATTGTTATTACTCTAGTGGCATAAAAAACACTTTATGTCACGGCCTGCCACATAAAATTTCCCTATGTTAAGTCTATGGCGGTTTTTTATTAGGGGTAGGATAAAACATGGTTCCTAGCCACCGTTTCCTAGAGAGCTAGATACCAGCCACTGTGGGTATACAGAAGTGAAGTGCATCTTTTGATAAGTGGATTCGAGTGCAATAAATTGCGATAAAGTGCTCTAGATAAAACGTGAGTGTTTACATATCTCCCATATACAAGTCCTAATCAGAATGAGTCAAAATAGTTATAAAACGCACAAACAATAATGATAAAAAAAAAACCCATCAAAAACCACCCAACAATAAATTCCCTGATAAGATTATTTCATCTGTGATCTTAATCTTTCTCTGGAATGATTTCTTCGTTCAATCCTGGACAGCCAGAGTATTGCGATCATGAATTTTCATCCGGGCTTTATTTTCTATACATTGAGAGTATCACAAATAATTAGTAGACGTTCAATATGTATCCTCCTATCTAAAACGGGCTATTGTAAACCAAATACCTCATAACATATATATTCCTTTCAGTCCGCGCAAAGCCCCACTTTCGCCACTGTGCTATAAATATTGGTTCGCATTACTAAATCTTATTAGACCCTTTTGTAACGTGCCCGACAGAGGAAGTGGATTTATTCTCATCTCAGTGTAATAAATTACAACACAATGCTGAGCAGTGCTCAGTCTGCACACCGCGTGACTGGACTTACTGCCAAGTCAAGTCTGCCCCCTCCCGCCTTGATCCCTGTACACAAACCTGGGGCCGGTTCCTAAAATGTATCTTCATGAATATTATGAGAAAAGTATTGATCCGAGCTACTTCAAAATTCATATCAACCGGATTGAATGAGAGTGACATTTCTTATGATTTAGTCATGTCTTAGGCACATTACTATTCTGAATAGACATCGATTGTTAACGGACAGTACAGTCCAATACGGCGGAGTGAAAATCCAAAGATTAATCTTAGGACTTGGCCTCTGGAGCCCACACTTCCTCCTGGACCCCCCCCCCCCCCCCCCCTCCCTGTCACCACCACCTGTAGAGTGCACTGTATATAGTTCACACGCACGCACACACGCATACACACTTGTCACACCTTCCCACCGCCACACGCGCACGCCCCCAGCCCTGCCACCAGCCCTTACCAAATACAACAAACTTACGGCTTGCTCAGCTTGACGACCGCATGGGCTTCATTGGCAACCTGCCGAGTGCCCCACGTGACCTCGGCCTGGCCACTGGGCGTGCGTCAACCAAGCCTGTGACTGGAGAGTGTAGTTGACTGGACAATATGGCGGCGGACGTCTTAAGACCTCGATCTTGTATTCCCGGGTTTTACCCTGAGGATACGCCTCAATATGTGGATACAGATGTCAAGGTGGCTATCTTACGTTACCCGGTTATGGAGTTTTAGTTGGGGTTTGATTTTTAACATGTCTCGCTTACAGGTAGTAGTTCAGAGGGACTGTTGGCAGTGTGTACAGTTTCTGTGATTTCTATTTACCAGCTCGGGGACCAGGTATTATCGTCCGGCTTCAAGAGTCACCTGGGCGCCTTTTACGAGAAGGCCAATCTAGAGGATAAAGTTCGCTGCCTGGAGCTGCTGACATCCTTGGACATCTCAGGGGCGGCCAAGAAGCAGCTCACCCCCGCCGCCACCCACATCTACACCCCTCAACCCCCGCCCCCTGGAGGGGGATCCACGCGAAAACCGCAGCGCCCCCACACGGCAATGGCCGCCATGGTCACAGGTAAGATGACCATTAAATGGTGATTTATCATATACCCATGTAGTAATTTAATACTTACGGCTGATCCCTAGACCATATATAATCTATATGGCTCCCTGTTATGTACACTGATAGGACATAAGAAACATATTGAAGTATTGGCAGAGTGTAGACTTTCGATTCAACGTGGTTTCGATGTCAATTTATGGTAAAATGTCATTACTCTCGGGTATCTAATAAATAGAGAACAGCATACCATGCTTGATACAAAACTAGATGAGGTTGAAGTTTATTAACGTAACTCGGCCACAGGCCTTGTAAATAAACGTCAAGCCTCGTCTCGTTTTCTATTATGTACATCATGGTCATGCTGTCCTATATAATTACTTTTGTATCGGGATATTTATTGTAAAGTATATGTGTGTATTTTGGGCATTTTCTTTATACTCAGCTGGTACTGAACATAAAGATGTACATCTCATCTTCTCCGTTTAATAGGATAACTCCATCATACGTCAACAGGATTAACCTTATGAATTAGAGAAACCTATTAAAGACATCATGAAGCTCAAAGTCATGCGGTTTTCTGTGTATCTAAAAGAACATGAAACCAGTTATATTTCCTTATTTACCATCATAATCGAGGTTGTACATGCATTAAGACATGAGCTATATCTGTGGCTAACTCTACTCTTAATATTTTCCTGATAGACATCTCTCGTTTCCTCTGTCAACCCCGAGATGCTAATGTCTGAGGTTGTTCTAAGTCCTGTAATAAGAGACAACTCCGTTTGTGAGCTCGTAGCAATTGCCGTTTGATGTCTGTTGTCCTATAACTACAGCCAGACATCAGAGGCGGAGGGTTGTAGTTATAGGACAAAAGGCCAAGAATTGAATCGCTGCAGGTTCACTCACTTCTTTTTCTTATCATCATAAACCTAAAAACATGCCATTTTCTTCACTTACTAGCTCATCAATTCATAGGCCATTCACTGCATCTCACTGTGCCCAAACATTATTTATACTAGACCCCGAGCAGCGGGTAGTATTTCATAGACGTTGGACCGTAGGTGTATTATATATAGTAAATATTTTATCATTCATGTCTCTTTGCTTTTATATCTGTAGGGTCATTTAGTGTCAAGGTAGCTTTATATTCACATTCTTATATAATAGTTGGCATCTCGATTGTGCAGGTTGTAAGTCATTTTGAAACAAACTACTCTTCTGTAGGTTACAAATAGGACGATTTTACGAGGCAGATAACATTGCCACACGTGGGGACCATCCGAACTCCACCCCTCACCCCGCATAGAAAAAAACCCAACAAAACAACCTCTCCTATGCTGAAGGGTTAACAATGACTTTTAATGGGAAATCACGACTGCCTCCACAGACTTTAATTATGCAAACATAGGCAACCGTGTCTAAAATGTTCCGTGATATGATATATCCAGCTCCATAAATTATCAATGGGACATCATTTACATAGTTTCTAGCTTAAAGCCATCAAGATGCAAAATCAAATTTCCTAAAAACTGCATCCAAAGCTTTTTTGTTATTGAAATACAATAAGGGTGTCAAGCGACGGTATTTTCGTCCGTCCCTAGAAGTATATCGTTAATTGGTCTATATAGACAAAATCTCATTTCTAGTGTCAACATCATGGCTGTGGTATTGTTGACTGTACATATCGACAAAGCTAGCAAGGAACGTGTAGGCAAACAGGGCCTTAGCACCTGTAGAATGTGCCATGCAGTTACCAATAGATCGGGGTTAGTTATCCAGATCCATAATACTATGAATAAATACGTTTCCCTTTGATATAGCATACACTCATTGAAATGGTGTGTATTTGCAGCATATCAGGCCATAGCAACAGCCAGGTTCATTTCAAAGCGAGATGGAATCTATGAAATAAAGTTTACAGACAAGTAGGGTACATAATAACCGTATGGCGATACTTAAACCCGGGATTCAATAACCTGTTTACCCTTCAACGGAATATCCAACTTCAAGCATGCGTTTTATAGGCTAAAACTTGTTTCCTATAGTCATTACCTACTATATCTAAAACGGTAGAATTTCGTCGAATCCGCTTGAAGTTGCTCCCGCACATAGAGACAGAGTGAACACGACCTATGTTTGGAGACTGAGCGCCCACGAGAGTGAGATTCTCGTACAGTGAAAAACTCGAACATGTTCTTCTTTTTTGTGTTTCTATACTCAGACAAACTTCTTCTCTTATGATTCATTTCAAGCCATGCCCAAATCAAAGTTTAGTATTGTAGTTATCTGATCTATTTTTCTCGTGAGAAACCAATGAGATCTCACTTCCCCCACCCTACACCACTCCAGCCACCAGTTCAAGTATTTGACCCAATTTTTAACGTATGGCTTTGTGGAGCAATTAGTAGAGTGTTCCGCTAGGAATGCGGGTGTAGGGAGTTCGATTCCCATATTGGCTAGTGGGCTTTTCGTTTTTCTATATTTTCCCCCCTAACTCGGACTCGACGAAGTCGCTAGTATAGAACAAAAGTCTCTCTTTTATCAAACTTCATCAGTTTATATCAAGTCGGACTGTGTCATATCAATAACGGTCATCGGATTTAGTAGACACAACTCATTAACATTTAGTTTGTTAAGAAACAAAGACGCTTCACTGCTGCCTCTAGCTTTCTCACTTTTCTCCTTGACCGCAAGAAATGAAAACTGGCATAGCCTCCCCCACCCCCGACTCCTTCGCATTCGACTGTTGAGGTATTTGTTATATTTATAGCTTGTCAAAGCCAGGGCCACACCACACAATCCGGAACATATAAAAACAGTTTTAGGCTGTAAACGGAAGAACAACTGTTCATTGGGAAGAACATATGTTTTGGAGCACTACCATAGAAGCATTTATACCCTCTAGATAAGCTCTATCTCTTTCGTTTTATTTGAGAGGCAGTAATGTTGTATTGCGGTGTTTCCCTTTTACTCACACAGTGCCATGGTCAGCACCACTCACAGTCGACCATTGATATATAGAAGAGCTGTAACCACAAACAGAATAAAGAATAAATGTTATTTAAAAAAACCCAAAAGAACAAAAAACTAAAAAAAACTAAAAAAAAACCCACCAAAACAAAACAAAAGAAACTAGGATTGGAATCGCGAGGTCAAATCGTCTTAAATCGCTCTTAGAAATAAATGCGGGGCCCTTCACGTAGAAGGTGAACGATGAAGTGAGGAAGTTATTGTTAACGGGAGTCGGGGCCCGCTGGGTGGCGCTGTGCGCGTGTGGGCGGCAAACTCGTGTACAATTGTCGTCTGCTCACTCCAGGTCTGCGTAATGCTTCTTTGACCACAGACGTTTACATGTCCGCCAATACCACTGTGCAAATAACCTCAGGGCTCTGACTCTCCCTCCCCTCACCCGCCCTCTCTCATTTATACACTCTCTGACCAAGATTTTGGGTGGTGAGGGTATTGAGGTTAGCGTTTTCACGCCTAGTCGGCCGCGCTCAGAACAGAGATCACCCCCAGCTTATGTGAAACATTGCCAGAGTCTTTGTGGAGAGTAATTTGTTTAGAATTATACCTCAGAATGCTCGCTGAAAGCTCGATTAATCCGTTGTGGAGTGAGACTTGGGACATGTTTATATTCGTGTTTGACCTGATATGTGATCTCAGGCGAAGGTTTAGTGTGTGAGTTTTGGAAGTCTATCGGGTCATCTGAAATATTGTTTCAGTATGGTGAACGCGGTCGGGGCAAGGAATGTTGATCCGTCAACTCACAGAGTCGTATTACAGAAATACACGATATAACTTCATCTTGATTTTTGTCACGCAAGCTTTCTTAAAATTCTTAGATGTGTCTATATATTTCCTTTTAGTTTGTGTAAAAAATGATGTAACAGTATATAAATACGAATGATAAGATAATTAAATACTACATATGATAGACATACGGAGCAATATATGCAGCTGTTATAAATAGTGGAACAATTATAAGTAAAATTTTCCGCAGTGTATGCCGTAAACAAGTTAAATTCTCATAGTATTACTTTAGATTTTGTCCATGTATGTACCAGACTGGATCCATATTATCAACAAAACATGCATAGCCTCGTCTCCAAATAGTAAAACACACCCAATCAGAAAATAACTAGTGTTGAGGTCATGATTTATTGTACGTTTGTAGTCTACACCAGACTGTATTCCTTTTCATGGAAAATCAATAGATTAGTGACGATATCTAGAATTATTAATGTTTATTGATTTAGACGAGTGGCGCTGTCCATAAATGCTGTAACACTTTTCTAAGTGCATTTTTAGGACTCTCCACTCCCCGTCGTCCTTTGTCACACCTTTTGAACCACCTCAAATATATGATGTGGCACTTTTTGAGAAAAAAAACCGCCCCCTTCTTTTTCTTTGTCATATTTGATGCCGGTGATATACTATTTCATAGTAACAGGCTCCCACCGATAATTTAGCATCCCGCTAACAAGAATTAAGGGAAATATGAAATAATACCTCCCATACACGCCATTTTGCCATGGCTATTCCGGAAATCGCTGCATTTCTCGCTTGGTATATCTCCGGCTTTAAACAGAGCTACATCGAGAACGCTTTTGATTTCGAGGGAGATATTACATGAGAAAGGAAGCTGATATCTTGCATTTCTGGAAACCTACTTATTCTTTACTAAACTTTGCTGTTTATTAGGGGATTTTTCTCCATCACTCCCAGCAGTGGTAGGTTTACAGCTACATCAAAGGCCAATCCTTCTCATACCATGTCTATGTGGTGTGGGAAGTAAAAGAACTCTCACCTCGGTAAATGTGTAGGGGTGGGATTTCTACCTACATTCAGCTCATAGATTCGATCAAACCCAAAGTAAGTCTAATTGAACAAATTGGACGTTAAAGTACCCAAACAAACAAACAAATCAAGCGACGTGTATTCAGTCACAGTGACTCACACAACTCTGGAAACCTCTCCCCCACACTCTTTCCTCATTTCAGAGATGTCCGTTTTCCACTTTTCCGTGGAAATCCACTTTTCCATATTCAGTATATGTAATTTCTTTCCTTACGTCAAACAAAGATGATATGGATTTAGCCTCAGTAACACCAATAAAACAGTGGTTTGAAACTCCCAACAAACCCTCAGCTCCATGCCATGACAGACTGGGACATTTTATCCATGTTTTGCCAGTCTCTCTGTTGCAGAAAAATCCAAATCAAATATATTTCCACTTTTTTCCCTGACATCCCTGTCATTTACAGGCTGTGTCATACTTCTCAATCTACCCCCCCCACCCCCTATTTCATTATGTGTATACTGACATTGTTGTTACGCTGACAGCCAAGGCCGGGTGTCCGCCGCCCGACCCGTACGGACCCTACACCACCACCTACGACCGCGAGTTCTGGGGCAACACAGGCCCCGGCGCACAGGCCGACCGGTAAGAGCCTACAACCACGAGCCGCTCGTACGACAAGCTATATGCTACAAAGAAATGGCAGTTTTACACTTTTCCATTCATTTTTCAAGTTAAAAAACAAGTTTTATCTAACAATGCGTAGCTCATATGTAAAGCCATATCTTTCAGCATACACGTCAAACGAGGATACAAAGTAACGTACACACTTCCAAAGTGGTTTTTAAATTTTTCTTTTATTCGTATATATATATGTATAGTATAATGTAGTATATCTTTTGTATGTTATGGAATGTCATACAATAAAATACAGCGATGAACATCCCCTAAGCTACGGAATATTCTATGCGTCTTGCTATGCAAACCACACAAAATTATTACCAAATCCAAGTTGATCATTTAGTTGCTCTTTACCTCTTGTGTGCCATTGTGAATCTAATATCTAAAAGAAATAATCTTCACAATAATCTTTTCAGAGGTTCAACTATTCAGAGTATAAATAGTTTCACCTTATCTCCTCACCGCAACCATGGCCAGTGTATTCACTAAAGATTTATGTACATACCCCAACTAACATTCCCTTCACTGATTATAAATCTGGAGAGGTAAAATAAGTACTACCTTCAGACAGATGCTAAGAAAAAAAGCTTCACTTTTTCTCCTCGACCCAACTAATATCCCTGCCATCTGACCACACACAGACCTGCCTCCACGAAGACCTTCCACGCCTCCTACGACCTGTCAGGGCCCATCGGCAACACGCTCTACGACAAGGAGTTCTGTACCAAGAAAGTCAAGATGGCCGCCCCACTGCGTTCCGGCTCCTCTAGCGGCAACCGGCGGAACAACCCGCACCCTAGCGAGGGTTTCATGAACTGGCGCCTGCCGCCGCGCCCCCTGCCGGAGCAGCCCTACTCGGCGTGGGCCAACCAGGTGACGGACGAGGTGATGGACCGAGTGTGCCGGGGCAAGATCCGCTCCACCTACCAGTCCGACTACATGGGCATCCAGCAAGGTGAGCACCAATACCTCGTAATGCCCCAGTCACACTGGCGTAAATTTTGGCGTTTCTTCTACGTATTTAAATTGGTGGGGAGTACGTATTAGCTACGGATTTGGAACGCATTTGTTTGCTTTCCTCAACGTTTTAGTACGCTTCTCAACGTTCATCAACGCTTCTTTACGCTTTTGTACGTATTGTGGCGTTTTTCGGCGCATTCCGACTTTCATTTACGCATCTCCGCGTTTTCCCGCGCATTGCGGCGCATTTGTAAATTTCAAAATGCGTAGAAGACCGTAGAGGTGCGTACACGGAAAAACGCCGTTTTTTACGCCAGTGTGACTGGGGAATCAAAGGAGAAAACCTCCCATTGTGTCAAGCATGCACTGTGCCTATGAGTGTGCAGCATACCATGCATACCTTGATCATAGCTTTGCCTTAATTATGAATTGAAGCCATTTGAGTTGATATATCATCGGGGAGGCCAATAAAGTATGGATGCAGAATTTCTCACATCAAAGAACGAATAACTTCAAACTTACCCACACTCCTAACCTTGTACGCGATAGAACAAAGAAGGAGGATACGCAAAATTTCCAGATTTTTCGACACCCCCCAAGTGTGCACGTACTTTATTGATGGCTCGTTCTCTGTCATAAAGGTATATGACATTATTTTACTATCCCCCTTATGCAATGCTGGCATTGGAAATATATGGGGTTTTTTTCCCCGAAGAGATACGTACATCAGTATCATCTAAAAAAAAAAAAGATTAAAAAAAGTCAGAAGATCCGCGGCTATTTTGTCTTTCCTTTGATACTTTGCAATGCTTTATGATAAATACAATGTTAACATGCTTCTGATACTAGTGCGGGTATCCTCCTTATTCTTGCACTCTATATAATATCCTCGCATATACTCGGATATTACTACATGGAGGATACGCCCACTAGTATAAGAAACAGGTTATGGTTGCGTATATATATTCACCCACACTTTGTCTTCATATGCATTCCTACCACATGCAGTGTGCAGTCAAACACACTTGACACTATCATGAGACGCATTCTCTTCACAAATAACACAAATTGTGACACGTTATCATCTTGCTTTGTCACCTCACACCTTGTCACCTCACGCTGTCACCACGCACCTTGTCACCACACACAGGTCAGCGTGTGGGTCAGACGGTGAAGCCGGAGCTGGACGGGCCTCTGCCAGAAGACTGGCGATCCCGCGTGCCCTACACACTCAACTCCAACATGCGCCACTCCTACCAGAAACCTCACACCAAGAAGGAGCTCAAGGGCAACAACTCGCGCTACGGCTGTAACAAACTCAAGTCGGTGCCGGCGTACGGCGTGGGTAAGGCGCACTGCACTTCACCTGTCACCTTTCACTTGGCGATGATCTGCTTTATACAGGCTTTACAGACGTTCAGGTTTTTTTTTACTTTTGCCTGTGGCTAGGTCGTATCCGCAACGTTTTCAATAAATCTATAAACTTTACATATATGCTGAAGGCATATATATTTGATCAGATATGTCAGTTTTCCATTTTTCCGTGGTAATCCACTTTTTCATATTCAGTATATGTAAGTGCTTTTTCTTGTTCATGAAAAAGTTATTAATTTTACATCATTTATTATGCCAATAAAACAGTGGGTTGAGCCTCCTACAGACCCTCAGCCCCAATCCATGGCCGACAGGGACATATTATCCAAGTTTTCCCGGTCTGTCTGGGGTAGAAAATTCCACATAAAAAACATTTCCACTTTTTTCCCCAGACATCTACTGACATCCCTGTTATTTCCAGCCATATGATTGACTAGAATGTGAAAATCTAGGTTTGCTGGTGGCATGCCTCAGACTAGCACCAATTCCGTGGTTATCCATGGCCACTAGGGGGTTGGCAGCTTCGAACCTTCTTCTCAACTCCAACTGTGAACATGGCATAATGTATCGCTTTAAATTTGAGACAACATTTTCAGATATGAAAATAGTCTCTTTGCAACACAGATTTGCAAGACAGGAGATATCATTTTGTAATACCACGTCATAAACTCACGTAACAAGTGGCCTCTTACGGTGTTTATCCACGTAGCCTTTGCCTGTTTTGCTTATTGATGATATTGATCTGGCCGCTTCCGCTGTGTGAAGAAGTGGTCGCTGAACTTTAATATGTATACATTTCTATCTATTTTGGCAATATGGACATTGCCCCTATCACTATGACACACCTTATTCTCCCATGATATATGTCATTCGTATGAACTATTAGCTGCAATCCAGGGGCCCGTTTCATATTCTAGGATCATACATGAAGACCCCTTTCTGCACCCTATACAAGGTTTATCATTTAGTAATAACTAAGTTTGTTCGCTAAGGAAGTATTAGTCACCCATAAGGTCGTCCATGAGTGTTGATTAAAACTGACCCACATCGTCCCTTAGTTTCTATGGCTTACAGAAAGGCGTCTACATGTACGGGTCCCAGCCTTTCAGAACTAGGTTTACTGATAGGCTTTGTTGTAGTCACATTCGTTCCGCTTGATCTGCTGCAGTGCCGACCGTGTCGTCGCGGCAGATGAACCTGAAGGCGCGCACCACGTACGAGCGGGACTACATGGAGGGGATGCGGCCCGCCGGCACCGTCGACGTCCGCCATCTCGGCCGTCTACACGCGGGCAACGCCATCGCCGCCCGGGGAGGCTTTGGTAAGCAGAGTTTTCCTCTTTTCCAAGGAAAACCTTGTTTTCATTTTCAGTTAAACAATTTCCCTTTTCTTGTGTAAAATAAGGGGAAGGGACCATCCATTAAGTACGTACGCAGAATTTCTGAAATTTTTGACACCCCCCCGATCTTGTACGCAATAGAACAAAGAGGGAGCATGGATTGGGCCTCATTCACACCAATGAAAAGTGGTTCAAACCTCCACACACAGGCCAGACCCATTTCATGGTGAGCAACGATGTATTTTCCATGTTTTATTAGTCTCTCTGAGGCTGTAAATTCGACATGAAAAGTATCTACTCTCTCTTCCATGACCCAAACTGACATCCAGATATCTTTTCCAAAATTATAAATCCAAACATACATGTGTTAGATATCTCTGTCCCGACTCTGAACTGCTCTGGGGGAACTCGAACCAGAGTATCTAAAATCCTTTATTATGAATTCTCCATTGGAAATGTATGGGTCCACAGTAAACCCATACCTGTTGTTTCTAAGCTGTGAGAACTTGTTTACTGGAAAAAACACTCCTAAACAGATTTACAGTACCTCTGAGCCTGGAGAGCAAGTTAAAAGACACAGTAGAATCCTGCCCAGAGAGCACCTCCTGTAAGGGAACACACCGTAAAGGAACACCATTGCTCGGAACAGTTCCCTCCATTAGATGTTAGATTTCACACCGTGCAAGTGGTCACCTCGCATAAGTGGACATTTTTACTCAGAACAGAGGGTGTGAACCCATACACGGGGTTCTACTTTAGTCCCTACTGATTGTGGTAGCCGACCTTATAATATGTGATTCCTGGCTTTAATTTATTCGTGAAGATGGATAATAATAGCAAAATATGGTTCTACCTCTTTCTCCTATGGATTTGTGGACAGCCAACCCTGTAAACCACTTGAGGTTGACTTCGTAATAGACTCGTTAACGCTCATGTATTACTAGGCGTCAACCTTTCATGGTTTACGCTCCTCTGTGCGCAAAACCATCTATTATTGTCGCTGTAATCAATAAGTAACTACATTTAGGAAGTGAAGATTTTCCGGCTTTATTTCCCGACCAACTGGATGGTATCCATGTTCTCTATATTACATAACTGCAGCTTTCTATGTCCATGGTCCTTTGTAGAGAGATTAAGTAAAACAATGGAAATGGAAGTTTAGCCATATAACAAAGATTATAGATTTCCACTTTTCAAAATGAAATCCTTGTTTTCATTTCCAGCTTATAAAACTCTTTTTTTTGCGTAAAACAAATATAGTATAACTTGAGCCTCATTTACACCAATACACAGTAGTTAAAACCTCTCCATACATCTCAGCCCCATTTCAAAGTTAACAACGGTGTGTTTTGAACTTTTTTCTCAGTCTTATTGAGGCACTAAATTCCACTATTCTTTCTTGACCCCAACTGACATCCCTGAATTATACATTTATTATTTATCTACGCTGTTGATTGGAAATATTGAGGACAATACTAGTTCCGAATTAAAAGGAATACTCATAGAATAATGTTTGCATGGATATAACGGCCTGTAGGAAACTCAATCCTAAATACAATGTACATGTATTCTTCTGATATCTGTTATGAACTGATAAGATGGGTAAGTGGCTAACATACATGGCTTCAACTGATTGCTTAAGTATCAAAACGGAGCACCGCTACTCAATATTAATGTTTCCTTCACTCTATCACGTTTACAATGTTCTTTATAGCAGTATGGCAGCATTGCGAAGCTACACCATCTTATATAATCTGATTTGTTAAGCAATGGAATGTAGCAAGAAGATACAGCTCATGTCTTACCATACCAGCACGCTCATCATCTTAAGCCTGTGCCGGATTTCAGCATGCATGTCTTTCTTACAATACACCACATACAAGGAGGCTTTATTTTGATGTGATGAACCAAAATGCACGTTTATATTGAGTTGCTATAGATTACACGTATTCTGCTTGAATATGTTCTTATATTCACCGAATGATTTCTTTGTTTATTTCTCTAAGTTTCAGTGACTCCTACTTCATGGGTATAGAATATGTGAATGGTATGAAACATAAGTTTATATAGATGTGAATTGCATGACCTCATCCTCTGCCTGTAGTAACCCTTCATTGAAAGAAATTTTAATTGTTGGCTTACTGGACCATCATTAAATTACAGCATTAACATCTTTAGGTTTCGTGTCATCTAAAATCATTCTTCTTCATCGTGATCTGGTCTTCCAAAATTTCCACACTGAATTTACAAATGATAGTTTTAGATACCTTACTTAGATTGTTTCTGTTGTGAACCTTTTTTCTTATTTTCTACACAATGGTATATAAAGCCAACTTTAGAATTCTTTGTCAGATTTGTTGTATCTATTATAGCTAAGTTGATGTATTAGAATTAGTTTTGTAAGGAAGCGACTGGATGTTAGTTTTCCTTCTGTTGAAATATTTAAAGTATATTTTGAAAAAATATACTTTCTCGAAACTGATTTCTATATTAGTAGGGTACCATAATCAAATGCTTTCTATCAAAGTATGTTCATCCCACACCAAAGTCCTTTGTGATAACGATATGGGAAGACGAAGGCGTTAGAACTGTCCCCTACCGTTATCACGACCACAGTGAAGAGAGTTAGGCCAGTTTCCCCACAAACACTATTACAAAGTAGACAAGCTCTTCAGTTGGTGAGGGGAGTATTAAGGGGGTACTCAATTTAGCCAACGAAAATTTAATGTCATTAAGACATTGTCGGACGTTTGCTAGACATGTTAATAGTGTACAAACCCACATTCACGCCGAGATAATAGTGCTGGCAAACATCGTCTGGTCAATTTAGCAATTTCATCTCCTCAACAAAGAAACATTGGTTGAAACTAAGTTACAATACAAATATAAACTACATGTACAATATACAAAGTCTGATGAATAGAAAACAAGTATTGTAACCAGGTTATATTGCATACAGAATATGGTTATTCACTATAATTCAAATTGCCTAATTTCTAAGTATTCAATTGTGTGAAATAATTAGAAGGAAATTCATGCGATGAGAATAAATTTGCCCGTATTCACCGAGCTTGACTGCGAGGTAATTCATGAAGCTAAGCTAAGTGAATTACGTTGTGGTCAAACGAGGTGGAGTGCGGACCAGTTATTTTCATCGTGTGAGTTTCTGGTTTGATCTCACCACGTATAACATGAATTATCAATGAAATAACTCACCATATTAACCACTGAGTAGTGGATACACTACCTTCACGGTCGTGGTGTATGAGTTCCTTACGTTAAGCTAATGGAGAAAAACACCTGGGTGAGATAATGATATACATGACGTACCTTTCCAGATGCCCGGCGATTGAGAGAGATGCTGAAGCAGGAGCGGGATTGCAGCCCGGTCCGCCCGGCTGCCCCGACGCCGCGCTGCTGGGGGCCTGGCCGGAGAAACTACCGCCCATCCCCCAGTTCCAGCCTGCGGACGTGGGTGGGCCCTATGTAGGCTACAGCAACGCTGGCCTCCCCGAGTAAGCGACCAGTGAACTAGCACCACAGTCATGTTCCAAAGCACATTGTGATATTTTTATTATCTATGAGCGGAAAGAGTCAGGGAGGATATAAATATACACTCCATACACACACAATGATTAACAGTCATTCCCACACTATCACTATTGGTTATGTGCGTATTACCACAGCACAAAGTCTCACTCAACATCTCCATCATATTCGTGATTGTATATAGGAACTTATTTATAGTTAATATCTTGTAAATTCAACAGGTACTCGTGTTGTAGGAGTGTTCTCTAGAGATATTCTGAAAACATTGTATGAGCTACAACAATGTCAGAAGCTATCATGTCGTATTTTAGTCTTCATTCTAATTTTAGGGTGAGATTTTACTGTAAACCATCCGTGTTAAGAAATAATTATGTTAATGTTCAGTAGTGTCCATGTCTATTTGATATGATCTGTTTCCGGTTTCACATACATTGCCACTTTGAGGAGGTAAAAGATCTGCGATACTTTTACTGAAAGGTCTTCTATACGATTATCTTCTGTTATCTTTCATCTGTCATAATATACCTTAAAGTGATATTGATTGTCTAAGCATTGGTATATATGTGAATATAAATTTCGCTCCTTCACATCTGTATTCCGAAGAGTATTCTAATGGCAAGCTCGCTTACTTTTAACAATGTCAATTTTGACCAGATCTCGATGGTTGTGCCGAGCATATATTTTATGCCAGCAGGCTGGCAAACCTCTTGGGGGAGACTACCTTATACATACCTAATATACCGACCTTAATACATGTTCTATATTTCTCCAATTACACTGAGTATTGCAGACTTGAACACCTATTTGAAATGTTATTGCTCTGTATGCTGAATAAATGCATATTAAGTTATATTCACAGACTTCTGTTTGATCCTGTTCAAGAACCACATGCTTTGTAATTCAGTAGGTGGAAGCTTTAGGTAAATTTCATGTAGGAGTCGACCGATAACTTATTACTACATAACATTGGCTCAGATACCATGACCGTTTAGTGGTGCTAGTTTATTCGTGTCGATTGGTTGATGTTTTATTCTATGGATAGCTCTAGTGCAGAATAATCGGCCATGGGCAAAATAATGAAACCACTTGGGACATGTAGTAAAAGTAGTAATTAAATTGAGAATCCCTAAAATCAACGAATCCGGCATTTCATGCTCAATGTGGGAGTAGGCTCCTAATAAACTGCCATCAAATATGGTGAAATAAAAAGAGAAACCAGGATGTTTGATGGCAATTTGAAAATGTTTTACTTTTGGGGATTTATCTGTTAGTACAGGATATAAATCATGGCTAGACATCCAGCTATCGAAACTAATAAAGTATTAAAATAAGTTCATGAAAGAGGACTGAAATGTTTCCATATCCTTTAAGATCATCTTCATTTTCACAAACAGCGAGCTAGCATCAGGCCACTACAGGCCCTGGGGTCTCTGGGGTCTGTTACATAAATTTTGAAAGATCAAGTAAAAGATCGTACAATGGTCGTAGGGCGTATATTGTTGCTTAAATGGTTTTGGTCGTACACATACGACCTTTGTACGATACGATCAAATGAGAATGACAACTATCGTCACATAAGCATTGACCTACATCATGCAAATAATCTTATATTGTCCAAAATCGTCCTAATATACGACACCTTTAGAAGGTGTCATGGCTGTCGATTTACGTATCAATTTAATTTATTCAGATCTAAAATCAAAATTAGGCTTTATTAACGTTAAAATACATAGCTTTTATAAAAAGAAATCCTCAGAATGCAACTATTGTACAGAAAGGGATGACTTAATGCACTTCTTGGTGGAATGTCCAGAGACAAAGTTTTTCTGGGAAGCCATAACAAGATGGCTGAAAAATATCCTTAGTGACAACTCCTTAAAGATTACTAAAAAAGAGGTTATATTTGGAAAATATGGTAATGCCTCCTCCATTATCCCTATCCCTGGATAAAAGGAAAGCGAAGCCGGAGTGTGCTAATAAAATCTATTTGAATTATGTGAGTTCTTATTAATATAAATAAGTAATACAATTATTACAGTGAGTAATTAACAAGTACAAATATGAATAATTGACATAACAGTTGTTTGTGGTCAATTATGAAATATAGTTGATATAATAAGTGATGTTATTGTTACTTATTATATAAATATTGTAATAACAATAATACAATGTATAAGATAGCCCTACGAGTGTAAGGAGTAGTAGAAGAGTAGGTGAGGGTGGGTGGGAAGAAAAGTTGTATGTGCGTACGGTGTGAGCGTGAATCGAAGTGTGAGATAGGGCAGTGTGCGGTGAGAGTGCACGTGGAAAAGAGGTGCACGGAGGAAGCGCTAGGGGGCGCTAGGGGGCGGATAGTGTAGGGGGGAGTCACCAGGGGGGGGGGGGGGCAATGACCACTCCTGACCATAGGCCATGGGTCACCAATTAGGATGGTCAATTATGTCATTTTACAAGCTAAATCCTTTATGCATTGACAGAAGCTATTTTTTGCAAAAGACTTGGATATTATGGCTTTCATGATGGAACTGAGGAGGAAATTAGCAACAGAGAAATATGTATATATAAAGGAAGGTTGCATGCATAAATTTAAGTATTTAACTCAACTGTGGGAGACGATCCAATGTGGAGGGGGAGTGTAGACCTTTGGTAGGGGGATACTACTAACTGCAAATACTGTTATTGTCTTAATTCCATCATTTGTTATATTCTTTCCTGTGTCGATGTATGCGTTGGATTGTCTTGTTGTGTATCATCTTGTATGACTTAGCCAGATTGCTACGTTTTCTATGCTATGGTCTGTTTACTAAGTCAACCTGCTTTAATATGATATCATATTATGGACCAGGTTTATGATGTCTGCATACTAGAGAAAAAAGTGGTCTAATATGACTCATTGAACAGTAAACCACACCCAATGTAGAAGGAGAGACTTATTGGTTCTAGTTTTTCTAGACAGAACTGTGCTGGAATGAACCTCTCTCGTGAGCTCCAAAGAGTCTGTATACCAAGTTTAAGTGTTAATGATATACGTTCAGTCGTAAATGTTAAAAAAAAAAGAAATTAGACTGGTGGAGGAAACTAGAATTAACCAACTAACCAGTCTAGCCTAGTACCGGAACATGTTCCTATGCCAGGCTTTCAGACTTGAGATTCATTTGAAACAATCACATCACCTAACGGCGTTCTCCTGAACTAAAATGTCTCCATTGGCGCCACCAAGGGGAAACGCATGAAACAAGCTAAACAGAGAGTACAAGTTCGGGGACTCATAAAGGCCCGTTTCCATTGGCTGACAAACACAGTGTAGGTGTTTTGTGTTCTCCTAATAGCCTATTTTCATTGACCATCACCCATATTTACGGTCAGGATCCACCGACGGACCCTAGCACCGCTGACACAAATCCAATAAAATAGTAAAAAAAACAAAGGCAGCAAGGTAGGAGAATGTCCAAATCAAGGAAAGTCAGTGCATGTAATGCTACAAGTGCTTAAGTGGAACAGAAGAGAGTGCTATTGCACTTGGAAGAGATCCCTGTTTCTGATCAATGAGGACAGGTTTCTGCCAGGGATGCAAGATGCCTATTGCCACATTTTTACCTGATAGTGGATTATGGCATCTATCACCACCCACTGACTATTTGACACTTTTGGGCAGATAATCATCAGGTGTAATATTTAGGGGATAACAATCTCAGATCAATGAGTTCTTAGATACATCTTAGATATATCAGATATTTGATCCCTAAGGATGTCGCGATAAAACTAGTAAAGCAGATGATATTACCAAAGTTAGAATGCAGTGACATTATCCATTATGCTCTAATCCGGAAGAAACAAAATGATATTCAAGTAATTCTAAATAATTGTTTATGCATAATAGTAGGAGTATGGCAGGCAAGAGACATCTCTCATAAAATTAACCTATTATCTATCAATTTATACTTGATCCACCAATGGAGTAAGGTCCTAATGATGTAGTTGATACTGATACTAGAACCAGACAGGGATGCAGAATTACTCCATAAAGTAAAGAAACTCTATACTGAACAATTTAAGACATCACCTTTATGTAAAGGTATGTTATTATGGAACCAGTTATCCCATGAAATACAATCCATAGTGGAAACAAATTTTAAGTAGATCATCAAAAAGTATCCAGATCTAAACTATGATATTCAATGTAATAGGTTTTTTCTTTCTGTCATATGATGAGGGTGATGATACATATCTGGTCGCCTGCATTTCTTCCTAAGAAATTCTCAAAAGGGTACATAGGGCAGTTCAATCTCTTTTCTATACATGGATTATCCTGTTAAGGTCCTGTCATATGAACATGCCTGAACTATGCTCTGTGTAACTTATCAAACATGAAAATATTAATGCCTCCCTTTATATGGATTATATAATTATAATACTTGAAAACTCTGAGATAGGATTAAAAAAACCATGTCTAATTGTATAGTAAATATGTTTTCTACCAACTGGAACCCATGGAAGAACACCCACTGTGTATGAATGTTAACTTTTGTTTTGAATTTTAAAAACATTGAAAGAATTCTCTTTCTAAAGGGCATCACACACTTTGCAACTTTTTTCATTGGGATACGCTAGATATCTTCTACTTGGTATCTGCTTTATATCTATATGGCAACATATTCCCCTAGTGATTTCGAATCTAAATATTGAGGTATCATGTTCTAAAGAACAAATAGATATAAAATATATGTGTGCCAGCGTTTTCCTATCATTTTTCTCGTATATAAATTATCTACTAGTGTAATACACGCGTATCTTTTCATTTCCAAATTGACAAAAAGACAATATAGGTTATTAGCTTTTTATTTCGTACTATGTACAAGGTCTGTAGATGTATAAAAATAGAACTGTTAAGTATGCAACTTTCTTTGTCCGGTGAAAATAGCACTGTAAGATATAGTTTTGGCTTGGTTCGCAAGCATCACTACCACCTAGTGTTATAGTATGTCATAACATATATTTGTTATTAACACAATGCACACGTGTGCGACTGTAATGCTTATTATACAACTGAACTCTACTTTTTTAGACCAACACCTGAAAGTTCCTTATGCTCGCCAGTCTATAGAAAAATTACTACCACGGCAGCTTATGATAACTTCCAAGTATCAATCACAGTAAGAGTATCTGACTACATTAGACGGCTTAGATTTTATTTATTTATCAAAGCCCAAGCTAACAGAATAGAGAGCAATAATACTTACACTCTGACATCTAATATCATTTATATGTCCTGCCGTCTTATTTATTTTTTGGTCTAAAGTTTTTGACCGGCTAAATGGTTTGACATTTACATAAAACGTTTGTAATGTCAAATGAATGAGTTATTAGTTTTCTTTTTACAAATGTCTATATGAATTGTCGTCCTGTTTTGTGCGTTTAAAACGCCAAAGAAAACTAGATAATTTGATAAGTAATGAGCCTCTTTATACATAGACAATTTCGTATATACGCAATACTTTAGGTGGTCGATTCAGTATGAGAACAAATTCAGCAGATATAAATTGAATAAAGTTCAACATTCTTTATCAGGACATACTTATATACATTTACAAGGCACAACTGATTCGGGAGGTGTTTATCACTTTGATGATAGGATCTATTTACACATTCACTGATAACCACCATGCAATTTTATCTTCTAACAATATTGGTAGTTCACATTGACGGATTTAATGATAAGCTATTCGTTGTATCTACCATGTTATGGAAGATGTTACCGTTAGTCTGTGCTATTTCCTTTCATATCAGTGATACATTTACAGATACATGTGAAAAGCAAAACTTTAAAAGGATCAAATGTAACTGCAAGAGACTATAATCGTTTGCTAAACATTCACTTGGTATAAATACAAAAGCAAATGTTTGCATCATAACACATAGGACATTATATCACATAAAACACATTAATGGATGAATTTACGAAGTATGTTTTCAGAAGCATTTGAACATTGGGGTTTTTGAGCCACTTAATTTGGTGCAATTTATTTCCCTCTGCCGTCTACTCTCAAAGTATTGCAGAATAAAACAACAAAGATGCTGACTCTGTGTGCCATAGCCTTATTTCCATTTGACAAGGACAATCCCTAAGGCTATCTTATGAATAATGTCTTGTTTGATTGACATAATTCAACAGGTGAACATGATTTCAACTGGGACTATGATATAATGCAGCCGGAATGTGTAATAGACTAGGTAGACCTATTATGATATCTAAATATTTTTTATTCCTATGATTGCTGGAAGATTCACATGGCTTTATTGTATATCCAGGAATCCTATCTCACAAAACTCTACACATTGAGTAGCTCAGTAATCCAGGTAAAGATGGCTGATGTTCATGATAGGTTGGCAGTGGAACTGGTAGACATGTGAGATTCTTTCCATTTCTTATTTCCTTAAAATCAGTAAATCTATTCTCTTTTAATCACACAAAGACATATAACTTTATCCAGCACATTTTGCATGAGGAATATCATAATTGGTATTATGTATAGTCAGGGTCATTTTAGAGTTATTTCTGTTATGTTTTTATTGTTAGTGGCAGCACCTTCAGGCTTATTTAGAAGGCAGTAGCTCCCTCAGCAGGAGCGAAGAAGTCCGACTCTCGCTTGCCTGCCGCCCTCCTAGTTTCAACCATTTCAAAGCTGTCCTCTTCTGGCACAGGGCTGAGGGGCTCTGGATGACCTGGGTTCTCAGGTACTGGGACTGTTGCAGTGTCCATAGGGAAGACTGCAGGACTGTCTAGAGGGTAGACTGTTGGACTGTCTATTGGGTGGACTGTAGGACCGTCTACATGGTAGACTAATGGACTGTCTAGAAGGTCGACCGTTGGATTGTCTACAGGGTCGACTGCTGGGGGATCTACAGAATCGACTGTTTGGGCATCTACAGGGTCGGCTGCTGGGGTATCTACAGGGTCGACTGCTGGGGTATCTACAGGGTCGACTGCTGCATTATCAACAAGGTGGTCTGTTTCACTGTCAACATGGTACACTGTTTCATTGTCTACAGGATAACTCATCTCTTCAGAGACCATCAAAACCTCCTGATGCGATGGACTCTTTGGTTCTTCCACGCTTTCAATTGTGGGCACCTCTGTGTCTAATGCATGGTCAACTTCTGTATTATCGCCCAGATCAGAGCGGGGGGATTCTTGCGGGGGAGTATATACAGGAAGCTCTGTTAAAGAATCACTCTGTCGCCCGGAATCGGATTCAGCATCATTCTCCACCTGTAAAATCTCATGATCTGGTGAATCCATCCCCTTATCTGAAGAGATCATCTCCTTATCTGTTTCTGTGCCAGAATCGAGAATATCCTCACTCGAAAAGGAGGGGTTCTCTATACCTCCCTCAAAGTCCGGAGTCCTCATGGACTTCATCAGGGACATGCTCGGGCTGTCAGGCCCGGGATCCCCCTCAACGTCATACCCCTCGGCTCCTCGTTTGTGGTACCCATTGCACGCTGGATCCCCATTATGATTAGGGGTTTCTACAATGGTGGCTATTCCCACTTGGGGTGTTCGGGAATGACCGTTGGTAGTCGGGTTTATGACTGGGCCATAATCGTTATACTCCGCCGGGCCTCTTTCCATCTTGGTCAGAGTGAAGTCCGACGTGGTTAAGTGGGCTCTTGGAGTACCACGTAGATCGAATGACTTGGTGTGGCTTCGCCGTCTACACTCGTGGATAATGAGAGCAATTATGATGATTATAAGCAAGCCGCCAATAATGCTGACAATGATGATGATAATCATGTCAACTGAGCGAAGCTTTGAGGGCGGGGCTGTTGGTCGCTTTGTAGGTGCAGCAAAAGGGTCGGCTGTGGTATAACTCACAGGTGCAAAGGAATAGGTTGCATCATCAGAAATCACAACTAGAGGTTCGCCATGCGATACAAGCGCATCCAGTTTTTTCTCCACCTTCTTCTGTTGGATACCCATGAGAGTGAGCAGAACGTCGACAGAACCGCACGAGATATCATGCAGCAGTACGTTGTCTCGGGGAACTCCCACATTCTCAGTGAGCATATCCTTGAGCTGCTCCTCGAACTTAGCGCGGATATCAATGTCCGATAACACGACCCCACAATCGCCATCAAAGCGGATCCTGTAGGTGGCATCTGTGGGCACCTCTGGAGGGAGCGTTGAGGGGATTGTTGGGGGAGTAGAGGGACTGGGCATTGTAGTGGTGCGTTCAATGGGAGGTGTTGGCATTGTAGTGGTGCGCCCAATGGGAGGGGTTGTCATCGTAGTGGTTCGCTCGATGGGAGGTATTGGTAGTGTAGTGGTACGTAGAGGTGTACTCTTCATTATCGTACTGCTCGTTGGTGGAACTGTACTCTTTATAGGCGGAGGACTGTAAGTTGTTGTCCTTGGCTGTGTTGTTGTCTGGTCTTGTGTCGTGGTCGTCCATGGTATCGTTGTAGTTCTCTTTACTGGAGGACGCGTGGTGGTCCTCACTGGAGGAATAGGAGTTTGGTCATCCTTTGGCCTCGTCATATTGGCACTCGTCTGATCTCGTCCCGTAACGTATGGTGGTGTGGCGGTAGGGAGATGAGTGGGACGAGTCGTCGTTCTCATGTACATAGGTGTGCTGATCATCGCTCTTGGTGTTGTTCGTAGTCTGTCTGATGCCGTAGTTTGCGGAACGGTCTTATTTGTTGTCAACTCCTTTGAAAAGAGAGGATACATCGTTGTTGATCTGGGTATGCCTGCGATCGGGGTCATAACAATTCCCGGGGTAGTTCCCGGCACCATTATTTTTGTCGTCTCTGATCCAGGTAGCATTGTACTAGATAACGATTTTGTTGTTTCTACTACCATGGTCTTTACAGTTTCTGTTTTGGAGTTAGGTGTGGTAGGCTGGTCAGTGACTTGAATGATAACATCTTTTTTGGGTGTTCCTGCAGGGACATTTCCCACTGTGGGTGTTGTCAAACCTCCCCCGGATGTAGTAGATTGGACTGTTGAACTTTGTGTCGTAGTAGATCTCGTTGTAGTTGTCGTTACCGTCGTCGATGACGTGGTCGTAGGTTTTTCTGTGGACGTACTCAACACAGTGGTTGGGGTGACCATAGGTGAGGTTGATGTTGTTGCAGTAGAAGCAGTAGTACTAGTAGATGTTGTTGGTGATGGTGTAGGGCTAGCAGCAGGTGATGTTATTGCGGCAGGTTCTGGAGTACCAGGATTCACTGCTGGTGCTGTGTTGTTAGAATTTGAAGTCGTATTTACTGCAGCGACCGCGCCCACATTTTCTTGTCCCAGGGTCGACCCTGACCAGAAAAATGAGAAAATTGAAGTGAGTGATCTTTCTTTGTAATTGCATCTCACAGACATGAATCAATACTATTTGAGTAATATTCAAATAGAAACTTTATTCGGCAGGGAATTAACAGTATCGTCTTTGTTATCACTCAGAAGGTGTACTTGTATTGTCTCATCTTAATGATATGATCATATCATTTCATGAATAGTTTTAGATTTCTGTCAGTTGCTTTAAGGCTACAATAGCTACTCCAAAGGTGTTTTTTCTCTACCCAGAAACGTCATGAGCCACATACTAGTCTATGCTTCTGGTCAGAAGGAAATAATCTTTCAATGTTGCAATACAAAATCCGTTCCAATAAATAATTCAGGTTGTAAATTTAGGCTTGATAATGTTATTCGATCTTATTGGTAGTGTCTTATTGATTACCTGTTGGATAACAAACAAAAAATAAAACTGGTTTTGACTACTCAGTGAAGCTTACCTAAACATAGGCATACGAAGATGAAGACAGCTTTCATGCCACTCCTGTGTGTTTCACCCATGACGATAGCGGACTCTGCTTCTCCCACTGGAGAAGGCGGGAACTGATACGCTATGTTCTTCTCATACCAGACCTGTGGGGAAAAGGAAAGGTTTTTAATCTACCATCCAAACATGCGACAATTAACGATGTGTATAAAATGAGGTAGAGCTTTTAGAATCAGCTAAATATAAAATGAGGTAGAATGGCTAGTTATCTGAATCAGATGACTTGTAACGTGATTTGGTCTGACTATACAACTGCAGTTTCCACATGTATTCATTCACATTTATCCTACCCCTAATGAAAAACGCCATAGGTTTAACTCAATGTATTTGACGGAGCGTTGAATACAGTGTTATTTATGCACCGAGGTGAATAAAAAAAGGACCAATCAGAGACGAGATAACAAAAGTAGACCCAGCAGCATTGATAAATGTGGTCATCCTCCGATGTGTGTCAACATGGTACTTACATGAATAATGACAAAATCTTCTCTGTATATCGGTGAGATGGGGTAGGGTAAATACTAAACCGAACTCGAGTTAGCTTTCTCAATGTTTATGCCACTCTGGTCAGGTTGTGTATTATTAGGAAACGTCCTTACTGTGGACGAAACGGTTCCTGTTCGAGGTCAGTCTTTGATTTCATACTGCCTGACGCCATAGGCGGAAGGCAGTATGAAATCAAAGACTGACCAAGAATGAGAAACGTTTCGCCCATAGTGAGGACGTTTGCTTATTATTATATACCTTAAATCGATGAAAAAACGTCATTTTGATGACTTATTAAGTCACACTCACAGCGGGCATGAACATAATTATTACTGCACCCCTAGCAGCGGGCAGTATTTCATAGACATTCGCACACAGGTATATGATAATACTACACGAGGCGTTTGTTTGGTTTCTACTAAGTATTCACAATTGGTGACCTGGCCAACGATAAGGGTAAGGACTATAAGGAGCACAATGATTCAACAAAAACTAAGGTACCATCACGAGAAATACACAATATTTACCTGTATCTGATACAAGGGGGAATATGCTCCGCGTAGTAATATCTGAGCGTGAGCGAGGGTTTCGTAGAATCAACTACGAAGATGATACGCACAGTAGCATCGGAAACAGATAAATATTGTATTTATTAGTCAGTATTGCACATTTCACTGCACATCTAGGAAAAGAGAAAATGGCCACCGATCTTCTCATAGAATACTTTGCACACTAGGTGATGTTTCAATGACTTTTTCATGTATCCTCCTAGGAGGGTACATCAATGTTGTATCCTCCGCCGATAGTGATACACACTCCCTTTTCAAAGACGACTTTATATCAGGTGGACAATTAATACCTCATGTGGCTGGCTTTGTAGAGTCTATACAGAATGTATGCGGTGTCTCTTGGTGATATTTCTTAATCAAAAGATGTATGTATGCAATTGGAGATTAGTATTATCATCATGGTGGAGATGAACAGTACATTTGTAATCTATCCATTTATATGTATACATACATAAATAAACACGCCAGTAGTGCATCTGTGTGGAGTAACAGCAGAGCAGCCTGAAGCATTTTGAGATTCATAGTCCTCTTTCATGGAAGGTTTGTAGCTACTGAATTATTCCTAAATATATCTCTCAGCCAACGCCTCCCCCGTCTTAATGAAATTTGCAATTCATTAGTTTTCAAATTGAAAGGGGGAGTTATTCTTTCTCTGTAGAGACCCCTTAATCCTTTCAGCTTTTTTTCTTATCTTTAAGAAATTGAACAATTTCCGTGGTGCAGCTTGCTTTGTGTGGCTGAGAAGAAGTCCCTCCTACACGTACCTCACTGTCAGCCCGTATTTACTGTCGGCCATCACTCTAGTCATTATTTCTAAAGAGCAGATACGTTCCTTTATCATGCTGATGGATTTAATCTCTGCTGAGTCTAAGAATAGATAATGTTCACAATATATTAAAAATAAAAATCGTTTTCATGTTCATTTTGGTATTGCCTTTAATTATTGATAAATCAATTTTAATGAATGAAATCCAATAGCAGTATGAGATTATGGGGAAGAAAGAGAAGATTCATACGACCGCCTGCTTTCCAGCATTGGTGTGACAGGATCAATACCTTAATTTAGCACAGTCGAACAATAATCATTAACTATTTTCTTTCCCTCTTGTGTCGTTGTTTCGTGTCAGAAACGTAATTGGTAACGATTATTTGTCATTCAAAGTTAGAATCCACATGGTGTTGGTAACCCTCCAGCAGGCTTAACTAGTTGGCTGAGAATACAGGGAGTCTAATTCCTGAAATCAAATATAGTGTTTTGCGCTCGGAACCAGGTTATTGTTAAATACAGAATACTTTTTAATGCCTGAACGGTACCAGCATAAGCGGCTTCCTAAATACAAGTCAATATATTCCAATTTCTTTCCACGTGAATGAAAGCATCAAATAGGATTAGCTTTTCTGGAATACTCTACCATTTCATTATATTTAATTATATATTATATGGTCTTGGGTAGTTTGAAATGACTTTGTGAGTAACTTATGTCATTACAATTTGGCAACTACAGGGGGAGATTTACGAAAATCCCGGGCGTAACCCGGAAGTAAAACTTAGGTGCAAGGTATCCTGTAACAATATGACTACTTTAGAAGCGGTGCCCAGTGACAGGGATACCATCTGTTATTGCTATTACCGCTATTACCAAATAAGCTTGTTACTGCTGTCTTAAGCAATTCACACTCATACTACAGAGGTATCTACTTGTGATTACAGCTCCGGAATGTTGGGTTTGTTATTACAGCTCTTAACAGCTACAACTGCTCCAAACAGCTGGGCTTCCTGTTAATGCTCCAAAACGCTGGGCTTGTTAGTAGGGCTCTAAACAGCCGAGGCTGTTATTAGAGTCACTCTGCGGCAGACTGTAAAGACTCGGATGAAATCTGACAAGGGAATCGAAGCCATGCCGTGCGGGTAATTATTTGCATGCGACGACTCCTTTCCGGAAGCGCATTGCGTGGAGGACATTGGCGGTGTGGAATGGGCGCCATGAGATTAAGTGTCCGGCACCGAAAGACTCCCCCGATATTAAAGGATAATTTAACAATGTCTCCTTTGTTCAACATCGTGTCCTCCGGTAGCAAATGAAGTCTCGTCATTGGATAATGGTGACTATGGCTTAGGTCAGTTACGCCCCGCCCACTATTAAGTCCTTCATTGATTTTAAGACAGACTGAGGTTGGAGGCACATGAGTGATTGAAATCACGGGAGAGGGTTATGTTTTTGTAACTGTATCTAGTTGTATGTGACAGGGATGTAGCAATACTCTTCCTAATGCTCTAATTGTGCATTGACCGAGTTATTGTAGCTCTTTATGTTTTAATGGAAGGCTGCCGACGCTGCTATTCAAAGTCCCAACGGTATTTCTCCATAAACTGATGGCATATTTATTGAGGATTTCGTGGTAAACAAATCCACTCTACTTAAATACTATAAGACAAAGGCGTAGGGTTTCATAAGGGATCTAAAAATATCCGCTTCTATCCAAGATACTTATCGTTGGAACTTAACTATGCGTTGCACTCACAGTGGGTAGGGATGGTCCTACATTTGTTTCCGCTTTCAGTAAACTCGATACCCTACCTCTTTCAACCAGCTCACCAAAATCAATTAAGTATGGATTTCTGATCGCGAATAGAACTCCAGACACAGTATTGAAATTGCTGGCTAAAGATTTCTTGATTACACTCATCGATTTGCCTATAGTACAGCTATGGTGACCTTTGATGAATATTGCTGAAATTATGGTAAAAGGGTTCAGTGACTGGAAGTGGGATCAGACTCCCTGCTTGGCCTCCTTCAGAACAGTTTAACCCATTTGGTGTTGGTCTGATCTCCATTAAAGAGGCTGGTGGTTGACAGGTCGTTTACGCCTGCCCGCACCACAAAGCGCATTTTGTTATTCCCGTTCCCGGCCTTTAACTAAACATGGCGGTGATTTGAGTCAAGCCTGCGTAAGAAACTCCAGTCAGCCTAAATCGTGTTTTATTACACTTCGTCTGTAGATCTGAACACAAAGGATACTGTCTAATAACTGCACATTTCTTTTTCGGTCTATCATTTGCAAAGATTTTCTTTAAATGGGAGAAGGTTTTACTATAAATGTTAGGATTGCTTCTAACACGATTAAAAATCAATATTAGCCTATCCACAAAAAAACCACAATACAATTATACAGATACTATTTAGGAATGGGTTGCATGAACAGATCCATGGTAAGTAATGCCTTGAACAGTGGAATGAGGTGGTAGCTAGTCAGAGCAGCCTTCTGAAGAAAAACCCATGAATATGAATTAAATACAACGCGGGTGATAGATCGCCACAAGTCAAATAAAACTCTTGTGTAATCAAAGAAATAACATCACATGTACGAAACGTGATCATCAGAGAGAGTTTGGGGAAGAGGAAGTCAAACTGTGATGACACGAACGTGAAAATACGTCGTGAGATCCCCAGGCGGCGTCCGAGTGACCCCGATCTTGGCAGATCTGATTAAAGGTGATTGGGTCTGTAGATGGGGGTCCTAGTGGAGACCGAACAAGCCCGACAGGTCGGCGAGTGACGTCAAGGTCGGCTGAGCGATAATAGAACACTTTAGGGTGACTCACTATGGAAGAGTGTCGCTGGGTGCCGGGGTGTGTATGTGTAGAGGGTGACAGAGTAGCAGCACGTGGTGGGGAGGGGAGATACAGCTGGCTCAGAGAAAAAAAGACGAACTATATTAATTTTATCCCGAGTCGTCATGCTTGGTGCGTCGGTGAATGATTCACTTATCGAGTGGTAGTTGGGCGCACACCGCCCCTGAAAACTACGAGGTAAAATTCATATCGTCGTTGTCAGGAATGATCATGTTATCAGCTGAAGCCGTTATCTGGAGTCACAACGTTATATAAACTTATAGTGTCATAAAGCCATCTATTCATATGCACCCTCTTTTCTTGCAAAGAGAACTATTCTGAATTATTTTCGAAAATTTTCAATGCTCTAATTGATATGGACGAGTCGTTCTGGAGCGAAAACACACGCTTTAGAAATTTCGAAAGGTATTCAATCGGATATGAAAACACTGCCTTAAATAACATGGAATTTCCAAGGAAACTGAAAAGTTTACAGTCGATCATCAACCCGAGACAAATTCCAATATTTACATACTACTCACAGGGTCAGTCGGTCAACAGCTAAAGTTGACGAATTTGATCTATTGCTGACACACCACTGTCCACGAACGTGGACAGATTTCAGCTACTCGTCATGTCACTTGGGAGGTATGACGGGCAGGGACAAGGTAAAACCAGTACGTCTCTAACATCTGACATTTTGTGTGGCTCTCAACCGGTCAGCCCTCATACTGTGCCATGGCAGCATTTAAATGTAGTGTTACATCCTTAGATTAGCTTATGTTGATATGATAATTTTTTTTAGAATCTATTTTCACTGTATTTAAAAATGTCCTCAGTTACCCTAGACTTCATATAGAATTAAAACTGGACAATCAGTGTTTCTTTATTGAGTACGGGATTTCCCGTGCTAAGACACACAGAAACAGTAAAATATATTCAAGTTCAATTTTGTCTTGGTCTGGACATACTGCTCCTATCTATTGGTGTTAATGTGTGTTTGTCTGTTTTAGTAGTATGATTTATTACTCTTTTAACAAGAAGCTCTGTTCTTGAGCAAAGAATAGACTGGCCTCAGTCCCTATTGTGAAATTTACAGTGTGATATTCACGATGTCCCAGCGTGTGACACTAACTGCATTACGTATGGAACACCGCGCTCTTCCATTGGAAATAAATACAGGATTTCCTCCTAGTTCACATGTATTTATCATTACTGGAATCGTCGTCATTCATAGCGTTTTAGGGGAACAGTTCAGTATATATTTGGTGCGATGAAAAAGTCTCGGCAAGTGTTTACCACCGTGACCTCAGTACATATTATTGTCTGCGCGCTGACCACCGTTCTCATGAATGGAGACGGCCTCCTGCCGACTGCGCAGGCAGCTGCGAGGTTACTGTAAATATGTTTCTAGCCCAGGGGCTGGAGTATGGCCAGGTGTGCTGACTGGATGACAGCGCTCCCATGGTTGGTTTTCATGCCTGCCAGAATGAGGTACATTAGGTCATTTTTCAGCGTGGCTTTCCCGGTGTCAATGGTCACCAATACAGTACTCATTTACCGCGTTTCAGGACCTATCAACTTAGTGTATGCTATGCATGAGGTAACTAATTTGTTTTTTTTTTCTCCAATTGTTTCCCAAGCCCTTATACTTGGCAATATTACCGGTGTATTGAATACACGATTCTTTAAATGGCTGGATAAGACAGAATAAACAATTATTGCCGGACAATCCCGAACAAGAGTGCCTAATTTGGTTATACACAATGTCAGGGAAGTTACAGATGAAGGTGTTTCGTGAGCTGATAGTATCTTTATATGTTATTGTTCTGTTATAGAATATCTTCTATAATCATCATCAAAACTTTGAAACCAACCTTTCCTTTTAAGCCAACCAACCATAATTCAAAACATGAATGGTAGAAATATAAGGTCATATATACAACACGTACAGTAGAAGTTATCATATCGTGATATGATTTCATCCATTGTTTATATCTATACTAAACAAAGAAGAGAGTCATGAAACTTCTCATTCGTTTACATACTCGACAATATAGATATTGTCAAGCGTGTTACAAGAGAGACATTACTCTTGGTTTGGGTCCATGATGCTACGTATTGGTAGATAATTGGGTCAAAACAACATATCAGGGTCATTGAATATACAGCATGTATATATATATTTATTAGCATCAGTGATTGCATGATGTAATTCGGAAGATATTTCAGCATAGTATTTACTATGGAGTATTTAAATAACACCAGCAATATTTGTACAATCTAATGGTCTTATCCTGAGTTGAGACAATTCTCCAAACGATAAATAGAAATAGTAAATGATACGTAGCAGTACGCGTATGAAAGCAAATGACGTGTCATTTGATAGGTGAAGGAAGGGAGAGTTAAGCAGAGCATAACACTAAAATGAGAGGGCCCTACTCTAACGAGAGGCACACACCGTGGATTATGAGGTAACATTATTTGCCCAGATCGTGATTGTAATACAATGCACGACCCGCCATGACTTGGATCACGATCAGGAAGAGGCACATGACGATTTTAGGGCAGTGTACAGGATTGGTTATGACTATACATGTAGTTGAGGAGGGGGAACCACCCCAAAACTTTAAAATAGGACTGTGAAGTGAAAGAGGAACGGGGTTAAGACACAACTTAGAATAAGGGTAACATTAAGATGCACTTAAATTGAAGAATATGTTGACAATATGATGATGCGAAATCCCTCCCCACTTATATAGATCTGTGTTTTGTGTGTGATCTGACCAGTATCTTCTTACCCACATCTCGATAATCATGTCTTTGTCAATGACAGTGTTATTAACATACACATGTATAGACATCAGTGAGCGATGTACAAGAGACTTGCGTTACTCATTGGTATCCATATATGCAGAGGTTATACCCATTGCATCTATTTCAGGTGCAGTCGCTGAGAAAGCCTACCAGAATACCAGGGTAAAACTTTGGCTTTGAACATCTGTCATAGCTTGTATTTGGCACATCCCTCTGCCAGGCTATGTTAACGGTTAACACTGACAGTTAACACTCACCTATGCTTCAGTTAGACATTTGGAAGACAAGTTTCTCTAATATGGTATTCTCATAACACGTGGGGGTAAAGTAACCGGTGTATCACCTACCTGTACGATAGCGTCAGTGGCCAGGGTGTGTGTGTGCTGCGAGTAGGAAGATAACCTACTAGAGTGTGTTTCTATGTGACAGGCGGCAGTCAGCTATCCCCACCCATCACCACCGCACCCCACCTTGCATTCCCACCCCCATCCCTGCTCCTTGCTTTTCAGTCACTGCAGACCTCCTCTACATAGAATACCACGAACAAATATTTACACACATTATTCATACCAGGCTAGCGGCAGAACGAACGAGACCACAGAACGTCATCTGAGAAGCATGTCGAGGTGAAATACTGTCTGACCGTTCGCTTTAGAATCACATGAGTGCATCTAGGATGGAGAATGTTAATTATATTGGAGAGAATATTTCAAAGCCGCGAAAATAGACGACATTTTTGGTAGCTGCCTGGGGTCGCGCGGTCAGGGGGGTTAACAATAGGCGCGCGCCCCCTGACTACAACCACCCCTCCGCTATTCACCCCCGCCCCCTTCTCCCGCTGCCGCATAAAAGGTGAGGAGGCGAACACCTGGAAACTGCCAGCCACCCACGCTCGTCCCCTCCTTCATTCTCACCCTATATGGGACAGCCTCCACGAAACGTAGCGCCTTCTCGCAGCCTCGTCAGGTGTGACAAGTAATTAGGACACCTGGGGCCATTGACCGAGCTGGTAATGAATATAGTACTATTAACAAGCGTAAAACGGATACAACCATAGCTGACGACTTGTGGTTCTGAATCATCCATATTCCAGTTGTGAGATCAACACTGATGAACGGGTAGTGGTGGAAGGAGTTAGCAGAATAGGAGCAGGATGCGGGGTGACTACAGCGAATCCTCACCGAGATGATAGGTCATTAATCTTCAATGACAATCATCAGTGCATTTATTCATATTCAAACTTTTCCGAATATGATTTGGTTTTTATTATCCATCTAATACAAATAGTCGATAGAAAACACATGGGGAGCGTGTATCTACATGTAATACCTGGAGCATCTTGGATATGTTGCATGTTCCGGGTTGCAATAAACGGCGCATACGGAAAGATAGTGCATACTGAAAAATATGGCATACCTAAAACGAACTAATATTTATAGTTGGTTTTAACATTGAATAATGAATACATTATAGACTGGTTTCAGATAAAAACGGTTATATGCTCCACGGAGTTAAATCTACGCAATATCCTCACATGTACTCGGATATTACTACGCGTCAACTCCTCGAAGCAAACGGACGCTTGTATCTGAAACCAGTCAATGTATATTCACGCCAAGTAGGCCGTCCTAGATAAATTTCCTGTTAAATACTTTATATTTTTTCGGTTTGCCAACAAAAAGTATCTTTGAAATCTACCTTTCCCTCATATTTCGACAATATTCTCATGTTAGCGCCGTAGAATATTCCAAACGTCAGCTACTATTCTAATTCACGGTTGTCACTCACAGTAGGCAAAATGGGCACCTTTAAACACCGACACCCCATCTGGGAACCAGCGATGGAGTCACGTGATGGGGTAGTTGGTTCCCGGGTGCAGCTATTGTCACATGCCAGCCAAGCCAGAGTACCTTCCGCTGTAAACGAGCACCCAGGTGAGCCCCCCACCCCCACCTCCTGACCCCCTGCAGCTTCCCCGGGGCTCCTCCATGGGATAACGGTCTCCAATAGGTCTGTGGCTGAATAACAGGAACAAACTCTTTTTGTGTTGTATTCATCGTGCTCAAATTCACCAGACCGGGTTGACGATTGATTTAAATTTAATCGAAATTAAGTTAGGCCCATTGACTGGAGGCCTGTGCAGTATTGGTGCCAATTGTCACAATGGACATTGATATTTTAATGACTTGTTTCTATTTATTCAACGAAACGTGTAAATAATGCATCACTTCGGTAGTCAATTATCATTGTTCTCTGATTTCATCTTTTTGGAGATAGGTTCTATGGCACATCAACAGGCGATTTAATTAGTCATGGGCCCACCTGGCGAACCTGCCATTTTTAATTATATCTTTTCTTCGTTCATTTATGGATATAATGATTTCATATATGCTTCTTTCGTATGCTCGAAAGGTAAGAGACCGCCGTCGTAAACACAATGGCGTTCTCATTGCTATGAATGGTAATGTCACAAACTAATTAACACTCTAAGTGACTGCCTCAGGTGGCTATATATATACACGTCAGCTGTATGTGATAATTACCAGGTAGGTGTCGAGACATCCATGTGGGAATCGTAACTCGCATCTTTAGAAGAGAAGAGGAGAAGGCAATTTAGCCTGGTCGATAATATTACCTAGATTCAATTATTCGAGAGAGTATTCAAATACTTTTCTTCTGATAGAGACTATTAACTGTACATATTAATTATTCGAGAGAGTATTTAATTATTTCTCTTTTGATAGAGACTATTAAATGTACATGGTCACTATTGTAATTCCTGGCTCTTCTACTTGCTAAATGCTCATTGCTCTGCAGCAGGCACATAGTTTAGGAATAAATTGATCTCAAGAACTCATATGTATTTCTAAAGCCGTATAGAAGGTATTATCCATCTGGATGCAGAATATCCCGGGTAACATTTCCTCACAAGGAGAGGCGATTATGTATTGTTCGTCGGAAGAAAATAGGTGAAGTATGTAAAATCGTCACTAGGATATCAAAATAAAGCTTTAGGAATCAGAAAATATGATTCAGAAGACAAGATCAGATTTATGCTTGCCTCCATATTTTGTACAGATCTAATACAGGTTGTAGGTGGCATGTTCCCATTGACATAAGGCGTGTTGGTCTGTGTGTGGACGATATTAGTTTCTAAAGAAAGTCACAGCATACCGGATTCTATACCTGGTTACAAGAGAGCGGCCACAAGGAGTGCCCACCCTCAAATATGCCACCCTGACCACCGTAACCTCAGAGGAGACAGCATTGGGTGTACGTCTGCCAAGCCTAGGCCATCACTACATCGCCCACTGGTAATATCTGGGACATACCTGGATTTAAGCCGGGTAGACCCTTTGTCATCTGGTGTGACCAAAGCATACACAGGATTCTCGCCCGTGCTGCTACCTCCGGATTACCGACCCTTGCGTGTTAAGCGAAATGAGCCTATAGTGAAATTAGGAGATATACCTAGCAGGGGGACTTTGTACACATCCTTACATCCTCACATCCTTAAAATGAATTACCCTTTCTTATTTCACCGTTGGCAATTTCTGGTTTGAATTTATGATCACTAATATCTGCTTTCCGACATATGAAAATAGTTAAATTATCATCGATCAGGCTCAATTTAAAAGAAGAGTTTATTTTGTATCTACGTACATGTATCTATAAACGGATCAGAAAGACTAGGTTTTAGTTAGTAGATAACAATAGGTATCAATATGATAATTACAACCTGGATACTACACAAAATGCGATGTGGTATTACCATGACAATCATCATTTGATTTCTGATAATGGATATCAAGAGTGTTATGTTGGTATTCTATCAATATATCTGAATGGCTTTATACTTACATGACTAAGGTTATGCTAAATATAGAAGAAGTCCACTCTAAAAATGATGTATTCCCCGAGAAGAAACAGTCTGTTTTTGTCCAATACCTCCCTGTATCAACTGGAAGGTTTTCGTTAAGCCCCACTATATGTATACAGTATAAGGATGTGGTTGGATTTCTGTTTGTGTCTCTATATTCACCGGGAATGGGCTGTTGGTCTTGTCTTCCTTGCGGTCAATGTAAAGAAAGCCTTGATAAACGAGACGACGTAAAAAACGTAAATAAAACCTCGGAAGGAGAGACCCCACTTGACTTAAAAGACGATAAATCCAATCCACAGTCCAAAGGAGGATAGTTGCAAGAAGAACGAGTGTGGAGGAATCTAAAATATGAAAGCTAGAGAGGGGGAGAAGGTGAAGTCAGCTGGCTATGAATAAGGATGTCAATACAGTTCCAGCAATGTGAACACGAGCTAGTGTCCTATATATAAAGCCGGAGACACACCAAGCGAGAAACACAGCGATTTCCGGAATCGCCAACATAAAATGGCCTATATGTGATCTTTTATTTCATATTTCACCTGATTATTGCTTCTGAGATGCTAAATTATGGGTAGGAGATATTCCTATCAAATAATATCTTACATACATGCAATTTTGTGTTGGCGATTCCAAAGATCGCCGCCTTGACTCGCTTGGTGTGTCCCCGGCATTAGGGAGATTATGTCCTATCTCTTATTGGCTGAGGATTGAATCCCTCTGTTAGACGTCTAGTTGGTCTAAATAGTCAAGTTTTTTTCAACATTCTGTTAACGTTGTAGGAGACTTTGAGCCAGGCACTACATCATTTTACACTTTTTAATGTCCATAAGTATCTATGGCATTCTCCCAAAGCGTTAGCGGCAAAGTGGTCCAGCGTCAGGTTGTCAGTATGTATCCCTCAACACATCTTTAACGGTCAGTCCTTCATCTTAGTCCATACAATAATTGTGTAATATCTTTTCCAAATATGGTCATCTCGATTCTCTTGCTATGGAAGGTTTCATGGTAGGAAATGTCATGTTCTGGACTACTTTGATATAAAGAATATCAAGAGCTACTGGCGATACAGAGAAAATTGTTTTGGGAATGAGGACGAGGTGTGGCAACTACCTTGTGGAGCAGAGGAAGGGATGGGGACTGCAGTCAGATTCGCTGGGCGGGAACAATCTATTGAATAATTTCACCGTGATAACTGATCTATATTAATAAATCTTTCATCGGAATAATCCTCCAGCTTTGATCTGATGGTGGATTTGTTGCGGTCTGTGACTTCAACGGGTCATACCGTCATTTCACAAAACCACTTCGTGCAGGCTGGGGCTTTCGTGCAGTGCCACATGCGTCATGCCTGAGTGAACAAGGGCATCCACGGTTATAACAGGATATAGCCTTCCAGAACCCATAGGATGCTTTCAAAGGGAAAGTCCATCCATTTCTTGGGTAATATATAGACATGGTTAGTATTACTGGATGGATTATATTCCCAGTTATTTCAGTATTTCTACACTACCGATTTCGAAGAATGATGTAGTCTAATCACACCTAAAGAATGAGAAACGGAATATATTCAGCCTGTCTTCTTATCATCATATGCCTGAGTGTAATTAAAAAAACACCATATTGCCAAGTGGTACATTGAGACTAGCTATATTTAGTATTCACTCAATGATAAATGGAATCTGCACAGCTGATCAGTAAGTGTGATACATTCGCACAGGTATATGATACCATCACTGATCCCGCTAATGCATCCTTTCAGTATAGGGGAGATTATGATGAATTCGATCACTAAAGTACTCTCTAAGTTTACCTGTACTTGGAGATGATCAACAAGCCACGCCTTTCAATTGACCTCAGGTGGTACTGAAGCATGTAAATTTCTTAAATACCTATCCTGCAGTCAACATCAAACCCGGTATAAGCGATGAGATAATAAACACAACTTTAGGAACTCTTTGTTAAGAGGCCTGCCTCTCGAGCAACCCTTTACATAGGTAAGCTCTCTTCGGGATACCACAAAATGTCATCACATCAATCTCATTTCAACTTAACCATCTTGCCGCTAATCCACATATCACATTCCTTCTTCCCAAAAATGCCCTTGTGTACACATTCTCATTGCACAATCGAATCAATTCGTGTACTCCCTTACAGTATTACGTACGTATTCACTGGTGGCACTACTTTAGAACCATGTGATATCTTCTGGTTTAAGGTTAATACACATCCAGTCATACATTCATCATTGATCAGCCTTTTGTATAGGTTTTCGATTAATACTTTACTCTCTATGGATGTTGTTGGACCGATAACTTTAGGTAAAACTGGTATTATCTAAAACAGTAAATAAACAAAAAAAAACAGGTTTAACAGGCTTGTTGGTACCAGCTCCACCCTAATGCAGCGATCAATCACAGCAGTACGATTGATATCATTGTTCATTGTACTCTAATGTATTGAGTCAACAAGCTTGTTTCAATGTTTTTCAAAAGAAAACCAGCAATTAAATAAAAGGATTTCATATATGTGTCACTATCATCCTGTATAGAGTGTCGCTTATTGATAATGTTCAAACGAACTCTTCGTCCGTGTTAGGTGAATATCGATGAAGCTATAATCAGTTCATAAATATTATAATCGTAAGGCCATTCCCTGTTGCTTGTAGTTTAGATTCCAAGAATTCCAATAAGTACTCCCGGGACATAGATATTCCTTTCACCAGAATAGAACTCTATTTCACCTGTTGATAAAGAAAAATCTACCTGTAAGAACAAAGCATTGCCCACCCAGCTGCCATGGACAGTATGTTACACCTGCGACAGACATAGGAACACCTGTCTTTAAAGGCTACATGGGTCTAGTGATGGAGCCCGAGTAGAATTTACCGGTCCAGAAATCACTGCAGGTGTACGTGTTGATCTGGTATGAGTATCATGGTTGATGGTCTACTGACTGCTACAGAGAGTGTGCAGGATACATACATAATATTACTATGATTTCGATCTGAGTGGCCGTATTCTCCGCATAGTTGATGAGTATTGCGAAGCATCAACTACAAGGAGAATACGGCCACACAGATTGAAATCATGGTAATGTTGTATTTATTACTCACCTTCCGACTAATTATAAGGACATTTTTTTTGTAGATAATTAGAAATTCGACCCAAGCACCGTGCATTGTTTAAATAAAATAGTTCCTATAATGCCCGTCAGGTGGCCGAAAAAGCCTATTCTCCTATGAGAATACGGCTTCCCGTATTCTAATCAGTAGCGATCTGGAGGCTCCATAGGCTTAGTATGGAGACTGTGTATTGGGTGGGTAATAAACGTATAATCTCTCCTGCATCTACTGGCTTGCTACCGCCACAGTGGTTTCTTAGTGGTTTACCAATAGGATTGACATTGTTTACTATGGAATATATCATTTGTATCAGGTACTACAAACAGGGAATTCAACTGAATCTCCTGGTTCTCCTTTCACCGATTTTCACTAAAAAAATACAAATTCGTATATCATATCATATGGTAGGCCCTTGGCAGGTATATATGGTTTCGTGACACGCGATAGATGGCTGAGATGCTTACTGATTATGTCGAAGAAAAACAGGAGATTAAAAGCGCAGACGACAATCGCACTCCATAACAGTTTCCATATGAGAGGCCTTCCATTCCCGCCGCCTACTGACCCCCACTACTACTACATCACCTCAACCCCGCTCAGGCCACCCAGCGATCAAAGTTCAACTCGCACATCAGGAAAATCTCAGCAAAAACTCCAATTGCCAGGATGTTTAAAAAGTTGCAACACGACAAGCGCCATTCACAGATGTTTCCCCATGAGATGAGGAAGGCCCCCTACCCCACTCTCCCCCGTCCCTGTTCACATCAATTAAATCCCAGCACCTGACTGTGAATATGGGCAGGAATCCTTGAGGGCGTTTTAGCCGAACTTCCTGGCGTCTTATGAATGTGAAAAAGGCTGAGAATAGATAAACATAAGAGGTATGAATAAGGACAACGATTGGACATCCCTTAAATGAGAATACCCTGTCCTCCCGGTCAATACGGCTACATCTGACCTGACGGTGACCGGATTATATTTGTATATTCCAAACAGACGGCATTTAACGGCATAGAAACACCTATTCCTCATATACTTATGGCCATATCATCTACGTATGCCACCTACTCTTACGTGATTGATACCTTCAAGTTACCTTGTGACGTACAGGGTATGCCATCACGTGACTGAATAAAGTTTTGCCATTTTAGGCATATATGATAATATGAAAACAGGCTGACTGCTACGTACGTAAAAATATTTAGTGGAATTATCAGACATACTCCTCTGCCTTCAGCATCGGGATAAATCTGATGAATAATTCTACTGCGTAATTCTAAAGTAGCGAAGACAGTAATCCAATTTCCATGTATTAATCAAAGGATGATGTTAGAGTTAAATCCTAGACTGGATATTCTCCATTATACTCCGAATATCATGATGAAAATCACATTCATAGTTGCAGTACAGCGTCCCAAGTTGTACATATTTCAGTGGCGCGTTTAGCGGGTTACTGGGGGAAATGAGCGTTTCGGTATTGAGGATTGCGGGCAAGGATATTATGAGCCCGTTTAATAATCTAGGATCGTACATGAAGACCCTTTTCTGTACCTTGTACAAGGGTTATCGTTTAATGATATCTAAGTCTGTTCACTAAGACAGTATTAGCCGTCTATAAGGTTGTACATAAGTGTTGAATAAAGTTGACCCACATTGTCCCTCGGTCTCTATAGCATACAATAAAGAGCGTACATGTACGATCCTAGATTATTCAACGGGCCTGCAATCCGACAGTCATTAACGATAGGCATTGCAGGATATGTAAAGAGCCCAAAGTATTTTAGTAGAATGTGGCTTGGTATGAAGATAAAGGTCAGCTGTTTAGAATCTGCTATTGTCATACTCAATTTAGCCAGGTTTATTTTGCCGTATTCTCCATATGTCTGAGGTATTACTAAACACCACGGCCTCAGATTGAAAACAGGCAGCCTTGTATATATACTCCCCACCTGCTCATGATAATCTGGGACTGTGAGGTACGGATAACTCACAACAGCCATCTCAGCCATTGCTCAACTCTAAGTAAACCTCCAATAGGTCCTGAGTTACCGTCATATAACCAACACATTCCTTGCACATACTCGCTGTCTTTCGCACATTTCTTCAGCTCATATGGTTTAATGATGCATTCAATTGAGAGTTCTCCATCCCCAGCCTGGTGTATAATTTGTACATGATGTGTGTGATGCATTTGCTTAGAATTTGCTAACGTAGCATAGAAACTCTGGATTCCGGAATATGACACCCTGCACACGTGGTGGGGGATGGGGAATGTTCTCATATACAATTTGTCTAGGTACTATGAGAATTATCCCCCTTATCAATCTATGATATATGTATTGAGATCGTAAACGTCATACCTTGTCCAGTTTCCCTCCTGCACTCTGTTTCATCTCTTTTATTAAATTTCACCTATGACGTTCTCTTTCGCTATACATGTACACAGTAAATGTCAACCTCGTACGTAGCAACGTCAGAGGAAATCTAAAAAATTCTTCTGATTTTCTTAAAGGAATAAAATTCTTTTCTCCCTTGACGTATCTGTCCCCCACCAGTACACTGCATGTATCAGCTGTACACAGACACCATAGCCTTTCAATTTCTATTCAATACAGCCTCATCCCTCCCTTACTCCTTTTCTAAATCCTTCGCTATCTTTATTCGTGTCTCCCTGCACCTGCCTTTGTCCCTCTCTATACTTCTCTATTCCTCACAGTCCACCCTATTTTCATGAAAGAGTAGAAAAGCGCCCTAGCTCAATTAGCCCCATTACGCTGCAGGAATTGCGCTGATTTAATGCTTTCAATGGTCTTGGTTTGCCTTGATTCAAAAACTAAAAACAGGAGGATTTCTGAAGCTGGTGATTAGGCGTTGCTCAATAGAGCTTCATCACGACCAGATCCGGATTCTTCTCTAAGTTTCCTCCTCAGATTTCTCTCTCATTATCTTCATCTTTCTGTAAAATCCAATCTTAACCTCTACTCTGCCCACCCACTTGGATGGCCTTCTTCCTACGCATTAGCAGACCACCAGAGCCTTGTGATCAGCTTTCCAATGAGTATCAACGAGTCTAACGCTCACTTCAACACGATGCAGCTACAAAAACAAACGAGCAGTTGGTGTTTGTTACAAAATTAACACCTGCTGCTACCTGCTGATGAACAGCTACTCCTTGCTCTTACCTGTCAGACAGAAGCCTTGGTCACTCTGCTAATTCCTTGGCGTATTGTTAAAGATCCCTTTGTAAGAACGGAGAAAAGTCCTCCTGGTTTTGTATAGAAACTGAGACGTACAACAGTGAAGTGAAGAAGGTCAAGGCAATTATCCAGACCACGGAAAAAGCTGCCCGGCCTACAACGTATCTGAGTAGAGCCTACAGGAGAAACCCTGGAGGAGGTATGAGTGGGTGTCGGGTGGGGGACTCCGGTGTTGGGAAGCCACCTGCCCGTGTACGGCGCCCACACCAGCCGCCAACAATACAACGACAAGAGCGTGCTCTGCAGGCCGCGTGCACGCCGCCCGTGTACGCGTCACACGACCACTGCATGCGCGCTGCCGTGCTCTCCTCTGCTCGAAGAGTGATCGGCGTGAGTTTGCACAACGTGTGAAATCCTGGAGGCTGTGTAGAATGCAGAAACCCACACCCGGTGGTTATAGGGAAGCTGGCCACGCTGGAGCGGTGCCTTGGTGTTACTATCATCCAGCAGGTCCCTTGGTCACTGAGCTCCTGCCTACTGGAGGCTACACAGCCTGCCTCGTCCCCTGGCCTCCAGCACGCCCGTGCGTCCTCCACGATACTACTGCACCAGCTGCTGCTGCTGCCAGGCAGTGGTGTGACTGGCGGGCGCCTCTGTCGCAGTTACCGTCACGTCCGCGGGGCTCAGGGCGCGGGAGGCGGGGGGCGGCGGGGGAGGAGAGGGGTGGGGCGGGCTGGTTAACCTCAACTCCAGCCGCATCTCGGGCCCCGCTGATTCATCCCGGCCTGCATCGATCCCCGGCCGACTGTCACGTTGGGGACAGGGTGTTGGCGGCCTGGTAGAATGGTGTGGTTATTTTATAGGCTGGAGTATATACAGCCCCTCCCCCCTGCCTTATCCCAAATGTGCAACAACGCAGCAACAGCAAAGCTGGGTGTTTGAAATGCAATTGACAGCCTCACCTCTGGATCTGGATGTGGATCCTCGACCCAAGCTTTCAAAAGGAAGCGACATGATTGCTACAAGATTCCAGAGATTATCGGTTTCACTGATTTATAACCAGCCTGACCCACGCATCCTTGATAATCCATTTGATGTACACACCTTGAAATCTAGCAACATATCATTCAGGGGAAAATGGAAAACACCTAGGAATAGCTTACCAATTCTGGTGAACCACAATTTGATTCTTACAAAGTTGAAGAGCTAAAATACTCTTCGTACTGGCGTGAATAGGATTGGCTTCATACCAATTCACCTTTCATAAACCCAAGATCATATCTCAAGCTGATAATGTGATGATCAAAATGTACATTCATAATCTAAGGACATTCATAACTCAGTATTTTCGTACATACATGTTTGCTCAACATGTGTAATATGTATATAGTATAGTTATTCATGTATCATTCATTTGGAATTCTTCTATCAAGTATCAGCTACTAGTAACTTTCAAACAAGAGATACCGGAGGCCCTTGAGAAGAAATATTAATATGAATACGGTACGTAGTGCTAGCCTCGTCAATGCGGAGAGTACGGGTATTCATAGAGCTGCTCAGTCTGGCTCCCTCACTCATTTATGGCTCCATTGTATAGCTCCTGGCCGCATACATATGAGTTCCAAGTGTCTGTCATTTGTTAGCATTATTACCCTCTGCAAGGACCGTATGAATGGCTACCATGCCCTCCCCCCAAATATCCACAGTTTGTATAAATATTCATACACAATATTGAATGGTTTCAGATACAAGCAGCCGTATACTCCGAGGAGTTGACCCGTAGTAATATCCGAGCGTATGCGAGGATATTGCGGGGAGTCAACTCCGAGGAGCATACAACCGCTTGTATCTAAAACCAGTCTATATTGTATTTATTATCCACCTTTTTTTTGGACAAGTAGCATGTCAATATCAGTTCGTTTTAGTTATGCACTATTTTTCCATCCGCACTATTTTTCCGTATGCGCCACCCGGAGCATACAACATATCCGTATGCGCCGGGTACGTCCATACAAACTCCCTATGTATTTTCTATGGACACTTTGTATTAGGTGGATAATAAAGTTTAACACTACGATGAGCATAGCGAGAGTACACATGTGTACATGTACTTATGTACGAATTGATTACTAATATCAACAGCCATTAATTCTAATGTCCACCCACCATATGGGATACAAACCAAACTTAGAAACCTTACAGTTACTATCATAAAGGCTCCCCCTATATGGCGGTTTCCTCAGCAAGATAACACATTCCTCAAAATATTCCATTGTTCACCTAATAGTAGTGTTGTACAAACCGGTTCATGGAGTCTACTTTTTCCCAGTATTAATGTCCTATATAATGTTACTACAACAGCAAAACATAACTCTAGGAAAGGGATATGATTAGGAAAAACAACACATGCCTCGCGGTCGGTAAGCATCGGTCCGGATTCCCCAAATGAATACTGAAGAACTCGACCCGTAAAAACTCGACCCGTAACGAACTCGACCCGTTTTAAATCTTCCCAACTCAAGTATCTTATTTATACAACTGTGGATGAATGATATATTTTGTGGTAAGTATGTTATCTTGGCTTCAAATTTGGTCCGCTCTGGGGAAGAAAACAAACAGAAAACCCTTCCCCTAACCCTATCCCTACCCCTAACCCTAACCCTATCACCAACCCTATCCCTAACCCTAAACCTAACTGGACTTACTTTCCAAATCTCCTGGTTAATTTGTTCAAAAGTTGTGTCAGACCTTTTCTTTTACATGAAACTGCCTTATCCATAAGTACCCAAAACGGGTCGGCTTCGCGGGTCGAGTAATACAAAACGGGTCGAGTTCTGAAAATTACAGGTTCAGTTGGTCTCGGGTCGAGTTCGCCAGTGACCCCTTAAATAACCACGTGTTGGTGGTGGGTGGTCATTAGAAGCAACCTTACCCAGTACTTTTATCGCTGATATAAAACCCGGATATAAAGTATATGACTTTGAGCCTTAATAACTCATGATTATAACTTGAGGCTGCCAACTAGCTTCTACTATTCTTGTCATGCTATTAAGTGTTAAATCTTCTCGCTCCAATGTAGCTATCCTACAACAACCTACACAATCCATCTTTTTTAGTCACAAAGTGTTCTATATTACAGACTAAATTCCAGGTATTTTCAACTCATACTTTGATGAGATGGGACCATCTCTTACTAGTTATATTATAAGAGGGGATAATAAGTGGATATATATTAGTCGGTGCATTAGTGTGGCCTTCGAAAGCATTTCCATCTGTATAACGTCACGGGTGAAAGGTTCCTTTTGTTTTAGTGGCACTGTAACGGTCTCAATCTATTGTCACGTAACTGGCTTGGAATTTATGATAATTCGTGGAATAAATCAACATAATCCGTCTGGACGTCGAAGAGAAAAAAAAGCAAACACAATAATCGAATCACGTATGCCTTGATTGGAAACGTATTGCAGGTCACACATTGGTATAATAGGACCAAATGACCAAGGTGACTTGGTGTGACATAGGTGTTAATGACTCAGATCTAGGTCTATGCTAGCGTTAACCTTACGGAGAACGTGCAATACCCGAACGGGTCGCTTGGGAAATAATGACTGCAATATGGGGCCGAGTATACTAAAACACAACTGAATCCAGGCACCTGGACTTCCGCTGTAAAACAGGCAATTCTTCTCTGAGACACATAAAATCACACAATATTGATTGAGTCAGTCGGATCTATGAGCGTTGATGGTAAATATATGTTTCTATTGGTTTGATTTGTCTGCAGACTCAACGCTTCTGAAGAGCAATCTTGACTAAGTTAAAGAAACAACCACTGAATGGTCCATTCCTTCAAAAATTGCCATGGTATTACGAGAATTCTGAATTCAAATGAATTTAGCAAGAATAGAATCCACCTATGGATCAGTAGAGAAAATGACCATCCATTTTCAGTTATTTCTTCTATATGTCCTCCAATATTGACCTGAGGATAAATTATAGCTTGAGAGATCTCAGTCGAAACGGGAAGAGACAGAAATCTAGGGGGAGGGTCGGAGAGAGAAAATGAAATACAGCGGTCGAGGAGAGGAGAGGGAGGAAGGACTGAGTTTCCCTGAATGTAATCACACATGGCCATTTCCTCCGCATGCATGTTGAATCTGCGCGGGGTTCACCGTCAATTTGCAGTCAGGAGTCTCGACTGTAGGGCGTACGTCTCAAGGCCAACTGGAGCAGAATAACTAAGTTGGAGACACGGGGGACGGTCATTAGGGAAATCTCCCTCCCGGCGCTCAGTCAGTACCGCTTCTATCCGTCAGCAATGAACGGGACAATGCCTGTCTAAGGCGCATCAGGAACAAGTCTCTGTAGACTTACCTAAGCCTTTATATTCATATTATTAATGATTACTTACAGACGTCTCGTATGTAAATGATGTTAAAAGGTCGAAGCACAAAATCCTGTACACAGAATGGACGATCATGGATGTCTTTCAGGGGTATATATTCGCTTTGCTTACATTCTAAAACCAACCTTCGGATATGCGTATTTAATGATAGATTTATGTTCTGCCTAGTAAATAGCATTTCAATAAAACCGTGATATACTGTAATAAAATGTCACGCTGTATTTGGTTTGGGACTGCCTTACGGCACAAGACTGTAATTGATCTGTCTCCCGCGGTGAGCTCGAGGCGACATGCCGTATATATGTCACATGCTGATGTTGTGCCGCATTCCGCTGCAGTAATGTAGGGAAACATAGTTAGGCTGGCCGGGTGGAATATGTTCCGTGTTGTTTTGTGTCGAAAATACCCACCGAGATCAAATAATCATCTGATCAATAATTCCATCAGGTGTTTATGAAGTACGAAGACAGTAAGCCAGTTTCCGCATATCATTTATAGTTCGTAGTTCGAACGGACTCCGTAAAACTGACCAGGAAGCATGAGCCACTGGCGCACAGATTCATAATAATTATATAGCGCAACCCCACCATAGTCGCACATCATACAAGATGAGGCCTGGTGGTATTACAACACGATGCCATGAGGCTGAGGTCCGTAAATAACGTCAACCTTATCAAGCCTTGTACAAAATACGATCAGGGTATGTTGTTTTATATTTGTTATATACCCGAGATTAATGAAAATTTACCATAAAATGGTATCCAAATCATATTGGAGAAAAGTCTGCATTCTGCCTATATCTCAATGTGTTCCATATAACAGTGTATGAGGCCTGGCGTCCACCTACTACGATATAAATTTAGACCTACCGATATGGCACCGATAGAAAAAGCAAATATCGGAGACATATCGGGAGGGTGCAATATCGTAGACACATGTCTAGACATGCCAATCCACCACGCATTGTATGGGGTTTTTATCGGTGTCTAATCGCAGAAACGTGGTCAACTGCCCCGATATTAGGTTACCTTCCGACGCGATTTTGATTTTTTATTGGGAGGTGCATTGTAGACAGAATCGGTGCCATATCGTAGTAGGTGGACGCCGGGCCTAACTCTGCCGTACAAAAATCTACGGTATGAGGAGTAGTGGTCCGGAAATATTAAACGTTTGTGCAGAGACATATGATAAGTATGGGCACTTATACCTATTTCACCTTTTTTTTTTTTAGATAAACACGTCTTGTTTAAAAAATAATAATAAGTAGACCTTTTTTTATCGGTGCTAGACCAATAAATCTACAATTTTATTACTAAGGCCCGGCGTCCACCTACTACGATAAAAATTTAGACCTACCGATATGGCTCCGATACAAAAAGTCAATATCGGAAACATATCGGGAAGGAGCAAAATCGTAGATATTTGTCTAGACATGCCAATCAACCATGTATTGTATGGGGTTTTTATCGGTGTCTAATCGCAGAAACGTGGTCAACTGCCCCGATATTAGGTGACCTTCCGCCGCGATTTTGATTTTTTATCGGAAGGTGCATCGTAGACTATATCGGAGCCATGTCGTAGTAGGTGGACGCCGGGCCTAAGCCTACACCTACTGCTAAAGTGAAAATAATCAGGAAACCTTATGTAATATATCACGATTTTATACCAAATATAAAAGAAATATGAAAATGATTACCACCAGAATATAATAGAATTATGCATTGATTATAAGACTAGTGCACGTCGAAGAGGACGACAACTTGAGGCGGTTTCCTGGGTATCGGGCCGCGCCCTGTTCGGTCAATAGCCATGTCTCCTCCAGCGAGTGATCAACGCGATATCCATGTAAGCAGCCGTGTCTGATCCCCCGCCTCCACCCGCTCCTGGGTGGGCCGTGGAGGACGCTCCAGGGTGGCACCAGGACGTGGATAATCCCTATACGAGTAGGGCCGATGACGTAAGACGTGGCCGGTGCCTCACTCGACTGTTAATCCCAGATCTCAATTGTGGGCAATGGTTATTGCAAAGGATCAACGGCGATGGCCTCGTGATATTAGCTCAAGATCTTCGTGTGCAATCTCAATCCTAAGATCTGGTGTCAAGAGGGATATGTCGCTACCAACCATTCAATGATGCAATCATTAAATGACCAAATCAAACTGGCAGTGAACAGATAAGGCAACATATCCAACCGATTGTAAATGTGGATCCCTCTCATTATGAGCTGGGATGCTCACTGAACCATGTTGCATTACAGAGATATATTGCCCAGCATCCTGTAGATGTGGACTCCATTTTCTGTATCAGCCACGTATCGGATCATAGATGCGTTCAGACTGATTGGTTTGATGATTCAAAAAATGATGTGAAAGTAATGTGAAGAATGTGAGCATAGATCATTGGTGGAAGTACGCTCTGACATAAGCAAAAAGATGGTATGAGTAGACAAGCATATATAGAGATTCAATTGGGCACGCGTGCTTCATGCCAATCTGGTAGGAATTGGTTCAATGGGATTCAGAGTCTCTGGAAGCCCTCATGCGATTTAGCGGTCCATTTAGAAAGTCATGCAGCATATGGTTTGCGATAGGCGTAGTGTATAGGATATGTCTTGAGACAAAAAAAGTAGATTGATAGAAAGTGAATTATTGAGTATTAGGATGCGGTTGAGTTGCAGCGCAGGAAGATGTGATTCGACGGGAAGTAGTGCCGGTCAATCCGGTTGGCTGAGGTATAGTTCCGCTCGGTCGTGGTATACGAGACGGTGGTGTTTCAATTGACTTTGATCAGTGGGACGTGAAGAGATGGTGTGTGGTATGACTGGGCACGGTATGGCACGAGTGGAGAAGGCACTGCCGCAGAATGTGGGCGGAGAGCGATGGGACGGGACATGGAGTATGGCGCCGAGTGGAGAAGCCACTGCGGGGGGAGAGTGATGGGGCGTGGGGCGGGAAGCCACGGCGTCTTCGGGGGATGAGGGAGGAGACGAGGGGAACGGGCGTGACGGCGCCTCCCTCTCGCCCCGCCGCGCCCCAACAGCTGATCTCCCGTTCCGATAGTCCGCCCGGACAAGGCGGATCCCAGTCCCATTGATCCAAGACCAATCCGTCTCTCCCCTCCTCCCCACCCCAACCACCCTCTCTCACAACCCCGCCCCCCGCACACCCACCACGGCCGGCTGGTACCATCCCCCATTGCCTCTCTTTCACGTCCTGTCCGCCTCGTTTTCACAGGACGCTGCAAACAGCGCTAGCGCCCTCTGGTGTGGAGGTGTCCCACCAGATAGCGGCGCACTGCGTATGCAATAAAGGAGATAAGAGGCTCTGAATGGGGCGTTTGTGCCGGATTGACGCCAAGGCGCATGAATGGTTTGTCCCGCTCTGCCCGCCAGTGTCACAAGGGGCACAGAACGGGGACTCATTGGTGTACACCCCGGCTTCAAATTAGCCCCCATCGGCCGAGCATGGACGCCTCGACTACACCCTGCCACCATACTGGGTTCTTTAAGAGCGCCCTGCCAGGCTGGGAATCCTTCATCTGCCCGTTCTTCATCCACCCCCGACGCCTCACCCACCCCCACCACGACCAGCAGCGCCAGCCATCCATCACACAGATTGTATTTCATATATGGACTTGTCTCCAGGGCTTGCCGGGAGACCCCAGGGCAATAACTCACGCCCTCCTCCTGTGTATGATGTCATTTCTCTCCTGCCTATCTTGCTGGAACCGATGTCCTTTCTCCTCCTGTAAGCAGCCGACAGTAATCGTGGTAAAAGACTGAATATTCCTCGAAAGCGGTTGAAGAATGTTGCCTCGATCCATTGGCATGCCCAAATCCATATCACTATTGTTCATCAGCAGTGATGTGTCATTTACGACAACCACAACTATGTGTTGACAGTGACATGCCATTTATGACAGATGTACCTACCTCTAGCGGCAAACATTATTCTTCATTGGCAATGCTGAGTCAATTGTCAGACATATCACTTGTTACAACCATGATCCATTCTTATTGATTGGACGAGGAATCTGCGATAGGATCATCGTATTTTACATATTGCTTGTGCATATTTATTTTTTGGCTGAACTCTTAGGGCTGATCTAGATTTGGATCTGGGTGAGAGAGACTCCAGGGACATGAGGGTCCCTCATCCCTGAAGAGGAGCCTTGACCGAATTCTACGTGGCTGGTTAACTTTATCTGGTCACCATCCAAAAAGCTTGTCACAGGCTAAAAGGTGGTATTGGGTAAATCTCTGGGATCTGAATCGTCATCTTCACAATCTAAAATTAAAAGGTAAATCTCTGGTATGGCAAAGTATATTCACTGTATTCTACACCTTATGGCCATGGTTATCTCGGCATACACAATGAATACTCTCTGGTGTGTGTACCGGTTCCGTGTACCTGTGCTGCACACCTCTGTCTCATATGAGTCGGGTTTTATGTTTTTAGAGAGGCTCTGTATGAAGGTGAATAACTGTGGCTTCGAAATATAACCACACCCTCTACCAGTATCAATTATTGGAAATTATTGTAGAAATCCTGACAAGCCATACTTGTATGCTCTAAGAATACTGATCACGACGAGGGCCAGAACAATGCGAAGAATTTCAAGGTGTTCTAAAGGATCTTTCAACACGTTATAACCTGCTGGGTACACAATTAATTCTCAACTGACAGATACTTCGAAACGAGTCTGTACAACGAGAATCCATGTAAGGAATACGTGGCATAGTAGCTCCAATCTATATACGGAAACAAGGCGAACAAAGGTGAAGACTATTTAAAGCTGGGACAAAGTGTAGCCTATGTGTCTGTTCGCCGGTTTCAGAAGCTGAGTGGGAAAGGGCAATTTTCAACGAGATGGCCTTTTGTACTTAATACTCCAACACCCATCAACAAATAATATTTCCATTGAAATCCTCCTATTGTCAGTGATAAAATGGTAGTTCAGATTAGACGGTTGGTATCTGATATTGCTTGAGATGCTGGCAACTATTTTATTATGTTCTGTTCTGGTCAACCTGTATTATGGTCTTAGACTACGACAGAAACATTTATTGAAGAAATCTAATTCATTGATACTAAATCACAAAACCGATATATCTGTATTGGAATGTAAAAGTTATTCTTTCGGTGAAAGATGACCAGGAAATGAAGCAGCTGTTATCATTTATCGGTACCAGTTATTAAGTGCTGTCAAGAGTCAGGGTCTATGAAGTCGCACGACAATGTGGCAGTTCCAAGACCTTTGTTCATAGATAAAGAATATCTCTTTAAGGTGCCATGTACTTCATTTATATAAACCACTCCGTTTGGAGAGTCAGCCTGGCTGTTTTCTACACAGGCAGATTCCTCTCACACTTCGTCTCTCGTAGCTTTCAGTGAACACGAGAGACTCTGTATAAAAAAGGGTGAATGCGCTGGAGCGGGTGGAGAGGTATTTGGTGTTCTCTAGAGAAAGGTAATATGTTTCCTCTTTATGACGTGAGGCGTTTCACTGATCTGAACCACACACGACATATGTACAGCTGACACGCACCTGGAGCTAAGACCTACACCTACAGCGAGACTCCGAGGTCGCCAATGGTCAATGCGCTTACTGCTGCATTTTTGTATCCACGAAGAACACATTCCCTCTAGGTGTAGGTCTGAGCTACCGTGAAGGTAACACTCTGATAACTAGATGAACTTAAAGGGGTGTGGGCTACTTTCTTCTTCATTTTATGTCAGACATATTTTACACACAAGAATTACCATTCATAATTTCTCACCACCTGTTAGTAAAAAATGACAGCTGGAGATAATTATCCCTTATCTCCAGCTGTCATTTTTTACTAACAGGTGGTGAGAAATTATGAATGGTAATTCTTGTGTGTAAAATATATCTGACAAAAAATGAAGAAGAAAGGTAAATATAAAACAGAGTGGATTTATTCAGAAAGGGAATTACCCCTTTAAGTTCATCTCGTTATCAGAGTGTTACCTTCACGGTAGTGATTCACTTCATGACCCCGGCTATATAAATACTTTATATTGGCAAAACTACTCTCGTTGAGGAAATGTATGTGCATGTTCCACTGCACACATCATATGTCAAAGATATGTGTAAAATCCAACTACCTGCTCCTGAATATTGAAAAATAACAGATACACTTTCAAAGGTGATATGATACAGCAAAGAATGTGACATCAAAACATACACGTTATTCAAATGTGTGTCTGAGGTGGCTACCGTGTATACTATACGCAGCAATCAGTGTGTTCGTCGTAGGGACGGCTTTGTGAGGCAGGCAGTCAATGAGTGGGGGTCTACTCCACCATTGGATGCATCCCACTGGTCATTTGGGTCAACGGAACTACCATTGTGGGATTTTAGCCGTTCTCTCCTCCTTCATCAGGTGTAAATCTATTCAAATCCATTAAAATCTGCTGCTTCTGCTATTTATACCACCAGTTGACGTGTGCATGACCTGGCATGCATCCAATGCTTACAAACTCTCTGTGTGTACTTTCAAACAACTAGTTATCATAGAGTCTAGATTAAGTGTAGTAAATCTAACGCGCTCCTGTGGCGTTATTAAGCGCGTGTATACGTGTCTCTGTTAACGTTGCATATATCCGCTGCAGTCTCTAGTTTGTAGTTAGTATTTTGGTATTCTGAGAGGATCCAAGGTGACTTACCTGTTGACATGCAGGTATCCTGACACTTAAAGCTGGGTGCACCTACACGCACGTCTAGGTAAGAAGGTACACACACACCTGGAGCGGCCCGCTTACAACCAGCCCCGTTCCCGGCCCCACTACACCTGCTTTGCGCTGCCGGGAGCCTCACCCCTACCCTCAGGACACCCAGGGGGCGTTCGGAAACTTGTTTTTGGTACTACCAGGAGGGGACCACAGCAAGCTCAAGCTATATCTAACGATCTACTGCTGGTCTACCACGCAGGATGAAGAGACTACTACTTGTTGTGACGAAAACGCTTCCAGGTACGAAACATCAAGCGCTATTTCAATGAAAGGAAGAGAAAATTGCAAAGCAGCTGGGAGGTAGTGTATAGAGGGGATATAACATGATCCAGTGGAGCTCGTCACACATGGCCTGGCCAATTATTTCGTTGGATTGGACTCAATTGCCCGAAGACTTACATGCTCTACAGACCCGCTTTATGATCTCCCGATGTCAACCGACCGTCTATTACTTTCTTGTAGAATATGTCCGAATCTGTCCAATTGCAATGTTGTTGATGTTCACACATCTTGTATATAAAGATGACTTAAGACAGTAGATCTAAGAAAATAAAGAAATATTTAAGATGAGCATTTCATATCGAGGAAACATAGCAATGGACACTGCCAAATGGTAAAATCACTCACTCATTGTAGATATCATGTCGTTGAACTTTGTATCAACTATTGCTTGGAAGAGCGATTTGTGCTGAATCGAAGGCAATAAACATTAAAAAAAAAAAGAAAAATACTCTACAGAAGCCATTTGGAAACCGTCCGCATTATTCGAGCTTCAAAATATATCCTGCTGTCTAATATGAAGGATATTGAATGGTACATAATGCTGATAATGAATATGAAAACTGATTCCTGATATCTTAATTAGACCAAAAGATAGTGAACCTGTTATTACTTTCTATGGAGTGTTAGTATACAAGACTCCTACTGGCACCAGGGGTGAGTGTTAAGTTAAAACCACTAGGCGATACTAAACCAACGACGACGATGAAGATTTACGTCGGCGATACTGGCAAAGCTTTTATTCTCCTTATTGGAGAAAGGTTCGCATACAAGGAATTTATCGCGTTCTACCACCTGATCTACTTTCTGAAAAACATACCAGTAATGGTTCTAGTATAAAAAAAAACACAATTAATTACTCATTCTTATCATTTGTGAATATCCATTACTTGGTATGTATACAAAACACAACTCGTAATACAGAGATTTTACAGAGATCTCTTTGTGGTTCTCTTTTTAAACATGGCTGTCAGGAAATGATGGAATCTCAAATTGATGTGCTGGACAATACTAAACTGGTATAAGTATCTAGTTTTACATAATCCTATATTAGTGATATATATATATATATATATATATATATATATATATATATATATATATATATATATATATATATATCGCTCTTTCTTTAAAAACTTGCCCCTGGTCACGGCCTGGTCCGCAGACCGCCTTCAGATCAGTCTGTCAACTGGGTGAGGATATATAGAGCATACATGGACATGTATGTCCCAGATATCATCCAATCAGTGGAAAAACCGAGCCTCATCTGTCAATGTCTTATACCTATTTTTCTTGCATTGCATTCCGATGATTCTCCATGACGAGACGATACTTACCCCGAAATGTGTCACGACCTGCAGTTATGCTGAACAAATATACTCATGTATAAGAAACGTGGAGACAGGACGGACTGCATAGATGCAAACTTGTTGCGTTTCGTCACTTGACTGAAGAAAGGCCCTTAAATTCTATGTTTTGACAATCTAGTTGTTTTACACACGTCTAAATTGTTAGGGTTTCACCTATATACGATATTTTCCCTGCAATGGGACATTTCCCCCTAACAAGGGACAGAATCTCATGAGATTTTGGACCCTGTGAGGTACATGAATCCCACCGTGTAAATTTCACTTGGATTGAATAGTTATCGAGAAGCTTGGAAAACCAATATTGATGTGTGGACTGGAGGACATAGATCTATAGAATAAATACAGCAAGCAATCACTAGACAGGAAAGGTTACATACAGTGAGATGGTATAGACGTTGAAAAGAAGAATTGTAAGTTATCAAGCGTTAAAATGGCACACATTCAAGATTACATAGCGATGCAAGCGAATGGATTGGTCCAAATGCTCTACAAAAGTTATCCAATATGGTTCTGGTGGGAAAAGCAATAACAAGCTTGGTCTAGGCTGAATGACTGGTTCAGGAGTGCATGATGGATAAACATAGGTAGCCGCCACATAAAACCAGAATGAAAAGCATATCCCACTCAGTTCTTGACATTTATTCTGTGTCAATTACACCACTGATTGCTTGTATCATTGACCAACCACTTTTAGCTCGTGCAAACTCACTTCTGGAAGTTGTACCAACAGAGAATCAGCGGCTTTACCATATAGATTAGAAACTTACTTTAGGACTAGAGACCTTGTGTGTCTAATGGATTTCTTGGTCTGCTTGAGTGTTCCCGCTTCTTATGCCACCAACCCCCTACACTAACCAAAACATCAGGTGTACTTATTACTTTTCTTAATCATATGAAGGAGATTTACGTACACATAACATGTCATACTGAGAGGGTATACAACGTACCACATTAGAAAAGAGTATCACATTTGTGTCATTGTTTAGAAACCATGGGCGCTTACTGCTACACCGACCTAATAAAATAAACAAAAGTCACAGAACTCTGTGGAACATTCTCAAGATGGTCATTGGTCAAGGACTCATCTGAGGGAGGTGACGGTGAGGTATACATCAAGCAACACGCTGTTCTCATGAGGAATTTCAGTGTTTACTAACGCCCTCTTTGCTTACTGCAGAGCTGCCATCTCCCCAAGTTGTAGGCGCCGCACAGAATGCAACAAGTGGCAAAGGATGCCTCTAGATCACGTTTCCTTGAACGGTAAAGGGGCCAGCATGGATTACAAAACCTTAAGCGTTTTCGGTAAAACGCAGTCCTGTCGCGTTAGTGCATCGTTTGTAGAAATAAATATATTTAAGATATTCAGATATATATTATCAATGATCTGTTTGACATATTCACTTAAATTCAGGAAGATATACATCGAATAAAATCATATTGTGCAAATCTGAATATGTCTTAATATATTTCTGGTGGTTATTCTCTCAATAGTTACACATTATACATTAATATTTATCACTATACATATTTCCCCTTGCTTGACCAGTTATTGATATTTGAGTCATAGTTAATTGAGAGGTCCATTGCATATTTCCATTCTCCTTTTTGGGAAGTCCTTTGAGATTGGGTAGTAAAGTAAGCCTCCCAACCTTCAAGAGCAGCTCCCATTGAGATCCGCAGGCAGAAGTGTCGTATCATCAACGGTATGCTTCCATTTTAACATTAGCTCTAGAGGAGAGACCCTAGAGTGGATTCTCAGGCTCCTTTAGGTGAAGTATGCTGCGGGTCAGTTTGATAATTCAGATGGGAAGGATTGACTATTTGTGGTCGACAATTGGCGGAGCACACGAAAGAACACAAGTTTTTTTTTGTTTTTTAAAAATTCAAATTTTATTCAGGGTAATGATTTATACATTTAACACCGAGTTCGGCAATGTGCCGTTCTTCCACCCGGGCCCTATCTTTGTCGTTGGTACAGTCATGGTTGACCAAACAGCAGATAGTCTGAGTTGTTGTTACACAGTTTGGACGGTGTATGATTTATGAGATGAGTAATGTGTACCTGTGATGGAGTAGACTCGAGTATATAATGTATATGAGTTTTGAATTTTCCTCTCGGACATCGAAGTTGAAACAGTAGTTCATTCACAGTTCATTAACACTTACAGATCATACTCAGTCCTCGATATAAGGGGCTATACATTAATAACAAAGGTTGGTATAGACATACATCACCGGATTCGGTAAGTATATAATTTAGATTATTTAAGTATGTACATATGAATAACAAGGTGTACGAGGAGTGACATTCTGAGAAGCAGTAGCATAACAACTGAGGAGTATTTAACGATAATAATATAGGTTTATATTGAATGAATACTTTCTTCTACTATCTTAACCGACAGCCACCCATATCATTTCTGCAGTATGCAATTTAAACAATCAGTAATTAGAATATACTTAATCAGTCGCAGTCACAATCTGATCCAGTAATACGTTTACACAATTCCAGAGGAATCGATTGTAGACATTGTACATTATATCTTTGGTCGTTGCAATCACCATCGGACATTTTGATGTATACTTGGTTTTATAATGATTTTAGCAGGTTAATCAGTTGTAATCAGAAGCCGAGTTTACCGGTGTAGTTCAAAGTACATTTTAGGCTGTTGCAGTCACCATCTAGCCTTCGACTACATAATTTAATTGAGGAAGACAGTTTGGGTAGTTCCTTTTGGTCTGTTTCCTAAACTCCTTTTTCTTATTTATAGTGGTATATTCTGTTTCTAGGTTATTCCAGTTACATACTATCAAATAATACATGCAATGCATTACTTATCTGAATGAGCCATCCTAAAGGTAATCAAATAAAATAACGTATGCATATTTAAAAGACAAAAACATAAAATGAACTCATATGTTACGTTATATCAACCTAACGGCTACCATATTTCCCGTTTTGCTTTTCTGTGTACACTTTGATGTCTAATATATAATCATCTTCGATCTAGACGAAATATTTCATACTCACAAAATTACCCTTAACTGTAAAGGTTGATTTCTGATACCAGCGCCAAAGCAAAACATAAAAACGCCCTCAATGCTATACACGGTTTATCACCACACCGCTGTATGTCAATGTCCCAGGACGCACTGGGGAGTTCTGTTCTGGTGCATGGATGTTTTTATCTACACAAACATACGTGTCCAGAAAGTCAGGAAACAAATCTGACACGAAATTGTGCAGGAGGATGTCCTGTCAGTTCGGCAATATACGGAGCATGTCAACACAGACTGGCAGAGGCTGGGGACAAAGGGGCTATAGGAAGGGGGTGGAGTAGGCGTCGTGAGGTGAAGGTGTCCTTAAACGCCCCATAAACACACGCGTTTATTTTCACGACACAACACGACGAGATGAAACGAATCGTCAATACCCTATGATAAACATTCGATAGACTGGCACCTTTGTAGTGATGATATAAAACATACCCACATCTCTATTATCTCGTCCCCTACGGATTCCTCCAGTCTCATACTTCATGGCAAGGATCCCCATTATCATCACACACTACTCAGATATCAACCAGAACCAATCACATGCAACCCATTTAGGTTAATAGAAAGTGATAAGGTAGCTATACCAAATCTGTATTTTGCACAGGAAATTCTTAGGTCTAGACATGTGGAAACCAGGATAAGGCCCGGCGTCCACCTACTACGATATGGCACCGATATGCCCTACGATGCACCTCCCTTCGCGTCGGAAGGTCACCTAATATCGGGGCAGTTGACCACATTTCTGCGATTAGACACCGATAAAAACCCCATACAATGCGTGGTGGATTGGCATGTCTAGACATGTGTCTACGATTGTGCACCTTCCCGATATGTTTCCGATATTTACTTTTTGTATCGGTGCCATATCGGTAGGTCTAAATTTCTATCGTAGTAGGTGGACGCCGGTCCTTAAGAGAAAACGTAGTTCGTGAGCCCATATCGATTGCCTTTTGAGGTCTTTTGTCCTATAACTACGACCCGATGCCAGAGGTGGACAGCTGTATATATAGGACAAAGGGCTGAGAATTGAATCACTACTGTTTCTCTCACTATGCTTTCTTACCATTATCATATACCTAAAAGTACGTAAAGCACCATTTTATACACTTACTAAATCATCGATTTATAGCTAATTCACTACGTCTTAGTGACCCCGAATATCATTGATACTGCCCCCCCCCCCTAGCAGCGGGTAGTATTTCATAGACGTTCGGCCATAGGTAGAAAAAAAGGGAACTTCTCTAGTCCTATAGACCTTGAAATATTGATAAAAATGGTGATTGGTTGATCTCCGATTGATCGGATAGCCATACCCACCCTTATTGACTAAGTTAAACATGTATGATTCTAAGCTTCAATTTGATTGGTCAAGGCGGCGTCACGTGCTGAACCTTGCTATGGAAAGTTCAGCCTTGGTTTGACAACTATAGTTAGGCTACTACTACTCCAGCAGTGAGTCTACTGGTTTATACTGTAACGATAAGGCCCGTTTCCATTGGCCGATTTCCCGTCACCGATTTCCAGTCAGGAACCACCGACAGACTTATGGCACTGTGGACCCAATATCGGTCAATGGAAACAACCAAGGTCATGAAATGCCCCACGACTTTTTTTGCTTAGATTATGCAATGTGGCACCACCCACCACTGAGTGAAAGCTAGGTCACAGTGAAATCTACTACCCTAATCGATTTTTCGATACTGATGCACAGTCAGTGGCACCACCGACAGACTTTCTGTGTAACTCAAAGAGTCTAAGCAATCTCCGTCGGCCAATGGAAACGGGCCTATAGAAAATGACCCAGCTCGTGAAATGACCCAAGAGTTTTTCTGCTGAGATTATGCAAAATGGCACTACCCACCACCGAGTGAAAGCTTTGTCACTGAGTGAAATCTAATGCTATTTTATATCGACGCAGTCAGTGGCACCACCGACAGACTATCAGGGTAACCCAAAAAATCTACACCCTTTTCGTTGACCGATGGAAATGGACCTTCGGCATAGAGTGTTCGGTATATAGGAATGACACCTTAACGTCTCCTAATTTATTAGGATGACACAGATAGTCTATGATTTGTCGGTTGCTATTGGTTAGATATAACATTGGCGACGGCCTGAATTAAATTATCAATAAAAGAGACACAGCACTTGCGACACAATGTAGCAACGATCTTTTCCAACTATCACTTGAGAAATGGCCAGTTTGGGAGACTAATGGAGATATTGAATGGTTGGAAATCATTCATTCTAACCCTGTACTAAATTTTAGGTCACTCTGAAAGGTATGCCAACCAAATATACTGGACTAACTCCTTAAGAGCAATCCTGTATATCATATAAAGTCTACAAGTACTGCCCATATACTGTAATTGGTTATGTCATTGTAGTAGTCCTTAATGTTAAATGAATAGTTAAAAATCTGGAAAAATAGGAAATATTGGTACTTATACCTATATATGCTTAGAATTAGACTGAAATAAGAATGAAGTATCGATATTTATGACATCTTGTATGTGCAGGAACTTACACATAACTAGGAAATGCTACAGCTATGCATAAGACGGATATTTCGATGTGATCTTGAGAACAATGGAATCTCCCATAGTTAAAAAACAGAACAAACAATAATCCGTCAGATCGTAGTAAATCTGCACGTGTATCATAAGCTCGACCAGGGATATTTCTCCACGGGCGTGTCTGCGCACACATCACACATATAGCAATGTGACTGATAGCTCACCCCTCAAGTCTACACTAAGATTGGGCCTTTGTGTGTTCTGGAGTTCATTTTTCTACTGCTCCACTTTATTTCATAAAGGGAGCCCAGAAACTGCCAGCAGTCGGGAGATACGTTGCACCACTTTGCATATTTACTCTTGTGTGTTTACCTTTTGTTTTTTCTCCATCTTATGTCAATCACAGACCAGGTGAACGCTTTCTAGACAGGGGAACTTTTAGAGCGGTACCACGTTAAACTTAGATCTTCACGAGCAAACTCTGCTGTAGCCTGAGTAAATACATGACGCTCTGTTCACCTCGACTAAAAGTGTCCATGATTTAAAAAAATCAAAAGAAATAAGATATAGAAATAACCCATGAGAAGGAGAGTGGAATAAATTGGTGTCCCATCTAATATATGAATGAGACTCGAATCTACATACATTATATTCTTATTTGCTTAGTGCAAATACATAAAGGGCTTCACCATCGCTCATGAGCTTTCATGCGAATAAATACACCATCTGGAGACATGTAAGCCCTACCTGGTTCAGGTATATGAATAGCAAGTGCACTCATGAATGAAGAGTGTCAAAAGTGTCATGCTTTGACATGCACACTAACGATAGCAAATGTATTTTCTATCATATATATTCTAAAATGGTATTAAACGGCTCATTATAGAAGGCCATGCATAACCTTCAATAAGTTTCAGATTCCATAAATCATTGTAGCATCTCATGATGTGTATACACGGAAATTACAGCAGAATAACTTATTTATTATTGGCTGGGACCCAATAGTAAACACTGATCCACTAATCACGTAGCAATCACCCATATTCATACAAGACATTTAACCATTTGTGATATGAATGGCTCTTATTGATATACATGTAGATAACTGTACACTTAATATCTTAATGGTTTTCATCATAATTATCCTAACCAGACATTCGGGAGAAATCCTAGCTTTTATGAAAGACTGAAGGACAGTCCGTACGTAATATATGGAAATAGGGTTAATATAATTGTACATCAAATTTCCGCGGTGTGATTGTAAATTAGATTATTCCGATCCTGACGTCAGAGGGATGATATTATAAACAATTCCATTAAGCATTTTAGTTGTACAAATACAGTCAACGTGTATGTTGCACCTTAAATGGCGGAATTCTTCCTGCTGTTCATGTTGATTGAACGGCTGCACTCCATACGTCATAGTGCGACGTAGAGTCATAAATACGACAAGGATGAGAGCGGGTGGTACTCGTAGGATATATGGCCATATGTATACATAATAATATTAGGAAACGTCCTTACTGTGGACGAAACGGTTCCTGTTCGAGGTCAGTCTTTGATTTCATACTGCCTGACGCCATAGGCGGAAGGCAGTATGACATTGGCGACTGACCAAGAACGAGAGGCGTTTCGCCCACAGTGAGGACGTTTGCTTATTATCATATACCTCATATCGATGAAAAAACCAACATTTTGATGACTTATTAAGTCACACTCACAGCGGGCACGAACATTATTATTACTGCACCCCTAGCAGCGGGCAGTATTCCATAGACATTCGCACACAGGTATATATAATAATATCAAGGCCAACAGGATTAACAAGTGTGAAAAGATATACGTGATCCACATCCAGTGCTGGATTTACCATGAAAGCTGTCTAACAAGTATCCCTGAATACTGATTTAGTTCAGTCTAGTTTGATTCGCACGGACAGCAATATGGTAGTGGTAGGTTACAAAAGCCATTAGCAAATCTCCCTCTTATACAACCACCCCACAATAGCACCCCACCCCTCACCGAACGGCCGGCTTACTCTACAACCACCACATGCACGCACCATACACAGGTATTATGAATAAGTTATAAACCAGGAATGTATGCCCCGAGTCCTGACAATTGCCGTTCCTGTCGTACTACCGCGGGCCGCCCTTTAGAAAGTGTCGTTGTTTTTGTCGACTAGAGGACCACCCACTCTGTTCAGAGCAGGGTGCACTCTGTTATACCATAATATTGGGATTGCCCACGGTAAAACATACAGCCATAGTGATATGTAATTGTATACACAGGCATGTCATAAGTATATAGTAGCGTACTGATATGCATAGACATATGCATATAGAGGTATTACCGTCCAGAACGTTTCATGATCCGACACTGGGATGATACATACATTATCGGGATATCAAACACAGGTAGCAGTGGTCTGAGTTATTCATAATCAAACACAGGTGCGATACAGGTATCATTTAAAAAAATTATTTTTTTTATATTTATATAAGGCAATACAGTTTTTCATCCGAAAGATCTTCCACTGCTTAGCGCAGTATCACATCATTAGAGTTAATAAAATTCATTCATTATTGGTTAAACATGAACCTTGATTGAGCCGTATTTGTGTGTGTGTATCTAATGGCAGTTTTGCTAGGAAATTCTTGTAAGAGCTATGTAGCTAGGAGTAACGAGATAGGAACATTGTGAAACATAGCAAAACATAATTCATACTTGTGCAGGACCCCTATCTGTTCTAGTTAACCTGAGGACAACGATGGAAAGAAAATCATATAGATCTACGGCCAGCCATTTTATGACAAGGGGACAATACAGGTATCAGTAGACATAGCTATCTGCAATCTGACACATAGGTGAACCAATTATTCCTAGTCAAAATGATATGAAATATGATACATGGATAATAACAGTCATATGCAGGGTTTTTCACCTGCTGACGAAAAGCCCACAGATTTGATCCTAACCCTAATAAAAAAAGGCCATAGGCTTATCATGGAGTGAATGTATGCGATGTTGCATGGTATAAAGTATTTTTATGCAACTAGGGTAAAAAGAAATTGACCAATCAGATGTCCATACTCTGTAGCCAGTCTCATCATCCTTCTCATGCTGCATTCACCCAGTATTGACTCATCCATCATGAGGTATTGCATGTCAGCAGTTAGTCCATTAGATATATACCAGAAGAAGAGCCTTAGTCAGCCAGCTCTGAGCACCCAAGGTGAGAGCCAAGGACAAACACTGCCAAACGTCTGATCTGATGACCCTTCCAGGGTTCAGTTACGGACGTTAACTCGGCAATCTTGGCACAGCCTACCATCGGCCTGGCCTTAAACCTGGGAGGCAGCTGAATGCATACGCTACATGCCGGAGGGGGTTGGTAAACGGTGTAGCAATCTCATAATATTTGATTTGTGGGAAAGTTGAAATTGTACGTCTTTGTGATTATCATAGCAGCTCGATGAGGATCAATCCGATTCCTTAAGTTGCTAACCTTAGCTTGCCGAAGAAAACGAAGTACGTGAACAAAATTTGAACAGAACTGCATGACAACTTTACACTATAGAACACGCGTACGTTTCTATTTGTTATCTATGAAGATATTCACGGAGTTTGTACGTTTTCTAACTTCCCAGAAGCTGCGGGTTTAAACCAGTAAACACATCACATATATAACGAACTACATTGGGTAATAAATACGGTCGCGACCAGCTCACACAAATATGATATTACTTCCAGTGGCCATTCAGACGTTATCGGTGTTTACTAGAATATGTTACATACATTGGAGTTCCCATGCATGGTAGGCTGTTATGAATAGGTCTGATTGAATCAAAACAGCATTAGCTGACAAATAGGAATTTAAAGTGTTATGTTGATTCACATTTCCGTTATCGAATACATGGGCGTGTTAGAAGTTAGTCTTCACTGAATCCATTCAGCTGAACCTGGAAAGTGGGATAACATTACAGTGCGTCGGCGATGAATGTACCATGTTTTCGTTTAGGAGTATTGGTATAACAATATGAATGTGGCTAGCATCATCTACACTAAAATCAGAGATGGGATTTTCGAAATATAAATAATTAATAAGTATAATATATATATAAAGTATAATATAAATAAGTAATCTGTTATGTTACAGTGTAGAATGCCCCTGTACATAGGCTGTGCTACTGCTCAGAACATGCACACGTTGCGGTGATATTGAGGTATATTTACTCAGGTGTGGGTACCAAGTTGTTTGTTCCCATTGAGATCCACTTGAGTCGTCCCAGCCCTGGGACTTCCGTCTCTGATTGAAATTCAAGGCCCTTTATGAACATTATCATATCCAATGACACTCGTGCATGGAAAACAAAAGCGCCTGGTTTCCACAGCCTCATTTCTCGGAAGATCGCGATTTGGGGCACATAGGAACGTTATATTCCTGGATGCATATGGCAATATGCCACAACTGTTTTGCATGACACTGCGACCACCATACGAGGTTCACCCACCAGGGAAATGAAACCAGAGAATAGGTTGTGCTACTGAATTCCAATGTGTAAATCAGCGTGGTAACAAAATTAGAACCCCTCTCCGTCACTTAGGTAACATAGTTTTCTTGTGACATTAAGTGCATCGGGATTATCCACGTTTTTATTGCATAATGGTTCAAGGAAAAACGCCTTGAAAAAGATGATTGTATCAATTCCATTTACCTAGATAAAAACAAAAGGTTAGATTAGTTACTATAGACATACCAGTTATTACAGTCGGGGAGACTACAACAATCTAGAACTATGGCGTGTGGTTATTTAATTGAAAAAATAAGATGTAGGTAAATACGAGTCAACCCTTCGTATATAATGTTTATGGATATGTTGATATATCCAGCGAGTATATGTCAATCTAACGTACCATGTGACATAGGACATTGGAAAACTCTTTTTAAGGAGGACTCACGTTCCACTCATTGCTATTGCGATGAGTGACAGTTGGAAGAACTTTCGCATCTGATGCTGTTGCATGTGTGAAAGAGGCTTCTTATTTTTGGAAAGGATGGAGAAGATCCAGGCAATTAATTGAAGTTAAATTAAAAAAACGTACTGCGCATCATCAATATCACCTTATGGAAGTAATTCGTGTCCCTTAACGCGATTACACATACATATATATTTTTATCAAAAAGACAAAACAAAAACTTCGAAATATTAATACTTCGATAAACAGCCTAGACAATTTTATAGCTTGAACATTAGCTCTAGTTAGTGTCAATCAGCTACACAATGTTTGTGAAAAGATGCATTAACTTTAAGTACTCACAAACGTTTTTGTAAAGTTTCTACGGTCACACGTAAATAAACCAATGTGATATAGCCATACATATACTCTAGCATAGTATAAAGCAAATCACAGACAGATCAGCTTCTACTGTGTCAATCTGAGACTCCTACTGGCAAGACCTTAATGAAGGCATCGACCACAAGGGGCGCTCTCCCGTTTTTCCCTCAGGCTGCCTCTGAACACGTGACCAGCCCAGACGACCACGTGACACAGATAAGCCCCGCCCCCTGCGGCAAGCAGTCCGAGAGAAAATTGGAGAAGACGCACAGGTAATGACCTTCACCTTGGCGCTCTGGCCGGAAGCCGTATCGGGGTCAGGCAGAGGTCATGTGGTAATTGATTGCCGTGCTCACTGCTGAGTCTACTTGGGAGGATCAGGCTTGCGCAATCAGAAAAAATGAATTATATTTGGTAGCAGTCCAGGAGTCTAACTACCCAATTTGGATGTTTCTCCAGATGTTCTACTTAGGTTTTCTCACCAAGGCATTGCTGTAGTAAACAGAAGGATATTAGATTTTACTATATACCCATGCCGTATTTACTGTAAATACGTACCGTTTTGACATATAACGTAAAAATACCACTGGTCCGTACACTAAAATATGGACCACCTTGCTAAACACGTTTATTAACATATCGGTTGTTAAAAATTAAATAAATGATTTTATTAAAGATTTTGGGTATATAGTAAATATAAAACGTCCAACCATGCTTGTACAAGTCAAAGAACTCGATGATAATTTACGGATTGTATGGAACTCGGCATAAATGCCTTGTTCCGTAGAAATCGTAAATTACCATCTCGTTCTGTGACTTGTGCAGCAGGGTCAGGACGTTCTATATAATTACGGGAGCAAGAAAAACTAGAACATTTTTTAAAATATATATTCTCCATTGCTCCTACATATATGTATATAATACATGTTTAATTTTCCTACATTCCTCTTACCACATCTAGTCACTCAAAGGTAACACATCGTTGAGGATATCGCTAATGATAATATCGAACACTTGGGAGATGACAGTAACTTCGTTCGTTATCTGCTCAGTACAGAAAGAACATAAACAGACTGACATCAATAAATCGATGCGCCATGGCTTTTACCTCTGTTTACACTTTGGAATTATGACCCCATCAGGATGACAAAGTCAGTATCTGCCACCAGTCATAAATCAGAAACTGCCACATAAAAGGGTGATAAAACATGACAGATGTCCCTCTGAGGCAGCTACGTCCTTAATTTATATCGGTTATAAAGCTTTCCTCTGTCAGAGGATGACCTCAACGTAGTCAACAACAACTAGTGTGGTTTTGATTTAGGACAATAGAGGGTCATGCAATAAAACTGGTCTCTAAGCCGTACCTGCGATACTTAATCTGAGCTTTTAGCCATAATTCAGCTAGTGTTTGTTCGAGGGATTATCTCCACTTCCGTATTTTCACAGATTAGTAACAATAACTGATGCATGAGCCTAGATTCCAATTGCTATATATACTACAATGAACTCGAAGGATGAACAACAACTGCATATTTAACGATATCAGAACGTATGGTGCATTGACTAACTTCCCTCAGCTGATTTTGAATCTCCAAACAATAGGCCCCAGTTTGTGTCGGCAAATCCAACAGAATCAGAGTCAGTATGGATATCATTGTGTGTGCGACTGTAAAGTTAATTTTGTTATGGAACAATCCATTTCTGGATCATAAGTTGGATTTTCCAATAAAAGAAGAGAGTTTGCTGTTGTATACACGAAGACTAGGAGCAAATAGAATGCTTATCATTGATGAAAAAGCATGGAATTATAGCTGTGGGTCAATGCGATATTTGGGTCTCTAGAGATTGGTCATGGTCAAAAGGGCTCGCCTCTAGGACACTGAGGCACGGGCCCTCTGCTCCTTTCTCAATGTCACAGTGTTAGCACACATCTGGTGAATGGTTAGTTTTTGTTAAGCCCAGAGTCTGTGTGAACCTTTAGGCAGAGTATGTGAGCGTGTGGCTCACACTCCATAAACCCAAACGTTCATCGTGTGCGAAGACTGGGGAGGGGGTTCGGGGTAGCGATGGGTGGTTATATTAGTCTTTGTGGCACCACCACTAGTAACTTCCAGCTCTGGGCTCTGCTTGGAGAGTGTAACTTACAGATCTAGACAGTAGTACCACAACCGGGGGTCCTCCAAGCAATCTGTATGACAAGTCCAAGTAATACACAGGACGAACGCGAGTTTACGTATGTCTGATTTCAACGTAGACGTGTCACCTTGGACCTAGATAAGATCACCCCTATCTACGTCAGTGTCCGTTTATTCTGATGGTGGCAGAGCGGTAGACAGAAACTACAAGTTCGTAGACAGAAACTAAAAGTCCAATTCAGTGTTGGTGTAAGGAGGCTGTTATCTGATAATCTGTGTGGATAAACCTCTCTTTTTTTATCCATCATCCATAGGCCTATGTGACAGTATGTCTATATTTGTATACGTCGACGTAGGTATCATGTTGGTGTGCTATCTACGCCGGACGCCCAATACAGACATTACGCTCACGTGGAATTTGGGGATGGAAACACCACAGGAACCTATTGTACTAGCCAGGTAAACAGCTCAGTGAAATCCAGCAACTCACCCGAAAATGGTGGTAGTTACCTGGCCCAATATGTGAATACATGGGCCAGGGTTCAGGCTCGGTAAACAGAAGATATGTTAATATCCTTTCAAGATATAGCTATGTTCTCTGTGACTGGAGTAGCTGGCACTTATATATATATAAGTATTGTCATTTACCCTAACTTTATGATTCACTGTATTACCCAACCTATTTATTGTGTGTGTGGAGAACGTCTGTCGCTGACGGGGCTATACGCTGATAGAAAACGGCTTATGGCCTTCTTTCCAAATCTTAACCATATCTGATCTCCAACTAATAACAACGATAGACTTGCAATCTATGCATTGCTAGACGTTCATTTATATTGAATGCCTTACTCTCAGCGAATGTAATGGCTGATTTTGAGGTATGACAAGTTCCACTTAATCAATGTATGAGTTCTATAGTAAATGACATGATGGGAACAGCCTAGGGTATAACAGATTTAATTAGTCTAGTTGAAGTTCTTTTGTGTAGAGAGCATATTTATGCATATCAACTGGAATTAGAGTTTTTCCTTGGACGCAGTCTTTGGGTTTCCATTTCAGGATCGTCTTAAAGTCTTTATACATCGGTGTGTTTCTGAGATCAGAGGTGAGAGCATTCCACATAATCATATAAGGGCCGTAAATAGTAAAATGCCTTTTTATATGAAGTGCAATATAGGATTGCAATTTAAAGTTTGAATTGTAGTGTTTATTGACATCAGCTATTTGTTCATTACAATACAGAGCACATTAGCTCTTGTCGTTCTGGTCATATTTTTAACAGATTTTCAGTTTATTCATTAAAGATATTATCCAGCATTTGGATTTCCTTTCTAGCTGTTAAGCAATTGCTAGTAGGGAACTCCACATATTGGGAAATATCTTTAAACAAACATCCATTGTGAAAGGCATACTGTTTATCAGAGGCCAAGCGTCTATATCTTCATATTGATGTTTCCCTTCTCGCGAGACGGTCCAGTAAGCCAATGCTCCTAATGAATCATCTCAGCACACTGGTAAAGTGGGCATATCAAATGTCTCAGTCCATTATTGGTGCATCGTTTTCCGATGACGCAACTAGTGATTTCCTGTTTTCAATAACCCGGTGGTTATTTCAAACTCGTTCCATGGATTTAGTCTGCCTAAATTGATGCATAAAAAGAATATGTATAGGAATATTGGTATATATATAGGTATATATATATATATATATATATATATATATATATATATATATATATATATATATATATATATATATATATTTGATATAAAACCAATAAATCTTATAAGAAATAGAGATATTCCTAGGATATTCCGAACCTGAGTACCAGGTTACGGCCATAAGCCCGTTTCCATTGGCGGACTATTTGGCATCGATCTGCAGTGGGAAACCACTGATAGATCTTTTGGGTATACTGACGCCAGATCGGTGAATGGAAACGACACCTGCAGAGAATATTTACAGATTAATTTTGCATAGGTTATATAACAATTCCAATCAAATCTGTTCGTACCCAGGAAATACGGTAGAAACAGTGCATAAAGACCGTTTCCATTGGCCGACGAAAACGGCGTAGAATCTTTAATTCCCCTTAAAGTCTGTTTCCATTGACTGATTTTGGTCAGTGGTCCTGAGGGTCCATCGATTGTTGCTGACTGTAGATTTGTGATGGCCAATAGAAACGGACTAGAAAAATCTTGGCCATTTTCGTCGGCCAATGGAAACGGGATTATAATACAATATACTTATTTCCATTTTTGGGGGATGGGGATCCTCTCAAGCTGTATTCTCCTCAATCCGTACATTGGACCCTACGTCTCCTCTCTTTTCACTCCTTGGTGACTCATGAGCTTTGCTCAGGGGTGGTCATTGCCCCCTCTGGTGTCCCCCCTCAGAACCGCGCTGCACGGGCGCCCCTCCTGCCACCTCACGGCTTTCGCACTCACCATACATCAAAGTGCGTGAGTGCGGTCCCGCTCTCTGCCTCACTTCTGCTCTTCACCTCACCCAGTACACACATACTTCTCTTTTTCGTACTTTTGGCTCACCGCGTGCCCGCGCCCCATACATACCTCCCTGGGTATACGGCCGGCAGCATTAGCAAAAGATTACGGATAAGTAAAGGATTACGGTGTAGAGTGGAAATGCCGCCTACCACAAGGAATGCCGCACAGAGCACCTCGAAGGCTAGCGGGGACACGGAATCGGAGTCTACCGTAAAAGGTACGGACCACGTGGACTCGGTCTCGGAGCATGGGTCGAGCGTCAAAACCTCGAGGATCGTTGCCCTCGAGACAAAGATAGGAACCGTGAATACCAGACAACTACGGGAGCGGTACACGACCAACGAATATCTTCAGCGGGAAATGGACCGTGAGGCCCTACGACACGACCGCACGGCCGGTAAGATGGTTTCAGACTTGACTGTATCGAAATTGATCTCTAAGCCTTTCATGTTTGTGAAGCGAGAGGGTGTTTACACCATAGCCCAAAAGCTCGAGGTCAGGGGGTCCCTCGGCCCGTTAGAGTACATCAGTGCCTTCCTGGCCCTCATGCAGGACACCCGGGCAGTGGAACCTCAGGATCGCGAGGATATGTACCGCCACCTCCACCAGGTCTCGGTGGATGCCCAGTCGAGACCGTGGGCCGGCGTCCGCCGTTGGTCCAACTACGTGTTTGACCAGGTGGAGGCAGGCCGCCTCAACTGGGGAGACTATATCCGGATACAGGACGAGAGGGTCCGCCTGGCTATGACGGGAACTACGACAAGCAGCGGACCGGAGGGCAGCAAGGCTGGCGGCAAGGAGGCTCCTTGCCGCGCATATAACTGGGAGAGGGGTTGCCGCCATCGTAACGGCCACCAAGACGGAGGGGTCAAATGGGTACATATTTGCTCCTTCTGCGACTCGGTGGGCAGGATGTGTACCCATTCATTGTACGCGTGCAACAGGAAGTTGTCGTGGGGTGTCGGTTATGACAGCAGTCAACCCACACCGACCCCCGCACCCCGCAAGGCACCCCAGGCCGGACACGCGATGCGGCCCACCGAGCTAAACCAACAGAGTTAAAAAAACGGACAGGATGCGCCCCGCCAGTAAGCGAGGCGCGATACAACCCCCCATCTCCCAGTGCGAGTGCACCCACCAGCGGAGGGGGTGATGGGGTCGTGGGGTGCAGGACACGTGACGTCACACCCCACGTGACGGCCCGTCCGCGTGCTGACCACGTGGAACACAATAACAATAACAGTGAGGGGCGGCACCCGCCCCGGGATGATTACCGCAAAGCACCACCACCATCGGACAAGGGGAGTGTTAGTGTTACTGCGTCTGGACTTCACTCTACCGCCCTCGCAGTAAGTAACACCCCTGATTTTGCGGCAATTAGAAAGATGTGTGAGTCGGGAAAACCGGCCCCCGGGGTCCGGATGGACCCCCCGGCCTTCGCCGAGCACCGTCGGGGCACGTGGCCCTACTTCACCGGCCCCGGCCCCCCGGGACACGCATTCACATACGAGGAGGTGAGGCGCACGGGCCTGCCCAACGCCCTCGGGGCCAGGATCGAGCTCAACACAGACCTCAACATAGCGGCGTGGGTTCGATATCTGTCCGGTCTACCTGACAAGTCCGAGCTTCTAGACTTCATCAGGTTTGGATTTCCCCTGGGATACATCGGGCCCGAGTCCGATACTCAGGGTATCGCGAACCACCCCAGCGCTACGGGCTTCCCATCACAGGTACAGAAGTTCATCGAGAAGGAGCGTTCTCATTCAAACCTGCTTGGGCCGTTCGGCCACGCCCCCTTTGCTCCATGGTGTCACGTGTCGCCGTTGATGACACGGGAAAAATGGGCAACTACCGACCGTAGGGTGATCACCGATATGACTTATCCTCGTGACAGTAGCGTGAATGCGTATATCATCAAGAACTCGGTATACGGTCAGGAACGCGAGCACGGTCTCCCTACGGTCGACGGTTTCGTTCACCGCCTGGTGGCCTCGGGGCCGGGGAGCTATATGTCAAGTATCGACATCTCCAGGGCCTACAAAAACTTCCGGTGTGACCCGTTGGACTGGCCACTGCTGTGCTTTGAGTGGGAGGAGGGCTTCTACTGCGATACCGCGATGCCATTCGGAGCGCGTGCCTCCTCCTACCATATGCAGTGTATCGCCGAGACCATCGTCCAGATCCTCGGGTCGAAAGGAGTGGAAGCGGCAATGTACCTGGACGACTTGATTATTCTCTCCCCCGGCCTCGAGAAAGCGACGGCTGACTTCAACCTGGCACGTGAGCTCTTTGATGAACTAGGCCTCCCCGAGGCCAGAGACAAAGCTCAGCCCCCGAGCCAGGTCGTGACTTGGCTCGGCATCTCCATCGATGCCCCACGGATGACACTCTCCATCCCCGAGGAAAAACTGCAGGACGTGAGGGACCACGTCAGGGTCGTATCCCGCAGGAGGTCCCTTACTAAGCGTCAGCTGCAGTCGGTCCTCGGGAAAATACTCCACGTGTCAAAGTGTATACGGCCGGCACGGCCGTTCGTGAGTAAACTGCTGGAGGCACTCAGAGGGATGCAGGGACACTACCTCAACGTATCCTCGGAAATGCGGCAGGACCTCGCGTGGTTCCTACAGTTTGCCAAGGGATGGAACGGCCACGCCCTCATCCCTCGCGGTCCCCCAACTAAGTGCCTGATCGTGGATGCCTGCCTCACAGGTGTCGGGGGCACTGACGGGAGGCTCTGCTACTCCGGGCGTGTATGCCCCCTCAACGACCCAGTGACCTGCATCGCGGAGTTGGAGGCACTAAACACTATCTTCGCCATGAATACCTTCCTCACGGACCGGGACCGCGGGACCCGTGTGGAGGTATTCTGCGAGACATGGGGACCGTCCAGGCCCTGACCAGCGGGCCTGCACGCAACCCGGTCCTGGCCGAGTGTGCCCGCCAGGCCTGGATGGTACAAGCAAAACTGCAAGTGGAATTCCTGTACACCCACGTGCCCGGGGTCTTAAATACGGTCGCCGACGCCCTTAGCCGGGCACACCTGACCTCGAGGGAATTTGATAAAGCTTGCATGTTTAGGAACTTCCACTCCCTCAGTGAAACGATTCCATGTACCCATGCCTTATTCGTGCCTGTCCTTCGTCTGTCCTGCAGATCCGGTGCTACGCTCACTCCAGACGAGGGCATCTGTGCGGCAGTCCAAGGCACGTGCATCAGGAACGGTCGCCAACCAGAGGTCGGCCGTATCAACATACCTCACGTTCTGCCGCCGGATGGGGAAGGACCCACAGGCTCCTACAGTGAGCTTTATCACGGCGTACCTCGAGTACGTCGCGGACCACGCCCCCTCGCCCGCGACCGTGGCCAACCACCTCTCCCATGTACGGTCACACCTACGGCTGTCCGGGGGGGATGTGGCACCCACCGAGGACTTTCGTGTCAAAAGGGCCCTCGAGGCAATGAGGCGGAACAAGAACTATACGCCAAACGTGAAACCGCCTGTGCCAATGGACGTCCTCCAGGCGGTCCTCGGGACCCTGACGGACACGCCCCTACACGTAACATTCCGTGCAGGGCTCCTCCTCATCTTCTATGCCGCCCTCAGACAGAGCGAGGTAGCTCCAGGCTCGGCAGCGGCATACGACCCGGCACGTCACCTCTCACGTGGCGACGTGAGGACCACACCCACTCACGTGAACGTGACTATAAAAGCCGGGAAGAACCTACAACATACCGGGGAGTTCAAAGCAGTCACACTGCACGTATCTCCGGATCCACGGTTCTGCCCCGTCCACGCAGTGCAGAGGATGTTAGCGCTGACCCCCACGGCTCGGCCCGAGGACCCGTCCCTTATGCACGAGGACAGGTCGCCCCTGACATCGAGAACGATGATGAAGGAGTGGCAGAGGATCCTCCAGCTATTGGGACACCCAGCTGGGAGATACACCCTCCACAGCCTGAGAAAAGCGGCAGCAACTCAGGCGTTCCAGGCGGGTGTGCCTGAATTGTCGATCCAACAGTATGGCGGGTGGAAATCGAACGCACACCGCACATATATCAAAGACTCCGACGCTAAGGCCGTCAACTTGGCCTTAGTCTGATCCTTCACAAACAAATGAACTCACATATATTTATCTACCCACCCTCCATCTCCCTATTAATGGCTCCTTGGCTATTATTATCGTAATTGTTTATTCATAACAATATTCTATTGTTATCATTATTTATAATTGACTTATTATTCTTATCGTCAATTATCTACTTCTTATTGTACTTATATCATAACCTTATTTCATATGTCGTCCAATAAGGTCGACATAAACATTTTACTACTTTTACTACAAATATAAAATTAAATAAAATTTTATGTCTCCCATACTGCATTCTCTCTTTCATCCAGGGTGGGGTAATGATAATACAATACACCCTCACCGACAAATTGATACCGATATACAGTCAGTGGCACCACCGACAGACTTTCCGGGTAACTCAAAAAATCTCAGCCGTTTTCGTCGGCCAATGGAAACAGGCTTTATGTAGTCCGATGTAATCCCAGTGCCGGTAGATGGCGCAACGAGCACCACTCCGGGGGAAATGAGTAAGGAATAGGAGTCTGATGTCAGGGGATAGCTGCGACCCCGATGTCACCGTCTCGTCAATCATGTCTCTACAAGGTGGGAGCACCCCCTGCTGACCCATCCATTCACCGTATAATCAACACGAGAGGCCGCTCTCCATCTCTATGCGCCACAAGAGGCTATACATGCGCTGTTTCTGATATGGGCTGAACCGGTTTACCGTACAGGCAGTGCTCAGACACTGGATATTTTCTGCATGTTTGTATCAGTATGTGTCTGTAGATATAGTTGTCCATCGTCTGGCTTCTATATGAAATATATATTCTATATCGTCTGTTTATACATGTAAATATATCGGATATTATATATTTACACAGCTTTATATATTCATTTTATATACCTATAGGATATCATTATTTTTATATTAAGAAATTACTTCTATCAAGTACGGAATCTGAGAAATTCTTAGCTCAAATCTTGATTGTGTTGTGTTGAATTATACCACATCTCAAATATTCCTTGCACAATACAAACTTTGATACTCTCATTTTCATATGTGACAATCTGTCAGGGTTCTCTGAATATTCTTTTTAGAAATGCGTCCATCTTTTCCAGTATATATCAATACTCGCCCACATTAGAGGCATGACATGGCCTGTGGCAGTTATTACTGCACTGTTAAGTGGGATTTATAAGATGGGATCCATATATACCACATGGTATTTATCTGAGACAAATCCTGCTGAGTGGATATGAGTTAATTTCCATTTTTCTTGAGACTGGTAAAAGCACTTTGCCATGAGAATTTTGTACAAAAGGAAAATTGTCTGAGACTAGGGGAAAGGTGTAAAGCACACCTGTCTCTGGTCTATTAGTATCTACGTATGAATCCCACTTTAAACAGGATTAGAATTTATAAGGGCATTTTGGTGAGATAAATGGACCCACTGCTCAGTAGCCGACTGAGGACCCAACTTAGCCAATAGGAGGCCAGCAGGAAGGGTCACATGGGTTGCCCATGGCCTATGGTCAGGGGTGGTCATTGCCCCCCCTGGTGAAACACCTCTGTACTAAGCGCACCCCTGCGCCACCTCTGTACTGTCGGCCGCACTAAACATCAAAGTGCGCGAGGTCGACACTGTACTCTGCCTCATATCCTCTTCAGGTCTCATACCCTACACACGTACTTTTTCTTCTCCCGTACCTTGGCTATTCCGCCCGTCGTACCTCCGGTCTCCATATTCCCCTGAATATCGGCGACCGTGTACAGGATACCAGGACAGAGTTGAAATATTTACGGTGAACTATGTTGACCAGAAGCGGTATGGCTGCTGCATCCACGGCTACGGAGACGGACTCCGAAGTCACACTACGGCAACAACAAACGGCTGCTGAGAGCGATCACGTGGATTCGGTCTCCCAGCAAGGCACGAGCGCCAGCGGTCGTTCCCGGGCCTCACGGGTCACTGCCCTAGAGACCAACCTAACGGGCGTGCGGACGGACGTGAATGAAGTGAAAACGGACGTTAACGGAGTCAAATCCGACGTTTCAAAAATGTCACGGCAGATGGACGGCATGATGGACGCCATCATGCAGATTTCACGGCCGGCATCACGGAGGAGTGGCTCACGGGCGTCGGCGGCGGCCGAACGGACTCGGGACTGGGTCCAAGAACAGACGGAACGCCTGCTACCCCCACCACGACAGCTGAGAGAAACCTACACCTCGGAGGAACACCTGCAGAGGGAATTCGGCCGTGAGGCCATGCGCCACAACAGGACCACGGGTAAGAACTCGTTACTATCAGACTTTAATGCCCGGAGGCCGACCGCTAAGCCTTACATGTTTATGGACAGGGACGGAGTATACACGCTTCACCAGAAGCTGGATTTACGGTCGGGCCTCGGGCCTCTTGAGTATATCAGTTGCTTTGTGGCCCTGTTAAGTGATGAGCGCGCTCTGCACCCCGAGGACAGGGCAGACATGTTCTGGCACCTTCACCAGGTTACGGTCGATGCTCAGGCACGGCCGTGGGCCGCGGTGAGACATTGGAGCAACTACGTCTTTGACCAGGTGGAGGCCGGCAGGTTGCGGTGGTCCGACCACGGCCGGATACAGGAGGAGCGTGTCCGGCTCGCCATGACCTCTACCAACACCCCCAACCACAGTAACAACACGGAGACCGGACCTTTCTCGGGGGTCTGAGGCGCCTTGCCGGGACTTCAATGGCGAGAGGGGGTGTCGCCACCGCAACGACCACACAGAGGGGGGCATCAGGTGGTGGCACGTGTGCACCTTTTGCGACTCGGTCGGCAGGAAGTGCGGTCACTCGGTGCACGCCTGCAACCGGAAGCTTACATACGGACACGGCTATGAAAACACGGCGGCTCCCCCTGTACCCACACCACGGCGGGTACCACAGGCGGGGTATCAACTTCAAACGACCGCGAAGCCGGCGGCCCCCCGAAGTGTCCTCCAACACCCTTAGCCGACTTAAGAAAACGGCCAGGCCGCGCCCCGCAACTAGGCGAGGTGCGAGACGAAGATGAAAGGGGGGCCGGCGGCCCTCTGTGTGATGTAACGAAGCCGGCCCCCACACGTGACGTCATCCCTCACGTGACCGCCCCGGCACGTGACCGGAGAGTCGGAGTAAACAACAAAGGGACGGGGAATACACTCCCACAGGACAGGATCAAGGGTATCCCCGCCCCACGCATGTCTTGCAGCGTGGCCGGTGTTAGTGTTACTGCGCCGGCCGGTGACTAGGAGAGTAACACTCCGGATTTCGCCGCACTTAAAGAAGTGTGCGAAACCGGAATTCATCGGGAGGGTGTCCGGACCGACCCTTACGCCTTCCGGGACCACCGCCGGGCGACATGGCCGGAATTCACGGCCGTAGGGCCCGGCCACCAGGCGGATATATACCGGGCCGTGAAGGAAACGGGCCTCCCCAACGCCCTCGGCGCCAGGATCCAGGGCCCTGTTTTATTTTCTGCCCGAGGAGTCCTGGGGCGCCCGGGGAGAGGTCCCAGGACAGTTTGGGTTCGATATTTCAAAGTCTCCCGGGGAAGGAGAGTCTTGGGCCAGGATCTAGGAGGTCTCCTGAATTAGCGTTTTATTTTCAATCCTGGGGCCGGGACATCTCCTGAAAAAGGTCCTGGGGCGTCCCCAATGTATCTTGACTCACGACACCTGTACATGTGTCCTGGGTGAAGCTTGTAGCCCCTTTTTCGCAAGGTTATAAGTAAATGAAGGGGGGTAACCACTGCCCTGTCGGAAGGGCTCTGTCGGAGTGTGTCGGAGTGTGTCGTAAAGCCTTGTCGGAGTGTGTCGTAACGATTTGGCAGGAAAAGAAAGACTGCCACGGTACCGACACACTCCGACACAAACAGCTCACTTGGGGGACTTCATATATATAGGAAATATACTGTAAAATATGATTTTCTTCAATATTCTAATAGAAAAACTTGGTGAATGTATTTTATAAATAGTATTACATATCTGAACAAATATCTATAATCATGTTTCTCAGACCCCGATTATGATTCTAAAAGTAAATGGTTATTAAAAACGTTTATCATATATATTCCTGAATATGTTCATAATGCATATATCTATATAACAGAGGAGAAAATATTATATATATGATATTATGAGAGTTTATAAAGGTGCACGTGGGTGGGGGGGGGTCGGTTCATAGCTTTTTACATAGTACGGAATGTTCCCGACACACTACGACACAAGCTGACCTCTACGATTTTTCAAACATGTTTGAATTTGTCGGAAGGGCTACGACACGGCTACGACACAGGCGCTGTGTCGTAGCTATGTTGGAGTATGTCGCAGTGTGTCTGAAGCCGTGTCGGAAAGGTGTGTCCACTGCTATGACAAAAACCCAAAACGTTCGATTCTGTGTCGTAACGCTTGTCGGGAGGCTTGTCGTAGTGTGTCGGGAGCGCAGTGGACACCCCCCTTTACCTTGACCCACAGGACCCAGCAAGTGTCAGTAAAAGGGGTACGCCTCCGACCCACTACGATAGCCTTACGACACGCGTTCCGATGAAAAAATGAATTTTTTGTCAGAAGGAACGGCCCTATCGTGGAAGTGGGTTTTGTGTTCCGATGAATACTACGACACACTCCGACACACTCCAGCACACTCCGATAGTGCTACGATAGAAATGCTGTGTCGTAGGCCCTCCGACAAATCGAACATGCTCGATTTGTCGGAGTGTGTCGGTGTGTGTCGGAAGCATTCTGTATTATGTGTAGGCTATGCACGCCCCCCCCCCCCCTTGGTTTTCGCCCGCAAAATAGCAATTGCCCCAGGAGCGTCCCTAGACAATTGCTCAGTCCCCGCATTTCGGTCGATTCCACCTGTGGCATATATATTTTTATATTATATTTATATAAAAATTTATACGGATACCACTCGTGATATCACTACACCAAACTCCAGTCGTGGATTACGGGAGCCAAGATTAAAACTCATCCGGTTTTACGATAGTATTTCAAATTTAGGAAAACCCCAGTTATAAGCCCCCCCCCCCAGTACTTAAAGAACACGATGATCTTGTACACCACGAGGATTGGTTTCTCGACTATCGCAGCCTGGAGTAAAGCAAATAATTCGTCTTGCTTCCATAGTGGTTTTCCTTTACCATTGTTTGGGTCCATTTCATTCAAATTAATCTGAAATAAATACATGAATATATATTAAAATTACATTATCAATATAAACATTTATATATTTTATTAATAACACACTAACTAAGATATATTATTGAAAGTCCAATTAAATATTTACTACCCTGTCCCGGACTCGAACCCATGTACCCATATACACCATATATGACACTACCAGTGACAATGCATTTTCGATTCAGTGAACGATAACAGGGGATTTACTCTATTCGCCATTAATAAACAATTAAAATTAAATTTAACCATTCTAATAATTAAATTCATCAATTTTACTAAGATATTGATAAAATTTACACCCGAATACCTTGTTATAATACCATATTCAATCATTCCTTACCTTGAATCGAGGTACCAGACAATTCTCCTTCCTGTCCGCCCAGAGCCCGAGGAGAGCTCCTTCGGAAGGATATGTCCCGGGAAGGATTTGGGTCAATTTCAGGAGAGTTAGGCCCCAAGATTTCTCTCCCTCCCGAGGACAGGGTAAATCGAACGAGATTGAGGAGATCTCCTGAAAATTATCCTCAGTGGAGCTATCCCTCCTGGAGACTCTCCTGGCCCAGGAGAGTTGAAAATAAAACACCCCCCAGGTCCCCTCGGACCTACACCTACCGGCCTGGGACAAGTATCTAGGGGGCGTGGCAGGTTCAGAGGAGCTCCTGGGGTTCCTGCACTACGGCTTCCCCCTGGGATACCTCAGGCCCGAGACCGACACGAGGGGTGTGGCCAACCACCCTAGTGCCACCGGCTACCCGGAACAAGAAGAGAAGTTCCTGGAGAAGGAGGCTTCCTTCTCTAACATGATGGGACCCTTTGACGATCCGCCCTTCGCCCCGTGGTGTCACGTGTCGCCTCTCATGACACGCGAGAAGCGGGGCACCGACGATAGGCGGATCATCACGGATATGACTTTCCCGCGGGAGCGCAGCGTGAACTCGTTCGTGATTAAGAACTCTGTCTACGGGCTGGAACGAGATCACGGCCTTCCAACGGTTGACGAGTTCGTGACAAAACTCGTGAAGGGTGGTACCTCGTCGTATATGTCATCGATCGACGTATCGCGTGCATTCAAGAACTTCAGGTGTGATCCCCTCGATTGGCCCCTGCTGTGTTTCACGTGGGAGGGCGGGCACTACTGTGATACTGCCATGCCGTTCGGTGCCCGTGCCTCCTTGTACCACATGCAGTGTGTGGCCGAGGCCATCGTCGGGATCCTCTGGTCAAAATGAGTTACGGCCGCGATGTACCTCGATGATCTGATTATCCTCTCCGAGGACCGAGGTAAGGCGGCCGTAGACTTCAACATTGCACGCGATCTCTTCGCAGAACTGGGCCTCCCCAAGGCACGCGACAAAGCTCAGTCTCCTAGTCAGGTCGTCACGTGGCTAGGTATTGAGATCGACGCCCGTAGGATGTCTCTCTCCATCCCTACGGCAAAGTTGGAGGACATTCGTGCTCACGTGTTGGTGGTCTCTAAACACCGCACCCTCACCAAGCGACAACTCCAGTCAGTGTTGGGACGCATACTTCACATGGCGAGGTGCATCAGGCCGGCACGTGCATTCGTATCTAAGCTGCTGGAAGCCCTGCGAGGCATGACGGGGTTTTACCTTAACATCAATTCCGAGATGCGGCAGGACCTGGAGTGGTTTGTGAAATTCGCGGAGGGGTGGAATGGACGAGCACTGATCCCTCGAGGCCCCCCCACTAGACGCATTACTGTGGATGCCTGCCTCTCGGGCGTAGGGGGGACTGACGGCCGTTTCTCATACTCCGGGCAGGTGTGCCCTGTCCTCGACCCGCTGGAGTGCATCTCAGAGCTCGAGGCTCTGAACATGATATATGCACTCCACACGTTCATCACTGAGGAGGACCGTGGATCGCGCATCGAGGTATTCTGCGATAACCTCGGGACTGTGCAGACTCTCAACAGTGGGCGTGCCCGAAACCGGGTCCTGGCGGAGTGTGCCCGCCAGGCATGGATGGTGGAGGCATGCCTACAGGTTGAGTTGGTCTTCACCCACATCCCCGGGGTCCAAAACGTGATCGCAGATGCCTTGAGCAGGGCCCACCTTCCAGCAACTGATTACGATAAATCGACCTCCCTCACTCGTCTTCATGAACTGTATCCGATCGTGCCATGTACTCATGCATCGTTTGTACCGATACTCCGTCTCTTCTGCAGATCCGGCGCTTCTTTTACTCCAAGCGAAAGCGTCTGCCCGACAGTCAGAGGCGCGTGCCCCAGGCACGCTCGCCAACCAGCGATCCGCAGTGGGCACCTACCTGGCATTCTGCAGAAGGATGGAGATTGACCCCAGGGCACCGACCGTGAGCCTGATTACGAGCTACATGGAGTATGTGGCCGACCACGCCCCTTCCCCCGCAACGGTCGCGAACCATCTATCGGACATCCGTGCGCATCTGCGACTCACGGGGGGGACGTGGCACCGACGGAGGATCACCGAGTGAGGCGGGCACTGTAGGGCATGAAGAGGAACAAGGAATACGTCCCCAACGTGAAACCACCAGTGCCGATGGACGTATTCCGGGCCGTCCTCGACGAGCTCGCGGTATCGCCTCTCCATACGGCGATAAGGGCGGGCCTGTTATTGATATATTACGCGGCCCTACGGCAGGGCGAGGTAGCACCGCAGTCGGCACGGGCGTTCGACCCGGCACGGCACCTGACACGAGGGGACGTGGTCCTCGGCCAACGGCACGTGAGCATCACGATAAAAGCGGCAAAGAACTTACAACACGTGGGGGAACAGAAAGTAATGCGCCTGGAGGCCGCGGACGATGTCAGGATCTGCCCACGACATGCGATTCGGGAGCTGCTACGGGTGGCCCCTACGGCTTCGCTACGGGATCCATTCCTCACCTTGCCCGATGGGACTATCATTACCTCCCGAATGATGACAAGGGAATGGGATCGCCTGCTGCAGGCCACAGGCCAAACGGTGAAAACTTTCACCCTCCACAGCCTCAGGAAAGCCGCTGCCACCCAGGCATTCCAGGCAGGCATACCTGAACTCAATATCCAGAGGTATGGAGGGTGGAAATCCCAGGCACATCGTGCCTACATCAAGGTCTCCGACCTCAGGACTGTCAATAACTCTCTTATTCAGTCCCTTTCCTTCAGAAAGTGAACTATCCTCTCTTCCCAACCCACCTCTCCCTATAACTCATTGGCTTTTTGGCTATTTTTATTATATTATTATTACATGTTACTCATAACTATGTAATATTACATAATAACTTCATTATGTTATCATATACTGTTCATAATTGACAAACAATATACATATGTCAATTATACACTATCCTTATTATTGATATTCACTGTATAACCTTATTTAATATCAATAAGAAATATAAAATTTAATAAAATTTTATAAGCCCACTCCGGCTTTCCTCTTGTTTCATTTGGGATCTGGGGTAATGTTCTTCAAACCATTCACCTTAAGGGTACTTGAGTCCCAGACTGAGTGTTCACTGTGACTATGTCTGACACTATGGACCATGTATGTCTTTCCATGTGAATCCAATTTATAGGAACATTGCTTTGAGGTGGGATTCACACAGTCGGATTCTCAGGTACATTTGTCTCAACGTGTGAATCCCACTTCAGGGGTAAAAGTCGCCAACGATTGTAGAGGAAAAACATGTCTCAGGGAAATGGAACCCTACAATTTAGACGAAGAGATTGAGTTCGAGCAGTACCAGTCTCAGGTACATCAGTCTGTACGTATGAGTCCCGCCTTAACATTAGCAGAGCTCAGCAGGAGAATCAGAGGGACAATCAGAGTGGTGTGTACGATATCGTTATACGTATCATAAGGCTCGGCGTCCACCTACTACGATATGGAACCGATATGCTCTACGATGCACCTCCCGATAAAAAATCAAAATCGCGTCGGAAGGTTACCTGATATCGGGGCAGTTGACCACGTCTCTGCGATTAGACACCGATAAAAACCCCATACAACGCATGGTGGATTGGCTTGTCTAGACATATGTCTACGATTTTGCACCTTCCCGATATGTCTCCGATTTTGACATTTTGTATCGGTGCCATATCGGGAGGTCTACGATTCTATCGTAGTAGGTGGACGCCGGGCCTTACATTCTGACAATGTAGAAACGTATATTACCAAGATATATGATATCACATTGCCGTTCTTCTTCCAGAGGAAGTGTGCTCTATATGTCTTCGCTTTCTTGTGAAGAGCAAACATAAATGCCATTGTAAAAAAAAAGAGAAAGATACTCCGAACCGGAGACTGTTGAAGGTATCATATATGTAGGAGATGGCTTCTGGGAATATGGTGGAAAGTCTTACTGATAACTAACAGCTGTTGAGAATAAAGTACGTCTGATGTGACGAATCTAGAGCATAAAACTACTATACGTGCTTGTGGGAGGTATTATCAATATCTTAAGAATATGTTTACGCCTTATGACTTAGGCCTGGCGTCCACCTACTACGATATGGCTCCGATATGGTCTACGATGCACCTTCCGACGAAAAAATGAAAATCGCATCGGAAGGTAACCTAATATCGGGGCAGTTGACCAGGTCTCTGCGATCAGGCACCGAAAAAGACCCAATTAAGATGGATGGTGGATTGGCATGTCTAGACATATATCTACGATTTTGCACCTTCCCGATATGTCTCCGATATTTGCTTTTTGTATCGGTGCCATATCGGGAGGTCTAAATGTCTATCGTAGTAGGTGGACGCCAGGCCTTAGTTGTATTCCCAGCAAACACAAATACGTTCTAGCAACGTAAATTTACGTTATCGTTTTGGAGAATTTCTCAATTTCTATTAAATTTTGTAATCTGAGTTTACCTATAGAAGATAGTTTCTATTACAGTTTAATCATGTTGCTCAGTGGCAGGTACCTGGGCTCTTCACTTTTATCCTCAATCTGCTCTGTTACCATGCTTATAGTAAGTACTACGTCAGAACGTCTGTCATAATACACCTTCCCATGCCTTCTACGCTTATCCCTAAGAACAAACAGGCGTTTTATTTGGCTGTATAAGGCGCTAAGTCGCCCCAGTCTCCTTCGTGTTTTCTTAACCTGGATAATCAATCTCCTGGGAGACTTTAGCTCGCGACACCGGAAAGCGGTTACTTCTGCGTGGATGGTGCGATAGGGTCACGTGCCGAGCTCAATACCCGTACCAACGAGAATGGACAATTTGTCTACACCCGGACCAACAAGCGGGAAACGATGGGACCACTAAAGCAGGGCCAATGGAAAGAAGGTTCTATAGGTAGTTATCATTTTTTTCGTTCCGTTGGAGTCCGATGCCGGTCTTCGTAGTTGGAAAAAAAATCTATAGGTATCCCGACTATACTGATTTAAACAAAGTGTATAAGTCGACTAAAAACAATGAATACGTGCAGGTATTATCAATAGATTGTGTTGAATCTGGTCTATTACATCGATCAAAAACAATCTTCACGCGTATCATATATATAGATTTAAATGTCTATGTAATGATAATGCTATGTGTCAAGGGCATCAGCTTTTGAGTATCGTATTTTATCTATATAGCTTGCCGATACTATAGAGTTTCCATTTAGTCATGGTACTTCTTCCGATAAGTCAAGTAAACAGTCATGATATCATCGCCTACGCCATGTGCAGTAATTTTCATCACTGGAAATGTGAAAAATGCTACAAATAATGATAAAACCCATTGGATGCATCACATACATCACATCATATATGTGGTATAAAATGAACACCACTTACCGGAAACAGTGATAATCAATAGATTGATTTGGTAAAGTGGAAGCTGAGCCTTTAGAATCTACCGCGCTGTAGTATCTAAGAAAAACAGCCGCCATTGGGGATCATATCGATATCTTAGCCGAATAAGCCTTTTCCTGTCGCAGGCTGACATCCTCTTGGTCTCGAGTTGTATGCTCGCCGTTGAATGGAAATTTTTCAAAGGAAAAGAAACCTTGCAATTAATAAAACCCGGCGCCCGAAACCGGAGATAGGAAAAACAAATAGCATTCTTCCCATTCCGTGTCGTTCCCATTTCTCCACCAGCAGCGATGAAACACAATCACCACCAATACGTTTTGTAATGTCATGGGTCCCCCGAGGAACTGTAACCGACAATTGAATCAGAGAACACATGTTTATGTAAACATGCCTGGAAGCCCCTCCCTGCTTTAACTCGACGTGACGTCACAACGGCAGTCACGTGACAGCTGTGTGAGACGCCGGGGGAAATATGACACCATATATACGTCTCAAAGAATGAGAAGGGTATGCATTCCACCGGGGGGTGTTCTTTAACACAATGGTCCACAATTAACCATCAATCAATCATATTTTCTTATGATATAGGGTTAAAAAGTCGACCCTTTGTTGTAAACTGACATTCTACTCCTAGGAAAACATATGTATCTATAGTATACGTAGAATCATTCCACTCATGACAGAACTAGTTATGGTAAGATCGCAACGGCAAAGGGATTCAAGGTTGAATATTTGGGTCCCTATATTTAATTATGTGTGACCAATATGGCAATCAAAGCTCGGCTGTTAGAGAGGAGTAAGTAAGGCCGACGTCCACTGAGTTCCCGATACCCTACGATAGACCGTACGATGCGTGCATCGGGAGTACATCCTTGGGTGTATCGGCTACGGATTAAAGTTAACTTTCCAACACGATATCCATTTTGTGTATGGAGATGCATCATAAGGCCTCTCCTAGTGGAAGCCGAGCCTAAATGTTTGAAGGTTGTTCATGTGTAGGCCTATATCAATATTATGCACATGCCTAGCATAGGAGCGGGTGGCAGACGTAGGAGATATGAGTGGAACAGTTATATCATATAAAACGCGCAATCAAATATTATACATATAGAAGTTCTACATACCGCTTGATACTCGTGCAGTTGTTGAAGTATATCCTCGAGCTAAATGCCAGGAAAATCACACGCAGAGCGCTGCCAACAGGGCATTCAGAAAGCTCCGGGTCTTATACCCGTCCTCCAATCTCTGCCTCCCGTGAACTGAGCCAAGGCCGCGCCAGGAATCGTAAAGGTCGAACGGGAAACCTACCAGTGCCGGGGCAGGGCGAGGTGAGGGCCGGCGGCGGGGGTGGCTGGATGGGCGGAGGAGAGGGGTCGTGGTGTATGCTGTGCCCTTTAGCGGTTGTCAAAGACGTCAGAACTCTTTATGGTGACCACATGATTTTAGAAATCTCTTTTTTTAAATGTCTCTATTGCATTCGACGTGGTACATCTTTCTTCCTTACAAATATGACAATGGTATCCCGTCACCAACAATGATGATATTTACAAGATATTGATTGTAGTAAAGGTTTTACTATAAAATTCTTTTGTATACAGATCTTGACATATTACATTCTTTACATACATCTCTTGATACAGTCAAGTTACAACTTACAGTCACAGATAATTTTTCCTTAAATCTAGATATACCCTTAAATCTCCTCAAATACATCTTTCTCAATTCAGATGCTGATGTCTCATGACTCTACAAACAATTCCCTATCTATTGTGGAAAGTTGAGAATATGGAATTGATGGAGAAACAATAATAGATTTATGTAGAATTAAATGAAATGATATCAGCACGCACTCAATCAAAGGGTGCTTTCCTACAAGGATGGCGACTTCCTCGAGATTCACTTGCTGAAATAGTTCTAGGTCTGGTAAAGGGATCATGGTATAATGTGGATCGTGGTTAGAAAGAACGTTATATGAGGGCTCGTACAAATCCAGAAAGGATGTATCCTTATACAATGTATGACCATATTTATAGGAGTAGATGTAGGGGTCGGGGTAGGCTTAGGAGACAGGGACTGAAGCCAGTCTACAAGCGGATATGTATACATTCAGGGTGTTTTACAAAAGACAAAAGTATATTTGTTATTGACAACATCTATGACATCATTAAAAGATGGGATTATCTTTCGAAGAAAGGGGATTTTCGTTCAGGTGACTGAGAAAATATATTCACCTCAGCTACATTTTGCACACGGATCTATGCCGTTACAGACACATGTCTGTCTTTTCTCCAGCTATCATAATCTGTCCGTTGAAATTCATTGTGCAGATACCTGCTAGTATACATTTAAAGCTTGATGACATACTCAAAATCACACTTTGGACCCGGTATCGCTATGCATCGGCGTATTTGACATTGTCAAGACTTGACTCAGTTGCTATTGTGAGTCAGCCATTATCTGGGGCGGGAATAAGGAGAACCAGATGTCTGGAAGGTGGGGAGTGAAGGCTGCCTCAACTCGTCCTGTATGGATACATTAGAACAGTAACCTTATGCTATAACATAATATTTTTTGTGGGCAACTACGTACTACAAATTTATAAATATCAAATAGGTATTGACGATAAAACAAGAATGCATGGATCTTGAATTGCTATTGCCTTTCTCTGTATTTATATCCCATTTACAAAGACGAATCCTCAAAACAACTTGAAATTAAATCAGCGAAATATTTCCTTCTCCCTTTCAAGGTATTCTCATTCTAAGATCCATGTCTAGACTTTGTGAGTTTACATGTTTGTAGAAGCTTAAGGTTGAAATGACAGATGGCAGCGTGGTTCGTGGGATGAAATCGGTGCACAGTGTCGCCACACCTACAACATGCTGCCCCGCTGTCTGCCCCCGTCTGCGCTGTCCTCTTAACCTTGAACACTGAGGACATATTTTTCAACAATGAGATTACGAACACCTATTCAAAGGTACAGAGAGTATGTTTCAATACGAATTCTATGTATATATATATCTCCAATATTGAAATATTCCACACATGTTGATTCCTGAGTGAAATCATGTGAAAGTACGTTGGCTAGCAGCAGTGATGCCGGTAAATGTTTATACAAGAGTAAGTTAGTCTTTGGTGTATACATATTGAGTTCAGTTGACGAGAGAGAGAGAGAGAGAGAGATAGAGAAAGAGAGAGAGAGAGAGAGAGAGAGAGAGAGAGAGAGAGAGAGAGAGAGAGAGAGAGAGAGAGAGAGAGAGAGAGAGAGAGAGAGAGAATCCATCCATTAACAAGTAATAGTCTTAAGAGGAAATAAATTATTAGACAATTTTTCTACTCCTCCAATGAAAACCACACCCATGTCAAGGAAAATAATTGGTATCATGTTATTAAAACTGAATGCCTGATTATTGTTGGACCTCCTTGACATGAATAGATCTATATATATATATTTTGAACTAGGTTTCACTGGTTTCGATGAACAGTTTATGATTAGATCATTTATTTCTATTTTGGATTTCAAATGTGCTACCATTGAATAATCGAGACCATTCTATATACGAAACGGCGCTGGTATTCGCCTTTAAATGAAAATGAAATGAATAAGTGAGTTTGGCATCGAAAGTACAGTAGAACCCTGCGTACGCTAACTCCACCGGTTTCAGGCCAAAGTATCCGCTTACCAGGTATTGCAGACACCGGTCTAACGGCCTCACATACACACCATGAACAAGCTATCAAGATAATCCAAAATGTTGTCCCCACAGCGCCCAGCTCGATCTGATTGGGTGCCCTCTAAAGTGTCCGTTAACACGGGGTTAAATGGCTTGGATCGCACAGTGGAGACAGGGCTTTAGGCAGGGTTTCACTGTATTGACATTGTCGAGGATTAGGAGATTGTCCAGGGCATGATACAGGAATGTAAACTCCTATAAATCCAGCCTGGATTGAGCAGGGCAGGCAGAGCTGCTCATGGCTTACGTCAGTCAGGAGGCGTGGATAATCTGTGTTGTCAGGTTACAGGTTAACTCATGTAATAACCCACCAAGGCGAAGACAACTGACTTAACACCACGTACATACCATAGAACAGCGTCAGAACCGATCATCGGCATTTGTTCTGGGAGGTGTTTTAACAGAAAGAGCGATAAAAAATCGATCTTATCCTGATCTTTGTTGCATTCTATTGATAAGTCTTCATAAGACTGTCTTACAAGACGATGATGTATATATAATAATACATATATATGCTCATATCATTTGGTGTATGTAATCAGTAAGTGTCTGGGAATAATATATTTACAATTCATATGAGAGGCTCATAGTAATTTGGGATTGGCCTGCCAAAACGCTTGTCATCTAATATAATTTGAAGGCTTCAGCATTAACATTACTTTTAACTAACGCACCAAAGAGATCTTTTCCAGTATTGTCCATGTATTACGTTATCTTAATTATTGATTCAGTATAGTTCTTAGTCTTAAAGATACCTCACAGGGAGACCTCAGGTATCTCAGGTGAGTTTTTAAACAAAGAACGATACAGAATCGAGGACTTACATGGGAGATACCAGCAAAGATCCTCTAGTAGTTGCATTATTTTTGATATTGTTGTTAAGCCTGTTCAATTGCAACGGAGGACAACTCATTGTACCGGACAATCCCAAACAAATATGGATATCTAGTGAAGCAGTATGATCTAAAAAAATATTTAGGAATGATTCGCGTGTACAATACAATACATTGTGGTCTACCATCAAACCGTTTTTATTGCTGTTAATTTATGTTTAACTATATACCAAATTGAACACACCAAATTGATCCTTTTCTGTGCCTGATGTCGCCATTTACCTTACTTCCCCTAACACCTTGGTTAGTCAAACTATCAGACAGTGCATGTAACAATACCCTTTACTGATCAGACAATATCTTCTTTGTCTTTTTTCCTTCTATCTAAAATACCATTTATTTGTATTTGACAAAAAAACATATAAAAAAGAACGGTGCCTGGAATGTAAAAGAAATCCATTTACTATCTATTTGGTAGTATTTACAGATTATTTACAGATTATCATTCATCAAAATAACCTGTACTCGTCAGTTTGGCAAACGCATTTGTATCCATTCAGCTTTTTCCCATAGAAAATAGCGTGTTTTCCCATCTGTCCCTGCATTATCGGGGAAGTAGACAATTTCTAAGCTTGAGCTAAGCAATCTTTTATGAACTATTTTTAACTCGAACACTGAAGCTTCTCCTTATTGTTGCGCCACAAATCAACCACTGCTCCATTAATACCCCATAAAATCACATCCTCTTTATCCTTAGATAGCAAGTTTGAAAAAGAGTTTGGTGAATATACGAGTCTACCTAACAGGAAAAAGTGGGCTTAGAGTTATTTACCATTCATTTATCTCTCCTCTCATCTATCAACGAGCCCCGGAAAACAGGTGCATAAGTATTCGCTTGTTTCATTAGCGCTCGCCCTAACTGTATTTCCAAGGGGAACTACACTTGGCTGCAAGTCAAAGGGACAGATCTAGATGTAATACATAGAGAAAACAAATCGTATGAGAAAACCAGTCACTAGTATTCTTTATCCAGTAGAGGGACTGTTGTTCTTACAAAGGTATCATGCACAATGTATGTACGCAGAATTTCAGAACTTTTGGACCGCATCTCCCAATCTTGTACGCAGTAGAACAATGAAGGAGAAAACGCAAATTTCCAAAAATGTTGACGCCCCAACCCCCTCAGTGCGTGTGTAACAAATGCAGCATAGTTTGAGAGAAGTGAGACGAAATCTTTAAACGACCACGGCTTTGATGTCCTATATGTTGTAACAGTTACTAAGGAATCGGTATAGCTGTTGAGTAAATTACAAATTTTCTCTGTTGATGACACTGACCTTACTAAATGATGGCTTTGGGTGATGGAGGAATAGGCCTCACGACTTGTAATGTGCACTAAGACGTTATTGTTTTCAATTCCATGGCAAAGTCTTCATAAAGAAATAAAAAAGTAAAGATGAACGTTAACAATCCTGTATAGGGGACAGTGCAATAGGTGGGCAATTAAGCTGATCACTATAAAAACTATTCCGGGAAAAGTGGTGAAATCGGTCAAAAATCAGGGGCCCGATTTTCCGGATGGGAGAATTTTATTTCCACATGTATACGATGTTATTAATCCTAACTGCCATAACATTGTAAAATCACTAAATTTTAACCTTTTATAATGGTTTCTGTGTGAAGATGAAGGGTCGGGACTTTCGTTATATAAACATCGCCATGTTGGTCCCCTCCATATGCACCATCAGCAGCCTCGTCTTGAAAGAACGCTGAACCCCCAGGGGGGTGTTGCATAAACCGGGAACGAACGCTAAAACCATAACGAAAAAGTATAACGAACGTTAGTGATGCATAAAGAACGAATTGTAATGTCATATACCAACAACGAACGTTAATCTTCAAAACGCCAAAAATTGAGGTGCATAAAAACCTTTCGTTGTTTTATCGTACGTTGTGGTTTCGTTCGTTAACTTTCGTATGTTGTGTTGCATAAGGACAAATCGGCCCGCAAATATTTATCGTTCGTTAATTCGGAAATTCGTGAGACAATTCGTGTTGCATTTAAACAATTTTACCCTTCCCAAAGTGAACCAAAGCGGCAACAAAGAACGATAACCCGGACAAGTCAGGAGTTGTCGTAGTTTGAAATTTTTTCAAAGAACCGCCCAAAACTTATCTGTACCAGCATCCCCACACCCCCCGCCCTACATGCCTGCCTGCATGAATGCCTGCCTCCCTGCCTCCCTGCCTCCCTGCCTACCTGCCTCCTTTCCTCCTTGTCTCCCTGCCTGCCTGCCTGTCAGCCTGCTTGCCTGCCTCCATTCTGACTCCCTCTCTGCCTCTTAGAGGAAAGGAGGCAGCCTGCCTGCATGCCTACCTGACTGCCACCCTGCCTGCCTGCCTGCATGCATGCCTACCTGACTGCCACCCTGCCTGCCTGCCTGCCTGCCTGCCTGCATGCCTACCTGACTGCCAGTCTGCCTCCCTGCCTGCCTGCATGCCTACCTGACTGCCACCCTGCCTGCCTGCCTGCCTGCCTGCATGCCTACCTGACTGCCACCCTGCCTGCCTGCCTGCCTGCCTGCATGCCTACCTGACTGCCACCCTGCCTGCCTGCCTGCCTGCATGCCTACCTGACTGCCACCCTGCCTGCATGCCTGCCTGCATGCCTACCTGACTGCCACCCTGCCTGCCTGCCTGCCTGCATGCATGCCTACCTGACTGCCACCCTGCCTGCCTGCCTGCCTGATGCCTACCTGACTGCCACCCTGCCTGCCTGCCTGCCTGCCTGCATGCATGCCTACCTGACTGCCACCCTGCCTACCTGCCTGCCTGCATGCCTACCTGACTGCCACCCTGCCTGCCTGCCTGCCTGCATGCCTACCTGAATGCCACCCTGCCTGCCTGCCTGCATGCCTACCTGACTGCCATCCTGCCTCCCTGCCTGCCTGCATGCCTACCTGACTGCCTACCTGACTGCCACCCTGCCTGCCTGCCTGCATGCCTACCTGACTGCCACCCTGCCTGCCTGCCTGCCTGCCTGCTTGCCTACCTGCCTGCCTGCTTGCCTGCCTACCTGACTGCCACCCTGCCTGCCTGCCTGCCTGCCTGCATGCCTACCTGACTGCCACCCTGCCTGCCTGCCTGCCTGCATGCCTACCTGCCTGCCTGCCTGCCTGCCTGCCTGTCTGCATGCCTACCTGACTGCAACCCTGCCTGCCTGCCTGCCTGCCTGCATACCTACCTGACTGCCACCCTGCCTGCCTGCCTGCCTGCTTGCCTACCTGCCTCCCTGCCTGCCTGCATGCCTACCTGATTGCCACCCTGCCTTCCTGCCTGGCGGGATCAAACCGGGCCTGTGACCAAACCGGGCCTGTGACCAAACCGGGCCTGTGACCAAACCGGGCCCTGGATCAAACCGGGCCCTGGATCAAACCGGGCCCGGGATCAAACCGGGCCCGGGATCAAACCGGGCCCGGGATCAAACCGGGCCCGGGATCAAACCGGGCCCGGGATCAAACCGGGCCCGGGATCAAACCGGGCCCGGGATCAAACCGGGCCCGGGATCAAACCGGGCCCGGGATCAAACCGGGCCCGGGATCAAACCGGGCCCGGGATCAAACCGGGCCCGGGATCAAACCGGGCCCGGGATCAAACCGGGCCCGGGATCAAACCGGGCCCGGGACCAAACCGGGCCCGGGACCAAACCGGGCCCGGGACCAAACCGGGCCCGGGACCAAACCGGGCCCGGGACCAAACCGAGCCCGGGACCAAACCGGGCCCGGGACCAAACCGGGCCCGGGACCAAACCGGGCCCGGGACCAAACCGGGCCCGGGACCAAACCGGGCCCGGGACCAAACCGGGCCCGGGACCAAACCGGGCCCGGGACCAAACCGGGCCCGGGACCAAACCGGGCCCGGGACCAAACCGGGCCCGGGACCAAACCGGGCCCGGGACCAAACCGGGCCCGGGACCAAACCGGGCCCGGGACCAAACCGGGCCCGGGACCAAACAGGGCCCGGGATCAAACCGGGCCCGGGATCAAACCGGGCCCGGGATCAAACCGGGCCCGGGATCAAACCGGGCCCGGGATCAAACCGGGCCCGGGATCAAACCGGGCCCGGGATCAAACCGGGCCCGGGATCAAACCGGGCCCGGGATCAAACCGGGCCCGGGATCAAACCGGGCCCGGGTGCGGCCAGGCCCGTGACCAAACCGGGCCCTGGATAAAACCGGGCCCGGAATCAAACCGGGCCCGGAATCAAACCGGGCCCGGGATCAAACCGGGCCCGGGTGCGGCCGGGCCCGTGACCAAACCGGGCCCGGGATCAAACCGGGCCCGGGATCAAACCGGGCCCGGAATAAAACCGGGCCCGGGATCAAACCGGGCCCGGGATCTAACCGGGCCCGGGATCTAACCGGGCCCGGGATCAAACCGGGCCCGGGATCAAACCGGGCCCGGGATCTAACCGGGTCCGGGATCTAACCGGGCCCGGGATCTAACCGGGCCCGGGATCTCACCGGCCCGGGATCTAACCTGGCCCGGGATCTAACTGCCAGCTGCCCACCTACACTGGCAACCAGAGCTACAAAATATTAGCTCTGGTCCGGTTAAATCCAGATGTCCCCTTGACCCTTTGCTGGTTCCCACCTGTGTAGTACTTATACCTTTCGCCATCTGGTGAATATTGGGTGCATTAAAGGGTAAAAAATTTTTGTTTTACAAAGTCATAACCTCAAAGCCAATTTTCCATTATCTTTATTCCTTTCCTGTATAGGCCTACTATTTCATAATATTTTGAATGTAATTTGTGGTATCTTTGTCAATTTGTTAGCAATGGATATTTCATATTAAGTATATCTGCTTTTACAGTATACATAGAATACAACTCGGTTTGAGGCGAGCACAAAAGGGATACCCAGGGGATACCGTGTGTTATTTAACCCGACCAACCCCTATATCGTAGAAGGGGTTGGTTGCCAAACTACTGCCCACCCAGGTCCTACTACCTGCCAATCCCGCCGAGGCCCCTCGCGGATACCCCAGGAACCAGCGTAAGGGTGCATGGGGATATTAGTTCCCATGAGGAGCGACAGAGGGAATCGAGTACCTGATATATCCATATATGGTACACGTATATGACGTCACGCGGGGTTTCCCCGGGATATCCCGGGGTCCTCCGGGTACCTTGCCTACTTTACCTTTTATCGTTCGTTGTTACTTTCGTTGTATCAACAGACGAACGATAACACAACGATGTGTTTTGTGCAACACGATGAAAAAAGTTACGTTATATTTTCGTTGTACTATCGTTCTTCACCAAAATTTACATGGTTTATCGTTCCCGGTTTATGCAACACCCCCCTGGCTTAGTTCCAGATGCACTCACATTGTGGCGCGTCATTGTATAGCCGTGACGCTTGTAGCTTTGGAGTCGGGGCGCCCCCTGGATCAGCCAAGCGACCGGAGACTAATTCCTCCCTGAATAGAAACCTCCGTATCTGAATAAGGGACAGTCTCGCTGAGGCCTAATTACACTCTATTTTGGTATGGTTTACAAAATTCCGGTTACATTTAGTGTGTCCGTTTTATCCCTCTACTAGGGGTTCACACACTACTTAACCAGGTTGTTTTGTCGTCTGCTCGAGGTCGCTAGTGGTCTGCCAAGGTGGTGCAATCCCACAATTCACCAGAAAAATGGAGGTATTACCCATAATGCACCAAAAAAATGGCTGACGTTACCTGGGCTATAATGTGAGTGAGCGCATAGGCCAGGCTTCCAGAGTAAGGAGATCAGAAAACAACAGTTCTAAAACACGTTTTTAGTATGGCAAGAAATGAATCCTAAAAGTAGGAGTAAATCTGAGTAGATTAATACAAGAAAGAGTAGTCGGTTTGAATTCATCACTACACGAGAATCTCACTCACCAGGCCTCGGTCTAGTTCACTCTGTTTGTTCAGAAGCCGTATGTTAACATCTCTCACCTACAACTATCCCCATGGCCCAGTACCACATTTTGGAGATCCTGGCATTCGCTTTGTGGAATCCTACTTCTCCTCAATATAGACCAGGTACGTTGTGATTGATAAAGTCCAGTGTCTTTTAGAAACCCTTGACGATCTGCATGTTCTGTAACTCGCACAAGGGTTATCCTTTGATAACATTTAAGTCTATTCGTTAAGACAGTTTTAGCCGTCCATAAGGTTGTCTGTAATTTTTGAACAGAATTGACCCACATCATGCCTGGGTCCCTATGGGATAGGAATACAGAAAAGGTTCTACATATACATGCCTAGATTAAAAAAACATACTATACATGTACTGCTTCACTCTGGGATATTCAAACCAACCCTGGAGTGGCCCTTCTCTAAAGCATAGTGCATTTTCGTATTCAATAGAGCGATATATGCCAACACAACTGTCTATAGAGATTTCACAAACTGCATGTCCCTCTCGTGCTGCCGCCTTTCGGTAAATATAATGAAGCTCCATTCGGAAAACAGAGACGAGCCCCACCAAGCGTATCTGATGATCCAATTAGTCCGGTAAACTGATGAGATTACAGTCCAGTATTTAACACCAGTAAAATACGATAATTGCAGACGATAATAAAGGTATAACTACATATAGATAGACCGCCCAGGAAAATTCCTCTTCAAAACATAGCTAGAGGTGCCCTATACTTCTATTCCTGAAGTATCACTCGGTCAATCTTACCTTATTCAGCATTAAATTTCAGCGACGCAGATCTTATAGTACAGAGATAACGCAGAAGCAGAATGCACTCTATCACAGCTGTCATCCACAATCGAATTCAAATAGAAAGAGTCATTGATGTTATCTAGAGCCAGGATTATTCTAGAGCAGTGTCTCATGAAAACTGGCGGACCATTGCGACATTACTCAGAAATAAAATAAAAAGATGGAGGTTTCTGATACCTATATCATAAAAGCTACTAGGATCTCTCTACGATGTCGAGATAGTTACCCTGCCGTTAATTGACAGGGGCCTCAATCGTGTATTGACAGAGTGCTGAATGCAGTATTATTATATACCTATGACGGTATGACCCACACATACTACCCGCTGCTACCCATGACGTATGTCCAGCCGTACGTCACACTGTGACGTACGGGGTATGTGAACACGCGACAAGCTAAAATTTCGCAATTTTTAGGTATATAATAATACGAAAACGGGCTGACTGTCTTAGTACGTCAAAATACTTGGTAACATTATTGATCAGATACATCCCTCTGCCTTTGGCATCGGGATGTATCTGATCAATAATTCTACAGCGAATTTTTGACGTACGAAGACAGTAAGCCAGTTTCCGTATAGTACCTATGTGACAACAGCCATGTGAACACCTTGTGACCGTGACAGTCTGCCCAGTGTGCACCGCCACGACAGGCGTGGGAAGACGGCCTGCCCACCTGCCAACTCTCAGTGCAGGAATTTAAGGTATATTTAGGTAGTTCGTCCAACCGGACATGACGCAGCTCAAAAATGTACACGTAGTCATAATGAATACATTTATACGATCATGTGCTCTTTATCTCAAAATATCGATATTCTATACTTTCATGATCCTATATATTAGCTACGCGCGCGGCGGCCGTCACTCAGTGCGAAAACAATACCTCTTGTTCGTTACTCTTTAAATGGTTGTCAACAAGCAACTGTTCATCACATCTACAATGAAAATATATCTTTCTAAAGCTTGGATTCCTGGCCATCTAGTGGATATGAATATGGACTAAAGGGTCAATATTTTTTAAAAAATTGTCACTTTATTCAAGGAGGATTGACCTAGGCCTATACCCTGCTCCATGGCTGCTGCGCTGTCAGACACAGTGTTTAGTTCATTCATTTGCTGATAGGTTCTGCCACTATAAGTGCCAGAGTACTATTTTAGCCAATCAGAGGACATGTTGGGCTTCAACTAGTGCTAGCACAAAATCTCCTTGACCAGAACAACTTGTTCAAACACCAATTTGGAAAAAGAAAAGCTCTTCACACAAAAATGAATGAATCAAACAAATAAGTGCATATTCCATTACAAAGAGCATACACAGAGGATTAATCTGATGTACGATATGCCATAGTTTGGTATACATACGTGACCAGCATCTTGAAATAACTACACTGAAAAACTGAATTTGTCAATTCTCTGATCCAGCTGGAGACTGCAGGTTCAAAATAAATTATGCAAATTAGCTGTCCAAATTTCTATTTACAAGTCAAAGATATGCTTTGCATTGTATGACATGATCCAGATTAGAGAGAAGTATCATTTGAGTGGTTTTTTTTGCGCAAAAATTATGCAGCATAACCTAGATATGTATGCAATAGATTTCCCTATTGATATGCAAATGGTGACGTCATCAATATACATGAAAATAAATGGCTCAATTGGATTCATCATGTGAAAGTAGAGGATATTATATGTTTATATATACACATGTATGATCAAAAATTGTATTTCGCATAACGCAGTTCTCCATTGTTCTAATTTACACTAAAACCTCAATATTCAGGAAGCTGTGTATATCAACCATGATTTAACCGGGGCATTTTCCGTTAGGCGAAGTCAAGAGGTCATATACAGACAAAAGACGGCATTTTCTGAATAACCTATTTGCTGTCTCTGTGTTTGCATGAGAGCTACTTGGCTGGCTGTGATCTGCAGTCACGCCACCTGGTGTGATAAATGAGTATTAGGAGTGAAGTAGGATGCGGGGAAAACCATGAGTAGATGATCTAAATAACATGCTGACTGTATTTCTGTGATAGCTATGAAAGAGAACAGCGAAGTATTCAAATATAACAAATGCATACTGGTATCCAGAGCATAATGCTAATTGAAACGAAACATTAAATCTTGAGGGTCAATACCTCTGCAATATTAACGTCTATAAGGGTGTGTTATTCTACCTAAATGCATGTATCTAATGATAGATAAATCAGATTCAAACTAATGCCTGAGAGCTCTAATGATTTCATCTTTAAAATAATAGATTGATGGGCAAATGAATACTTATATGATTAATTATAACCTTCTTATATCAATTATGTAAAGTGGAAACCTATGGCATTTCTAAAAAAAAGTTTATAGTTTGTAGTGATTGTCCGAGCGCTAGGAACATAGACGATATGCAGACAAAGTATTGCAGCAATCAGACCAGAACTGCCCTCACTCAGTGACCCCCTACCACCAGGGGGCTCTTTGCGACAACACACCTTGACACGCACACCAGTGCGATAATCCTGAATGCCCCCGTCTCCCGGTACAGAGCACCAGAGGGAGTCTGGTGAGGCACCCCTATTTGAGCGAAAATACAGGATCTTGATACACGCAAGCGACCATTATTATCAAGACCGCTTCTAGAACAATCCACGATGCCAACAGACTGAATATTTGAAAACCATGAATATGGATTATGTACGCGATGACCAAGAGAGATACATGCTGGGATATTTAGAACAAAAAAATAATACCAAGACCGATAATCTTATGAGTGAAAAGTATATAAAATGGTTGGAGGGGTATTACTGGTCTATCTGTAGACGTCCGTTGCCTCGCAGATACATACATTACATTGACTCTAATCTATCGACTACATTTAAAAACGCCCAACTAGGGTGAATTGTATGTCTTTACCTGAACAAAAAAACCCTAGAAGTATACACCTGAATAAAATGTCCTTACTTATCAGTTAAGAAGGTACTGTCATCAACCGTTCAATTAATACCTGTGGGTTTACTTTCGTATGGGATTCGGGGAAAGTATTTCTGGATTTTCAAACTCTGCATAAAATAAGGCAGTAGAGGGTAATATATGGTAAAATAAGTGAAAACATGAATGTCCTATTTTAAATTGGAGAAGTAAAATCTTGTAGTACAACATCACCATTTAATGTAATCAAAGATGTTTCTTCTCATTATTTCTATAAAATATATATGATGTCCAGTATCTGTTAAAAACATTTTGGCCAATATTTTATTGTGAGGGTTATTGACTACTTCCATGTCCAAATTCTGTATTCACCATCATGGTGCCTTCAGGCTTAGTGAAAATATAAAGGAAAAAGTAGGAGAAAACCAAGTGCCATACTTGTTGTGTATCTCTGTTCTAAATTGTCTCTCAATGATTAAAATCAACAAAAAAAAGGTTTGGAACAAGAATTAGCGTAATAGTTAAGCCTGACAGTGAATACATTGCAGTGCAGGCAGAACTGGGTGAAATATAATGATTTTTAGCACAAATATTTCCAAGCCAAGTCTTCTAAACAATTTAAACACTTTTTGTGGAAATATAACATGATCATATATACAGAAATGGGAAAACCTCATTGTATTCACCATCACATTTATACAAATTTGGGCTATAATCCATAGACACTGATACAAAAACAGGTATTGTATACAAAAAGGCTTCCTAGGCTAGGTAATAACTTATATATAAAATCTCAGTGTTTCAACATGAGTCCCAGTGTGAGGCAACTACATTATGATGATGTGAACGTTTTTCTGTAAGTGTGCATAAAGTTTTGAAAAATTAATTTCAGGAAATTTTTACCATAGTATAGTAATATAAATCCAGGTGATGATCATACGAGTATTGGTGTGATTACACATAAAATTGAAGCTGAATAAAAACATTACTTTTATAGGTCCATTGTTGGGCTAGCAGTATTATTTGTAAAGATAAACCAATTTCCAATTTATCTGTCAATATAAAAAAAATCATGAAATACTATGATAGTCAAAATTTCTTTAATCAGGAAAAACATTCTAAATCAATGATTACACCATATTGGAATAGAATACAAGTAAAAGAGTCTAGGATTTGGTATATTTATAGATATATAGAATAAATGGCCAAATTTAGGTTCATATGTACTCATTGTCACTACAGCCTGGCCTTTTCTTTTAAAGCACCATTTGTATCATATTCCACAGTCTTAGTGGTTCATCTTAATATACACTGTCTGAAGTCACTGGGTCATGTTATACATATATTTAGATAGGACTGAGCCTTTTTGGATCTGCTTTGACAGATAGATTGAAAATATGATGTTGGAAATACTTCAATTTACTAGAAATAGTTTGAAAATGATGTCTAAATCACTTTGGTAATCTTAGAGGTTTATCATCAAAAGTTATTCTACTGTAAGGCCAAATCTGTTTCCTGTCAGAACCCATGGCAAACAAAAATGTATATGATAGGGATATTTTAACATAGATAATTCTTGATTATTTGGTCAAATGCGACAGTGAATTCATGTGTTCTAGGAACCCCTTCTTTGCAAACTAGTCCTGGGAAAACCCTATAAGAAAGGATGAGGAGATTTTAGGAATACTTCAGACCTTCTCCTATCAAGAAAAAAGTCAAAGATATCATTTTGGAAACCTTTATTAAAAAAAAAATCTATTTCTTAAAAATGACCAATTGTACAATTTTCGTGATTTTGGCCCCAACCCCCTGATATGAGTCAGTATGACTAGATGATATATAATGGTGCCTGCAGATTGCCTCTGACAGATAAGACCTATCAGATAGTAGCCGGAGATTACACATCTCTGCTGGTTAAGCACCATTCGATCATGTGACACCTACCTACAAAAATCATTAGAATATCAAAGTTCGTTCCATTGGAGTGCCCCTCCATCGATCATATTTAGATTGATAGATATTTGTTAAATATTGATCAAGGACTATATTCATTCATCCCAATGGGATGTATTTCAATGTCATATTCGCACGACTATTTACATCAGCCATTCCAGATCTGAACATAAAAATATAAGTATTATCCTATTTACTCTAATATATCTATTCTTCTGTGCGGGGTACTTCTTGATATTTCACCTTTGCGATACACGGAAACAGAGTTCCATTTTAGGGAGCATAAACACACTGATTATGGAAGTATATCTGTGCAAAGATATACACCAAGGCTGCGCTGCATCTAATGCCACAGCACAGCCTGCAGCATCTGTACCACATCAAATGGGTTGCAAATGCAGAGCTCATGGACTGGGATATGCAAGCCCCTGCTGCTCTGTATAAAACTTTATGGGATGGATACAAAGTGGCCAATATTTGAACAGATATACTTTCAAAGTTTGTTTACGCTCCCTTTTAAAGTGCCAAACCACTTTGCATATGACCATATATGGCAAACTCTGTTTCCGTGTATTGAAGTTCAAACTTGCCGTCAGTGATCAACACACGACCCAACAACGTTGTCTTTTGCCATGGCCCAGTGCCACGCATACTGGAATGCACAGTGTTTATATATGATTCAATGCAAACTGTAATTGATTGATGATGTTCCAGAAAACTAAGGAATTAAGTACAGAACAAGAAAAAGGGGCTTATTTCGCTTATTCCAAGAAAGCTTAGGATAGGGAGGATATTCAGTATTAAAGACTGACTACACTTTTGAACACTGATTATAAATTGCTCACTGAGTCATTAGCTTAGAGACTACAAAGGTGTAAAGGTTACCTTATTTACCATGATCGAACAGGTTTCTTTAATAGATACATTGGACAAACACAAGAGCTATAAAAGATTGTATACATTTATTAATTGAAAGGAATCTTTCAGGTCTTTTGTTAAATATAGATTTTGAGAAAGCTTTTGATTTGGTTAGTTGGAATGCATTATCATATACACTTAAGCGGGGTTTTCCGTCTGCCTATCGATATATACTAGTAGAGTATATCTATAAAACCACCGGTTATTAGATAAGAAGGAAAAACCGGTTTATTAGATAACACAGTCTAAGAAAATGAATGGAAAATAGATACCAAATAATTATAAGACAAATACACAAATGTATAAAATAAATAGATAAATAAAACATGTACCTACAGCATCCAAGATAGTTCATTAACAGTTTCACAGTGCAAGGAAGACATTGGGGGTGGACTGGACATTCTGTGGTCTACCACCTCTATGCCTATTGACAGTACGTATGCAATGCTGTGGTATTGTCTCCAAAGTACCTTCAAAGCCTCCAGCCCGGCCTGTGCCTCCCACCCCTAGCCTGTAAGAGGGCTTCTTACCCACCACTTCAGCGGGTGCAAAACTCAATGGTGCTAAAACCCACTGTGGGCCGCACTGCGGGCTGCATTGGTGTCGCATTGTTGGGAAAACTGTCTGGCCAGTACACACAGACACCATAAACACGGATTTAAGATAATCTAGAGTGTATTTGATAAAATGTCCTTCCAATCTGTCCCCTTAAGCGAGGTTTTGAAGCATTTCTGTACCGAAAAACTGTCTCCTAAAGCAGGGTGTCCCTAAAGCGCGGTGACCCCTCAAGCGGGGTTAAAATAAACTCTTAATAGAGGGGAAAATTTCCGTTCCGAGATAATTCCCCCTTAAGCGGGGTGTCCCGGAACCGGGGTTTTACTGTGCTGAAACCTGGAACATGCTCCAAGATCAACAGATTGGCATAGAGCTTGACAATTATGTCTACTTTTTATGTTTTGTTGTGTTGTATGGCTGTGACTCTCAAGCGCCTTCTATGTACATAGTTCTGACTACTTTATGGAAGAACATCTGATTTATCATGCAATTATTGTATGTTGTAAAACTTTTTCAATACAAATACAAATTTTAAAAAAAGCAAAATAGTTCAAGCCCAGCCGTGGAACGAAGTAGGGCTGCTGCACCCCTCCCTCCTCATCTCTATGCTTGTTATAGAATCTTGGCTATAACACTAAGCAAAGATCATATGATCAGAGGCTTACCTATTGCCAAGAGAAAAATAAAGGTTTCCCTTTTTGCAGATGACCTCTCAAATTTAGTAAGAGATATCCCCTCAATCCATAGAGCCTTACAAGTCATATCTCAGCTGGGAACCTACACTGGACTAAAGATTAACCAGGATAAATCTAAAATACTGTTATTGGGTTAACACCCTGACAGCCACAATCTGTTCCTCTCTTTGGAAATTGCTTGGAAGAGCGTTTTATAACGAATCGAAGGCAATAAACGCTTTATAAAAAAGAAGAAGATAGTACTGATGTATTAGGTATCAAGGTCAAGAACCATGCTCCCCCAGATGGGGAATTTGACCGGAACTTCAAACGGAGGCTGGTAAAGGTTGAGACAATATTTAAACAGTAGTCATACATAAGGTCATACCTGAAAGGAAAAATTACAGTGGTGAACAGTCTTATAATACCACTGCTTCTTTACCTGGTGTCGGCAACATTCACTCCAGATAGAATGTTTAATTAATTCAGAAGAATTACTGATAACTATATTTGGCAAAGCAAAACAGACTAAGTGGCTCACCAGGTACTTTGTCAGGAAATTCAACAATTCAGCCTTTAGCAAAAACTGCTTTTGGCAAAAACTGCTTTTGGCAAAAACTGTTGATATTGTCAGTCCCAAAATCTGGAGAAAGTTGTATACATTAGCACCAAGAAACGAAGTAGAGCAGCAAAATGAATCATTTCATGACAATATGTATATTGACATGGAAGGAAGCTACGTTAATATTACTTTATTTTTTTTAGAAAAAAACTGCTTTTAGCAAAAAATGCTCTTAGGAAAAACCCTAAATGTTGTCAGTCCCAAAATCTGGAGAAAATTGTGTACATTTTTACCACCCAGAAACGAAGTAGAGCAGCAAAATGAATCGTTCCATAACAATATGTATATTGACATGGATGCTAGGCTAATATTACTTATGAAAAACGTTTGGTCACCTTCCGCAATGATCCAAACAACATATATCATAAAGATGAGATGGGGAATAATGACTAGCAAGGAAATTGAGGAGACTTTTAATGTTAGGTGTAAGGGAGAGGATCCCTCAATGATTACCAAATGTATATACCATGATTTGGGGAAATGAGGCTTACCCATCAACAATCATTGAGCCTCTAAACCTGGAAGGCAAGCTTGTATGCTCTATCATATAGTGATAAAGAGTGGGATGAACTAAAGAAGTAAAGAAAACCATGCTGTGAAGAATACTACATGTATGCTTTATCTATATTTTGATTTTTAAAATTCTGTAGTGGTAGACTCCTTTGTGAAAAACATTATAACAATCGAACCAAGAACTGGAGTCACTGCACCACCCAAGCCGCTCCCACATTACCTCAGTCTACTATGCAACGCTTGACCCTAGGCTATCATCTACAAATGAGAGCTGCGGTGTCGGCCACTGTAACGCAGTCGAAAATGCACGCAGAGACGTAAAATAAAAACTGAAATGTGGGGAAAAGCACGAGGAATAATTTTGAATAACTAAATCATTCATTTGAATTTATCAAATATTCCGTTAGTTATACTGGCAGAGTGTACGGAATGGTTATCTTAACAGCGACAAAGCTTTTGAAACGAGACTTTACTTTCTCCGCTATCATTTCCGTTATTGGTGCCGCGATTTCGGTCTACTGTTCGATATTGGCCCGAAACTAGTGAAACGGGTCCCTGCTTTAGGAAAGAACTCCTGCACTATTTTGCAATAATAAAAAAAGATTAAAAAAATTACGGAGTTAGCCCGTCCACAGTCATGTGGGTTTAGCTAAAAGAAATTATTATCTGCCTGGGTAAATACTCCTTATCAGTTCTTTTTCGATAACAAATGTCAGACCTGTTATTCAAACAGACCGCCGACCCAATTTTAATGTCTCTGCCGACTAGTCTGGCATTACATGTGAGATATGACTCTCACCGGCCTGAAGATTGTCGATGTACACACTTCACTGACTGTTCCAGATTCTGAGTACGCCGTTTGAATAACAATTGCTCAGAGCTCAATACAACTAACTGAAAGGCCGTATCATTATATACCTGTATGCGAATGTCTATGAAATACTGCCCGCTGCTAGTGGTGCAGTAATAATAATGTTCATGCCCGCTGTGAGTGTGACTTAATAAGTTACCAAAATGTCGTTTTTTTCATCGATTTGAGGTATATAATAATAGGCAAACGTCCTCACTGTGGGCGAAACATTTCTCGTTCTCGGTCAGTCTTTGATTTCAGTTCTCGGTCAGTCTTTGAAATCAAAGACTGACCTCGAACAGGAACCGTTTCGTCCACAGTAAGGACCTTTCCTAATATTATCTTTGTCATCGTTTGATATCAGAAGTCTAAAACTGCTGACGCAGGAGCGTCCAATATTGTCCAAATAAGCGTATCACATAACACTTTGATTTCCATTCAATTGTTTATTATTGTTTATATTATTATATGTTTTATACCACAGACGGAATAATCGATCCCATGTCAACATGCCATTCTGTACCTTTTGTATCTGTTTGCTATTGTATGGTTCTTATTTTGAACACAACATAGCCGCTTTAAACCTATAACTTAGGTCTTGGCTGTACAACCTGTCATATCTGGAGCCGTTGGAAGATGGGTGGTTTTTCCACCCAAACGTTCTGCTCCAATATAGATAAAAATCCTAACCCCCCCCCCCAAAAAAAAACCCAACCCCACCCCCTCATACTTACAAGTATCTTATACATACAAGTATTGGATAGAAATGGAATCCGATATACCACCACCTGGCCTATGGTTCAGCTTGTTATCAATGGGATCGCTGTATGAAGGTATAAAATATCGAAGTAAAATCCGGTGAGAATCGGCGACATATATATATCGATGTCCAATAGGCTTCATCAAGTGTTTACTGTACTCCGTATAAGCAATGTGTAATAAGAGGGTTAAATTCGGAAAGTTTCTTGTGATAGCAGATGCCTTTCTTGATTTTTTCAAGGGTGTTGACATTTGAGATAACCATTTAAAGTTTATTATCAAAGCCTACATCTGTGAGGTAGTGGATCTTGCGCTAGTAGACATGAGCTGTATTAACCGATTTCAGATGTAGACCCGGCATCCACTGACCTGCAAACCGTCTATGATCGTCGCAGTAGGTGGGAGGGTCCCCCTATTGCGCTTCCCGCGTCGCCAAGATCTACGATGAACCTCGCGACGGGCTATGACAGGCTACGAAATTCAAACATGTTTGAATTTCGTAGACCCTCTACGATTAATGTTTTTTTTATCGTAGCGCGTCGGTGCGTGTCGTAGAGTTCGCCGACAAAATCCACCTCATTGACGCCGAGCTCTACCATAGCTCCACGATTTTTTTCAGTTTGTCGCTGACATCGCCAAAGGGTTAATTGCAGCGTGTCGGAAGCAAAGTTGTAGTAGGTGGGAGAGCCCCTTAATCATGTTTAAATGTAGTAGAATATCGGTGGGTATCGTAGAGTATTCTGCCTGGAATAGAATGGAGTTCCCGATAGGCTACAATTGAAAATGTCAAACTTGTAGCCTATTGCCAGGTCCCCGATTATTAAAATTGTGCATATGGGCTAAATCGCAGAACGGCTTTGGAGGACCAAAAGCATAAACCATGCTCACGATTCAATCTCTATCTCTTGGATAAGCATAGCGCCTCAGAACAACACACTCATGTCATAGAGTTTAAGCGACTAATTAAAACGAAATTGTCAGGATATGAATTGAGGTTAACTCAAGTGGTGGGCAGCCACTTGTGATCTCAAAGCATCATCATCACTTCATCTGGTCTATGTATGTACATAATCTGTATAATGATTTTGTGAAATGTGTTTGTAAGTATATACTGACACTGTTGTATACTGCAGTAGGAGATCGACCAGTGGTAGAACTGCCTGATCACTGAAAAAAATGTACCAAGTGTTGCTGCCCTCAATGTTCTCTTCAATAGTATTTGTAAACGCTCTCTATTTTTCTGATTTGTATTATAATATATAAAATCTGAATATTCAATAATAGGTAATATCATTTGTTTAGCTATCTTGTTTTTTTGTGTTTTTTTTTCATTCAGGAAAAAATAGGATACAGCGTTCACCTTTAGGGGCGTTCTTCCACGCGATTATCACAAACATATAACGTCAACATTAATTTGGACTAGTTTTCTTATACATGGTTGACAGAAATGTAATACCTTGTAGGTCATTTGACTCTACAATATATAAAGTCCGATGTATCTTTCTTAAGTTCCACATATTTTTGTTTCCTACATAATAGAGTTGAAACATAGTACAGATAAACAAGTACAAGACAAAACATGATACAGATAAACAGGACAAAACATGACACTGACAAATTGAACAATTCACAATCCACAGCAGATAAGGCAAATGGCTACACATGGGGTGCGTTTCATGTTTGTTACTTACTAATTTTTTTTTTTTAAACCTAATAAACCTCATATTTACTTTCCTACAAACTCGATCAACTTGTTCAATAAAAGTTAGTTTATCGCCAATGTGTACCCCTAAATTTTCATACACGCTTACTCTTTTTAATAAATACTTTCGCATTTTTATTTGTTGTTCTTTATTTAATCTTCTTTGATTTCATATCCACATAACTTTTGTTTTACTATGATTTATCCTCAACCTAAAATTTTCCGTCCATTTTTGTACTGCTTCTAAATCATATTGCATTTCTTCTTGACTTTTGCCATTGATTAAAATAACACCGTCATCTACGTTTAAAGCAACCCTACAATACGTTATTACTTTACTTAAATTATTCATGAAAGTTATAAACATCAGGGGGCCCAAAACAGTGGTCTTACATAATACATTTCTTGTTGTATTTCTTCAGACAAAATCAAATCGTGTGGAATTGACCGGTGAGAATAGTGAAGGGAAGAGGTGCCAATAATGCCAAACATCGAAACATAGATCGGCTGTGGACATTTTTATATAGCTGTTTCCACTGTCCGCTTTCTGACTAAAATGATAAAAGAATCGGTCGTGGCCAACAAATATATCGCAGACCAAATGTTGGCAGGTGGAAATAGTTCTACATTCATAGACGTCGATACACTTAATAGATTTATTCCTCGTGTGTCCTTGGGTCACTGACGTTTTACGGGAACCGCCTTCTGATAAATCTATTTCTATTTCAGATAATACTAAGGCATTGTCATCCTCGCGTTATCATTCATTGATCCCTCTATAGGAGGTGGATTCCTCTTCACAAAATCTGAGCTTGCCTTTCACTTGCGACGCAAAAGACAACCTATCTTTTAATGGTATTTCCAATTTTTCTGGGGCATAGATCGTGGCTGCGTTCTATCCATGCCCTAAAAAATCTTTTGATGGTATTTAAGTTATTTGAAAGATATAGGTCCTTCATTGCACGACCACCACACATTATATATGGATTAACATGTCAGGTATCATGCCTCATAAGCACTTTTCTTTAAGAACTACCAGGGTCGTCCTTAGATATAATTTACTCACAAAGATTTCACAACTCAAGGGTTTCCTCCCACACTTTTATTTCACGAGGATGGGGGGATACAAGTCTAGACCTATTTCAGTGCTTACATGGCAGTTCAACCATTTCTGACCCTATCAGTTGTTCCGGCGTACAATCTCATTAACTTAACTCTTTCTCTGTGAGCTATCTGGATATTCTAAAACGATCAACCCCTCCCCCTACACAAAATACCAGTATTGTTCGTTCTGTGATAGAAATCCCTAAGCGGTTTTATACAGAATAATATTTTTTCTTAACTTGGTTTTTATTTAAATGAGCGAAACTCGTTTATTTGTTCTGAGAATCTGTTGTAAATGACTACATGTGTACTATCCAACATTATCGATGTATTTGCCCTATCATTTTTTTTTATTCAAAAGTTGGACAATATACAATCGCCGACAGAGTATTCAGCGTTCTTCCTTGTACAATCCAGGAAATACATTAAGGCCACTGCACGAAACTAACGACTTTATTCATATATACGCCATCGCGGCTGCGCACGTATCGGCTGAAAATTGACTTGTTTTGATATATATACGTCTATATTTCACGCCAGCGTATGAGGCGTCTACAAGACTGTTTCCTTTTATATACGGACGCGACTTGGCTGTCTTTACCGGCAGGCGTATACAAAAGGAAATATTCTCTGCGTAATATATATACGCCGGGTGTATATATGTACCGATAGAAAATAAAAAAGGAAGTGGCCTTCAATGACTATAGTATCGACATCTTAACAGCTTATAAAGACTTACTTCTACCACTCTACAGAAAAATGGTGTTTGAAAGTAAATTCTATTAAAAAAAGTTAAAAAAAACAAAGAATGCAGGGTTTATTATGTGTAATTAATCAATTTATACTCAATCAGGTTCTATAAAGGTTTTATCAAATAAATTGGTAATATAAGATTGCCTTTTTCATATAATACAGACTTGGATGGTTAATGAAGAATGAAATATGCTACCAGTGGTGTCTCCAAGTGGCAGAGATAGGAATTATTGGATAGTGGCGTATATATAACAGAACCAGGCGTATATGAATCAGGCGTATTCACCTCTTGCACATAAGTGTGGCGCTGCTGTAGCAGAGAGAATGTGTTGCGCTGGTTGCATGTGGCTAGACACCGCTTGCCAGAAACCAGCCACACACTGGCAAATCGAAAAAGAGGCGAGCCCTCACCTGTATCGGCAGCATGGCTTAGTCCCATAAGTACAGAGTAACTGTAGAAGTGTAAATCGTTGTTATATCGTGAATAACAGGCCGATTTTTATAAATAAAATATCGTTAGAAAGCTAACACTTGGGCCTATTTGTTGGTGTAGTATCATGTGCCTGTGTTTTGGCTAAGATTTCCAGTCCTAGATTGAACATCCAGATTATTTTGGTAAAAAAACACAAACATGTTACCTTCCTGTTTTCACAGCGATTTTATGAAAAATCTATCGCGATGACATATAGAAATAAACCTTCCATCATTTTAGGCATCTCAAGACGATTAAAATGATACCTATATTGCCAGGTTGTAATAGATATTTCCTGAGATAATGGAGCATTGGGTCTGACAGTATTAGATTGTGTGAGATTGTGTGATGTCATCGCGATAGATTTTTCACTAAATCGCGGGGAGAACAGGAAAGTAACATGTTTTAATGTTTTTCATTTAAACAATTCCGATTTTCATTCTATGACAGGAAATTTTATCCATAACACAGATATATTATGTATATCCCAACAGATAGGCCCAAGTCTCAGCTTTCTAACAATATATTGTTTATACAAATCGGCCGATTAGTGTAGATGTGAGAGCAATTTCCATCTTTCAAGTTAGAGAAACACTAGTATTTTTATCATTGCTCAGGACTGAGTGGAGAGGGCTCGTCTCGTTTTGGATTGAGGTACACAGGCGGCCATTACAAGATAGCGCCAGTGTGAAGAGGGTCTTTCTCTCACCCCTGGTACAAGTTTAGCCATAGGAATAACATTGGAAAATTATACTCAACGATCACCCTGGTAAAGTGACAATACTACGCCACGGCCGTGGCATAGTGAATTTGCTAAATTTATTCTGATTATTCTGAAGTTGTGATGATATTTAATGTCATAGAAAGGGGTAAGATAAATCCAGAACCTCACTCGAATCGTAAAATAGACAACACTCCACTCGTTTGGCTGGGCCATAATCGTCACTCGGCTTCGCCTCGATGACGATTGCGGCCCAGCCAAACTCGTGGAGTATTGACTATTTATATGATTCTCGATGCAGTTCTATATAAATATATGAATCAGGCGCCTACAGATGAGGCGTATACACACGGCGAATAGGACGACCTTGCATAAGCAAAAGCATACCAATATACGCCGGGTGCATTCATATGTAAAACGGTGGTTCTCGTGCAGTGGACTAGACAGAACAATAGAGTGTAAATCAGCCTCCTAAGCATTAGTTATCTATACATATATAACAGGCTCTATTGATACTTACTTATGCCAGGTCATGTGACTCTGGAAAAATGTATTTCACGATATTCATGTCTTTGGAGGTATGAGGTTTGGACATTACAGTACAATTAAGCATAACTAACGAATAACACACAAGAGTACGGATGCCTAATTGCAAGACAAGAAAAGATCATAATCTTTTTTTTACATAATTTTCTCAGACTATGTATGATTACATATCTATTATTACAAATTGTAATCTGGGCGTGTTATAAATATATGTTGCTTATTAAACTAATCGGTCTAAGATGTTTGTTGATAATACAGAGCAGTCTAATATTTTTCTTCTCACTTTTTCAGACTCAAACCCAAACCTAGGTTGCCCTTCTTTATTTTTTTCATAGTTTTTTTAAAAGATATATTATACAAGGAATATCTCCAGTGACTTTAAACCAACTACTGACTGTTGTACCTCTTCAATATTACCACACCTACAACCAACTCTTTTCTTATCACACGCGTCAATAGATAAGCCTATCACTGGCGTAGACAAATTCGCTTGTTGATTGTTGAGGGAGGCCGTGGTCATAGCCTCTATAAGAACTGCATCGGGTCACGTCCGACAACACACTGACGAGAGGAACTGCCTGTGACCACATCATGGTACCAATATACAGAGGCTGCCCCAACATGGCTGTGATTCTTCTGTTAGGAATCACGATACAAATGGCAACAGCTCGGAACCCGGCTTTGCTGGGCAACGCACGCGCGATCAACCCTTCCCATGGCGGGTCTATGACAGGGAGTCAAATTGAGAGGATCATACCTAGCGATATTCTTGCCGCAAAGCAAGGAAGTGCTGCCGAACAAACGCAAGACAAAACACACTCTGATGCTAAAAAGGAGAGGGATGGATGTTTCGGTGATTATCAAAATGTCACTTGTAGGGGATCAAGCATTAACGAAATCCCGCAAGATCTCGATGTTCGTATCACCAACCTTGTGTTTTACAGAACCAATATTAGCGACCTCGCGGAAGGGGCACTCGACGCGTATGGTAACCTAAGGTACCTTGTTTTCTACCATAACCCTTTGCGACATATCAGTGCGGGCGCTTTTCGTAGTCTGACCAAGCTCACCACGCTCGACCTGGTTTCCGGCTCAGAGAGTGCTAGCCTAGAGGAGAGGACATTCGAAGGGCTCGGCGCCTTGGAATCTCTGTCTATAACTAGATTCGGCTTGAAGGAACTTCCAAAATATGTCCTGCATAACTCAACTAATCTAAAACAACTAAATTTGTTTGGCAATCGCATTGGGCGACTAGAGAAAGGCATCATACTTCGGACCTTGGAAAATCTTGAGGAGTTAGACCTATCTGGCAACATCATTGAAACTATTGAACCTATGTCTTTAGCGGAAATGCCAAATATAACCAGCCTTATTCTTACAAGAAATAATCTTACGACATTTGGCAGTGCTTTCATGAACGATCTCCCGAAACTGACTGAACTCTATTTAGATGACAACGGTCTGACAAGTCTGGGTGATGACCTTTGTGGTAATGCGACGTCTTTGATGAGCATTCACCTAAATATGAACAAACTGGCTGCTGCAGCACTCGCTGATTCACTTCGTCAATGCAGTGGTGTTGAGTTTCTGGATCTCTCTGATAATCTGCTCAGCAGTTTAGCAACACAGACCTTTGTAAATATGTCAAAATTGACGACACTCTTCCTTGATTCTAATTCATTCACAACAGTTCCAACAAGCGCCCTTGAAGGTATCGATTCATCACTAACGCTACATCTATCACGAAACAACATCTCACATATCATGAAGGATGACTTCACCGGCGTTAAAAATCTCACCGAATTTCACAGTCGGGAGATGAGGTCGCAGTTGACCGTATCTAAAGGGGCCTTCAACAACAATTTGCGGGTCTTAGACGTCAGTGGCAACAGTGACATCATGATGAATGGAGATGCCGTTTCCTCCCTTGTTGGTATTGAGTCAATCGATCTATCCAACTGCAACATAAAGGTTATCAAAGAAGATGCATTCAGTAACATTACAACCTTGCAGAGGCTCGATCTGTCGAGGAACCCGTTCGTGTGTGACTGCCAAGCTCTCTGGCTACACGATGCTAGAGTAGCCAATAAGTCTTGGGTCCAGAACTGGGGCACACCTGAGGGACCCCCTGCACCTACCTGTGGAACTCCGGGATGGTTGCCTTACCCCCTCTTTGAAGACCTTTCGGTAATGTCCTCGAAATCCCTTACATGTGATCAACCCGGCATCGGACTCCTCACGCCCGCTAATACGACCACCACCAAGCCGGAAATAGATGTGGTAATGGAGGTAAGCCTGACGCAACAAACCTTAACTTTATCTCCTATTTCTGTAAGTTTTATTGCCTTATTGAAAAAAAACCAAGGATAAACGTCATACATAGAATATGCGTATATTTACTGTTATAAAACACTGGCTTCATCCATTATATATCTGTAATGTAGAAGCTTAAAATTGAAAATTTCTTGAAATAAAAATGGTTTCTTGTTTCAAGATCACGTGGTCTATCTACGCTAAGGAGACGATAATGATATGCATTAAATGTCACTCGATCCCCCTCGGAACGCACAGTGTTGGTGTGCATCGTTAAAATATTGAACTAATGTTACGTGTGTCTGGAATCCTTACCTGATAGTTTACACCATGAAAAGATGGATTCATTTATCCATCTATTCAAGTCCCTGGGTCAGTTGTTCCTCAAGCATAGAATACCTACCTTCCTGACCAAATGAGTGCGTCCCTTGAAAGTATGCGTAACCTTGAATAGGGGGCGATGATTTGGTAAAATATGTAATGGAATTGTACACAATGCCATAATGATATTGCCAAAATAATGTTTCTATTACATCGTCCAAATAAAATGTGTAATGAAAACCCCCAAACTACCGGTTGACATCAAGTGGTAAAGAAACGATGAAGCGTAGATAAGTTTGATTTGAGGTGGCTTATATATTTTCCACGTTGGGTTTTCAGCTTCATCTTAACCGAAGAAAATATCAACACCATTGTTCAATCCTTAACAACGTCTGTGGTTTATTTTTCAGGCAAATTTAACCAAGGGATTCCCATACAGCACTTGGATCTTTCCAGACGGTCAAACCTTTAGAATAAGGACGGGGTCACCTCCAATCAGGAACGTCCGCTCAGGCGTAAGAAGCGTTTACAGTTTTCAGTTTGTTCGTGTGTCGTGTGCTAATACCATCGTGTGTTTTAAAAGAAAGTTCACAACACAATAAGCGACTACAATTAAGATTTACATAGGCGATGCTGTCAAGGGTATTTGTGTTAATTAAAAGTGACATTACTGTTAAAGCCTCCTGATTGTAATAGAAGACAATTATTTGTATAGGACAATCCCAAATTGGTTTTAGTAGCTCATAAAAATGGAATACATATATTCCCAGATACCTTTTTATTTAAAAAATATATTAAATAATATGAGCATACATATGATGAGCTACACATGATCGTGTTATGAGACGTCTTCCAAAAAGACTGATCACGAGAATGCAACAAAAACTGCGATAAGGTCTAATTTTTATCGCGCTTTGTCTTTTTAAAAACATCTCCCAGGTTGGTACTGGTCAGTTTATATGGGTGAGTCAGTATGGGTCAGACAGAATAGATGGGTAAGTTGTTGTCAGTCAGTACGAGTCACACTGTCAAGTGGTAGAGTCAGTCGGTATGGGTCAGTCAATATTCTAGTAAAACGTATTCACCTTGTTTGGACGTCCTCTTGTACCGCGTTTCTTTCGATACAAATATTAAACGAGCTCATAGAGAAAGTTTTATACATATTGTTATCAAAAGAGTCAAGGCAGTAGAGAACGTCCCAAGAAAGACAATATGTTTCACTTTTATCATGTACTTCCAAATTTGAATAAATATTGAAAGATTATCCAAAAATGTGACTATACAAAGTTACTATCCAGAGTGTATTGGTATGGCGGAAGTTACTCTAAGTATGTATGCTTAGTTTCTTACAAAAGATTTGAATGTATTTGATGATTTTATTTTTTGATAATGTTGTCTATGTATTTTTACGGTGATATTTCATGTTCTTCTATGTTATCAATCGTTCCATATGCTGCTTTACTGGCTTTCATCAATTGCATGTGACCATTTGCACTGATTCTACATCGAACCCTTTTCTTTGCAGGGCTATTCCATTTCCGAGACCATGTATCATGATTCTGAATACGTTGAAACGTCACTTACGGTCTATGCCCACGACATCCCCGGCACAGTGAACTACACTCTCATCGCCTCCAACATGTTTGGGAGCAAGAAAGTCGAGTTCTGGGTAACCTTACCACAGGTAAACAGCGCGGGAAAGCCAATCCTCCCCGGAGCAAGTACCCTTATGTTGCTGGTTCTGTTTGCAGTTAGGGTCTTCAGAGGATGAATGTAACGATTAGAAAATTAACAATGAGAACAGTGATTACGTCGTATTCTATGGTATTCCAGCAAAGAGGTAACACGGGAACATTGTACACAGACGGGATAGATACCTTTGTAAAAGCCAGGCCATCATAAGCTTATCTAGATTTTTGAAAAAAATACTAAGAAGGAAATTGATGAGTGTTTGGTCTGTGTCCTCGTTCGCCATCGAGTTTGGAGTGCTCAGTTATATGAACGAGGCGATAGCCGAGTGAATATTCAGAAGCGCACCAAACGAGATGGTGAACAGGGACTCAGACCAGCACGAATATGTTTCTGATTTTATCTTAGCCTAGAAATATTCATCTCTTTATCACCCGTTGAGAACGAGCAACCGTTCTCGCAAGCCTGTTGAGAACGAGTTCGTAATACTAAGCCTATGGACGTTTATACCAGGCAAAGATAAAATGTAATACCCTCGTTTTTCCCAGCCATCCTATCTTGCAAAAGAAGGAGAGCCTTGCGTTCACTCATACTGTTCACACAAAAGGGGTAAAAGCTTTGAAATCCATACGAACAAGGCTGCGGTACGCAATGTTGAACCGAGCGACAGCCGAGCTAAACAATGCAGCCCTATGCAGCGCTGAAGGCTAACTCATGTATTATACAGAGCTATGACCTCGGCTTCATGAACATTGTATGTTTAGTACTATAGATATTTAAACCTTTACAGATGGTGGTTTGTGGCAGAGACAGGTGGGTCGGGACGGGTACTATCGTAAAACTGGATGAGTTTTAATCTTGGCCACCGTATGCCATGACTGGAGTTTGGCATAGTGACTTCATGAGGCAAAGCCGAGTGAAGTCCAGAGCCAAAACTCAAGGAGTGGCATGCGGTGGCCAAGATTAAAACGAATCAGGTTTTGATTTTATCCTACCCCATCTCCTCGATTTTGGAATATTACGTGATTATAATTCTGTATGCCACTAGTGGCATATAAAACTCCGTATACCAGTCAGCGTGGCATATGTAAACTCAATGTTAAGCCTATGGGATTTTATATTAGGGGTAGGATAATAGGGCAGAAACAACGCTAAAAGACGGTTCGATTCTCGCCTGAGCCCATATTCGATTATATGACACGCAATTCTTTATTTCTTTTGCTGTTTTACCATCAGAACTCACTGTAATAAAACGTTTTGCATGTTAAAATCAAAGATTAAAAACGAACGTTATAATTGGCGAAAGTCTACACCGTATTACCGCCATGCTTGACAATGTTGATATGTCAACAAATAGTCCATTCTTGTTATTAATCGTATAGATGGGTAGTAAATACAATAACGACTGGAACCTTTTGTATAAAGTTGACTGTAATCTTCTCGTAGTTGACAACGTAATATCTACTTGGGAGATTGTGGCCACTCGTACACAAAATTAGTCATTATTGTGTATTTTCCTGCAAGTTTCATACTTATTGATTCATTATTTCCTGATTGTATGATATTCTGAATATTGTAAATAATGCCTGAAATGATGATCCAGTCTACACTGGAGAATGCTTCAAGGCATTATCAGCCCTGAAAGGGTTCGTTGGATGTTTATAGGCTACTTATTTGGTTGATGAATGGGATTCAGACAGTACGACAGAGTGTCTTGTGTATGTAGTAAGTGCAAATGCATTTGAAAATTCTATAATTTCTCATATTCTAATGACAAAGTTAATGTTAATCATAACAACTTTATGGTGAATCTAAATTCATATAATGTATTGTCATCGATCTTCTAGCGAGCTATTGCCATAGATATAGGCAGGGATTGGATATCGAAACTGCAAACATCCGTGCATACATGAATGTATATCATACATATAATACATCGCATGTATACATCAGAGACAGCATACCAGTATGGTTGGCAGCCTGGGTAACGGTGCACCCGCTGTATGTAACTAAAGAAGCACTCCATGTAGCCACAGTAAAAGCATATTAAACGAACCGCTGTTGGTTCTGCGGACACTCACTGGGTTTAGCTCGGTTTTCCGTAACATTCAAGATTTCTATTTTGAAAGTACAGTCTCAGGGGTTGTATAATGCAGGCCACATTTTTATGGGTTTTATTCTACCGAAGGAATCTATTTAGTGAATTAAAAACCATAAAAGTCTGTTCAATACCAAACCTATTTATTCGATATTGTCTCTTTTTCGTTTTTTTCACTGGTAAGTAAACTCGTGATTTTTCTAAAGATCTTTATTTGTACTTAATGTTTTCGCATTGTTCTTCCGTACAACTCGATCCATCTTATCATTACAACATGTTTACAAAGTGATTTCAGTTTTCTTTGAATACATGTACTACTGATTGGTATGATAACATAAAATGAACAATACAACTACGATATGATACCAAGCTTCATTCAAGCATTTCGTGAATATAATATATTCACGAAATGCCTGAATGAACCATATTATTATGCTAATCCATGCGTCTGGCAGATCTAGTCACTAAAATAGTTAATAATTTTCAACAAACACACCGTTATCAAAGAAGTTCGTTAATGAGGTATGACCCGCCACAAGGAAGTCCATCTAATTAAAAGATGTGATTAAAAAAAATGATTATCAAATATTGAATTGTTTCAAGACTTAGATATACAATCCCCCCCCCTTTTTTTTCCTTTTTTTATTACAATATCACATTTTGGATTTACTTTGTTTGAGTTTTGTTTTAAATATCATAACGAATCTATATTTCTTTTTTTTAAATTAGATAATGATAGAATATGACCTGGTATCTAAACAAAGTAATCGCAAAGTTATTTTCTCCTAGAATGTCGGTATTCTTAATTGATTTTTAACAATACCAATGTCAATGTATCGGCCACACTCCGATCTTTCTTCATAGAAACTGCATCAAGGTAGAACACACACCATTAAAGCACCAATTCCACCAAGCAACTAAAACGTACCAAAATGGAAAGGGTGGGATCAGGAAACATCGGGAAAAATTGTATTGCTAGCGGTAGAATTACCCACTTTTTCCTTGTAATTTTGGCCACTAAACTGATTTATCGCGCGAGTGCAATCACCATGTAAAGATATTCTTTGATGTATTTCAATGACAACAGAAACTTTCAAATTAAGCCTTAGTCTGGTGGAATAAACACTGGAGACATATAGGGTGAAATTGAAGAATTTTCCAGATGTGGTAAAACGTAGGGAAAGTGATAAACCAAGGGTAGACTTCAGCGTAAAACGATACAAGATGTCGCACGAGCAGCTCTGTATGTAGCTCACGATTCTCCGATGTGAGGCGCTGCCAACAGCTGGCGTGATGAGAGGCGCATCCGTCAGATGGCACCACTATAAGCTCTCCGATGCTGTTGACACAACGAGAACAACAAACTGTGACGCAACTCTCGTAAGTAGTGCACGGAAATTGTCGTCTGCTGATGGAACGTATCATCTGCGGGTTATTGTTGATATCTGTATTAAAATAGGCAAAGCAAAGATAAATGGGTTGACTTAAGCTTGGTGTTTGTATTGACAACACCATTGTCCTTTGTCTGTCTTGAAGCTGACTGGAAAGTGGAACTTTCCATTTTATCAATACAAAATAACTCCAACGATGAGATGTAAGTCTCCTGTAATTGTTATCTCACTACCAGAGTTAGCGGCGACAGGTTGCAGGTGAAGTTCGTGAGTAGATAAAAGGACAGACTTTGTTGGATGTGGTTCGTGGTTGTCATTATTAACACCAGGTGGGAGCAGTGAGTCATAGGAGACAACTCCAGCCGACAATTGTCGTTCCCATTAGTATTTTCTATTTAAATTGTCCCTGACAGTGTCGTGATGGGTTATTTTCATGGATTGTCAAAAACAAACCTCTGGGATACTTGCGGCACACGATTGTTAAGGTGAAGTCCAGATGTTGAATTTTGTCCATTAGAAAATCATCATTATAAAGATTTAAAGTTTTTCATCAATGATAATTTTATCTGAATCTGTCTAATATAAATTGCACTGGCTCTTCCCGTTGTAATTGGTCAAATAGTGACAATATTCAATATCATATTGTTGCCAGTTTTCTTCTCCCATTATTCTTTCTCTTTCTCCATCTTGTTTCCTCTCTTCTTTCTGTATCTCTCGTGCATACTGATTAGAACGTGAGACTAAAGTTATACACAAGTCGTTTCATGCTAATACAACACAGCTTTGATAGCCTCGACCTTTACGCATACACAAACCATGCAGTTCGACTGGGTGAAGCAGAACTGTGTGTGTGAAACCATGTTGTTGACTTTGTAGTATAAACGAACTATGGTTCAGCAGGCCCTCTATAGGTTAAATATGCACGTCCAGGCAAAACTCCCCCTTTGTTGATCCACAAAGGCGCTTAGTGCTTGCTCTTTTAGCCGCCCACTTAGGAGCAATAGCTCAGCATACCTGTGCTGCTACACCCAATCGCACGGCTAAGGGGGGTCGTCTATATTTAATGCTTGCCCTCACACAACGGTCACAAAGGCACACGTCCCCCTCTCCTTGTCATCTGAGTCATACCGGTACGTCACAGAGCCCTCTAGTGTTCATCAAACACACTGCACATCAAGAGCTGCTCTGCCATCTTCTGGCGAAATGTGGAACCGCCGCCGCTGGTCGGAACACCAGCTTATCCCAGTGTTGCGACTGCATTTATTCTATCAGTACAGTGACACCGTGCGATTAATGGAAATGAAGTATTTTCGGTATTAAACATATCTATTGCTTCTGTATACGGATGTATAAGTCAGAGTACGTGGTCTTCTTTCATAGAGTAAGTTTGTTCCACTGATGCATCAAACCAGAGCGGCTGCACTTTGCGCCATTAAATTTTCATTCTGCTTTGGGTGCGCTGGGTGCAGACCTGTTAATCGGTTTTTGACCTGTACACAGAACGAAATAATTGACTTGTTGCATCCCTCACCTTAATTGATTTTCAAAAGCCATTCGACAGTGTGAAATTCAATACTAAGCAGGCTCTGGTATTGTATGAAACTACGCGGACATTTTCTAAGTTTTAACCAGCTGCTATTCTATGATAGATATCTTAGATTTAATAAGTAGGTTGGGGAATTCTATTGCAGTCTAAAAAGAAAAGAAAATTGGTTGAAGTTCAGAAAATAGGAGAAATCCTTGTCCCTAGAATAAAAACGTATTCTCTTGGAAAGAAATGCAAAGACGTCATCTGATGTCAAAAGGTAACATCCTACTGCTCAAACATAAAATGCAAATAAACATGACTATGTCTATAGTGTCCAATAAAGCATTAGTATTAAATGTAGTTTGTACGCTTTGCAACGTCTGATAAGATTCTAAAGTTCATCTGTAAAACGTACTGTGTGACAATAGTCTATAAATGTCCTTTAAACACATATAATAATACAAATCAATTCATAAGGATCAACACATAAAGTTATATCCATAAAACCCAAATAAACAGTCCATTAAAATGTGTATTCAAGACGAAGAATACCAAACAAAACAAACATATCAATATTGGGAGATCCGCATGTAAGAAACCACAGGTAATTCTCGATCTATGATTTACTCTCTCTGGGAACTTTATAGTCAGGCAGGTTAACCGCCTGTAACCCAGAACACTGAGACTTTTCTTCAACCGTAATCCATAGAGGAGCCAGGCACCCTTCTTTGAAGTACCTCAGGGATCTGCCTTGATTTCCTTCTTTTATTTCATGTTAATGACCTGGAGGCACAGCAAGGGTATGATCGTGTAATCACCCATAACTTAATGTTCGTATATTTAGATCAGAATTCAAAGAGATGATTAGTATGCACATTACATAAAGAACCTGTTCGTCCTAGCAAGCGAGGCTTTGTGTAAGAGTTCAGTTTACTCCTACAAACATGGGCAACACATCTGAGAACATTACCTTGATGAATCAATGCCTAAGCACGGTGAGTGTAAAAACACCCATTAACCAGAAACAGGTGGTGCCCCCTTGTGAGCGTGTTGTGCGTCCAGGGGCAGGTGAGGGGCAGGTGAACCATGTGGAGGGCATGTGAAGGGCATGTGAAGGGCAGGCGAATGGCACTGACTTTGATAAATACAGCTCATGTGCTGAAAATACCGCTGTTGAGCTCGTACTGTTTGAAAATGGATTAGCAGCAAAACAAAGTGGGTGTTAAATGTGAGTGGAGCCCTGTTCAAACCCGTTTCGTTACTTGTACCAAAGATGTGTCTCTACTACCTGTGTTTCTACTTATAAGTCCTGGAGTTTGCACGCATAGTAAGATCAGTTAACAGTAACGAAATTGCCCTTATATATCACGACTGGGGTAAGGATTTACTTTGGAGTCTACGTTCAATGATTACCATCTTATCTTTTCAAGGAGATCCACAGGGTGTGTAGGGTTCTACTGGACACGCCATGATTCTGGCTTCACTTGGTTCCGCGGAACTCACCTCGCTTTGGAGTTTCGCTGATACCTGGCCACTGTTTGTTATAACATAGGACCAGCTTAAGGCCTGGCGTCCACCTACTACGATGTGACTCCGATTTGGTCTACGATGCACCTCCCAATAAAAAATCAAAATCGAGTCGGAAGGTCACCTAATATCGGGGTAGCTGGCCACGTTTCTGCGATTAGACACCGATAAAAATCCCATACAATGCGTGGTGGATTGGCATGTCTAGACATATGTCTACGATTTTGCACCTTCCCGATATGTCTCCGATATTTCCTTTTTGTATCGGTGCCAAATCGGTAAGTCTTAATTTCTATCGTAGTAGGTGGACGCCGGGCCTAACCCGTTTTCACGTGCGACTACAACACGGGGCATTAGAGAATGGGGCACATTCGATTCATCGTGAAACCCAAATGGCTCTATAAGTGTTAGAAGCAGCAGCCGTGATGTGATGTCAGGTGGAATAAACCATGCCGCTTTAATAAAAATAAGTCAGACAAATAATCAAGCAACGGCATAAATTCACCCTTTATAGCCTTCGATGTCTGAGCCATAACCAACTGATTTTACGGCAACGCAGATTTGAGCACTAACTGAAGCAAATGTATAACCTAAACTTGTCATTATTATTTTAAACATCATAAACATGCTATTTGTAAAAAAAAAAAAGATATACCCGGGGCTCTAATTGGCTGAGTATGTCGTTATACATACTTTATCTTGGTAAAGCTCATTGCCATGCCCCTGGACACTATCCCAGTGGATGGTAAGATTTATTTTGTTTTATTTGTTTATTCCTATTAATCCGATTCTGTTCGACAGATACATCGCTCTTCCACACAATGATTCGTGAGATACATCGATAACATCTCTGATGGTAAATAAAATGATTTTTCAGCACATTAATTAGATATCTCGAACCAGTTAAAGTTATGTCAAGTCTTGGTGATGAATTACAAAATCAACAGTTGCAAATTCACCAAAACTAGTTGCAGGGCATGTTAAAACTATGCTGGCACCATGTAGTAATACATATCATACCGCAAAATTGTTATTTTACATTTCATAGGGCACATAGCTATTTTACGATCTTACCTCCGACGCCCAAGAAAGCACAAGGTGGCAGGTGTAGTTATCGATAGATTTTCGCAAGATTACCATAGAGCAATATTAGACTCGTCTCACTATTATCAATAAACTATGACTGATTACAGGGATTGTCCCTGACTACAGTTGTGCTATCATAAATTTCCAAATGGATGATGGCAGAACTAGCAAACATTATGTGCCTATAGAAAGAGTCCTCACAGGGAGACTAGCGGGAAGACTTAGAAGGAAACTCATGAAATGAAAATAGCTTGGTCCGTACTCCACCGAGTTTGACTGCGGAGTAATTCACGAAGTGAAGCTGAGTGAAGCGGTCAAACAAGGTGCAGTGTTGACCAAGTTATCTTTATCAGTGGGTTTCTGAATTTATCTCACCCCTTATAACATTAGTAATTGATAAACTATATCACCCGATTAGCCACTGTGTACACTACCTTCACGGCCGTGGAGTATGAGTCCCTAATATTAAGCCTATGGAAAAATATACCGAGGTGAGATAACACACCGTGCTTAGTCCAAAGACCATGTCAGACATTTTACTATATACCCATGCCGTATATACTGTATATTTGCACCGTTTCGGCATATGACGTAAAAATACTGTACGGACCAGCAGTCCGTACACTAAAATACTGACCACCTTGCCATACACATTTATTGTAATTTTGGTTGTTAAGAAAAATTTGATTTTTTTTAAAAATTTCAGGTATATAGTAAATAGTGTAAAATCTTTGCCGTCGGATGGGTTTCCGAGCCTCAGATGTCTGACAGCGTGTTGGTTCGGCGTCATTTCGACGATGTCCCAAAACACTTCAACATGCATGAGCATAAAGGAGTGGAGGATGTACAAATATATGTAGTAGACTACATATATCAACATCCACAAAGCAAAAACGCGAGCCGCCTACGAGACAAAATCGAATACAATTGGATTCACCGTCTCGGGTGCCAAGCACCAAGGGGGCTCAATAAGATGGATAGCAAATACGGATAACAACACCCAAATGCCACGTCAAAAATTTTTCTCGTCGAAATGACGCCGAACCAACACGCTGTCAGACATCTGAGGCTCGGAAACCCATCCGACGGCAAAGATTTTACACTATGATTACACACGTTGTTTATCCGCAGCGACACACACAAGTGACAGTGTCAAGCACCACCCGAAAAAAACTGAAGAACCTACCTTCAGTTCCTTTCAGTAGCATTGGAAGCGAAATAGACGCTGTCACGATGCTGAGAGACCACATAAGGACACAATAGATGCCTGATGCGACATATCTCTGTCGAAACTAACGAGTAAGACGGGAAATCTAAGTTAAGACACCTCCCATCACTGAAAACCTACATAGTAGTTCACCCGATAACCACCAGTTGGTAGGGGGAATACAGGAGAAACGGTTCACAGTCCTAACACCAGTCCTGTGCTACAAAACGCCCATAGGCCTTGCGGCAGTGACTACGTTAGAGAACCAGCGAAAACTCCGTCAATCTGCGCAACAAGCTACAGCTAACAACGCGTCCGTAGTAACAGCGAATCCGCAAGTCGGACCGCGGTCACGTGACGCGGCGCACCAATCACGGTCGAGAAATGTAGGACACGGGTGAATGCGAAACGGCGGGAACATCTTGCCCGCGAATTCGATTCTGTCACTTGCTCGTTAGTCGCGTTGTGCCTCGTTCACCACATATAGTAAATATATAACGTCCAACCATACTGGTACAAGTCACAGAACTCGATGATAATTTACCGTTTGTACGGAACTCGGCATAAATGCCTCGGTTGGTACAAACCGTAAACTACCATCTCGTTCTGTGAATTGTACAGCATGGTCAGGACGTTATATATAAGTACACTACGCCCGAGTAACATTGAGATTGGGAGAACAAGAGTGATTTGAAGTGGTATGGCTTTTCCCGTATGGATGAGATCGAGTATCAGTGTAACATTCCAATGAAATAAGGCGAAAGAGGCACTGACTACGCGGAGGAAATTAGATTTTTTCTTTATTTTTATGAGCAGGGAGGACAGATTACGCTCCTGAAAACGAAATCTCACTTAAAATTGTTTCTTGAAAAATTGCAATCTCAATTTGAGGAACTGAAATGGCGTTTGATTTTTATTCACTGGGATGAATGCAGGAGAGAAACAAAAGAGTGCCTAACCCCTGCAATTTCAATTTGAAAATTACAAGGGTGTCTTTTGCGAAAGGAGGAAGTGACCCAATGGTCCATCACCTCTCCTTCGAAAATATGAAAAAAGTCAAACCCACAAATTATCGGTAAAATGAAAAAATAGAAAGAAATTAGACCCTCCCGTGAAGAAATTAAATCCCAGAAAGCACAAGAAGGTTAAGATTAGGAATCACTTGTGATGGCAATATGTGAGTGTCATGAAGGTTCTTAACTCTCAACAACATGACATCACCCAAATAGAAAGATGTTTTCTGGAAATCAAGAAACATAATGTATGTTGTATTATAGAAAAACTGCACATTATGGCGCAGGTTTATAAAGGATAACCCATGTAGTTCAAAAGAGCTCTTCTATCATAGTTAAAATCCAATAACTTATAGAATCACAAATTACTCCATATATACGTCCTCCATATATATGTCCTTTAGAAGTCATGTTGCCTGAGATGTAATAGGGGCTGGTAAGGATGTAACTGTAACTGAAATTAAACATCATGCAGATTGTTAAATTTAGCATGCAACTGGTGGGCGAATTAATGTTTGGAAAGGATGACATGTTTTATCTAAGATCAATTACAGGACATGAGTTCTAATAAAACATTGAACAACTCTGGGACCACTGTACCAATCCGTCCTAAAACTGTTTATACAAGCAGATAGCTAAGAATGCAATGCTAAATCGGAGGGATTGCGATCAATATTCCTCCATAGTTATAAATGAGGAATCCTTTCCATCCATCGTTGCCAATGCACCAAACCTTATTCTTGGCCTTATTCTATCATTTGTTGAATTTATATCGTATGATTTACTTTACACTGGTACATGGTCAAAATGTTCCGATCCCTACACGTAGATAGATTTATGACGAGTAACATAGTTTCCTCCTCAAATATTCTGAGCAGTGCTCTTCTTTATTCATTACAGATTATATTGGTGTGACATTTATACATGTAGTTACAAGGATACTTGTCGGAAAAAACTTTTTAGATCTAGGATTTATCATTATAAAAATAGTTCATACGAAATTTTGACACGTTTGAAAACCCATGCATCTTCAGGTAGGGAAACACTTTCAATTTGCAGGATGCATGATAATGATAATGACCAACGCGGTGAGAGGGTGGAACAATTTTTTAGGTTTATTGAGAATATTAGGTTACGACTGATGTAGGTTGAAAGAATAGTCTACTGTCCATGGGTTAATGAGTAAATGGCCCTACGAATGTGTGTTTACAAGGAAAGAGTGAGTAGATATCATTTTTGTGGGGTAGGTGGATGAAAAGGTTTTATCCCGTGCTGAAGTCCGTTGGACGCGGATGGAGGGTGAATGTCACGTGTCCAGTGGCTCGAGTTAGGTGGTTTGAGAGAGTAACTGCCTCAATTCCCTGCATCCTATGGCCACACTCCTCGCTGAGATTCAGAGGCCAGTCAGATAAGGATACATACTATAATGAACTTTATTCTGATTGTGTTTAATCATTTAATGAATGTTCATAATCAAAAACTTGAGCAAGTGTAAGAGTAACCCTCTCCCGCATTACAGCCACCAAGTTAGCCACAATGGACATTCTGGACAATTGAAAAATACCAAAAAAGTGACCATTTTGTCAGATGGTAGGTGCTGTCCTGACATGATTGGTGAGGGTTTCCAGGGATTTGTGCCAACCTGTGGGTGACATGTCTATAAGTTAGCCCCGTGTTTTTTCCTGTAAACACTCTCAGGCTTTGTCTATGGATGAGTCACACCCTGTGGAGGCTGTTAACAGGCTTTTAACGCCGAGCACTCATTCGTTACCAACAAACGTGGAGACAACGAGCTGCCGTGGTAATGGAATCGTGGCTCCTTTTACACGGAAGACGATGTCATGATTAACGTAAGCATGGCTTTTAAAGGTGAATGATCTTTCCTCTTAAACCCACTTTTAATGCCCACCTGAGCGACAAAATTCACATGAAATCCGGCTGCTTCGTAAACATTGTACTCCGAGTATGTTATGATCCTGTCGAAAATGATAAATAATCATAACCTATTACCGCCTAATGTGGGACATAAGGAGAGGCAGGATATACACTTGAATGATACACTACCTATATGATATCCACTGAAGTTCAATGACTCAAACCTAGACTGGGTAGAAAAGTCTGCCCTGCATATCTTCAAAGATATTGGCTACTTCAAGTTATGTGATTTGAATTGCATATCCAATGATGAACACTATACAATGGACTTACAGTAGGATATCACTTATAGACTGATAAATGGTGTGTGAATTTTGTCTACACACACTCAAAATATGTATTTGTTACTGGGTTGTGTTATGTATGGGTGTACCAATAATCACTCTAATGACACTCATACCGGTTAACCACCAAAGTCTTTGCAGTATAAATAAACAAATAAAAAAAGGAGAACAAAATTCAGTATTCTCCCGAATCCTTTGTCTCTAAGGCACATTTATTAGAAAAATTATCACAGCCTAGATGAAAGATAAAAATATGCTTTCCAATACTGAGGAATGATTTGCAAACATTTTCCATGCCCCATTATTCCTGTCTCTGTATTGCAACATCCGCGTCCTGCTTGCATCCTATTGGTAATGCGTCTTCTGCAGTTCATGCAATGCCTGCCTGCTATTGGCCATTGTCCTTGAAGTGCAATAAAGCATTCCCATTGGGTGGGGGATTTTCAAACTGTCCACATTAATGTATTTGTGAACTAGATACTCTTGATTCAGAGATAAAAGAAAAACAGATGATGACCACCCTTATAAAACATATATTCACCTGTATCTTTATAACCCAACCCTGAACATTGATCCGGACTTTTCATAACGATATATATATATATATATATATATATATATATATATATATATATATATATATATATATATATATATATTATCTCTCTCTCTCTCTCTCTCTCTCTCTCTCTCTCTCTCTCTCTCTCTCTCTATATATATATATATATATATATATATATATATATATGTATATATATATGTATATATATATATGTTAATATATATATACATGTAGTTGTCAGGTACGTCGTGTGGGGACAATCACTTTATCAAAATATGAAACGTTCAGATTTTCAAATTTATATACCAGTCGGAGCTAAATGCACTTGAACTTGACGTAAGACCACCTTACAGCTAGCGTAAAGCCAACCTTCCGTTGACGTCTTACGCACTGGAGGACGAGTCAATTCTTTGTTGGCTGGAACAGGTCACCGTAGAGCTCTTAGAAGAGCGGCGGCCTGAGTATGTGTGGGCAGTCGTGGTATTCTATCTACAGACGGTGCTGCCTCTAGCGGCTGCGGCCCCCTAAAGTGCCCTGGATGACGCTGGAGTGTCCTTAAGGGCCTCTTAGAGCCCTGCAACTCACAAAACCCTGGCACTTACCCCCGTCTCGTACATTGCCCCTGTCTGGGTGGTCACTGCCTCGCTAGAAGAGGATGTTGACCTAAAGGATAGAAGAATGCCCCTTCCCCACGCATCCACTTTTCTTTTTACTAACCAATAGCTCCTAGATATCCCTCCCTTCCATCTGGCACGTTAGCATGTGAATAGAGTACTTCCTACAGGCATGAACATAAGTTCTATGCAGAGTACATAGCGAGGAAATAGCATGGATACTCTAATCTGTATAATGGACCTCATTGTTTGGTTTCACCAATAGCGGTCTTTACATATTAACGGGTATAACACCTCGTCCTGTAGAATGTGATTGGAGATCAGTGAGGACCACGTGTGTGTGTTTGGAGTGATATGCACGTTAATAGCACGTTATTACGTGTAGACTGACAAAGTATCGTGTTTACAGTACGTGGCACTAAATTTACCAGTGTCACCGCGGACAAGTTACAAGGCAGACGACATTCGGACTGGACACGTTCTTGGCAGCGTCATTGGAAAGCGTCCTCATTCAAAGGTGAGAAATGTGCCATGCTGCGCGTGCGTGTGGCTGTGAGTGTGTCTGTGGGGGTGTGGCAGGTGAGAGACAGACGCCCTGGGACCTGGTGACGTCAGGTCACGTGTGACAGACACCACGTGACAACCATGGACCATGAGGTGGCTGGAGTTGGGCGATAATAGGGAATTATTGATGGTACTCAATACTCAACTGCACCAGGATCGATGGGTAGGGGTCAGATTCGATGCAGTCAGTGTGATGACCCTGGGGCCATGGGTCAGCTGAGGGCAGCTGGTGAGGTGACCTTCACACACAACTTTACCTGACACTTGACGATTTTACAGCATTATATGGACAATCCTAATTAATTTCCCACGCCCTTGAATGGGTATCATGAAAGTCACGTTAGAGAATGCTTGTATTTCTAAAATCCCCAATATGAGAATATATGGAAGGGGGTTTAGGTTGGAATATATAGTACTAATACAATTTCTTTATCACAATAACATGACGATTTGTGATTTAAAGCAGGTTCCAGTACAGCTGTTGTGTCCATTGTCATGCACACTCTTTGAATGACTGACGTCATAGAGAAAGAGTGAAGAAGACAACTATCGTACTGTTAGTGGACAGAAGTACCTAGAGTCACTACATAATTAATTCTGTGGATTTAAATACGATACTAACCATTGTAACCAAGTACGTGTCTGAATTTATAAATTGTGACGATTCGATAATACGCGTACGTTCCTTTTTGAATCAAGATACTAATAAGGAAATGGTAATATTATCAACACACATTTACTCACTTAAGCTAACATTTGTTTTGTTCCTAATGGACGTATAATGTTGATTACCGTGATTAAGCATGTCCCCATAAGTGATGGGTCGTGTGCAATTAACTGCAATTTCAGTTTGCGGGGTCGACCGCGCTGGAAAGACTGCCACAGAAAGTAGTCTTATTTCTCCTAGGTGTTAAGAAGTGGACGGCGACCCGCCTTCATCATCAAAATGCGTCAGAAAAATTCATTAAAAGTTGCGAGAAATTTAGCGGCCACTGCGAAAAACCTAATTGAGGATGGTTCGACGCCAATCCGCTAGATGGCGGTATTAATAATGTACGCATGCGCGGTTTTTTTTTGTAGCTGGGCACGTGACCGGGAATGGGGCCACTAATGAAGTGACCCCTGGTGGTAATTTAAGAAATCAAAGCCCGACTTCACAGCTTCGGATTCAAGTCAAAGGAAGAAGTCATTCGTGACGATTTTTATAAGCTGGGTTTCTTTGGGATCGGAAATAACAAAGGACATCCTTTTTCTTTTTGGAACACAATCATAATTAGTGGAGATTTGACAATGTGGCACCTCATTCAACTTTTGTTGCTTACCGCCGTCGCAGGTGAATTCACTATACATGTTCATGTTACCTTGAGAAGAGAAATCTCATTAAATTCAGCATAGTTTCGTATTAACATCATCGACATTGACTATGCATTTTTCATAATCCAAGACCTGTGTTAAAATTTCGATAAGGTCGGCTAAATGAATAAGGCAAGTCTCGTTACCTAAATTCGGGATTTGGAAACTCTTTTAAAAGCTCAGGTGATGTGACCATAGTAGCAGCAGTAAGATTTAATAGAGAGATAAATGAAACCGGAAGGTAATAGGCCTTTTCCACAGGCTGGTGTCGCACGTTATCTGCTTGGTTACGCAATGCGTGCGGCCAAACATAGCCCTGGCAACGCATATTTAGCATTGGATCACTAAGTATATAAGCGTAATACGTTTATAATACCCAAGCACATTATTTCCATAGAAATAAAAGGGATTGCATCACATTCTATGATATTTCAGCTCCAATTTGATGTATCATACATGCATATCACCTCAATGATACCATAGATATACCTTAAATAAGACAGGGACCCTAAGACTGGATACACACTAATACATTGGTAGACCTAGCTATAATATGCTTATCTTTTTCCAAGTTAAAACCAAGATAATAAACAGCTATGACGTTTAGGCAACCCAGACTCATGAATACAATACCCTAGTTTGTTCTAGAGATTTAATCTGTCAAAAAACAACACTCACACCCACCATTCACACTTTAGGTGTGATTGCTGTGTGCCTTATACACATATGGCCGGACTCGGCCGTGTTTGTCCGAGAGGCCGCGTTACTACACCGGGGGCCGTTAGGCGGCGCTGAACGGCGACACCTGTATTGAGATGAGCCTAACCGACACCCCGCGTAAGCGGCCATTGCTTTTGCTTGGAACAGATCCCTCTATTAGATGTTTATTTTAACTCTGCATCAGCCGACACTTTGGCCCGGATTACTAACATTTTGGAAATCATGCCTTAGGGTATCATAGCGTACTACGCCTGGGAATGCCTCAGGCATCATAACATAGCTAAAGGGTTGAAAACCAATCTACCTACATGGTATGAGAGTGAATTAGCTATGAGAGCCCTGGCATATAGTTGCAAAGCCCAGACCTTTAGATTCACATATACCAGCTTGCTACAATAGCAAGGGATTATTACTACCAATCACTTGCCGTATAACACAAATCAATGTTCACAGAGTAACATAAACTCTACAAATCTACAACCAGAGCATTCGGCTTCTCCCTAAGTGCAGCTCTATTGTGCCACACGAAGGGCGCTTTTAAAGGCACACACAAATCACATATTGCCAGCGGCCAAGTTGTCTTGCTCCCACCAAATCAAATACCCTATTTGCCTACAAATTAAAGGCAATAATTAATTATACTTTCCAAATGCACAAACACGATTCCCTTAATTCTGAGGTTATTAAGAAACCGCATGATGCTGTTTCTCTCCCAAAGTCAGAATCTAGAATGAACGCTTTCTTGCTGATTCCAAATTTAAATATAACTTTAATTAAGCTATCTAATTATTTGATCAATTTGCGAGATACTGAAGCCCTGGGATCGACGTTTATAGCAGCACAAAATCAAACAGGCCAGGAGGATGTAATAGAGGACGTAACAATCAACCAGTCGCTAATTCGCTTAGGTGCAAAATTGCTGCATCAAATCAAAATCCAGCACCACGTATTATTTCCTAGGCGGACTGAAAATGGTGTTGCATCGGTAAATTACGTAATAGATTAGGGCGAGATCTAGATTAGTGTTCTATTAAAATGTTAATATTGACAGTGTTCATGAGATATTGCTTGTATTTATACATGCAACGTTCGTTTAATGTATTATAAAAGCTAGACGAAAGTAATTCTTACATTATTTCTGTTTTACTATAGACTCTATCTTAACTTTTATCCCTTCTGTCAATGGACTTCTAAATACAAACAACTTGAAAATTAACATTTAACGGTAGCGTTTTTCACATGTGACCTTTTTGATTTTCATCAGAATTGACAGGGGCCACCGATAAAGAACGTACCCATAATTCCTGAAGAAATTGAATACCTACCCCCCTCTATCCATTCCCTGAGCAATAGATTTAAGACAGAATATGTTCATTTCCAAAATAATTTACCCCCCCCCCCTCACCCCTAACGTCGTCCATACTTCGATGGCTCCAGATGTAAACAGAAGATTTTTGAAATACAATAATGTATAAATCATGTACTTTTATGTCGAAAAATATTCACTCCGTTAACTTTGTGTTTATTTCTTGATATACCTGTGCTTCGAAGGTAAAAGAAAGCTGCTATCATACAGCCCATAGTTGATATTTTCATATATATACTATATTGGTTTGTAAAACACACAGGCAAAGGCAGAGGTCTGTGTGGACACTCACACGCTTTGAAGTGAGATTCCCTTGACTAAATCAGGATTTACCTGCCATTGCATTAATTTGTACTTTGTTTATACATTTTTTGGGGCGACCATTGTTGGATGCCCCACTATGACGGCACCAACTCGGGGCCTGATTAGGAGGTCAGGACGAAGACTGCCCTAGATATCAAAATGTCAATCATCCCCGTCCGGGCCGACATGGTGTTTTTAGGCGGAGTCAATTAGACCTGTCCCGTTGTCAGGCCAAGCTAATTAGAGACAAGGGAAAAAGAGAATGGGATTTCACCTTGGTGCCCCGTCAGCCACACCCCCAGATGCAGTCATCACGTCACCCTCACCCGCTCCCACAGCTTCAGTTTCCTCCTGCAGCACATTAGACCTTCCTTATATGAATACTGGAAAGCTCGCCCCAAAAGGAAGTCGCCCCCTGATTTTCTCACCCCGAAACAAACTTGCCCCGTTTGGATTTCTCCCTACATTGTATCAAAAATAATGAATATTCCTCTGCTGATGTGAGGGTTGCAGTGTAGTGTACACCACGGATACAATATGCAATGTATTTGTTTAATCTGTTGTTACATCATTTCCAAGAGGATGGTATATTGCCTGCTCAAATGAGCATACATTTGTATTTGACCACTGTACTGAATTATTGTGCGACTTCCCCAAATCGAGCGAGTTCTCGATTAACCCCTCTTTTACATCCCACGTCTATACCAGAATCCTGCACAACAGTTGCTGATTCGCTTCTGGCTCTTCTCATTGATATGCCCAGAAGCTTCTTTGCAGCCCCTCATCATTTAACATTAAGAACTCATTCTTACCGATCCTACCATCCCGGTGAGTAGATACAATAAAATCTGTAGGTTTCGATCTTTTTCGGTTGGGGGCCATCCATAAAGTATGTACGCAGAATTTTTGAAATTTTGGACCCCCCACCCCTACTGCTGATTTTGTACGCAATAGAACAAAGAGTGAGCATACGCAAAATTTCAGAATTTATTTTACACCCCCCCCCCCTCAGTGCGTACGTACTTTATGGATGGCCCCTTAGAATTTTCAAGTTGATATAAACATCGATATCGATAGGGGTGCATATTGGGAGGAGCCTCCACACTTCGATGAAGCGCTCATACAGAACCTAGACTTTGATGTAATATTCAGTAAAATTATCAAACGCCTCTTCAATATTTCGTCCGCCCCTCAATTTCTCCATGAAACTAAGTTATGACATTTTCATGAAGTAACATGACCGCATGGATAAGGTGTTCTCAAGATGAAAACCAAATCTAAATGAGAAATTAAGTGAGTTCAGAGAAATCAGAAATCATCGTACATAGCTCTATGATGTCCGGTTTCAGTCTGCACCACAAGGTACGCATTGAGAGTACTATGCACAACTAATGTATACCTCCCGTCAGTCATTTGATTGATCTACTTTATCTATAACCTTGGTCTAAACAAGAATGTTCTCCCCTAAGGGCAGTCTCCTTTGAATCAGCATTAAGGACGATATGCACTTCTCTCAGGGTACTGCGTTGTGATTTGGCAGTTCTCAGATGACTATATACCATACAATGATGTCAGCATCCATTCTAAAGGCGATATCTGCCATTTACCGGACTCCTATTGTAAATGGAAACTTTAGTTCAAGACATGCACAGTTAAAAGTTCTTATAGGTTGTTCAGGACAGCTGATGCTAGTGTTTGTATGTACTATTTATAGTCAAAGGAGCAATAGAGGACTATTCAAAGAGAACTCTATTCTTTGCACTTAATGTAAAACATATGTAGATTTCCTGATAGAAGATGAGTGAGTGGCTGAGAAATTCACCCCTCAGAGGTGGTGCCAAGAGCATGGTAGTGTGCAGTTTCAGTACCAGCGGAAAGAAATGCAACTTGGATAAACTTAATGAGTGACGCTCTACTGGAAGACTACTTTCATGAAATAAACAGTTATAAATTAAGGCTGAATCGCCTAGTATTAGCGCTATATGGGTACATCCTTGATGAATATCTGCCAACCGTAAATGAAATTACCGGCCAAATTCAGGAAAGAACCCATTGCCACCAAGCAATTATAGTACTACTAGACAAACATGCTTAGCAGGTCTTGTTGATTTAGTATTACGCAAGACTCACGTTTGTACAATTATGTATTGGATTACATTAGTTCAAATGCATAAGTTCATTGTTTGTCAGAAATCAAAAGTGCGTGCGCCCAATGAGGGACTCGAACCCTCGACCCTCAGATTAAAAGTCTGATGCTCTACCGACTGAGCTAACCGGGCTCTTGGGCTGCCAACGTGCCACTCACCTAGTATTCCCTGATCGATACTGTGAGATATGTGCTAGAAGGTAGCGCTATCATTCTCCCAGTGAAGTTTGGCATGGACATTGTACCCTGAGCTGGGCAACCTATCGTCCTCCTTGTGGGACACAATTTACTGGGCTGAAGGACTTCGTGGTTAAGTAGTTACCGTTTATCAGTCGATCTATTTGATAAAAACAGCTGCCTTGCTTCAGTAGATAGAAATCTAAATTAAACGTAGCATTTGCTGCTTTAAATTTCACAGCATACCTGAAACACTCTCATGAGAAATGTATGGAATGTTTGGGACATGGTTGACCCTAATGTCAGTATTAAGCAAACTAATCTCCACCCCAAGCCGTCCAACTTATAACCCACATAAGGTGTTTGTTACTGAACAATTCCTCCGGGTAGCAAGTACGTAAACCTAAATAAAGCATGAGTACTTAAAACATGTTTGTTCCCTAAGTGAGGGCTAAGACTCTCCAGTATACAATAAGCTCAACGAACGTATCAGTTCACTCATAGGAAGCCTACCGGACGTGTCTCTGATTTCAATGATTTTAATTGTCATGCCAAGTCAGTTTCGGCTCTGCAATTACGCCAATACAGTTCTTTCTTTAATATTATCTCCGATTTTTTCACCATTTTTCCCTTGTTATATTTCTAATGTGAGATAGATTTATTGGCGCGGTGCCAAGGCGAGGTGTGACGGTGAGGGATACAGCGCTCGCATGTGGAGAGGGACGTGGAGACGGTGCCAAACACTTCTCACAGTCTGCATTATTAAAGCCCGGACCCTTGCCCCCTCTGCCCCCTCTGCCCCCTCTGCCCCCACCCCGCATTAGCCACACCTACTGGCGGCACTGCAGCTGGACCCAGCCTCCATTAAGCCGACTTTACTGCGGATTCCGTAGTAAACAAACTATTACGCGCCATTAACAGGGACCACCGTTATTGCTGATTAATTAGCTGGAAGCATTTCGCACTCCTGTCGTCAGTGTAAGTCGCTATACCACACGGCAATCAATCCTGGGTATTTTATCACTCTTTTTTTTCTCGTGTGGATCGTTTATCTAATAGTCAGTCTTGCGAGGCAAATTGAGGCCCTATTATGGCATCCGAGGCAAGGTTTCGAAATACAGTAGAGTGGATTATGTTGACTGTATTATGGAATTGATGATTTATAGTTACATGGAAGGAATAAAATGCATACTACAGGTTGACATGTACATGCTTCCTGATGAATAGGGTTGTCTTTAACATGCACAGAATCCATTTACCAGTTATGGGTGCAGTTACATTACGATGTACCATTTAACTTTAACTGTGTGTGTACCTCTGACCTTTTTATAAACTTCCTTCAGAAACAAAATACTTCATTTCCTTACCTGTTGTTTTCTTAACAACATGTTCATTCATATAACTAGAGCTATTGATCTCCCAGACAAAAAACACTATATAATACGATCCTTGTGCACGGTCGTCATGGAAATACATATAGTACGTCATCGGATGACGTAGACGTAGCGTCAGGTTTTTGTTGTATGGCGACGCCGTGGAACGCGAGCGCAGCGACACCTTGAGGCGCCTGCGCGGCGTGGTCACATGACCGGAAGCCGTTGGCGCCTGCGCGAGACGTCCCATGTGAGATCACGTCCCGGCGATCTGCCGACTCGGATTAAAACCTCGACCCGTCTCCTCAGAATCAACATGACATCGCCATCAAAATAATTCATTCTCAGCAAGTCCAACGCCCCCGCCCCGCATGGGAAGCCGTTCCCCTGTTCTACTGCATGCCTTTTAAACGCGTTTTAAATGTGGTTGTTTTTCTCTGATTGACTTCGCTCCAAATTGTATTCCATGGGAAGTCCATTTGTTTAGATTGAGGATTCCCTAGATCGAAATATAAAGGTTTAAATCGATAGGCGCTTGATTTGATTCATTGGCGGTTGTGGTATGGCACGCTACAATATCGTTCCTTTCCTGATTTAAAGAAAACAATATAAGCTCGAGCTCAAGTTATCTGCAATATCTAAATGTATCAGTATACATGTGTTTTATATTCATCACAGTCGTATCATAAGGATAAAATCTAACCAGGGGAGTATGCTTTACCATGAAAGCTGATATTGAACGATGTAAGATATTTTCAAGTAGGAAGTAAAGTGTTGCATGGTTTTCCATATTCCCCCCTCCCACCCTGTCAGTTTTAATCGGCAGCGGTTAGTTGATGAAGCACACCAAACCCGCCGACTCCAGCCAAGCAAAAATGTCTCGGTATGAGAGTATTATGTTTGGCTGAAACAGCAGGCATGCATATTTGATAGGTGTGAGTGGTTTTGTATGTGATAAGGCACCATAAGGAGAACACCAGAATCGCATGAGCCGAAAGGTGAAATCAGATCGAACGGGAGGCTAAAACTGCCGGTTCAGCCCACAAAGGCAGTAACGAAGCGAACCGACCGGCAAAGTGCACTAGGCATGGGGAGGCAGGGGGAGAGCGGGGAAATGATTGCTAAAAGAAAGTAATAAAGTTGGATAAGCGCTGTTGCCTGCATGGATGACGCCGTCTTAGCATTGTGACGTCACAACACGGCACGTCACGCGCACCGACCTTGTTTTGAATGAGTACGCATGCGTCAGGAAGTAATGGCGGCCAGTTGGGCTGATGTGACGAGCGAGTGGTGTGTCTTTGAAATTTGGATTCTTTCTTCTGCGATGGGATCCCTGGAATCTGATGGATTGATGTCATCAGAGAGGGGTTTTCTTGTCGAATAATTAGTCAATGACATGAGTGTGCAGCGACGATCATAATTACTCACAATTGAAACTAAAATCAACAATAAACCCTCTCCCTGCTCTTATGTAACAAGGCTGGAAACTCCCAGGCCAGTAGGATTTTCTAGCCGGACCTGACCCAGTCAACGCTGAAAGAAGGTCATTACACCCGCCTCCCATGCAATCCTAAATGTGGAAAATAAAAGAAGATGAAACAATAAACATCAACAAAGACAGCTCCACCTACAATATAAAACATAAAAAAGACGAAACCAGTTGTCACAGAGAAGAGGAAGAAAAACGGAATAAGCGCGCGACCATTAATTCTCGACGAAAGGTACCGATCCATTTTCATTTAGAATATTGGCCGACCAATCCATTACGTGTCGTTGACGGGGGTTCGGCCGCTCTCCAAGCCCCCATCACTGCAGCTCCCAAGTCACCATCAAAGAACCGGAGTCACTCTGTTTAAGGCCCACCTCAATGCGGCTTCGGTGTTGCCGGCACGACAGTAGCCTAACATTCATGTGACCCGCAGTACGAGAAGTTCCCGAGCAGTGGCGACGGTGGAAGAACCAAGCAGGGAGGAAGGAGAGGGGGAGGGGTACCAAGTATCAAAAGTGGTAGCATTTCTTCATGATATTATAGAGGAAACCCATGAAAGTTTAGGGTCTGAGCCCGTATCCCATCGAGTTTGAATCACGTAGTAATTCACAAGGCGAAGCCGAGTGAATTACTACGTGATTCAAATGAGATGAGACCGAGCTCTGACCCTAAACTTGAATGAGTTCCTGAATTTATCTCACCCTTAATATTGACTAATGGGCTAACATTCGTGACATTATCCCCCATTGGATATTTTTCATAAATATCTAATAGGCATTAGATACGAGTTCCCAATGTTAAGTCTATGGAGAAAAAATATCTGGGGTGAGATAAGTCAAATTACTCAGGGTCTTATATAAGGCAATCTGAAAGGAAATATGCATATAAGCAGGGTGAAGAAACGCAGTAATTCAAAGTTAGCGGCAAGGTAATATGCTCAATATGGAATCTTTAGCGGGCGACGTGGTCTGGGTGTTCACTAGGTCAGGCGGAAGGAAAACTTTTGACTCCGTCCCACCCTGACACGGACCGTTATATCTCAGATAGAGGTGTAGTGTGTACCTGTAGTAGGTGCTTCAAGACCCAAAATGAGAATGCATGTACTTATATAGAACGTCCTGACCATGCTGTGCACGCCACAAAACGCCTTGTTCAGTACGAACCGTAAATCATTATCGAGTTTTGTGGCTTGTACAAACATAGTAGTATTCTATATGTACCCGAAATAAATACAAATAATTGATTTAATTTGGCCTAAGAACTAATATTTTAGCCAATGCGTACGGAAAAGTGTTCCGTAATTTGCCGTTTGAAACACTCTCCGCACGGTATTTTTTACTTTATATGGCGAAACGGTGAATATAACTTACAGTATTTTAAAAAAGAATTATTATTTGTCAACCATTTGCCTACATGGGCTTTCTTCCATCGCTGCAGAGATTTTATATGAAGCCTCATGTGATTTGTATTTTTTTTTAGAATTGCGCACACTGCATGTAGTCAATAAACATTTAGAAATTGCCCTTAGATTACTTCACATGGATATATAGTAAAGGTAAGAATGGCTTCTATTGGCAAATTACGCAGATTAAAAGGGTTTGTAATGAATATCTCATGTCGAGATGTATCCTAAACCTGTACCTGATGGTATAAATGTATGCTACTCTCATGTTTCAGGATCTTAGAATGGAATCTAAATTGAAGTTCTTATTCTAATATTCGGACTATAAATCATAACATAAAATCTTGATGAAAATAATATATATTGAAAAGAAGTAACAAGATTGATTTCCATGAATGTGCTACATAAGCATAATTGTACAGACTTTCTTTCGGAGTTGCCTCCCCGAGTTGTAAGAAGTAGAGTCATGCCCTTCTTTCCAACATTGAGCGCACTTTCCGGCCAGTAAAGGGGCAGACCAAGGTCAAGCACCAGGCAACACTTTGTGAAATTAGACCATTAATAAAGTAGTTCTTGTGTCGCGGCACCAGACCTTTGTAAGAGGGGCCAGACTTACACTTCACAAGCCTCCAGACGCATCGTAGCACGACCAGGCTGGCGGGTCTGTGTCACACGCCAGGCTCAGCCATGGTGTTTCTACCCCTTTTTAGCACAGATCCAGGCCATGGAAGAGATCAAATTATCTCCAACTTGACATTTGATTTTCGTATTTTCCTTGAAAAAGATAAATTTTCATTGATTTAATCAGACTTTTCCCCGCTGTATTTGTCGTGTTTCGTTTTGTTGTGTGTGTAGTGTTTTTTTTCCTTATTGTTTCCACTATTGACATCCGTCCTATTTATCTGTCTATATGCGTGTTTTCTGTTGTCAGTTGATTACACAATTCTTTATAAACATGTATCCTTAATTGCCAGAATCGTCCAGATGGTGCTCTTGTGTAGAAATACAGACTCTGCCAGAAAGAAAATACACATAGACATGGGTAGCGACAGGCGAGCTAGAAATAATAACCTCAGTCACCTGGATAATAATATAGAAGTATACACGTATAGAAGTTGGAAATACAAAACTCCAAGAGAAAGGCTGCACCATTTTAATAATTTTATATTTCACCTTTATAAGCTTTTATGAAAGGAAGAATATTCAACAAGGGTATTTCCCTTTAGCAAATGAATACTTCCTGTAAGTGATGTCAGCCGCCATGAAAACGTGACGAATGTTATGCACCGTAGATTTAACATAGGAAAAAAGAAAGAGTGCTACAAATAATGATAAACCACTATGTACACTTAACATTTTATCTCCTGTGGACTGTGGAACATAATGAGAGCCACTTACAGGAAACAGAATAGCATGATTAAGTATTTTGAAAACTTACCAATTCGTTCTGACATGATCACATTCAAGTAAATTAATTCAACATCAAATTTCACTGCATGCAATACGCCCTGATACTTTACTGATTCCAGATAAAGGTTTTATGATGAGTCGTCCACTAGAGTAGTTGTTCCAACTTTTACAAGACCAAGGCCACTCTACGTACTTCTATAACACTCGCTATACACCAAAATCATTGTGCTCGCTCCAGTGGTTTGATTATATAACACATTAGTACATATACTATCACACGTTTCCTGATATGGCGATATTCTGAGAGGAACAGGCTCTTCCACATTTTACGTGGTGTATTTCCTTTCTTCTGTGGTATTCATGTGGTTTATCCTACTCCTAATAAAAAACGCCATAGGCTTAACATTGGCCGACTGTATTAGGTCTGCAGTGCAGGAAAATGAAAAATATCGCTCTAGGGGGATACAGTTGTCAAATGACGTCATTTGAAAATTATATATAGACGGGGTAGGATAAAATCGAAACCAAAACCTCGCGCAGTGATACGCGTAATCGCCGTCGTGCGATAAACAACAACACGACTAACCCGAGTTTGGTTTCTCCTAAGTATATTTTCTCTTCCACATTTTATGTCACGTATACCAGCTAATGTTCCCTAAATTTGTCGGCACCCTAAATGAGAAAATAACTATTGTAAACCGACGTACACCCTGTTATATCTGTCACGAAATTGCGGATAAATTTCAATGGCTAATACATGTTCAAACACAAGGTCAAACAGTCGGCCTATTGGAGAGGCGTATCAGCCTGGGATAAACTACCTGGGTCTATCCAGAACATACCAACTATGAAGGAGGTCAAGACGAAAATAAAAAACCTAGATTAGAAACGATGCATCATTAGTACACCAATCACTCATCTCAGAATTCATCACCATCAACTCCTCTAATAATAATCGGCCATCTTAATGTATAGTAAGTTACCGTTGTAATGTGATACTGTTTGAGTTATTTCTGAAAAACTTGATATGTGCGAGAGTAAACAATAAAGAAAATATAAAAAAATGTGCATGTCAAAAGATCAAGTGATAAAGTACAGATGGTTGTTAACAAAGCATTTAGACCAGAAGTAGGAAATTTCGTACTAGAGACTTTCATAGAAATGAATTATATGCGACCACTAAATGTAAAAGAGAATGAATCATCAACTAATACATACTAAATTGTGGGGTCAGATGAAAATGAAAGGAGAGCCATAAATTACACAGGAACTAGGAATGAAGTCAAAATCCGTTGAAAGTAAAATTCCCCAAAACTATAAAATAGAGGCAGTCCCTGTTATAATCCACACTTTGATGACCTATGAATAAGAATTTGAATTAAGATGGCGATTACGAAATGTATATTTCCGAATATCTCTCATGTCTAATATGTTTGTCCTGTTTGTCTTCCTCTGGCTTGAGTACGTCTCCACTTCGCGCATTTGTATATGGTGTGCATATTATGTCATTTTGTGTGACTAAAATATGGAAAATCGCCCAATATGATGAATATTGTACGTCGTTAAATCATGAATAAGTGTGTGGATTTGATACACAGGAAAAAGAGCAAGGTACCACAAGGCCTCAACACTATGGACAGGAGATACGGCTCAGGAGATATCATAATGCCATGTTAATGTTTTTTTATTATGTAAAACTCCCAAACTTCTGACTTGCTCCGATCTACTCGAAAACAAGGATATTCTGAGCTACTCGGCCGAGTTTCTCGAGCGTGTGTGGGCGGTGTAAAAACTGGGGGGAGGGCGGTGGATGTGGGCGCTCTAATTAACGTCTCAACCCACCTTAACACTCAGCCCTAATCCCCGGCAATCAGCGGCACAGGTAAGTAGAGGAGAGGACAGGTGAGAGACCTACCACTACCCCGCAGCGCCCACCCTGTCAGGCAGGCAGTCACTCAGCGCGAGGATGGTTTTCCCACCACTCCAATCACCATCTCTTTTCCTCCTGTGAAAAGTCAGCCGGCGGTCTCTCCCTGCGAGGCTTGTCCACCGCCGAGATCAAAGCGGCCGGCCTTGGGTGGCAAGGCGGGCGGTGAGTGATGGGCACGGCCACGCCCAACCACGTGTAGTAACACCTGAGAACACGGAGAGGGCGGACCGGGCTTGGCGGGGGGACTGTAAGCGGGGTGGAAGCGCGTAGCCCGGCACGCACCGTCCATTAAAGAGCCAAGGGGGTTGGTTTATAGGTCCGTTTAAATCGGGCAGAACCTTGGCTCGGTTAAGGTGAGTGAAGAAGGAGGGTGGGGGGTAACAACGAGACGAGGGGTGGAGGGGGCTGGGGGTGGCGGTGGTGTCGCAGTTAAGGGGTTTGGCCTCAAGACATGACTCGGGCTGGTCACAGGTGTGCCAGGTTGTAAACAGGACCAAGGACCCATCTCACCTGTCAGCTCCGACACTGACGCCTGGTCGCTTTACATCACCTTTAAATGACGGATTTTAGATCGGGCTTCAGGTTTGAATGCAAAATTAAATGACAATTCAGCGACAAGTACATTCATCAACTGAATCGATGATCCTCCATGTAAGCGTTACATGAAAATAGACTTGGTATCTCATGATAATCTACTGTTCTAATGAATCGACCCGACTGAACTTATGTCAGGGGCAAATGGCTTTTTATTCAAGTATATGAGTCTTATGCGGCGTACCCACCTACCGATAATGGCCAAAAATTGTGGCATTTTTCACTGCCGACTGATTATGCGACAATTTTAGAATAATAATCGTCAGGTGGACATAAACCGTAAATGATTTTTTTTCTGTCCCACCTAATGCAATTTGACACAATCGACTGACTTCTGCACCCACCGAAGAAATCAAAGTGAATTGATTTAATCAGTGGCGGTCTGCATTTTACCACCAAAAGTCAGTCAACGTCCATCGCATGTTTGCAGTACAGATCACCAATTATGTACCACCGACCTTTCAGAAGGTGAACCACCGACCGACTTTCATACAGCGTGAACATAATCGGTAGGGTTTTAGTCGGCAGGTGGAAACGCCGCATCAATAGATTCGCCTAAAACAGGTTTTCCATTGGCACACGTACATTTTATGAAAATAGTCGCAGCGTCGGGCCTCTGCTTCACATGTTTATAATATACAAACCCATAGCCTATCACGAGGAAGGGTGCCAATCGACATCGTATTGTTGATTTAATTGTCAAAAACTAATTCATTAGATTTTCATTTATTTTAGACTACCTGGATACCAGAAAGAAAATACATCTAACCAAATACATGTTCAACCAACAGAATCTAACGACAAATACCCGAAGAACCAGAAGCTCTGCAAAAATCAAATCTAAGACAAATAGCCCCAGAGTATACAGAGGGGCACACCTATACATACGATCAATTAGATACAACAACACAGCATACGGAGCCAGTAAAGGAATTAAAAAGATAGTAAAAATACACCAGTATTGTCTATATGAATGATAAGCCAATGACACACCACCTACAAAACTAAATGGACCTTAAACAATGAATTAGACAAATCATCACCATCATCACCATTTTTGTGGTATTGTATGTACACTGTATGCGCATATATGTATGATAATGTAAATATTTAATCTTGTATAGACATAATGTGAACTACGGACGTGTAAAGCAAATTGTATAGACAACAGATATAGTGAAAGATCTACCACTTAATAGAATTGCACTGCAAATGCTAAATTAATAAAAGAAGAGAAAAAAATACAAGTCGTCTTTTCAACGCCTCCACCGTCTCAATGGGATACCCGCTTTATAGGAGCATTCTTCCTTGGACTGCCTCAATACAGAATGATAAATGGTGCAAAACATCTGACTCTGTTGTTAGTTCAAATAAATCCAAACACGCTATCTAAGTTTACTACTAAAACCAACCAAAATAGCATTTAGGCAACACTTATTTACATTCCTCCGAGACGAAGCAATCCCACACGTTATTCTTCTTCAGCAGCGAAACACAATTTTTTGGGAAGTTCACTCGAGCACCGCAGAACAATAGCCACTGAGGTTCGCTGATTTCAACTTTAATCATAAAACAGCCAGGAATAACACGCGCCGAGAAACAGCCCACCGCGAGAAAAATCGAAACATTAAATATTGAAAGCGACGCAAATGAGTTCCGCTGGGCAACATTGGCGACGTAATAATCAGGCTGATTAGGAACAATAATCGAATCGTATTCTAATCTCAGCGTAACTGTCGTAATTTTATTCCGAGAATTGGAAATACGTCGTTCACCGTCGCAGGCAACAACAAAAATATTTTAGTGCATTCTCTTTGGACTAGGAAAACGTTTAATTGATGAGGATACAACTAAAAGAAAATGGAGGTGATCAAGCCTTTGTAAAATACATAGTGATACACTTGCCTTTGAGTTCACTTAACTCGATACCTTTCTTATTATTTCTAATATTTAACTTCTGTTCATGCAGATAACTCGGTCTACTTTATAGCACCATACTACAATAACCTGCCATGTAGACACAATACTTAGAGAATAACTAAAAGGGTGTTACAAGGAAAAATGGTGATGATCCTGTCGATCGAGAACGACATATTTCCCTCCAGGGCCAAGCATAACGTGAGCAGGATATAGATAAACTGTCTTCGGAACTCCCCTTTCACTTGACTATCGAAATAATTCATAATTGTGGATCTATTCTGAATCCCATAATTTCTGCCTATAAAATTGCCTAGATGTCATACAATGATCTGACTATAAGTCCTTAACGTTTGATATGGGCAAAATGACAATATCTAGTACAATCAAATTTTTTATGCATCATTTATAAAAGATAAATTTTCGAAAATTAAGTATATAGGATTCAAGAGAACTTCAAAACGAATACATAACAGAACCTTTCAGGCTTAAGATTCGAAAATTTGATTCGTATCCCCAAGGGAATTCAGTATTTTTCTAAATACACCTGTAATATAAATATGTAAGAAAGAATGAAATCATACGCGTGATGAAACTTTGATTTTAGTATAGTGATAATAGCGAGCTCAAGTGAGTACATGAGTAAGCCATTATACGCCTTCATATCCCATATTATAGTATACATATGATCTAACATTCCATAGTTGCTTACTGCTGCTAGGTATAGAGTAATTCTGAGGCTTGTCGAGGGTGCACGTTTTAACATCAAGGGTGCTAGCTACGTTCATTAGGATATTTGTGTCGATATCAAAGGCATTATGCACAAAATCTAGAGAAACCAGATCGTAGCTTCCATCAGTGATACGAGTGTGACGTTGGAATTCCTTGATAAGGGTGGATATGGCTTCCCAGTCATTAGGTGTAAACAAATTGCCTTGGAGATAAATTTGTTGTTGTTAATATCTAAAGGTATATAATGATAGATAAACATGTACCAGATGAAAGAATTCCAAAGTTACTCAGTGAGGAGCTCGAAAATTATGTAACTTGGTCAAGGCCTCGCTAAGTTTTTTCGAAAACAAGTTTCTCTCTGTTGTGTTTTTTAGGCCAACTCTTCATGTGAGACAACGGTTGCGTACTTTCTGCTTATTATCATTATTATCTGATTATGATCAGAATCAGATAGATCCATAAGATTTATACAAACTAATATCTCAAGAAAACCTCATGACCTTATGGCAACATTACCCCAGATCCCCAGTAAAACAAGATGGAAGCCGTAGTGGGCTAATAAAATTTTATTTAATTTTATGAGTCTTATTGATATGAATAAGAGTAATACAGGAATATCAATAATAAGAACAATAGTATAATTGACATAATATGTGGTTGTCAATTGTTATAAGTTGTTATAATAACATAATGAGTATGTTATGTAGTATTACATAGTTATAATGAACATGTAATGATAAAATTATAATATGAATAGCCCTACGAGTGTAAGGAGTAGAGAGAGAAAGAAGGAGTGGGTGGGTGGGTAAAAAAAGTGCGTGTAGAGTGTAGGAGAGCTGTGAAGCGTATGAGGCAGAGTACAGTGTCGACCTAGCGCACTTTGATGTTTAGTGCGGCCGACAGAGGAGAGGTGTCGCAGGGGTGCGCTAGTGTAGAGGGGTTTCACCAGGGGGGGGGCAATGACCACCCCTGACCATAGGCCATGGGCAACCCATTACCCCAGATCCCCAGTAAAACAAGATGGAAGCCGTAGTGGGCTAATAAAATTTTATTTAATTTTATGAGTCTTATTGATATGAATAAGAGTAATACAGGAATATCAATAATAAGAACAATAGTATAATTGACATAATATGTGGTTGTCAATTGTTATAAGTTGTTATAATAACATAATGAGTATGTTATGTAGTATTACATAGTTATAATGAACATGTAATAATAAAATTATAATATGAATAGCCAAAAAGCCAATAGTTATAGGGAGAGGAGGGTGGGAAAAGTTTTTTATAGTCATTTGTAGGAAAGATACTCAATGAGAGACTTGTTGACAGTCTCTTTGTCTGTCACTTTGATGTATGCCCTGTGGGCATGTGACCTCCACCCTCCATAACTCTGGATGTTGAGTTCAGGAATGCCCGCCTCAAATGCCTGGGTAGCAGCGGCTTTCCTGAGGCTGTGGAGGGTGTACGTCTTCACAGTTTGGCCTGTGGCCTGTAGGAGGCGGTCCCATTCGTTGGTCATCACCCGTGAGGTGATGGCCGTTCCATCGGGCAGCGTCAGGAACGGGTCCCGTAGTGAACCCGTAGGGGCCGCCCGTAGTAGACCTCGAACCGCGTCTACCGGGCACACTCGGGTATCGTCCGCGGCCTCGAGGCGCATTACTTTCTATTGCCCCACGTATTGTAGATTTTTGGCCGCCTTGATGGTGATTGTCACGTGTCGGCGGCCGAGGACCACGTCCCCCCGTGTGAGATGCCGAGCCGGATCGAATGCCCGAGCGGATTGCGGCGCCACCTCTCCCTGCCGTAGGGCCGCGTAGAAGATCAGTAGCACGCCCGCTCTCATGGCCGTATGGAGGGGGGATCCCGTTAGCCCGTGGAGAACCGCTCGGAATACGTCCATCGGGATAGGGGGCTTCACATTTGGCACGTAGACCTTGTTCCTCCTCATGCCCTCGAGGGCACGTTTCACCCGATGATCCTCTGTTGGTCGCACGTCCCCCCCCCCGTCAGTCGGAGATGTGCACGGACGTGCGATAGCTGGTTGGCGACCGTAGCCGGTGAGGGGGCGTGGTCGGCCACGTATTCCAGGTAAGATGTGATCAGGCTCACAGTCGGTGCCCGGGGGTCCACTCTCATCCGGTTGCAGAACGCCAGGTAGGTGGTGACTGCAGATCGCTGGTTTGCGAGCGTACCTGGGGAACGCGCCTCTGACTGCCTCGCAGATACCCTCGCCTGGAGTAAGAGAAGCACCCGATCTGCAGAAGAGACGGAGTATGGGTACAAATGAAGCATGGGTACATGGTACGATAGGGTACAGCTCATGAAGTTGAATGAGGGAGTTGGCCCTATCGTATTCCGTCCTCGCCAGATGGGCTCTGCTCAAGGCACCTGCGATCACGTTTTGCACCCCGGGGATATGGCTGAAGACGAGTTCCACCTGCAGACGTGCCTGCACCATCCATGCCTGGCGGGCACACTCCGCCAGGACTCGGTTACGGGCACGCCCGCTGTTCAGGGTCTGTACTGTGCCGAGGTTATCACAGAACACCTCTATCCGTGATCCCCTATCCCTGTCCGTGATGAATGTGTGGAGTGCGTATATGGTATTCAGAACCTCCAGTTCTGAGATGCACTCCACGGGGTCGATGACTGGGCACACCTGTCCGGAATACGAGTACCGGCCGTCAGTGCCTCCCACCCCGGACAGGCACGCATCCACGGTGATGCGCCTCGTCGGCGGGCCTCGAGGGATGAGAGCGCGGCCGTTCCATCCTTCCGCAAACTGCACGAACCAATCCAGATCCTGGCGCATCTCGGAATTGATGTTCATGTAGAAACCTCTCATCCCCCTCAGCGCCTCCAGCAACTTCGAGACGAATGCCCGTGCCGGTCGTATACACCTCGCCACGTGAAGAATTCTGCCCAGAACCGACTGCAGCTGGCATTTGGTCAGGGTCCGGCGCTTCGCTACGGCCGACACGTGACCTCGGATATCCTCTAACTTGGCCGTGGGGATCGAGAGTGTCATCCTACGGGCGTCGATTTCGATACCCAACCACGTGACGTTCTGGCTGGGCTCCTGCGCTTTATCGTAGGCCTCGGGGAGGCCCAGTTCTGCAAACAGATCACATGCAATCCTGAAGTCCACGGCCGCCTTACCTCGGTCCTCGGAGAGGATGATGAGGTCGTCGAGGTACATCGCGGCCGTGACTCCCTTGGATCCCAGGATCCCCACGATGGCCTCCGCCACACACTGCATGTGGTAGGAGGAGGCACGGGCACCGAATGGCATGGCCATATCGCAGTAGTGCCCGCCCTCCCACGTGAAACATAACAGAGGCCAATCCAGGGGATCGCACCTAAAGTTCTTGTAGGCACGCGACACGTCGATGGACGACATGTAGGACGACGTGCCTGCCTTGACGAGTTTGGCCACAAACTCGTCAACCGTTGGGAGGCCGTGATCGCGCTCCAGCCCGTAGACCGAGTTCTTAATGATGAACGAGTTCACGCTGCACTCCCCCGGGAAAGTCATATCCGTAATAATGCGTCGGTCGTCCGTCCCACGTTTTTCCCGTGTCATGAGTGGCGACATGTGACACCACGGGCTAAACGGTGGTTCGGCGAACGGACCCATCATATTGGTGAAGGCTGTCTCCTTCACCAGAAACTTCTCTACCTGCACGGGGTGAGCGGTCGCACTGGGGTGGTTGGCCACGCCCCTTGTATCACTCTCCGGCCCGAGGTATCCTAGGGGGAAACCGTAGCGCAGGAAACCCAGGAGCTCCTGTGCCTCGTCCACGGGCCCTAGGTAATGCTCCCACGCAGCTAAGTTGAGATCAGAAGGAACCTCAATCCTAGCGCCGAGTGCGTTGGGGATTCCCGTGTCATGCACGGCCCGGTATATCTCGGCGTGCCTGGCGGGCCCCACGGCTGTGAAGTCCGGCCACGTTTCCCGGCGATGTTCCCTGAAGGCGAACAGGTCTGTCCTCACTCCCTCCCGGTGCACTCCGGTCTCGCAGACTTCCTTGAGTGCTTTGAAGTCGGGAGTGTTAGATTCCTTGTCTCGCCCCGGCGCGCTAACACTAACACCCGGCATGCGACTGGAGCTATCGCCGTCTACAGGACCGGAGACACCCGGCGGTGGGAGAAGGGGGCGTACCTCCTCCGGGAGTGTATTCCCCCCGCTTTGTTGTTGTTTATCGGTAGTCCTCGGCCACGTGCCGAGGGGGTCACGTGGGCCGTGACGTCACGTGAGGGGGCCGGCTTTGTTGCATCACACTCCGGGCCGGCAGGCCCCCTTTGAACTTTCTGTCGCGCCTCGCTTAGTCGCGGGGCGCGGCCTGCCCGTTTTTTGAAGTCGGCTGGTGTTGGTGGATGCTCTGTGGTGCCGCCGGCTTGGTGGTGGTTTGGAGTTGGTATGGGTGCAGGGGGTGGTGTGGGTGCAGGGGGTGTGGCCGTGTTGTCGTATCCGTGACCAAACGTGAGCTTTCGGTTGCACGCGTGCACCGAGTGACCGCACTTCCTGCCGACAGAGTCACAGAAGCTACACACGTGCAGCCACCTGATGCCCCCTTCACTGTGATCGTTGTGGTGGCGGCACCCCCTTTCCCCATTGAACTCCCGGCACGGGGCCTCGCTCCCCCGAGCGCGTCCGGTCTCGTTGTTTGTACTGCCGTTAGCCGTGTGTGTAGTGGTCATAGCCAGCCGGACGCGCTCCTCCTGTATCCGGCCGTGGTCTGACCACCGCATCCTGCCGGACTCGACCTGGTCGAAAACGTAGTTTGACCAACGTCTGACGCCGGCCCACGGCCATGCCTGCGCATCGACCGTTACCTGGTATAAGTGCTTGAACATGTGGTCTTTATCCTCGGGGTGCAAGGCGCGTTCGTCACTCAATAGGGCCACAAAACAAGAAATATACTCGAGAGGCCCAAGGCTCGACCGTAGGTCCAATTTTTTATGCAGCGTGTACACGCCGTCCCGGTCCATGAACATGTACGGCTTTGCGGTCGGCCTGCGGGCATTAAGATCGGAAAGTAACGAGCTCTTACCAGTGGTCCGATCGTGTCGCATGGCCTCACGGCCGAATTCCCGCTGTAGATGGTATTCAGTCGTGTAGGCTTCCCTGAGAGCCCGGGGTGGGGGTAGAAGGCGTTCGGTTTGCTCCTGGGCCCAGTCCCGCGTCCGTTCGGCCGCCGACGACGCCCGTGAGCCGCTCCTCCGCGATGCCGGCCGGCAAATTTGCATGATGGCGTCCATCATGCCGTCCATCTGTTGGGACATCTTCGTGACATCCGTCCTGACCTCGTTAACATCCGTCTTGACTTCGTTCACGTCTGTCCTCACTCCCCCGAGGTTGGTCTCTAGGGCAGTGATCCGGGATGCCTGAGACCGACCGCTGGTGCTTGTACCTTGTTGAGAGACCGACTCCACGTGGTCGCTCTCAGCCGTAGGTTGCTGCCGTAGGGTTATCTCAGAGTCCGTTTCAGCTGCTGCGGATGCCGCCATAGCGCTTCTAGTCAACATAACTGCACAATATATCGCTAACCACTGAATCGCTTGGTATGCCTGTCCTCGTCTGCCGATATTCAGGGGAATATGGAGACCGGAGGTACGAGGGGCGATAAGCCAAGGAGCGGTAGAAAAAGTGTGTGTAGAGTGTAGGAGAGCTGTGAAGCATATGAGGCAGAGTACAGTGTCGACCTAGCGCACTTTGATGTTTAGTGCGGCCGACAGAGGAGAGGTGTCGCAGATGTGCGCTAGTGTAGAGGGGTTTCACCAGGGGGGGGCAATGACCACCCCTGACCATAGGCCATGGGCAACCAATGAAGTTTGGCTATTGTAAAAAAAACCCATATTGATAGGTTTCTTATTGAAATTGTCACCACAAAAGGGACAATACGACGTTTAATCAAACTTGTTCAACATTACAAATAGGTCTGCATCTAAACTTTCGTCAACCAAAGTAAGAACAAAAATACCTGATTGTACGAAGCCCAAAGTTTGGTACAAACCTATGAAGATGTTCGTTGACTTTCTCTTCCTGAGCAATTACAGGATTTGTAGGAGAATCTTGCTCCACTTCTCATTAATATAGGATAACGTGTCGGGTAAACACTTCAAACTGGGCCTGAGCACGTCCTAATAGCTGAGGCGAGGCTTTAGGAAGGTAGAGCACAAAGAAGCACACTAAAGTCACCTTGCTAATGCGTCCGTAGGAATCCTCCCACTGATTAATGAGTTACTCGCAGTTATTCCCTGATGTTTCTAGTAGCTCTCATTGCTGATGAGCTGCTCACTGTTTGAACAATGGAGACACTGATGACAGCGAGGTAACCTCTGTGAATCTGAAGCCAGGTACTGTTAGAAGACGGAATGAATGAGTGGTGAGCTACCTGGCTTCAACGGTCTGTGTAATCAACGAGGATAGAGAATTCTCTACATTCGTTGGTGTAATTTACCTGACGTTCCATACATAGCCCAATGACAATGCATTTGCAATGGGACGTATCTATCCGAAGTGGCGAGCCTAGGTAACTGATTAGTAGATAGCAATCTATGAACTTCGTCAATCTATGATTTATACTTGTGCTGACGTCTCAATGCCTGTATTGGTTGCCTTAATTAGTGTCTCATACCGGAGACTAACCAAGCGAAAAACGCGGCGATTCACAAAATGGCCTATTATTTCATGTTTCATCGGATTATAGCTTCTGAAACGCTAAATTATCAGTGGGAGTATTATGAAAAGATATCTCACATACATGGCATTTTGTGTTGGCGATTCCAGAGAATGCTGCCTTCACTCGGTTGGTGTTCGCGGTATAACCTGCAGGTTTTGCAGATACCGGGGACACACCAAGCGAGTCAAGGCGGCGAACTCTAGAATCGCCAATACAAAATAGCATTTATCTGAGATATCATTTCATAGGAATATCTCTCACTGATAGTTTAGCATATCACAAGCAATAATCAGGTGAAATATGAAATAATAGCTCACATACAAGCCATTTTTGTTGGCGATTCCGGAAATCGCTGCGCCTCTCGCTTGGTGTGTATCCGGCTTTAACTTGATTCATACCCATACTCATAGCCTGACTATTTTATCCCCTTAGTTATAAATACAAGATACCTAGTAAAATAATAATGTTCAAGGGAATTGGTAGGTCAGTTTTAAGACACACCATGATGTATTTGGTGGTACTTTAGACTTCAGTACCGTTGTCTTTCCCATGCATTTGATAGCCGACGTTTCACTTCTAAAAGTCTGACGATAGGGTATGATATTACCGAATAAAACAGTTACATGTTTTAATACACTCTACATAATACATTGCAAAAATCTTAAAGGTCATTATTCAACTTCTTTGGAACACCACTAGGGAAGATTTATGGATAGTCAAGATATAATAATCCCTGAACATTACAACTGCAGTCATACACGAGAGAGTTGAATCGGTGGGCTTTGTAATTTCTCTGGCTAAAGGTCACTCAATCATCAAACTACGATATCACATCTTCCTTCGCACCTGCGTCCTTTCAGTCAATTGCCACTCAGTTTTCCAAGTGATTTAAATCAGATAGTTATCTGGTAGATATCCGCTTGGTCCAATTAAACGATTGAAGTACATTAAACCCCTCCATTTACTCAATAATGTTCACATTGGAGTTTTTAGTATGACTCTAATGTTTCCCCCCCAGGGAGCCCCATATGGGAACCTACATGAAGAGAACACTTAAGTGTAAATGCTGTACGTGCATCTCCATGAACCTTCCTACTTTTTAACTCACAACCACGCAGTCATGGCGCTGGAAGGGACAAAACAGACACACGTACATGGCTCAGAAATATATATGCCGCCTCCCTTTAGTGCAAATGATAAGTACTTTTTCCGACCCCGAGCCGTGCTGCACCGGCCTCGGCTAATTGACTGGATGCTGGTAATTGACAGATTAGCGATCAAATTAAGACATCCTTGAGTAAACTCGGCAGTGGTTCCATCGGTAGGTTCTCCCTTAAGCAGATTGCAGGGAGTAAAAACCTGTTCTGCTCTGCCCTGCTCAACTCAACAGGCGGGCCGGGTAGGCCGACCCTCCCGCCCAGCGGAGCGAGCTGCTCCCCAGCTGCGAACTCTGCTGCCAGCTTTCACGAGCAGGCGGCCTACAGGTGAGGCCGCCGCCTAAAAGGCTCGCCGCCAGCCAGGCCTAATGAAGGACGGCCTTAAAACATCGGCTGAGGTGGGAACATTGCAGCGAGAACAAGGTTTCATCAATTAAGGCTGTGATTATTGGTGGGTCTCTGATGAAGAGGTGGGAGGTTCCATGGGCAAAGTGTCAGAAACTGGTTATTGCAATTAGGACTGGGCGGCGAGATGGGGTACCGAGATGTTGGGGAATATGTGATAACGTGACAGTTGCCTAATGTGAGTGAATGTAAGATATAAATTCAAGATTGATCATCTCTCAGTATGAGCAGTGAAACATTAAATGGTAAAGTAAATATCGATCGACCCCTTCAGATCATTCCATAATAATTTCCATTCAAATAAGATTGAAAAAGATTTTCTGTAGGGTCACTTGGCAATGGTACTTTAGGAATTTTTGGACAGTTGGAAAGACATGAGATGGTACATTGATGCTGAATGCTGGTGTTCGGCATAACAATAACTAGAGCAAGCAATAAAAATAAAGAAAATACGAGAAACATGCAATATAGACCGACGGATAGAGAGAAAGACCTGCGTGATAGCAAGGGTAGGGCAAGTATATAGTCGCCATATTTAAGGCATTACACAAACAATTGAAAAAGGATGCACCAGACACTAAAGGAAAACAGGCAATGCAAAAAACATAAAGATCAAAATAGGGAACATCCACCTCAGAAGGTAACTTATGAAAAAGAAGAAAAACTCATCCTCCGCTTCAATCAAAAAGCATAAAGGAAACACACTCAATTGTCGTGTTACGATATCTGATGACAAGGACAGTAGCCTTGTCATATCTCATATTACAAGGCTACAAAGAGAAGTACGGGGATTCATACAGACGTTCTTTCGTACACCACGTGAGGTAATAACAGAAAGGTATGACCAATAGTATTTTGTACTTTTCCAGACGGGATTCAGAATTTATCAATTCACTGCGCAGTTCAATAATAAAGGTGCAGTAATAACACTTTCTACCTTTGACATAAAAAAGCTGCCCTCTGCTAATATAGCGATTTGGGATGAGCTTTATGCCTAGTTCCTCTGTCTGTATTGTAATTGAGGTCTACTTTCACTATGCACCCCATGGTCGCAAGGATATGGTACGGCCAATAACACGATGGTCGTAATGTTCACAGAAGGGTCAAACAGCATCAGACCTGTGTCTCCATTGCATGTTTTCCTTACTCGTTTTGCATCTTACCAGCCTATCAATAAGCATTGGACATATCTAATTAAATCTGCGCTGACTCCGGGAAATGTTGGATATTTACACTTGTGATCGTAACTGCCCCCAGAAAAAACAAGGTTGAATATGGAGGAATCACTCTTGGAATGTCTGCCTCGCTGCATCTTGAACAGATTGCAGACCAATTCATAGACCAACATCGAATAATGGGAACAAACCTAAAACCCTTGATCAAAGGGCAGGAATAAGTGGAATAAGCTGTGTTTAACGACTCGTGATAGGCAATAAAATTCTAAAGACCTACCTACAAAATGTACAGTAGTCCGCTGGAAGCAACATTTTTATCATCAAAGCAAGTTGGTTACAGGATTTACAGAATTACGTTGGTTTAAGGCTTAGAGGGGTGAAATGAATGGATAAGTTAATTTTGGTGCGATACATGCCAGGATTTTCGTTCTTTGATGAACTGATGGACTCCTTTGGGCTGCACGTATATATCCTCCTTGCCACACGTTCTGGTGTACGGTAGTAGAGAATGCCTAAGGCTTCGACGTGTTCTAGTTGTTAAGCAAGGTACAGTAGACGTCTGAGTGCACTAACCATCAACAAAGAATCCCGATGGTTTAAATAGAAATAGAGTAAATAGTTTCTGCTAATAATCTTCTGTGAATTCAGGCTAAGTAATGTCATAGGTGTAAAGGAACCTATTTCGCTCATTCCGTATTCTTACCTCTGATTAGAAGTATGGCATCTCTGGTTTGATAACCGTGACTACCTAGGTTGGCGTTAGTATTTCAGTTATGTTTGGCCACAAATTCATTATAGAGGGGATGTTCCGTTCAGTTTTTGAACATGAGGAAAAGAAACAAGTAACTGAAGAATACATTTATTTTAGAGAATTCCCTCTACCCAGCTATAGTCAAGGCAGTCCAAGGTTATCAAAACAATGCAATGAAGAGTTACATCTTCGGCACTTTAGTACATTCTAGTAAATAACAATATGATGTGATCCGATTCACCCAGATTCTAAGCAGTGTAAATATAGATTCGTAAGCAGCTCAGATCTCCACTTTTATTTCAGAAAGAATGTTTAGAGATTACTTTTAGGAATAGGCCCCAGTTGAGCAACTCAATAATAAGACGTTGTACTGCAGAGTGCAGGAGGAGAGGGGACTAAGTGCAGGTGATGAGTCTTACGTCACGGATCTCTGCCCTAGAAGGGGTCTGATTATAGGTCTGTGAGCATCCGCTGAGCTGAGTAGCTCAAGGGTTTAATCACCAGCACCTGCTCCCCCCCTACACTTAAACCTAACCCGGCTTAAGTAACGCTCGGCAAGTGCAAGGAACCCTTGGATAAGCGCAGCAGCCCAAATAAGGTAATGAGATATTCCAATACTGACATATACCAAATACATACTAACCCTCACATAGACTGAGAGATATTTAGTAGATGTTACAGCTACTCTTTTCATACTCCACTCCGGTTTTGCACATCTGAATAACAGGATATCAAGTTTAAGAGATGGCCTTTATTTAGTTTCATGAAAGACAACGAAATATAGTATAGAAGACCATACCAAATTTAATGTAAAATGAACGGTGTGTATTGTTGATTTTAAGACCATTTTTAGAAGGTGTAAATTTATAGAAGAGGGAGGCAAATTTATTCATATTTCCTGGGAGAGGGGCGTTTCAAAAGAGCAATGGTTCCGGTGACCGGGTATTCACCAAAGAGACATAATTCAGACTCATGAATGGTTTAACAACAAATAATAGGACCATTTTCGTTGAAATAAAAATTATACAATTGAAAAGTTGGCAATGCAATACACTGCCTTTTCATCTATAGGAATCCAGTCGTGACAATTCTTAAAAATCCTCTTTTCTCCGATGCGTTCTCTCTCAGCTCCGAGATATCTTAGCAGCATCACATTAAGTGCAGGAGGAATGTCCCTTCAGTGGAAGAAATGCATATAAATAGCGTTGTCAGTGCAGTTCACGCACTCTAATTTTAACAAGCAAGTGCGTTCAGAAGTGCATATTATGCCAGTGTTAGCCCCAGTAGGTACAGTATTGGGTTACCAGGTTCATGGTTATAAGTCCTGGAGATCGATGTAATATCTAATAGTCATGTCAAAGTGAATGGCATCGATAGAAATTTATTCATGCAACGAAGCAATAGTTACAATTACAAATGAAATAATACTGGTGACTTTGTCATAAGACACCAGAATATACCCACTATACACAGGTCCTCTTACCCTTGCTTACATGTAGCTGATCCATAATTGTCCTCGGTCTTCCTGTACTTAATCTTTCAGGTTTCTTCCACCCCAGCACCAGATGCGCATCTCCCTGCGCTATACTTCATACCATCCATTCCTCTTATAACCTAGTTATCTCACCACTGGTATGCTTGTCCCATAGGGTTAACATTGTACCTCGTTCTCCATGCCCCTATGAGTATTGCAGTCCGTTACCCATGGTCTATTTCCTGTGTGGGTCCTGCCGATTTATTTAGTGTGTACAGGGTTGAGACAAATACAGAAAGTGCTCAACTTGTTTTGGTCAAAGAAGTCCAAACTCCAACTCGTTTGAATGCTACGTGATATTCACTCGGCTGTCACCTCGTTCATATCACTCAGCATCAAACTCGTGGAGAACGACGAATTTGACGAAAACGTGGTGGTTTTTCTCTTTAATAACCCATAAAGCGGCTTAAGAATTCTATCCTATGGATATCAACAATACAAGAGTTTCTATCGTTTCTGACATATTATTATCATCAAACTTGAAGAATTATTATCGCTTCCTGTTCACAGACACTAATACTTTACAGGGCGCCACGACCCCCGGTACAGTCTACTTATCTCCTCACAACGCATGAGAGATGGCACTAAAATGACAGATGGAACTGTGAACAGGTCATTACTGCACTAATCGCCAAGGCCTGCAATTTCTAAAACCGTCCGAGAATAGCTCGTTCCTATAAACCGCTTAGCATTTACAGCAACGCCTTACACACTCGAGAAATATCATTAACACTTCCTTCTTTATGCGGCAACAGCGTCCTTCGGTATAACTATGCACTAAACATAACCTGATATATTTCCTGTTATATAGTATCTATATATACACTAAGCATCATGATTTAGGGTTGTTGTACTATTAGGAAACGTCCTAACTGATGGCGAAACGTTTATTGTTCGAGGTCAGTCGCCGATTTCATACGGCCTGATGCCATAAGCAGATGGCTGTATCAAATTGGCGACTGCCCGAGAACAAGAAATGTTTTGTTCACGGTGAGGACGTTTGCTTATTTTCATATACCTTATGATAATTAAAAACGCCATTTTAATGACTTACAAGGTCGCAGTCACAGCGTGCACGAACATTATTATTACTGCACCCCTAGCAGCGGGCAGTATTTAATAGACATTCGGACACAGGTATATAATGATATAAAAGATATGCTTTAAGTTCTAATGAGCACATATAGCAAGACCCTTCTGCCTAGATAGGTGATAGATAAGACTACTGCGATAGCCATTTAAACCAATTGCTGAAATGCCACCTAATAATAAAATATTGCATATATTTCTAACATTGAAGAAGTGAACTTTCAGAGGTACTGGCGCATCTCTCATTTGAAAGTTTAGTTCAGGTTCATGTGTACTGAGTGTTGTTAGTGTGTTTAGTGAGCATGTACATATGGGTATATTTAGAGGCTCCAGGGGCGAGTTTCTAAAACGGGGTGTGATACTAAGAAGGAACTGCATGGAGATCCGTAGCTGCTGAAAATATCCCATGAGTTGCGGCATGATTTCACGAAGCCAAGTCAAGGGGAATTACTTAACACACCAAAACGAATGGGGTATTTTCATCAGCTACGGGTCGAGTGTGGTTCAGATTTCATCTCACCACTATCACTGACTGATTGGCTAACATTTATGGTGTCCTTGCCCATTCGATATCTTTTCTACAATACTCCATGGGCATTGAATACGAGTTCCCAATGTTAAGTCTATAGGGGAAAATACCAGGGGTGAGACAGATATATTTCACCGTGGTCTTTGTGATGTTCGCGTCATTCTAAATTGTATGTTTTTATGAAAGACAGTCTTAAAAGGCGATCATGGATGGGTTTTTATATATAAATATGATCACGTCATTCAATGTATGTAATCAGTACGTATTTTTGAATATATTACGAGATACGCATATGGCTTAAGGTTTGTCCAGTTCAAAGAGTTGTCCTCCATTACAGTTTTACAGGCGTCAACAATCGCATCACTTTTAAACAATAGAACTACAAGGAGAACTTCAACAGGCTGGTCTGTGTTAATCTGAATCGTAGTATTTGATTTAATATATCCCTCTTTATTCAGAAAGAAGAACAAAAAACAACCTCCATGTCCCCTCCCACGATATATCCATGTTGCCCCCTCAGAATTACTAATAGGCTCAATTGACTTTTATAAAAGTTAGGTCTGAGTGTAATGTTTTACCAGGTGATATAGAAGACGGGTGTTTGTATTGGGTGATGAAAGAATCATGGTGTGCAATATGAAAGTCTGTGAGAACAGGTGCCAATCCCAGCAGCCCTTCCTTTGTCTACGTTACCTTTTGTTAGTTCCCATCACCGGACAGCCATTGGAAACCGCAACTTTACGACATGGGCATTGTTGAGCTCGTTATTGGTCAGATGGATGGTATGGTATGACAATGTCAACGTCGCGTGTGGACCGGCTGTGGCCGCCCCATCCCAGGCCCTGTCCCACCCCACCCCACTCCGCCGCCAATCGCCAACCACCCCAACACGACACAGCAGTGACATGCGCGCTGCTAATGTCTTCGTTCTCCACCAGGGGGCGGGGTAACTCAGGTGCGGGCCTAATGAGGGCGCCATCTTTGATGTCGGAGCGACACCTGTCGGCAGGAGTTTTGCCTCCGTCCTATACTCACACGATCTCCTGCAAAACTCCAGCTAGACCGAAATCAATGGTTTTTTCCCCTTGATAATATCAATTCCACGTTCTATTTACAAGCAAATAGTTCTACCGTGGAGAAAGTAAAGAAACACCAGTGTGAGTTAGCTTTTCCGCCAATAAGTTGAGTAATGGTGATGCATCTAGTGTCCATTTGTATCTACGATCTCTGTGTAAATGTTGCTTCATGCTGAAATATGTATCAGTGATGTCGCACGTGTGCCGACAGACTTGGATGTGTACAAGTCGGGGGTGTACCTAAATTAGGAAAGTTAACTCTGCCAGCAGATGAAATGGGTAAGTACAGGGTAAGCCCACCTAAAGAACTCTATACAACGCAGCAGTCGTACTGTTTATTTTCTAGTCATTGTGACAAATGTTATCAGTCTATGTGTCATTTTCTGTAACACACTTGGCACCCAGTCAACCTGTCATTTCTACGACGACTGCCTTTGTATGGTCCAAATCACCAGTGGGCCAATGAGGAATTTCGGCCTGTGTTGACTGGCCATGGTCAGTTGAGCACATCTCTTAGATTAGAACACTGGGCCTCTGCATCTTACCAATGGCACAGAGCTGGCACGCCGATATATTTTGTAGAACGCTGAAAGTCTACCCTCTACCTAACCTAATATTTGTACGATTAGTACTGCTGCAGCCCGCGAGGTGTCACCACTGTGTAGCTTATTTCCCACTGCACATACTTTTGCACTGGAGCCCGTGAGTGTTCAGTGCGGCTCAGCCTGCAAAACTAAGCCAAGCGTGCCTGGAGAACACCGGTTACCGTATTCGGCAAAGCCCACTCGTGAAAGGCGACATTGTTTATCAACGATAAAACACGACTTTCAGATGATTACTGTGTGAAACCTGAATTGGACAAAAGGAAGCTGTGACCTTCTCTGATGATCTTTTCAGTAAGTGGCTCGCTTGTAGAAAATATGACCAACTGGATACAGATCTTAGGCGATGTAGAATAGTGGTCATTAACAGAATGATAAGGCAAGATGAATTGCCTGGTGCCTGACATTATAATTTTACAGTGACAACCTAGGTTGCAGAGTTATGATACATGTATTTGTATGATTTTTTCATCCTGGATATGATAAAGTAACAAATGTCTGTATACAATCAACAGGCCTAGATATTTGAAGAGTGTATCTCATCTAGAAGATTTGCGGTTTGAAAACTCCTCTATTATGAAGGAGAGGCGGGCCTGTGGTGCATATATTCAACCTAGTGTCAAAAAGTACTAGTGATACCAACCTCTACTGTGGTTTGGGTTACTTCATCCATACCAGCACACTATGCTAGTATGGAACAGTACCAACATACTTGGATACACAATTTGTTTGGTGAAGAAAAATGACTGACTTATTTATGACGTAGAATTGCTGATAACAAATAAAGAAATGATAATGAATCCAAACTTTTACTGTCAATTTTAGAATAACATACCTGCCATTGAGCACAGACATTGTCCAAGTTGAACAAAGACTGACATTTGTACTTGCTGGCCAGCTGGAACACATATACCGAGTAGGACAAGTAATCATCTCTGTACTTCCTGGGTAGGTCATCCATCCGGAGAAGTTGATATGAGACCCTAAGGTTTGCTGCTCCCCACTCTCCTTGTGATATGTACACTGGGGCCGGCTCAGTGTGTCAGTACCAACAAACCATGCTCTACCTCGGCAAGCCTCATGTCCTCCTCCTTTTTCGCAATTCTCAGCTCAAAACTTTTAGTGCCTTCTTTTCACTGGCACAAATGATTAGTAGTACTGTTGGGTCATAGCCACTCACATCACTGTCTGCAGCCATATATCCGGCTTCGGTGTTAGCACTCTCTAAGCAGAAATCCGGCGCTCTACTTCATCCGGCCGCTTGTAGCTCTGCACCGACCTACCTGTTGGGGCCCAAATTTGTCCCATCGGCCAGTTTTTCAAATATCCTAAATTCTGAGGGATATTGGGGGTATTTTGTACTACTTGTAAATAGAGATGTATGGTAAATAATATATACTCATTTCTGTTACTCATTATGCCAAACCAGATATAATCTCTTGGATTACTTTCTACAGTGAAGAGCGCCTCATGTGTTATTGGGTTTTGTTTTGTCAACAAGACCCATGTGATTCTTTGAAGGGGTAGTCTAATCAACTGTGGTTTCACATTATGAAATGGTTTAAAACTAAAAAGGAAGCAGCCGGATTACCTGTGAGGCTCATTTAACAATTCCTATATTTTACAACTCATAATACATGAGTTGTTTGAGTTTCATAACTTTTGATAGTTACCTTGTTTTGAATCTGAGATTTAAGCTGGTTTCCCATGTTCTCAGTGTATACCCAGGGAACCAGCGTTGGGTTCAGGCAGAGATTAACAAGCGCTAGTGCCACGAAAGATCTGGGAGGAGAGTGCGGTGTTAGGCCCTTCTGTGGTGTCCTCTTTTGCCTGTAGAGTTTCGATAATCTTCTTTTATCCTGTTGCAGCTTTGGGAAAGCCTTATCTGTTCCTTCTTTTGATGAACATTTGGGGGCATCCTCCTCCTCCTTGTCAGAAGCTGCTGTGAAGTTTGGGTTGCCTAGTGCCACAACCACCTGCTGCAATCCTATCGATTGTCCTGGCTTGATTTCATCTTCTGGATGTTATGTGTTGTTATAATCATTAGGACTTCATATTCAGCACAGTTATCATTATTCAGGACTTATGTAGTCTTCATCCTTAGTCCAGCTTCCTTCACGCAAGACGTGAAGTCAAATTCAGACATTGTTTCATCCAACTGCCTTCGCCCAAGATGTGCAGTCAAATTCAGATGTTGGATCAAGGTCTTCATATTCAGTCTTGTCGGTCATTTCAGCATGTCAACTGATATCATCTTGATTGCGCGGATGTATGCAGGCAAGTGACTAGTCAAGTGTTGTGACCTGGGCTGGCTGGCGCAGCACCCATCACCCCATACCATCTCCAATTTAAACTCATTCATATAGGATGCTAAATTATCGGTGGGCGATATTACTTTGAAATAATATTTCACGTACATACTATTTTGTTAGAGCATGCTCGGACGTAGTAGATATATACGTTGCCTTAAGGTTTGAGTGGTTATATATGGGCGAGAGCGTGCTTCAAAACTAGGAGCAAATGGTAAGTTCATCATTCATGAATGAGCATGCGATATCTAATGAATATAACAAATAAAAGGATTGGGTTACATTCAGTTTTGTGTAAACCACTTGGACCCAGTCAACTTACGATTTCTCTAACTGTCTGGGTCTAGGATCAAAACATATAAGCACCAAGGGGCCAATGAGGTATTTCGGTATTGAGTGATTGGTTATGGTCAACTGGGCATGCCTCTAAGACCCTTAGACACTGGCACCTTGTTCCTTATCCATTAGGAAAGTGAGTAGCACACAGATAGTGAAGGGATAGATTTTTCTCAGCACACTGAAAGTGTATGTGACAACTCTAACCTTTTATAGGCAACGTCTATAGGCGTGCGAGCACGCTCTAAAAACTACCCCTTCACTATCTGCGTGCTATTCACTGTGATATTGTGAAAGGAGCAAGGTGTCGGTGTCTTTGGGTGTTAGAGGCATGCCCCGTTGACCATGACCGTTCAATCACGACCGAAATATCTGATTGACCCACTGGTGCTTAATTTGTTTGGATCCTAGACTAGTCAGTTGCAGAATTGGCAATTTGACTCGGTTCTAGTGGCTTGCAGAAAATGATCCATAGATCCAAAACCTTTTAAGTGTTATTTACTTCTAATTGCACGCTCATTCATCAATGATGAACATACCATTTGCTCCTGATTATGATGATTCTAGAGATCGCCGCCTTGATTCGCTTGGTGTATCCCCGGCATCAGGCATGCACAGAACGGGGTCGGGTACATTTCTGAATTTTCACAACAGGGTACTCTATATACTCAGTCAGGCCACCTCTGACTACTAACCACCTTGTATGCAGTTGCTTGCATGCGCTAAATACATCATCTAGAGTTTAGAGTGGTCACATTGAACTTTCAGTGTGCTTCCAGAAAAACTATCCCTTCACTATCCGCATGAAGTTCAATGTGATAGTGAGAACAGAGCAGGGAGCCAGTGTCTCAGGGTCTTAGAGGTGTCCCCAGCTGACCATGACCAATCACTGATGACCAAAATACCTCAAGACCCACTTGTGCTTGATCTGTTTGGATCCTAGTTAGTGAGTTGTAGAAAAAGCAAGTTGACCGGGTGCAAGTGGGTTAGAGAAAACTGTTAGACTGTTAGACTTGATCTAATCCAAACCTTTTAATTGTTATTCATTTATAATTGCACGCTCATTCGTCTATGATGAACATACTATTTGCTCCTAGTTTAAGAGGGAGATGAGCTTAATACTTCATAAACTGTAATAGATTCTAACCACAGTAGATCATTGGTTGACGAACCAACCCTCACCAAAACTGGCAGTTCCTGTGCTAACAGAGATGATGAAATCTAGTGAAAATTAGGTCCTTTATTTTGAGAACAATCGTCCTGCCGATGAATCTACCGTGTCCACACGGAGGCGCAAAGTATTATAAGAAAGCACGGTTAATGTAGATACACAATAGATATCCACAGTATAATTGTCAAATAGATTATCCCGATACTGAAGGTAGAAGAATAATCTTCCTGTCATCTTCACCAAGTATTTTTGATGTACAAATACAGAAGGCCTGTTTTCATATAATCATACTTTTAACCTTCTGTCTATGTCGATTGAATGGCTGTACCCTGTACGTTGCCCTGTGATGGCCATAAATACGACATGGGTAGAAATGGGTCGTATATATACATAGGATATACGGCCACAGGTGTATAATGATATATGCACATATACATTCTTCTTTCCCGAACGACATCTATCTGCCTGTTTATTTGGAGTAATATTCTCTGCTTCACTTTGTATAATGAAAGGCTTTGCTTTCTTGTCACGTAAATCATAGATCTGCGAGGAATTTTCAAACCTTCGAACTGCCATGTTATTAATCATGTTAATCAGGTCATATAATAATTAGTAAACCTCATTTAGGATTCATAAGGAGGTCCACGAGTTATATTAAAACATTAAATAATGGCTATAATTGCCTACCTTTTCTAAATAGACTAAAGCCGAACTGAAGCTGAGGGAACCTAGTCTTCGCTACTGAAATTACACGTAATTGAGTTGTCCTGGATGTTGATTATAACTTCAAATATTCATGGGTATTGTCTATATTTAGAAATCTAGTGTGCAGGCTCAGAGGAAAAGGCTTCTCTATCTAGGGAAGAAATTATTAGTGTGGGCGAAAAATCATCATATTATTGTCTGAGGCCATCTTTGTGAGGTAAAAGCTGAGCACTCCCACTGTTATTACGAAGTTGCCCTCTGTATCAGGAAGAGTCTGGTATCACATTTTAGTCATGTGCCTAACCTCCGATGTGTGGAGTGAGGATAAAATAAAAAGTGTACAGAGGCTCGTGTTGACTTCACAGATTTACTATTTGCATAAGGCCCGTTTTACACCTACCGACAGAAATTGCACTCATGAAGTACCGGGAAGAGTAACGTCGGTACCGGTAATTGGTGGCACTGCAGGACGCTAAGGTGTTTACACCTGACACCCGATTACACACTCTATCTGCTTTGACAGAGTTTTTCTTTGAATCTGTATGCCATAACCGATTAATTCAGCCTAGAAAGTTTGTCGGTGGTGCTATGTTGCGCAATCACGGAGTGAGACTGCCATGACCTCGTTTGGAATTTTGTTGTTTACCCTTATCAATATTCTATAGAGAACCCGTAATGTTTGGTTGGAGGTGCCAAATTCTATAATCGGTAGTCAAAATCGGTAAGTGTAAACTTGGCCATAGATGCTTTATTTACTCACCGATTTGCTATTTGATGAACTCCTCAAGGAAACGTACACCACTCCTCTTAAGTATGTGTCCAGAGAATCGTTTAGTATATGGGGCCATTGAGAAGAATAAGGACAATGATGTGATATCTAATGGGAGGGCAAAGACAGTATAGGCAATCACGTTAAATGAACGATCTGTATTTTTCTGTCCTAATTTTTTCCTGACGTAAATCCTTCAGCAGGATACTTCGTACGAAAGCCATACTGTTTGTACCTTTTTTCTACTATCAATTTTTACTCGTTTAGTAAAACTTTATATCATAAAGAAACGTAGTATGGCCCTCTACAAATTAATTTTCCTATACTACTGTCTATAAACAGCCTTCCGTAAAGCTGAGATTGATTATTTAGGTGTGTGAGATCGTAAATTCACGGCAAGGTTTTCTTTTCAGAAGTGCAAAATCAATGATGAATTTTAACTGATATCGTAAATACTAACACGTATCAGGTTTATAGCATCTTTCTCAATAGAAAAGCCTAGTCATGAAGTCTTATATCCGTCTCCTAGTTAACTGCTTATTCATTATTTCGTTCTTTTGGATTCAGGTAACAGAATATATGGCATCGGAAATAGAAGGACAAACTAAATTATAATCAATACAATATTTCGGCGGAGCCGTTTCGACCGTCAGTATTTTCAGCTGAGAAAGAGTAGTAATGTTACACAAATATACTCTGATATTTGCGTGTAAATACGCGTTAGTGTAGTGCCATGAGCAATATGATAGCATTGTATTGAGCGAAGATCAAATATCAGCCTCCTCAAAGCAAAGCACATGTTTTCATAATATTACTCGTTTTAATGGACTATTATGCTTCCAATTCATCATTCTCTAAATCTGTCGCTTAAGTAATCAATACACTTATTCTTTAGCTAGAATTACTTTACCAGATTGTAACAATCCACAGAATGAAACGTCTCGGGATATTTGTGTTAGTCACTGTAGAATAGAAGACATGCGCGTTGGTTGGTGGAGGCCGCCAATGAAATGTGATACGCTTAATACCGCACTCCCCCCTCTAATCGGACCCCAGCCTTGTCCATTAAATTCACCTGCAGACAAAAGGGGGCACTGATCAATACCCCGCCTAATTACCCCCACTTGTCACGTGACTAGGACGCATCAACTACCCGGATGCTGAACGTGCTCGATATCTTAAATACGCCTCATCTTCTGACTCAGTTCCGCCATGGCTAATATTTGTACAGAGGGATAGGATTGGTTGACTACTCACCAGGCCTATTACTATAGGCGCCTACCGGGGATATGGATCGGGGTGATTTTGATGAAATAAGTAGAGCTTAGATAAGTCGATAAGTCTAGTATCGTAGAGGATGACCATTGGACAGGCGCTCACAGAGTATTAATTAGGACTCGGATCTCGCCCATAAATGCTTCCCTTTTTTGGCCCAAGCCGTTTGTGATCCCTCGTTTCTGGTTTGGTTATGGCAAGCCCGTTTACACTTCATTCCTATTACCTGCCATTATCAAAAAATACTTTCCTCTTTTATAGGTGTAGACGTTATGAAGCTTTATACAGGATGTGTTATTTGAGTATGAATATAGTGTGTTAGAGATTGAATTACTTTGTAAAGGAGTAGCAATGAAATGATGACACTGCCCAAATATTCACCAACCTTAAGTCATACAGCTCGTATGATATATAAAACCAAAGTGCCTCCAGGAAGGGCTGCTGGATCGATCCCTGGCAATATTTCCTAGCGATCTAAAGTGTATGACCCCCACTCCCTGTATTAAAATCCTGAGCACAGCTTGTATATTCTATAAAATCCATATACTTCGGTGGGTTTTCCCCCAGGACCTCAAGAGGTTTTTTTTCTTATGGACCGCTAGCAATATTACCCAATAGCCCCAGGTGTGTAACCCCCGTCCCTTAAATTAATTCTTGGATACAGATTCTATAATCAACAAAAATCCAAATGCTTCCGGGGTCTCTTCCCCCTGGACCTCAAAAAACATCTTTCCTTCGGATCCGGCTAGATACCTTCCAATTGTCAAAGGTAGTCAAAAGTGTTCCCCCCACCGGAACAAAATCCTGATTATGTCCAAGTATATAACGTCTCTCCTTCGGCGACATCCTTCCTTATAACACAAGTGGCAGTGCATGTTAACATCCATGACATCGGTATCAAAAAGACAATATCAAAATGATTTGGATTCAATGCGTTCTGCTTGTTCAGTCTCACTTAACGTTGTGGAGGTTAATTTCAATTTAAACACCTCTAAATACGTGGATGCGTATGTTTAAGTAACCAAATACTGTATGTGTTCCTTAAAAGTCAAGTGTGCATTAAACAGTGACGAATGAGTAGTCTAACGGCTTTTCATACGAGCTGGCGAGGCACAAAGGATTGCGTGAGGTACCGATCTCTTCCTGTTCTTTTGGCAGCATGGTAGGCCGTTAAAAAGTCACGTACAGCTTACAAGTCACACAAGCCTGGGTTTCGGCAAAGCGTGAATATGTAGCACGCTAGGATTAATCTGCTGTGAGTTCCCTGTCAGCTCCAGAGGTGTTGACGTATATGTACATATAATATCGGAACTGAAAAATCTCACATGTATCGATTAGCAAAGTATTGCATTTGATGTTATGGAAAAATGAATCGTTTCTGTGCTGCAATAATAAATATTACAAGAAGCAGGGCAGCATTTCAAAGATTTGAAACAGTAAATTTGAATTCAAGGTAAAACTACAGTTTACATGGGTGATTGAGTACCAGGAAACTGTGGAGGAATTTATTGTTTGCAAAACGGGAATCTCTAAAGTTAGGTGTTGGTGGGTGGAAAATCCCTCTTGAAGAGCAGGCGGTGTTGGTTGCACCCCTCTCATAAGATCTCACACTCTCTAAGTGGTATTCTGTACAAGGTTCTCACTACGCTCTATGGAGGAGAATTCTTATCGAACTAGGCTTAGAGCCTTGAGAATCCACTGGCCTGCATTCCATGCTAAAGACGTACATCAAAGCAACCCAAAGATTCCTATAATCTCAATGATGCCACCTAGCGGGAATACCAGTGCCAGTGAGAACCTTGTACAGAATATAACTGAGATAGTGTGAGATCTTATGAGAGGGCTGGTTTGTAAGCATGGGTGATGAAGTGTTGACCTTGTGGGGGTGAATTATAGTGTGGTGATGATCCAATAGGTGACACCACCACAGCCATTGTTACCAGGTGAGTGCAGGCTACCATACCCCGTGTTTAGCTCATACACTCGCCAGAAAACATTGTTAGATAGCTTAGTCTTTGGCCTATTTGTCGGTATATACATATCATGCACCTGTGTTATGACTCGGATTTCCTGTTATTAATCGTGCAAATGTTAGTATTTGTTAGGAAAAAACACTAAAACACAATTCTCGGGAGCGGAACGTTCAAACCAAAACGAGGCTGCAGCTGGCAAAGGGTATTGTCATTTTCTGGCACCCTAGCTTTCTGGTATCATCGCTCAACCGGCGTAATGTAAACCGATTTTTGAACTCACTGTATATGATTAATATGTGTAATCAAAGGTACTTTGATGTGTTTCCAACAAGATATAGCCATAAACTTTGTGGTATGGAAGTTTAAATGCGTGAATCTGCATATTTATATACTTTTGAGCAAGTTTTTATTTTGACAGTTGTAGCAGCCTGTTCTCTGCAATTTCGGCAGATTGCTGGAAAAAGGACCAAATAAAACAATCTTTGCAAAATGAAGTGATACCAAAAAAACCACCAAACATCTTCTCCTATTCTTCATCTCCATACCATTTTTTGTTTGATGCCTCTATATTGGATATTTACTGAGATATTACCAGGGATATACAGTGAATTTAACATTGGTTTCAATGGGGTGAAAAGTTGTTTAACCCTTCGTGGGTAAGAGAGTGCACTGCGCCGCTTTTGGGAAAATAAACTGCAAAGCGAGAAAATCGAGCGGCGCAGTGTCAGTTTTTGCGGCCGGACGTACCCATTACTACGTTGCGTGACGTCGGCGCCGCTCCCGAGAATACCTTCTTGTCTTCCTATTAATGATTCACAGTTACTGTATACATGATCACCTTTGTATTACCTCTGTTAACAAAAAACCTACCCGCTGTTTCTATCTGGGTTTCTCTGAAGTCTTTACGTTGAGTATTAACTGAGATATGATCGAAGGAAGTCCAGTCTAACATGCTTACTTACAATACCAGATTAACAATACAAACATGATGTCACGTCCAATGTTCCTTGAATAAAACTACAGGTGGCGCCACAGTTTTAGAATCTTAAATCGTAAAAGTTTTGTTATGTATTCTTTATGAAATTCTAACAATTTCTATTTATCTTTATAACTGTGATTATTTATTCGTGGAAAGTTGTGTTTCACAACGTGATTTTACCATAGACGATACCAAGGTTTGCACTTTGTGTTCGTAAAAGTATGCCTCAAAATGGTATGTGATCATTAGGTCGGCCCTCAGTGATAGGGGATCTCTAGGGGCGGGGCCTCATGTCTCACATATAATCTGCCATTGTTATGGAAGCTGCTCTCTGGTTACAAACAATTCCTGGTTACGCCCTTTTCAGTTCTGACTTTCTCCAAGATACGATCAGGAAATAAATAATAAAAAGAGAGGGACAAGGAGATGACAGAGAGAGGAGACGTAAAGAAAGAGGGAATTAAGGAGAGACAAAGGGAGACTAGTATGCTATGCATTTTCAATGGAAGTGCGTGCGAATCTGGGGCCCGTTAGATTTACTAGGATCGCACATGAAAACCCTTTTCTGCATGCTATACAGACCCAGGGAGGATGTGGGTCAAATGTATTCAACACGTATGGACGAGCTTTTGACGGCTCATACTTTCTTAGCGAACAGACTTATATATTATTAAACGATAACCTTTTACGAGGTCTTCATATACGATCCTAGGTTACTGAACAGGCCCTTACTGTCTGGCATACAAGTATGATACCTATGTGTAATATTATGACTGTATATGAACTGATTTTCTTATAGTGATGAGCTACTGTATTCCTACCATCTCATCATCGTTTGATTTATGTATCATCTATGCTGTATTGAACAAGCTACTGTATTTATTCATGGAAGAACTGTCTCTAGACAGATTGAATAAACGTATTTTCAAACCAAAAAAAAACCAAAAAGAAAACAACCCGGCTGATCCCTTTATTCTCTATGAAGTGTGGGTTAGACACATGAGTGGGCTGACAAGGATGGGTCCCGACATTCATAGCTGTGCAACCGTATGTAGTCGTGGCAAAATAGATTGATTAGAGTTCGAACAGAGAGAATAGAGACAGGCAGAAACCGGAATGCAGAATCGGGTGAAGGTGGAGGTAGATAACATGCGGTATGGATGCAGACAAAGAGCCAGGTAGAGAGATTAATGACACACGGTCGTAGTACAGAGAGAGGGGGAGTCACTGATACAGGTGTTGTGTCGGATGGCCTGTGGTTATTGCTTGCAGGGTTCATGCCCCATCATGCGGGTTTATTTACGTGCGTGTTCAGGCATTGCGTGTCGCACCCTCGAGCATCTCCTAGTCAGCCCTTGTCTTGGTAATGGGCCGAGCAATACTCTACAAATAGCTCCAATACTCCCCAGGGCCATCAGTAACGTGCCGTCAGACAAACGTATGGATATATGTCAAAGTATTATTATATACCTCTGGTCGAACTTCTATGAAATGCTACCCGCAGTACGTATAAATAATAATCGGGCCCGCTGTCAGGCTGTGGATCGATGACCTGGTAGGTAAGTATTATCGTAATTTGTCGTGATTATTAGACACATAATATAAGGAATTAGTAGAAACCGGACGAGAGTTAGACTTGTCAGTGTTTATGCCACGATGGGAAGGTTGTGTATTACTATGTGAAGCGTTAGCTGAGCGTAATGAGGAACAGACCGACGTCGCGTAGGAAAGACCGGCTCAATTCCGTCCATGTTTGACAGCTGTCAGAATTTCTACTCTGCACAGGTGAATAATTCCTGATCGCTGGTTGGTCAATATTCTTATTTCTCTAGTTACATAAATTTTACTTTATGTCATGGAACGCCACATAAAATTTGCCTGTGTTAAATCAATGACGGTTTTTTTTTGGGGTAGGATAAACGTGGTTACTGAGTCCGTAGCGATACCATTTTAGGTTGTTCTTCCTTTGTCTCTATAGCCCTTCGCCTACAACCTCGGGCCGTAGTTACGGGATTAAAAAGACGAGAACAGTCAGCACTACAGGCTTAGTAACTATGTTTCCTCATGATAATGGTCCAAACGTCATTGGACAACCAGATGTTCAAGTCTGTTTTAAATCCCAATTCAAGTCCTAGATTTGTGCTCCACATTCGATTGACCCAAATATTTACAAAAGCGATTCCACAGATTGTAACGAAAATAATATGTTCTTGATAAATATCATAGTGCCTGATGAAATAAGATGCTACTTATTGGCAGTGTATTACCAATCCATCAATATCATTGCGTAAATAGTTCAATTCCACATTAATCTAGTTGGGTAGGATATCACCACAACAAACTATAGATAGGCGCGAATATTTTCCTCTTTGCAGTGCACTTCGGTTCAATGCCATTGTTCAGTCCCATCATCGCTACCATCGACCACAAGGACCTGACGTGGCGTAGGGCTGTCTGCCTGCCTCGCAGACTTTTATAAAACAATATCACGATTAGGAGGTAACATTAGTTGCTCGATTAATCCACCACACTGGGATTAAGGCCTGGACCTTCGACGAACAAGAGGAGAAAGGCTGAAAGCAAGTGGAGCTTAGGCTTTGAAGATAGAACCCGGTTCCGTTTAGGCTTTATTAAAATGCGAACATCAAAGACAATGTGTGACTCAGATAAGACACATATGGATAAGGTCCTGGGCAGGAATTCGGTGCTATTTGGGCATTGAAGTCCTTAGGGACCACTAAATCTGTATCCCACATATTATGTATGATTATGTGTAGAAACTATAATGCGATGACACTTTTCGAGGCTCTCACAGTTGTCTCATGTTTATCCTTTAGTGTGCAATATGTTTCTACGCCATCATCTGAATGTCTTTATCTGCCTTTAGGCACCAGCTTTAAGATATAGGAGATTCCTTAAAGCGATTCATCTTTATCCATCTCCTAGTTCAACTTGCGAATTCGGCTTTCGGTTGAGCGACATTTTCGCAAATGTGTGGGTGTTCGAGTTTTCCTGTTACATAGAATTAAAACGTGTCCGATTTGGATCTCCGTGGTCCAATGACCCCTAGTTAAAACCAAAAAAATATAAAACGCAAGTGCCCTGAGGGATGGAACCGCATTTCGACGAAAAACTACAGGCAAGCATCATGCCATATTTCACTTAGAACTGCCCTGAGGTCCCAGGCGTTCATGAGAGTCCTATCCCTGTCATTGGATCCATTCAGGAGGACTAAAATGCTGAAAACTGTCAGTAAACAAGGCATGTCAGAGTCATGGCTAAATTCATTACATCTGGCAATGGCCCAGAAAAGTAATGGAAATGTGTTATCATCGAAACGCTAAGTTTAATCCTTAAATGATTTTTCATCATAATCCATATTTATAAGCATACAGATTACATGCCAGATTTTTCTGTGGCAGGAGCGAAATGTTGCTTTCCAATGTGAACAGTATTTGGTCATCTATATCATTCTATACCTTGCCCCTTCTGCCTTGGCTCCTACCTCATACGCCTTGTTATGTGTTGTTTATTATTTCCCGCATTACTCCATCCTTTCCTGATCCAGTGGAATGAAAAAGATGGGTTGTGTGCCATCCAAATTTTGTGTCGATTTTGTAAGTTTTATTGGAGTAATTCATAAGTTAAGACTACATTCAATATCAATAACATTATGAAATTTGAATCAAATATGGAATGTGGCCATATGACTGGAAAGATGAAAGAAATGGAATTGATTATGATTGGTGTGTGTGTGGGGAACTTTATATGAAAGGATATACTTGTTAGAAGTATGAAAGCTGGTGGGAGAAGAAGGAAGAAGGGGGTGTGTAGGAAGTAGTATAATTGTAAGGTAGGTCCCCGGGTAGGATATGTGTGGCACTAAATGAGGGGACACTAAGTGAGAGTGTTGGAGTGCTGGTGAGCAATGATCCGCACTGGCTACTACTGTGCCATGCCTGCATAATCATTTATCATTTATACCATATGTCTACCAGTCGTGATTCTGATTTCATTCTTAGCCATTGATGGCCCCTTCTTGCACAATGAATGAATGGCAATATATTTCAATCTGTGAGTGAAGGAGTAAAATCTAGTTGTGTGAGATATCAGGCGGATTGAGACAGGAAAAGAGTGTGTTTGAGTTTGTAGTATGTTTGTAGCGCAGTGTTTTACAGTAATAAATAACAACCACTTCCAACTCCACTAGCTCTACCGGATTAACTAATAACAAGACTACTGTCCTCTAAAGTCAATTAAAACCCTTTCCGGGCAGTGCAGTGCCATTTGGTATTCTCGTAGATGCTACAGGGACATTGCCATATGGCTCCCCGTATATATGGTAGGAGAGCCCATATGGTAATCATGGGCATGGCAGGACATTGCTGTGTTTGTTCCTTAGCAAATTTTCGGAAATTATTGCAGAATTATAAATGTTACATACATAGATATATTTGGCAGAGTAATGATTTATGTATCATTGGTAGTGTAGCGGTCCGCTGGTTCTAATCTGTTTTCTTCACTACCCAAGATTAGATTGATCTATCTGGCGGAGTGAGAGGAGCGCTACCCTATGAGGTTTCCTGCATAGGTTGGTTTGGTTTACTTTCGGAATGTACAGGAGATGCGGGATCTACAACTTACGCAAGCCTACAGACACAAAACCAGACTCGGAACAGTTCAGGTATCACTGGATGTTTATTCACCCTGATTCAAGCAACATACAGTTGCCTAGCACGGAATGTGCTAGGTAGAGTAAGGTGAGGGGATCTGTTCCCTCAACTGCTGAAAGATCTCACAGAGAAACCTTACCAGTCTGTGAGGCTCCAATCAGTTTGCTCGATGGAGAGGTGTGATTGTTAAAGGGACACGGACTGTGTTATGGTAAAGCTGCCACTCATCGGCTCAACAGGCCTATTTCCACCTGCCGACAACACTATGAAGCACCTGTTCTGATATGCAAATTAGGAGAAGGTAGCATAAATGCTAAAAATCTAAAATATATTTCGTCACCGAAAACGGTCAAAATCCGTCGGTGGTGGCCGACAAATTTATCGGAAACAAAAATATGGAGAAAATCAGAAGGTTGAAACAGGGTTCTACATGGGCAGAGGGTTTCCCCATCTTGACCCAAACCGTCACTGGGTCGATGCCTTGAGGCCAGGACAGTTAGAAGTGAAATTGCACAAAATGGCAAACTGTCTCATTGGCTATATATTAGAAACCTAACTGACGTGTAATAACATAAAATCTAGTTTGTATCTATGAAATTAAAGGAACCTAAAATGGGTCTACTGCAGCCAGAAATATCAAATGTCAACGCAACACCAGCTCTGAACCCCATATTAGAATTAGTCGGAGAAATACGATATGGCCACTTGTAGGGCCAGGGATCGACACCACTTGGCCTACCTCAGACAAAGGTCATCTAAGGAGTACATCGGTTCTGGAGGTCAGAGATCAGGTCAACTTACAAAGGACCTCTAACCTTTGACCTCTGAGGTATTCCGTCGAGGGGTGGGGGTGACCAGCAGATGACAGGTGAATAAAGGTTTAATTCCCCCGAACGTTGGCCAGGTAGATGGCCGGGCTCATACTTAACCCCCCTCCTCTGGCCCGCCCCTCCACCTCCCTCCAACGCATCACCACCTACCCCATGTTTAATTAATGTCCAGTAATGCTTCACTAATGCACTCAATTGTCCAGTGACTAATGCTGAGTGTTTCGGCCTGGGAACTCCAAACTCTCCCTGCTATTAAATCCCAACTCCCATCCTTCTACCCCGTTGTCCCAGGGCGGGAACGACCCGCCCAGCTCCACCCCTTGACTGGCCGATTAGAGGCCGATAGACCAGCCGTGTAGGACGTAATTGTTTGGATGGTGTGTTAGCGGTAGCTGTGCAGCGTGAGCAAATCATCGGGCGACAAGTAATGGGCGCCATTTGTCAACAATCACATGATGGTCTGTTCTAAAGCCCGTATCCATTGACCGACGAAAACGGCGCCGATCTTTTCACTTACCCTTAGAGGGTGCATCCACCAACCACGACAAGGCTACGACAAGAGCAGACAAGAAAGTTCCAATCGGTGCCTTGTCGCAGCATTGTCGTGGGGAGGGGAGTTGTCGTGAGCCCTTGTCGCAGCCTGTCGGGAAGTGCACGCTCCACCTAAATATTCTATTGACAACCTCCCGACACGCCAACATGTTGGCAAATTCGTAGACTGTTGTAGCCTATTGGATGTGATTTTACAGGAAAATATATCTTGCTGGTGAAATATTTGTCGGAAAATTATGAAATGCTGGAATTAGGTAGGGCGCGTATAATCGCTGTAAATATGATATTATTTGATTAAGTTTAAAGGTCTGAAAATGATAGTTTCATATCGGAATCTTGATTCTATCACAGTTTTATTTTTCAAATTGATTGTACTAGTATCTGAACAAAATCATTATAATATGTAGTAAATACCTTTAAAAGATTATCGAGATTCATTAAATATTTCCAGAATTATAATATATTTCAATTTTAAAACTTGGCCTGAGATCGGAATTAATACACAGGTTGAATCGTGACCATAGTTTATATTTTTGGTCCTCCCAAGGCGTTTCTGCGCTCTACGATTTCAAACCATGTCCACAATTTGAAACTATCGGAGACTTCCCGATAGGTCGCGATTTAGCATTTCAAATCGTAGCTATCGAGAAGTATGTCGTAGACCATCGCGGTAGGTGGGGGCCCGGCTTAACAGTCTGTTGGTGGCGGCCATCGACTGCATGTCGGTAATAAATAATGTGTCAGTGTACTCAAATAACCGATTGGCAGTTCTCACAACAGATCGGCGACAAATAATCGGCATATGGAGATGGGCCTTATACTATGGGCTATTTTCCATTGGCTGGCAAATTCAATACCAATTAATTGAGTTCCCTTAAAAGTCTGTCGGTGGTGCCATCTACTATACGTCGGTATCAAATAATCTGTGAGGGTACATTGTATACACTGTTTCTACTTTTCCAGTACATAACAATTTAATTTGATTCAAATGAGTCCCGATTGGGGGTGCGGTATAAAGATACCTCCCCACAATTATTGGAATTTTTTTTTTTTAACAATTTAATGTTCGTACTTAAATCTTTAGGATCACCGACGTACCCAAAGCGTTCCCGACTGCAGATAGGTGCCGAATAAATGGCAACGTCCCAGCCCCCCTCCTCCCGGTAGTTGCACAGGCAGGAGCCGGGCTGGACCCGTCAGCCGTGACGTGATCCCTCCTGGCAGTGTCAGTCTCCAGACAGACCGCCAGACTGATTGCCTTAATCTGATAGCCACTGGAGATTAATGGATCATCTCAATATTGCTACATTGAGATGTCTTCTCCTACACTGGAAGCCAGTGCATGCTGCGTTTATCAAGTCATAAAGGCGTAACCAGGACAGATAACAAGGCATTATCTGCTTTATTGTTCATATATAAAAATGCCAATTTCTGTTGAAGGGGATCTTTCTAGAGGACCATTGTGGGCAAAATTGTATGACAACTACGGAATATGGAGAGCTTTTCGTGCAAGGTTAATATGAGTAGGAAGACTGGATCCGGGTGGGAATATATTCATAAATAGCTGTGGACCTTTGGCTTGATGTAATAACAGGCCATCCTTTCTTTGCTTCTGGCTAGTTTTCACTCGGGAGTAGTATTGCTTTTTGAGCATCATCATCTCGCGACGCAATATTATTGGAGGGTGTCAGTTTTACTATTTAGTCCGATGGTCTAATGGACTTTTAACGAAACAGTATGATATTGGTTCTCAGGCAGAGAGTGTTATTGATTTAAGCGCAGGTTGTGGTTATCAATTAGCTGGCGAAGAGATAATTCTTAGAAAGTCATGTGCAATTTCTACCTTGTGTGGCAGAACACTCAGTATATCTGGTGTCAAACAGTCTCCGGTGAGGCGCTGGATTTGTTATCGGATGAATTACAAACAATTCATTTCTTTCGTCATTTAATTTCGACATCCAAGTTATGAATAATTCAACACGGGATGATATACGGGGATGATATCAGATTTTATCAAATATATGTGAAAACGTATCTGTTAGAAAAACCAAGCCTATGGGAATGAACTTTTAAAAAGTCAAGGCGATCCTTGGCCCACACAATCTATTCTACTAATATCCTTTTGTCATTTCCTGTAGTGCAAACACCCTGGAATCCTCACTTAAAAGCCCTATTGGTATTTTCCCGGCTTACTGTATTTTTCATTTTTTAAAGCGTTATCTGAGAAATTTTGTATACGCCGGCATGTAAAACGCCTACAATAGATGAAAGTCAGTTTTGATCCTTAATTTAAAAAAAATCCGAAACCTCGATAATATGCAAACAATCCATCGATGAACAATAGTGTATCCAAGGACAACATGTGATAATCCAACGACACATAATAAAGTATAAGTTTCAAGGCAAGTGAGCAATACATCACTGAACAATGGTGATCCGATCGAAACTATGAAGTATCATCAACATTACCTGAGTAATGATACGTTGGTTATTGATGGCATGCTCTAAAGATACGTTGAACAATTCATCTCAAAACCGTTTTCCTGGATCAATAGTAGTAGACGCAGTATATATGTATGCATCATGCAATGTTATTTACACTGAATGTGACATTCGTGTATTGTCTGGCTAGCTTTGGCGAAAATATTGTATCATACAAGGGTATAATCTTATAGAATAGCCGTAAAGAGATTCAAATATAGAAAGATTCACAGGGTTTGAAGGGGATTGTTTCTAGCTTTCTTTTGTTTCCTCATTTGGTTCTTTCATTTTATATTTCGTATCATCATGTTTGGAGCACGAACATTGGAAACCTTATAGCGAATTATGATCGTCCATAACTTCTCGCGCATGAAAAAGAGAAAATGTCAACTGATATTGAAAGGTATATCCTACTATATATATATATATATATATATATATATATATATATATACTATATATCATACAATACCATGTTGGCATTCAGTTAGGTCTTTTCAGAGATCCCAATGTTTTACTGGATGACAAACCTCTGAAGTATAATTCCTACATTGCGGTATGGAAATTGCAGTATAATGTGGTGTGGTTTAAGTATTATGTACAGAAGTAGAATGGATTAACAACACATCGCCCTACATAGGTCGAATACCGGAGCGAGGGAGATTAATCCTTCATCGTGTGAGGTGATGGATTCCTCCCTCGTCTCCTGCCTCATATCCGTCTATTGATTCCTCCTCGCGTAGACTGCTCACTCATCATAGTTTTTCTCAGATATAATTTATCCCTACATCACTGGGAGACAGAGGCGAAACCGAGCAGCAAATTGAAATTGTATCCTCTGAATCATAGCAATGTGTAGCGCAAGTGATATAGCGAACAGTCACCATTCATCGTGAGTTTCTCTTTTTTTGGTGCGGTTACTTCTTGCGGAGGTGTATCTATAGAAAGATCCTAACTGAAACGTTAACTGTTAACTGAGACGCATGCCATTCACTATAGTATGCGAATACATTGGGGCGAATGTGTAAGATTAGTAACAATAAGGTAAGAAGACCTTACGTCAGCTTTACCGATATACCATTCTGAGAAAATTGTTTTCTATTCTAGCATCCAGTAGCCGTATTTTGGTTGATTTATTTATTATTATATACCGGTGCACGAATGTCTCAGGTTTATGCCCCAGTAGTAATGATTTCATTCGTCCACACTGTGGCGTAATATATATAATACTACCCGCTGTACCATGTGACCACTCATTCTCCTATTTAGTGAGTTGTAGAATGGTATTCTTTTTTTTTTTTTTTTTTTAATAGAGCACAGCATTTATTTTCCAGTATACAGCATACAGTACATTGCATTATTTCTTTGTTGTCTTGTTCTCATATCTATCTGACTGTAAACTTGTAGCAGTCTCTTACACACATCTTTCGTCTTGCTCCTTTTTTTTATATTTTAACTTTATAATTACCTGGTTACCTGGTATACCTCTACCCCTTACTGGACTACAACCTTCAGGTCTTCCTATTCTAGATTGCCACCATTTTTCCAATCTACTACACTGCTGATTCTCCATATATTTATCAGTCATTCAATATTTGATTTTCAGGAATATTCTATCTGTTCTCGTTAGTCTCCTTGTCCTTGGGTGACATCATCTGTTTTCCTCTTCTTCATGCTTTTCCACCTCCTGCTCTCTTCAATATAGGCATATTATTCCATAGATTATCTTAATTCTTGTCAGTCCCTTCCTCTGGCTCTTAGATACTATGTCACACAATCAAGTAGTCCAACCACCCGTCTAATTTCTGGAGGTAACTTATATACAAAGAATTATTCATAACAATTACCATACTAACTGAGTGCTTTCCCAAACCACTACTTTCATAAGCACAACCCTTACACCAAGAAAAAACAACAATAGACAAACAGGACCAATAACAAGGACATAACACTTGGAGAGCCTTTTAGCAGCACCAGATTACAAACTCTTCCATATATGAGAAAGATGATGAAATTTATACATTTTGTTTTCCAAATAACATGTCTGCCTTTCCACGGATAGCTTATATTTCAGTTCCCTCAGGAACTGCAACCAGTCTAGGTCATTTGCGTAAAAAAGTCTTTGGCGGTGTATAAATGCCTTAGCATACAGAACAACATAATTCATCATTTTTACCTTATGACCTTGTCCCTGAATTCCTAATAAGATATCCTTCACTCTTATCATGAACATATCTTCACCATATATAACAGCAATCCATTTCTTAATTGTACCCCAAAACTCCTGAACATCATGGCACTCAACGAAGAAGTGTTGGATATCATCCCTTCTATAACAGAAATTACATTCCTCAGATGACACTATTTTCCGTTTGGATAAATAAACATTACATGTTATTGTTCTGTTCATGATGCGATATTGCAGAGACTGAATTTTAGTTTCTCGTGTAGTTAAATAAGGCAATTTACTCCATATCTTCCACTCCCTTGCTCTCATGTCTACCTCTGGGCACACATCCCCCCATCTTCTCCTAGCACTTGGAATCAAAGATTTCCTATCAATAATATAATTGTACATAAATTTACTCCTCAGCTGGAGAACATCCCTTGGATTTTCCCCTGGTATCTGAATTAATAACCTCTTTCTTTCATCGATCTCCTCCTCTACCTCCATAATCCGGAGCCCTGGTATCGCTGACCTCATCGTGAACATATCCAAAAATGTGATATGAGTTCCATACCTGTCATTAATTTCCTGGTAGGACATAACTCCCCCTTTCTTACACAAGTCCCTTATCTGAAAAACCCCAGCTCTTTTCAAATGAGCCTCAGTACTTTGCTGTACTGCCGGCCTTATAAAAATATTATCCCAAATGGCTTCATTGATAAATACCTCATCCTCCCTAGGTTGTATATTATATATCTCTTCCCACTCTTTAAGCACCTGATTATAGAATGTACCATGTTCTTGCCTCTTTGACCTAACATTTTTACATAAGAAAAACCGGAACATCCCATCTTCTACCTTTAGGAATTCCTTGAAGAGAAACGTCCAATTACTACCTTCATCAAATACCAGCCTCTTCACCCATTGCACCCTTGAGGCTTTAACCATTGCTTCAAGGTCCAGTAATTTCAGACCTCCGTCTTTAATATTTTGGATGATAGTATTATAAGCAATTTTTGCAACACCACCTGACCACATGTAGGATGTTACAATATCTTTAAACCTCTTACTCACAATTTCAGGAGTAAACATATTTATGCATGGATATAGAATAGTTGGTATGAGCAAAGAATTAATTATACATACTTTCCCTTTAATAGATAGCTTCCTGTTATACCAGTTCTGTACAATGGTTTTGCACTTCTCCAGTCTGGGCATGAAATTCCAGCATAGAGTATCTTCCACTGACATGAATCTTGAGAACCAAATACCTAGAACTTTAATCTTCTGGACCACTTTAAACTTACATGTAATTTTCCTAATATTCCTACCATTAAACAGTAGTATATTTGTTTTCTTCTCGTTAATCTTCAATCCAGAAAATGATGAGAACATGTCCAGTAAACCTAGCAAACACTCCAAAGACCTTTGATTCTTTACAAAGACTGTAATATCATCCGCAAACATAGACAGCTTAATTCCTCCACATGCAGTTTGAACCCCTTCCACTTCTTCTGAATTCCTTATTAAAGTTCCCAAGATTTCCACCGTCAGTATAAACAAATACGGAGACACACAACACCCTTGACGTGCCCCTTTTTGTACTTGAAACCAATTAGTAGTAAACCCATTGTTTATAACACAACACTGTTGATCCTCATAGATAACCTTAATCCATCGTATGAAATTCTCACCGAATCCAAACAGTTCCAGTGACCTGATAATTGCGGACCAGGTGACAGAGTCGAATGCCTTTTTGAAATCTAAGGCCACCATTCCCCCTTCATCCATGGACTCATCTTCCATAGAGAGAACATCATCAATCTTCCTTAAATTTGTACCAATGAACCTGTTCTTGATATATGCTGTTTGATCCTTACTTATAATTCTATTCAAAACCACTCTCAGTCTTATGGCCAAGGATTTCGTAAAGATCTTATAGTCCGAGTTCAGAAGAGTTATTGGCCTCCAATTATCTAATATGGCCCTATTCTCATCACTCTTTGGAAGTAGGGTTATTATCCCTCTCCTCTGTTCTGTCCCCATTTTTCCCTGTTCTATGGAAAACATTAATGAGTCAAAGAAAGGTTTTTTGACTGATTCCCAGAATGCCTTGAAAAACTCAACCGTTAATCCGTCTGAACCCGGGGTTTTATTGGTATTCATCTCACCCAAGGCTGTTTTTAATTCGCTTATGGAAAGAGGCCTTTCCAACAAATCTATCTCCCGCTGCTCTAGTCTTGGAAGGACAGGCTTGACTTTCTCCTCCACCATCTCATCCCAATCCCTACCCTGTGGTGCCTCATCTTTGGCCGTATATAGTCCCTTATAGTACTTGAACAACACTTGTCTTACCTTATGTGGTTCACTCACCATCTCCTCATTCTCATCAAGTGTCTGAGATATCAATTTGTTACTGAAGTTTTTCTTTTCTAAATTAAGGAAATAGCTTGAAGGCTTTTCTCCATGACCATGCCACTTAACTTTGGACCTAAACATAGCGGCCACCGCTGCCCTATTTTCAATGGCTACTAATTCTCTTTTCAAAGATCTCCTCTCCTCCTCCCATTCTCTTTCTACCCCAATTTCCGCCTTCTCTCCCTGAGGCTCCCCATCCAGCTTCCCGACCAAGAACTCCAGTCTCTCCTCCATTTGTTTCTTTTCCTCTTGGGTCTTCCTCTTCCGTCTCTTAGCATAATCAATAGAGAATTCCTTAATTTTAAACTTGATAAGTTCCCACAGAGCAGATGGGTCACTTAGATCCTCCTCCTTTGTAACCTTAGATATAGTACAAACCACACCTTTCCTATATTCCTCCTCCTCCAGTAATAAGTTATTCACTTTCCACATCCCTGGACCCCTTCTCTCCTCCTGCTTCCTCAATATTATATTGACTGGACAATGGTCTGACTGTACAGACAATCCTATGCTGCACTCAGAAATTCTATTTTTTATTGATTCAGACACTAGCCAGTAGTCTAGCCGTGAGGCCTGTTTGTTCCTGTGGAACGTATACCTTCTTACTCCTGGGTTCCTTTCCCGCCATACATCAGCAAGTTCTAGGTTCTGAATAAATGAGTTCATCTTGCCCTGGTATTTTCCAACTTTGAATTGGGTCACATTATTCTTTCTATCCAACACCTCATCAATTGGTATGTTCAAATCCCCAGCTAAAAGGATGGGTAGGTCTGATAGTCCAGCAAGATGTTTAAAAATACACCCCAAATTGTCAATCTGCTCCTCTTGGAAATTTTGAGTAGGTGCATAGATGTTCACCAAGATTATCTCTTCTCCCTCTACCTCCAGTCTGGCTATAATGTAACGTCCTTCACTATCTCTTATAACCTCATGAATTACATATTTCAGGTTGCGACCAAACAGTATCGCTACTCCCCTAGATCCAGGAGTACCATGCGCAGTTATTATCTCACCCCCCCACTCAGTCTGCCATATTACCTGTTTCTTCTCTTCACTATGGGTCTCTTGTAGTAGGCAGATGTCATACCTGTTTCTAACCCTCGAAAAGATGGCCTTCCTCTTGACTCTGTCACCCAGTCCATTCACATTAAAGGAGCACAATCTCAAATCACCTGTACTACCATGCACCTTTCGTACATTGATCTTCCTCTTGTATTCCCCTTACCCTCTACCCTTGTATTTCCGATGCCAGCTCTCCTACATACATCTCCCCTCATCTCCCACATATAACACTTGTTAACACCAGTCAGCACATTGACACATAAAACATACAACTCCTTAACAGTAAACATCAAAGACACAGATACGCTTTGCTTCCAATAGACTTCCTCAAACTCAAGATCAATTCTCCAGGTCTACCAATCCTCTTCCACCGCACCCTCATCCCAGGGACTAGGACAATAATATTGTTAACAAGGGCAGACATCACCAATCTGCCTCATCTGCTGACCAACCAAGTCAACAAAATATGGATATCTAAAATACGGCCCGTAAATACTAAAATATACTTAAGCACATGATAACCTGTGCCCTAGACCCTATGGTATAACTGCCTGATGGTCCTGTTAGCCATCCTCTTACATCAAACTTAACCATAGCTACTTTATCCCCTCCCCAATCTTCCCTACCCTCTACTCTCAAGCCTTAGTTCTATGTGAAACGACATACAAACTGTCCAATATCTTAATTATCTTAATTAACATATTAATTGAAATTCAGCAGGAACCTTATATATTAGACTAACTGCCCTGAGTCATGTCCAAACTCCACCTCTCTCTTCCCCTTCCCCCTTACTGATATACCCCCCCCCCCCCCCCAAACCACTCCATCACAAGAAGTGCCTTTCAGCAACTTTCAATGGTAACCTGGGAGCAAACTTGCCACTCAACCACAAGGCCACTGACACTCATATCTCATCAATCCCCGTACCAGCATTATATTTGGCAGTAATATTTGGTGGCAATCGATACAACTTAAACAGTCCTACCTCTATCTAATCAATCACCTTTCGGTAGAATTCATCAAGGGCTTGGCCCCAGTGCTGAAGTTATATTTCATCAGGATGAAGGCCATTAAATAACACATAATAGAATGCTTAAGTTTTCTTGTACTTGCACCGATGAACTGTTTTTTTAGCCATGGAATATATCCATGATGTACTTGACTGTCTCGTTTCTCCTTAGGATATGCTTTCGCTGCCGCTCGAAGCCTCATTCCTGAACTACTTTCACTGGTTCTCCGGCCTTACCTCGATTATCCTGTTCAAATAACACTGCTGTCATAGCTGGTTGCTCCCATGTACCTTATCTTCCCACGGAATTCGCTGGTAACCTTCGTAGTCATCAATATCGCTGGTAACGGCATCTAACTTCCCGCCTATTCCTTAGGCTCCGTAGGCATCAACTCCTTCCGTACTTTCATAAGGATTTCTCCCAATACATTTTTCCCCAGTAGCTTGGCACCTTTTCTAGCTTCATAGAGATTCACTCCTGCACCCCAGTGTCTGTCCTTCGTTGCCTCCACTAATTTCTTTGGGTATGTTTCTAAAAGATCATTTCTTATCCCGTCATTTTGGATGAACTTGGCCCTGACTATCGCACACATGACCTCCTCTTCCTTTTGCACCCATTTCTTGTCCGTCTCGATGGTAGCTGATATAGACTTGATCAAAAATGGATCAGTGGTTCTCTTAATCAGAGAGATCAGATCCTTCCTGCCACATTCCTTCGCCTTCCTACAGGCATAAGCCTGTTCAGCTGAGCAGAAGCTTTCCCCATCAATCCTAACATCACAGTTCACAAAATTTGACAAGAAGGAATTCTTACCATGAAAGAATATTTCCTTCCCATTATCGTGTTTGTATGCTTTCGGTAGTGACACCTTATCTGGGAGTTCATGAATCGATGTTGCATCATACAGCCTACCCCCGATCACTGCTTTATCTCCGTTACTGACTAGGCGAGCATCAATGCCTTCTCCTTTTGCCTTTTCCACCACCGCTCGAAAGTCAGCTCTAGTTTCCTTTACCTTGCTCGTAATGTGCTCAGAAATCCAGATCCCTTTAGCTCTTGGGTCATTTCTGAGATTCTTCTTATTGCACAATATCCAATCTCGTGCCGACTGATGAACCATGGTAACCAGAATGTCCCGCGGCTTCCCTCCTTTCTGGAAACTGCCAATCCTCTTTGTGATGTCAAACTCATGTGTGGGTATTTTAGAACTTGTAGCAGATACTATTTCCATGACTAGACTTTTTGTTTCCTCGTCCTGTCTTTCTCTGACCCCACTGATTATCAGGCTTTTACTCCTAATCTCCCGCCTCAGTTCATCCATGTCTTTCATAGTAGTCACCATGTCAACCGTCGCTTTCTTGACGCTGCTCATCTCAGATCGAATTTGCGTCTTTAAATCCTCCACTTCTTTCTTTTCCTTTCCTGCTAGCTCTTCTTCTCCCTCCTTATTGACTAAAACATTAGCCAAAGATTCTTGCAATTCTCGTATTTCTTGATTTAATCTCTTGTTTTCATTTTTCAGTCCTATCAACTCACCCTCAACAAGTGTTAAATCATTTCGCGCTTTTTCCCTCAGTTCCCGTTCACTCTGAAGGCTCTCTCGAAACTCTTCTATCTCTTCAGAGAGACCTGTTACTATTTCTGCGAGTGTTGGTTTTTTCAGAGTCTTTTTCGCTTTCGCGTCCTTATGATATTTTTTTGCACATTTTTCTCGTTGTTGTATTTTTTGAGAAGAACGTAGTACTGGAAACTCATTGTCTGAACCAAGTTCACCCTCCATCTTGGATCCCTCTTCTTGCAATGAAACCATTTAAATGTCTGTCTGTTTCTCTTTTCCCGTGAAGCTCTTGATTTCCACTGTATGTTCTCTGACTTCCTTAAACTTTCATAAACTTGTAAATTCCTATTTCAGGTGCATATCTCGCTTTAAGTAGCCGATGTCATCGGATTGGTAGCCTGGATCTTAATTGCATTAAGCTGTCATCTCGTCTCACTTCTCACTTGAATGCACTAACAGCCTGGCCGTTTTGGTAACTATCTGAATGCCCCCACAACTGGAATAACAGTCCGTGGCCGATTTCCGGTATTTTGAAAAGGGGGAGAAAAAAAAAAAAGAAAAAAAAAAAAAAAATTACTTTCCGAACGCCCCCACTTCTGGAGAGCTCAGGTATGCAGTCTATTAATAGCTAACACGTAAGTGCGGCCGTTTCCGTATTATCGCCCTTTGATTGTGTATGATTATGTGTTCATGGACTGTTCCTACACATTGGATGGGCTATGATACCAACCGTTAGAATCTTGATGCCTGTTGAGGTACTATTGCCTGTATGAAGTGCATGGATTCACGTTATTTCTGTAGATAAAGACATAAAAAACGGCCGTCGATGTGAAGGACGTCCGTTACTCGCGGGCGCGTTCGGAAAACCTCTAGAATGGTATTCTTAATGATTTCTAGGTATATAATGATAAAAAAGACATGGTTAGTGTGTCTGAATGGAATCTGTTCTTCGATATTTTGGTCAGAAATACTCACCTCATTCTTCGAATTCGGTGAGTATTCCTGACCAAAATATCTCTGAACAGATTCCATTCAGACACACTAACCATGTCTTTCTATAATATTCCGTCTATGATAAAGGCTTTTTTTACAAATCGGGTAAACTAGCTAAATATCTTTGAACATCGTGTTCCCTTTACCCGGCATGCTGCTTTCAAAGATGCTTCATATACCAATCGTAACTGATCAGCTACAATGAAAGATAGCTTACAGCACAAAAAGAAACATAGGAAAAAACCTATTGCAAAGTTGTCCCTTTTTAATCTTTGTCTTACCAAGATACGTGTTCGCAAACAAGTAAGCGAATAACAATTCTCGTGATCTCATGCGGGGAAACGAGATTTGACGAGGACCCGTTCATGCCGTCAGTCTGCGAGCATGCGAATGTCATGTCTAATGCTGACATTTATATCAAACGCCGATTACCAATACTGTCCCAGGTGAGTTACTTCGCGAACATGCAGATAACTTTTTGATACAGCTGATCCAAGAAGTCTCACAAACTTGGGATTTTATTTGTTCCTTGCTGCTGAAATAATCTCACACGCACTAGGATTTGTCATGAACCTAGTGATCACACATTCTATAGAAGTTGTAAAGAGAAACTGGTTCCGGGTGAAATAATTCCATAGTTACGTGGTGATGATCTGGAAAATTCCTTAATGAGTAACTATCGAGATCCTTACCAATTTACTTTGGAATATTGACACCCGAACTAGTTTCCCTATTATCACTTGTCTTCAGATATTGATAAAAGTGGGGATTTGTTTACCTCTTATGGACTTGGAAAAGGAGCCCAACCGTATTGAATAACTCAAACGTTATTGATATAAGCCACGATCTGGTTGGTCTAGATTTCATCATGTGATACCCCCGATAACGAAACAACCACCCTGATTAACGAAACAAGCACCGTTGATAATGAAACGTGCACCCTAGATTAGTATCACAGAGTTACTATATCGCTAACAGCAGTATGTAACTATGGAGTGTTCTGTCATAGACCTGAATATTACAATAAAACCCCGCGTAAGCGGACACCTTCCGTTCCGGGTCAAAGTAGCCGCTTACGCGGGTGCCCGCTTACGCGGGTTTTTCAAGTTTCCTCCCGTCCAATATGCAGATGTTATATACCAATAATTAGAGAAGACAGAGGCGATACTTTGTCTAAAATCCATTTACCAATTTCTTAATTGGACCCGAAGTTATTAAACTTTGAATTACAAAATGTATATTTTCTATGAATACACTCGCACACATTCATAAAAAACACAGATTACGTCCCTCCTAGCTGTGTAGGGCGGCAAAAGTCTGTGTGAATTTTGCAGTTACGAACCGAAAGAGTGTATGATTATATCTCACTTTGTATATCCACCGCTGAACGATTACTCAGTACCAGATGTTTTCATAGTGGGTTCTCCTGGCATATCGTATGTGAAGATGCCAAAAGTAAACAGAGATTAACAGACTCCTTCAGAGTTATAATTAAGTATACCATACCTTGTCCAATCATAATTGAAAATCTTAGATGGGAACTTTAGAAGGGCTTCTACTCATTTGAAGAAATACATGTCATTTTCACAATGGGCATGCTAGATATCTACCAGTTAATTACAATATCGGAACTTTTATGTTAACCTGAAAATAGTGAGACACTTGGGATGATAATATTTCAACTCTATCAGACTATGAAGAAAAATGTCAAATTCCTATTATCTGTAATGGAGGTGTGTTATTAAAATGAACACCAACCACCAATGTAATCAACTCAATATTTCATTTCGAATCATATATATTTGGTCTAGATGCCCCTTTTCATCTAATATATTCTACAGTTTTACAGGCTAAAGAATCCCAGTCTGGTATACATGGCATATTTCATCTAGAGGTGCTCTTCTCCGTCGACTACCGCCCACTCTAGGTGTTATCCGGATCGTGGGATATGGAGGAGAAAACACAGCGACCAGCCCCCACCACTTCCCTAAGCGTAAATCGGCGATTAGCGTCCGTATCGGTCACGTGACTCAGAGCTTGCCTCTGGTGGAGATGAGAAAATATGACCCGCGCCATTGTGACAGACTCATCAGGGCTGATTGACTTTTGCTGCATGAAAAACCACAGGCGCACTGAGGGAATCATATTATCACACTCCAGCATGCGGCCACCTCCTCCCCACCCCTCCTCTGTATGCACCCCCCTGGACAGACACATCCAAGACGCGCCTGCTGATTTATTGATATTGAATGCCTTTTACTCACTCAGCCTGGCCCTCTGTGCCCCTCGCGTCCTAACCTTTGAGTTTGCTTGTCTTGCTTATCGTCTTCCCGGAGGCGCAACAGTAGTGCGACTGGCTCCACTAATAGCGGGCGAGGTAACGGAAAACCCAGAGCGTGCCTTGAATGTTGTCTTTATATCTTCACCCAGGAAATGTGTATTTAGCTGCGACATGTCCCTCCATGTGCGAGGATAATGTTTCCCTCTGTATATAATGTTTCCTACACTATGTTTAATTCATTAATACCATCTTGCTGCTTCATAACACACTCACAATGTTTCTAGCGTTGCACATTTGAGCTCCAAGTTATACTTGAACTGAGATATTCACATAACTGCTCCTTTAATCAGTATTCATAAGATACAAGAAGAAGTCTAATATATTATGTATTATATAGATGAATAATTCATTAGTCAAAATATTTAAATTATCTAAGCAGCAACAATAGAACAGTTGCATTTCCCATTAACAGGCTGTGCAGATCTTCAAGCATTATTTAAATGTGGCATCATTAATTAGTTTAGCATGTCCAATGTCCTTATATTAAAATGTTCTGGACAATGGAGGCTAGATCTGACAACTCCGACTTAGGCTAGCTATTTCTACGGCTTAGTGGCAAGTAATCGTCACCTTTTGAAGGATATTTGACATAGAACAATTGTGGTTTCCAAACACCGACACTGCCTCATCGACTATTTTCAAAAATGAATGAATTCGTTTTTTAAAATTCTAACGAAGTTTTGCATCAGCCGCGTAAAACATTGGATATTTAATCACGTGGCTGAAATCATTATAGGCCACCCGAATTAAAAACGGTTGAAATCCTAAGGGAATGCCTAAAAAGAGCCTCCCAAACCGCAGACGCCGGCCCAGAAAGGTTCGAATTTAATTGGATAATTTTGGGAAACGTATCCAACAGCCCATGGCTTGGCTTCCTTAAATTTGCAAAGGCAACAAATTGAAGTCGTTACAGCGTGATATAATATGATAATAATTCAATTCACCCGGTACGCTCAGAGGTGAAGGGAGTAGTCCCCCACGTCACCGCCATTTAAAAACATACGGGTCCCTGAGGAACTGAGACTATTATGGGATGCATGTCTGGGGTAAGTTGCTTTATCAGAACGACGTGGTCGACCCACACCGACCTCCACCACGGCGATGCTGGGCTCAAATCACATGAGTGACCAAAAGGGTCGGTCTCCGTCAAACTGTAAAGCAGATAAAAGAGTCGACATTACAGAAACCAGATACTTTCATGCACTGAACGGGCAAATCAATTCAGCTTTGATGAGAGACAAAAAAGAAGAAGCAAGGAAACGAGCCGTTGAAGAAACCCACTGGAGATCGACTGCGGCACACGCAGCCCACGTTTCACGATTAATTTTATAAACACCCCGTGCATGCACTGTCACTGCAGTGTGGTGTCACCAATGGCCATGCCATCACCACTCGAGATTGTACGGCATCTCCTGGGATAAGAAAGGCGACGCTATATTTGTAACATTGGAGCATTGCTATTAGCTTACCACACCACTCATTCAATATGGACCCTGTTCAGTAAGAATAGCATACCACTGAACGTTTCATATACACATAACACAGATAACAGCAATGACCAGAGAACTATCAACATACTGAATCACTAAAACAGCATTTGTGATATTCTTATGGCTTCAGACTCCACGTACATGTTATGTACTCCTGTGTTTATCAGGTTTCCTTATAGATCTCCTACTGAATACCATTGTTGGTGGAGAGTGGTGATATATTTCTATCCGCAATCATAAACTGAATCAAGACAATCAGTAAGGTTTCTGAAAGGCTACTGTAATCATTGTGAGGCCATGTATGGCGCTTTGCAGAACAGACACAAACGGGCATTGATATATCACAAAGAGATGTAACAACAATATACTACAATATGCCCCCTTATATTTATATAGAACGTCCTGACCATGCTGTTCAAGCTACAAAACGAGATGATAATTTACGGTTCGTACGAATCGAGGCGTTTACGCCAAGTTCCGTACAAACTGTTAATTATCATCGAGTTTTGTTGCTTGTACAAGCATGGTAGGTCGTTCTTTATTTACTATATACCCGAAATTAAGAAAAATATATTTCAATTGGCTTAACCGCTATTATTTAAATAAAAAAAACAACGCATTTTTTTACGTTATATGGCGAAACGTGTGTATTTACAGTAACTACGGCATGGGTATATAGTAGCTACATATATAATATATCAGATATTGTTTAAGTTGTTTGCTTACAGTGAATGTGGCAACATCTGTTTATGCTAACAGGTCTATTATTATGCCTACCATTCGGAAGTAAGGACGATGCCTTCTGTCAAAGGGCGAATAACAAGAATGTAAAATAGGTTCCCGTTATGATTTATCAGGGGTGGTCTGGTTGATTAAAGCAATCCAGGGAATTCCTATAAATCCCAGGGGAGTTAGATGGTTTAAATACTCCTAGAAACGGGAGATATGGACCCATCGAGGGTAAATACCAAGGATTTCAATTCAAGGCTTGATACTGGGACTATTACATGCATATCAATTATAGCAAATGATGGTGAAATATAAATCATTGCTTCTGGTCCCAAAGTAGCAGTTCCCTGGGGTCACTTAACAGTGGTTCTTTTAAGAACTATAACTACCGATTGAAGTAAATTATACAAATGCAACTGCTGCCAGAGGGCATGTGCCATCCCGAGGGCATGAATTTGTCTAATATGATGGTGACCTCTGTAAACCTGCCCCATTATAAAGCAAGCCGGAAGATTGAAGACCCAATTAGAAGAGTTTAGCCCGCTCGCTAATGTAGACAAGTTGGTCACCCTGTGGCAGTAGACCATGCTATGGTTAGGGGTATAATTGGTCTGTCTGGCTGTTGCTCATGACTGTTGAAGGTTGGGAGTAAGAGCGAACATTTAGTAGACCGCCGAATGGACTATGTCCCCCGGAAATACTTTCTAACACTGCTTCTTTACCACAAGATATTACTGGTACTAGCCCTTGCTTATAAATGGTCATTACACTAATGAGGACAATGCTTACGTTGCAGAATATGCCTACACATCACATTTATGATAAGAATGATGAGCATCTACCAAGAAGTAAAATAATCAATTTTGATCATCTGAGTTAAGTCGGGTCATTCAATTGTCGTTGATATAAACCCATAACAAATTATCAACGATGGTGCAATATATAACAAAAAATTCAAAGCGATAACTGTCTTATTCTTCTAATCTTTTCTACCATATCAAGACCAATAATTACTGATTACCTTTCTTCAAAGTACATGAAAAAAATGGTATTGTTTTGTGAATCTATCGGAGCAAAGAATTCAATGATACAAAAGAGGAAGAAAGATTCTTTTCATCGATTTGTAAGGAGTACCAATGTAGCACCTGAGGATTGGGCCGCTGCATCGAGACGTGTTGACCGTGTGTAGGTGAATGGAAATGTCAGACGTCTCCGGATACCAGTCGATCTGTCGCCATATAGCTTGTATAAAGTGGCCATATTACAACTAAAGAGGACTGGGCAGGAATCTGAGATTCCTATGTGCATATCTCTACGAGAGGCATGTAGGCCCACACACGCCCACCTAGAGCGCACGTCCGCTACCTCGACACCGTAACGTAAAACAGTAAGGCCCACATACGCCCATCCATAACACTGCACGAAAACCACCATTTTACATATGAATGCGCCCGGCGTATATAAGTATGACTTTTGTGTATACAAGGTCGTCCTATTCCCCGTGTGCATACACCGCATCTGTAGGCGTATATATAAGGGTCCAGTGAAGAGGGCTTCACTAACAGGGTGCGGGGGGAGGGAGGGGGTAGCGGGGGAAGGGTTTCCCAATGGCAGGGGGAGAAGATATTTCCTCTCATATACGCCGGGTGTGAAATACAGCCAAGACGCATCCGTATATAAACCCTGGGCGTATATATATGAAAATAAGTCAATATTCCATAAAAACTTGCACTTCCATGATGGCGTATATATATGAATAAAATGGTGGTTTTCGTGCAGTGTAACTCTCAGTCCTGGTACTCAACCAAACTCCATGATTAATAGATAGACTTTCGGAGCCAGGATTAAATCTGAACTGAAATGGCTGCGGCAACTACGCAGTATATATTCATTTGAGTGCAGGGCCGATATCACAGACTAAATTATCTGTTCTGTGCAGATAAAACATCCACTTTATACACAGCCAGAATAACATTCGACTTTTAATTACATTCAACATATCGGACATCTATAGAAATCATCTAGTTTTACCGCTTGTTTTATAGTGCAATTCAATCTAAATCTCGCTACAGTGAATGCAGGCATACGAGATGGTCATATTGAAAGCAGCCGAATTAACTTTACACTATCCTGCTTTTAGTCCCCTGTCCAAAATCACGTCTCATTCTAATTCTCAATCATTTATTGAGAACAACTTCCTCCCTTCCTTTGAAAATATAATATTTCCTTTTTTTCTGGCAAACCACGCCATAGAAAATGAGCATAGGAATTCTGTATTGATTTTAACTTTTTCCTCGGTCTAGTCTGCTCTGACTAAACGGAAATCAAGATACAAGGGCAAGTTTTGCCAACGCAGTTGAAGGCTCTTTTTCAAATATATGTTATTCTGACCTTAAAGGCTGAAATACCACTAGCGAGTGAAGGAAGTGATTTCTACGAGTGAGGACCCCCACCCCCAAACACACACACCTCCGATCTTATGAAGTAAGCCAGTGAAAAGCGGCGATTTCTGATGTGTTTCAACCATTAGAGACAATATCCTAAGATTTACTTATTGTCCGGTTCCGTCTCATATGAAAAGATGCTCGTCTGTCTACCACAGCCCTTATCATAGAGGCGCAAGAGCGTGGAATGCCCTGGGAGAAGATATCCACAAGATAAATGACAAAGAACATTTAAAAAGTGCTTGGAAATTGAACTGAAAAAAAGACTGAGAAATAAGTTTAGCTTATGGAACTATGTCGGAATCAGACAACTCCTTACATCCCATCATATCTTTTTTATTCTTTTGTTCTTCTCTCAAAATTGTCACTTTTTTCCTAATATGGACTTGCTGTATTGTGTGATGAATATTTTATGTAAGTATGTACTCATTCTGACGTGCCTGAAAAACTCAGCCATCGTTGAGAGGCACTGAAAAAAAAGAAGAAAAAAGAATCTGACACTTTATGACTTTTTCCATGTACCCTACACCCAAATTTCATTCGCAGATCAACTGGAAATAAAACTATCCCCAAACCCCATATGTGGGGACCATTTATGATTGTGACTGTGAGTAGTATAGAGAAATGAGTCATTGAACGGTTCGTATATATAGGCCTGTTTCCATTGGCCGACGAAACGTGTGTAGATTATTTTAGTTACACAGAAAGTCTGTGGGTGGTGTCACTGACTGTGCGTCGGTATAGAAGAACCGGTGAGGGTAGTAGATTTCACTCAGTGACCAAGCTTTCACTCAGTGGTTGGTGGTGCCACATTGCATAATCCAAGCAGAAAAAGTCGTGGGTCATTTGACGAACTGGGTCGTTTCCATTGACCAATTTTGGGTCAGCAATGCCAAAAGTCTGTCGATGGTTCCTGACTGTAGATCAGTGACGGGAAATCGGCCAATGGAAACGGGCCTTTACCCTCTTCTTTGTTTGCAACGAACGCCAGGTCAGCGCCACCACGGCGACCCCTGGCGACCACCGAGTGGTGTCATTGTAGGCGTATCAACGTGACAATTAGCCATCAAAGCTGCGGGCTTTTATCTCGGCGGTAAAGGTTCAGATCTGTCCCTCGTCCTCTGCCGCGCCTCCCGGCCACACGTCACGGCCTCTGATCCACCAGCGGGTCTCCGGCCCCGACCTCACCTAACGCCCGGTGTATGACCACATCCAAGGGCTACATGTACAACTAACCACCACCCTTATGGTGACTTCTTAGAGTTCCAATGCTTTATTCCCCATCCTCACCGTCCGCCCTCTTGTCTCTTTGTCCCTGTGGGTCATGCTAAGCACGGCAGGACACGGTGGGACTTGTTCCTGTGTTCACTCTGTAATTGCAAAAAGAATACCATATGCTAAAATGTAATCGGCTGACTGTACATCAGAACCAGTCTCTGTGCTGATGTATTTTTGCCAGGATGATAAACAGATCTTAAAAAATCGAGAGTATTTTACATACCTGTGCATGAACCTCTAAGAAGTATTACAAAGTGCTGGGCATGGCAAGTAAATAATGACCGGTCTGCAGAATTAATAACTTTGTAAGTAAGTAAAATGGTGGGTTTTCCCTTGATTTTCAGGTATATGATGATAAGGAAACGTAGTTAATGAGCCAGTAGTGATGCCTTGTTCGGTCTTTCATCCCATAACAATAGCCATAGATCCTTTCGCAAGACCTCGAACGGCCATCCCTAAGGGCTCAGTTACTACATTTCCTTCTAATATACAAATTTATCTCAAAACTAGACTCTCCCGGTTTCTCCCTTTACTGTTTGTCAACGTGCCAACCATTCTGTTGCTTCCCTCTTCCACTATCACTCCAAATGTGGCCGACATCTTCACTCCTCCCTACGACCCACTAAGCTCACTTCACTCTCGCTCATTAGCCCGCCATTCACCCTACTCTACTGAGATGTGTCCCACTTTATTTCCTGTGCATTTCCCCATCTTAAACCTTTTCCCATAATGCTCCCACAATGCCTACTCTACTTTGTGGTCTTTGCGCAGATTCATTTCCCTATCCTTTGCCTTTCTCCCATCCCTACTTTCTCCTTGTTCATGGAGCGGGTGGAAGATAGGTATCATTACGCCTAACCCCTTTTCCTCCAATATAAATAAAAGCTTTAAAAAGAAAAACATAATAAAATACGATATGGAGTGTGGTAGGAGACCACGGTAGCATATTGTCATACTAAGAATAGGTAGTGAGAATAAAACTAGGTGATAAATATAAATTGTGATTTGAATGAAACTGAGTTCGGAATAAGACTATATAGTTAGGATTATAAAAACAGGTACACAGCTATACATGGTATTCAATACAGAGCAAGAAGATTCATTATACACCTGGAGGACGGTACGCGATATTGCAGGGAGCTGGGCTGCTGTTGGCAGGAACACAAAACCTACCGTGGAGGTTTTATTGTCCTCCAGACGCCACTGGAGTCCTTCCCCAGGGGTAGACGGATCTGTGTGGGGCTGGGGAGGTGGGAGGGGGGGGGGGGGGTTGGGGGTACGAGGGTGAGACCGAGGGGTGGGAGGGGGTTGTGGTCACCGGAAGCCGCGAGGTGTAGTCGGTGTCATCTGCACCCCGACCACGCTGATCCAGGTGTAATGAGTCGCCTTACCCCAGCCCGAACCCTGTCACCCCTACACAGCTCAGGTAACCCCACTCCGGTTACTTGAGCACGGCCTCAAACAATAACCCGCTGTGGGGCGCCTAGGTGGTCGTCATTATGAGCGATGTGGGTAGGAAAAGGGATTAGCTCTTGATCTGACGACCTGGGTAGGGAAGGCCGTGGTTCAGGGTAAGATGGAGATAGAGACAGAAGAATAGATAGATAAAGAGAGAGAGAGAAAGGGAGAGGAGGTGGTGGCAGGTAAAATGACAGAAAAGAGAGAGAGAGAGAGAGAGAGAGAGAGAGAGAGAGAGAGAAGGAGAGAGGGAGAGAGAGGTGGGGGGTGGGGGGGGGGGGGGTTGGCAGGTAAAAGCACAGAGAAAGAGAGAGAGAGAGACAGACAGACAGATAGATAACCAAAGAGACAGGAAAAGCGGCAGAAACATTGAGGCAGCGCGATATACAGGGAGAGAGCGACAGAGTGTAAGAGAGAAGGACGCATGGATAGGTGTGGAAGAAAGAAAGAGCGATTGAAAGAGAGATTGGAAAGGCTCATAAAAAACATCGAGAGACTGACACAGAAATATATAGAGGGTCACAGAGACAAAAAAGAAGGACGGGACAGACAGAGAGAGGGAGAGAGGAGCACAGAGGCAAAAAGAAAAAGACACAGAGAGACGGTGAGAGAGAGAGAGAGAGAGAGAGAGAGAGAGAGAGAGAGAGGCACAGAGACAAGTCGACAGAAAGACACTGTTATAGAGATATATGTAGACAGAGAGAAGAAGACAAAGATAAAGTGAGACATTGTCATGGAGTGAGGCATATGGACAAAAAGATGGAAAGACATTGACAAAAAAAAGAGCAGGAGTGGCACAGATTCAGAGAGATACAAAGGCATGGACACAGGGGCAGAGAGAGACACAGACACAGGGAAGCTTAGCGGATTGAGTAAGAGGAGGCAGCATGGTAAGGAGAAGGACGGGGGTACGGGGGAGGCGGGAGATCCTGAGGGACAAAGACTTGCTGAGCCCAGGTATGCAGACAGGTGATGCGCGGACACGAGGTCAGGGACTAATTGCCACGAAGGTCATGGGCCAACCTGGTGCCATGGTAACCGCACATCACCCGGGTACCTGGTTTACTGGTGCTTGAACGTCCACTATGTTCTATTGGACTAAGGCCCGGCGTCCACCTACTACGATATGGCTCCGATGTGCTCTACGATGCACCTCCCGATACAAAATCAAAATCGCGTCGGAAGGTCACCTAATATCGGGGCAGTTGACCACGTTTCTGCGATTAGACACCGATAAAACCCCATACAATGCATGATGGATTGGCATGTCTAGACATATATATATGTCTACGATTTTGCACTTTCCCGATATGTCTCCGATATTTACTTTTTGTATCGGTGCAATATCGGTAGGTCTAAATTTCTATCGTAGTAGGTGGACGCCAGGCCTTACTTTTGGTTTGATGGTGATCAAATCTATGAGATGAATTTAGGTAGAAAACTTACCCCTATACATTTACCAAAGCGAGAGTTCTTTTAGTTTCCACACCACATAGACATAGCATGAGGTTGGCTATTGTCCTTCTGTTGATAAGTAGTGGAGCTGGCTTTCACGAAGGTGTTTTTTCTACCTTCTTTTCACCCAAACGGTGGTCCCGAGCTATCGCAACTGTCTTTTGCTTCCCAAACACTGTGGTTTTACCAGTGAGTATTTTGAGGCGTACCGGGGAGAGGAAAAACCTCAAATGAAACAAAACTTTCCTCAGAGAAATAACAAACCCATGTAGAAGGTCAGGCAGAGTTGGTGCATGTGAGGCGTGACGTGTGTGTCACGTGATAATCCCGTAGTGAGCTATCAGGTGGTTACAACTGGTGATAAGATTTGTAAACATCTAGTATATTCATGACGTCTATTTGGGAATTGTGAGGACTGCAAATCACATGGCTGAGTTCTTTTCACCCAAACAACGGGCGCTATCGCAACTGTCTTTTGCTCCCGAGACACTGTAGTTTTACCAGTAGGCATTTTGAGGCGTAGCGGGAAGAGGGAAACCTGAAATAAAAGAAAACTTTCCTCAGAGAAATGCAAACCACATGGCTGAGTTGGCTTAACATGATTCTGTTTGTAACCAATAGTTAGCTATGGCAGGTGTGCCGTTTCTGAGTCTATACAAACAGTACAGACATCACCGTATGTTACCCATAGAAGTGAGCAGAGACCGCCATGCCGTACACTGACGTCAATTCATATACTCGTCATAAAAAAACAAAAATCAGATATCTATTACTCTCTATGAATGATGACTTAACTGGTGGTATATGAATACTGACAGGAAAGTTATTACCTATTTTAGATAGTGTATTGTAATGTCATGGGGCCTTCAGCATACGAAGGCGTATATATATAATGGTATATAATGGTCCAACTACGTGAGCCAACAATACATCAACTGAATAACCATGTTTTCGAGTGTAGACATTCTGTTCTGTGGTTCGTATTTTCAACAAATCAAAGGAATAAACGCGTGAAAAGGCGATTTGCACCTCTGACAGACACCAATTTACTCCGTCTCTTTATAACTGCCGTTATCCTGCATCTAGCTACAGATGACGTGTTGTATCCCCTTTTTAACAACTCTGTATCACAATGAGGGAAGAAAGCCCTGGTCAAGGTACCTCGCTGATTATGTTACATTGTGCCGCCGTAGCTTTTATGAATTGCAACAGAGGCTACAAAACGCATGCGAGATGAAATCATGATGTTGAAATACAGAAGCACACATTTTATGTACACACATTTGATATTGAGATTAAAACTGTGAAATCCGTGTAAAATCCAAATGACACACAGTCATGAAAAAGTATACTGCTTTATATCTTTATGTCAGGCTAGACAAAAGGATATAAAATTTATGTAGTATCGAAATTAATTTGTACTGAAAAATTAAAATGTACACTAATGGATAGTCCCTGTCATATGGCCTGCGATTTGGAAAGAGCCACTATTTTATGATTTATACGCGTCCTCAATGCATATCGACGTCTAAAGTCATGTCGCTGCCTGCCTCCCAAGTATTCAACATATTTGATCAAACACAACAATAACGTGTAAATATATCTCTATATTTCTGACACGAACAGCGACAGGAGGATATAAAGGATGTGCACTCTACTCATCCCGTCCCACTCTGAGTAAAAAGTTTCAGAAGATCGCCCTTGACTTATGGAGATGAAAAGGAGTTGTTGATACTTAACAAACTCTCCTTCTAGGTTGTCCCCGAGTGATCTCTACCATTGATGAGAGGATATAGGATAATGACACAGTAAAACGTACATAAATAGGCCTGGGATCGCTTGGCCTGTCGTATATATACATAGGAGGTACATCGTCTCACAAGAGAGGAGCACAGGAAGGCACTTGCCTCTGTCTGCATCTAGCTAGACCATCAGCAGACCACAGACAGCTTCAAAGGGGCCGTCAAGAACCCCACTCAGACCTTGCTCAGTAGCTGATCAAAGGCTGGTGTCCTCTCCTGTCGCCTGTGTGCCTACATATGTCACCGTGGCACGAACCTCTACACCTAACGTGTGCCTGGTTGAACCACTGGTATCATACCAGTGCACAAGCTTATATGGAATACTACTTGCTGCTAGGCATGACGTATGAATAATGTTCGGGCCCGCCATGAGCCACGTTTGTTTTTTACCACTATTTTCATGATATCGAGACGTAGTAAGTGAGCCCATATTGATGTCTTTGCAGGGCTTTCATCCCTTCCCATATTATCATGAAGCATCACAAAATTTCATATGATTGTTTATATGGCATGAGTTGTCTTCGCGGAATGATATCACGAAGCGGAGCTGAGTGATATCTGTAGCGGAAGACAACGAATGTTTTAAACTTCATGTCACCAGTGGCATATAGATATTTTATGGCATAACCGTGGCATACAGGCCCACCATGTTAAGTCTATGGAGATTTATATGAGGGGTAGGATAAAACCATAGCCGGTAGTTCCGAGACTAACTACGTTTCCTCATAATATTTACTGAGCCCGCAGTGATGGCCGTTCAAGGTCGTTCATCCTGTAACGATTACTTGATAACGTAATCGAAGGGCTTTATTTAATTGAAAAGAGACCAAGAATATCGAACACTGCAGGCTCATTAATTATGTTTCCTTATCGTTATATAACTAGAAATTACGGGAAAAACGTCATTTTAAGCACAGCCTGACGGTATATTATGTTGTTTGAAAATTTCTCATATGTGGAATATGTAACTTCAACTTTATCTATGGTAAATTCAACCCAGACAACTATACTGTAAGGGTGAACCATACCGGCCTTGCGGCTGACCACTTTTACAGTCTAAATAAATCAATCAAAAAAAAAAAAAAAAAAAAAAAAGTGGGCACGAACATTACCTATACTCCATTCCTAGCAACGTATTTCATAGAAGTTAATGCACAGGCAAGTAAGGATACATTCACCTTTCCCCATCTCCCACACTCTTTCTACAAGAGAGCATATTCTTTACACTGTTCTGTACGAAGCCTTTGTGCTTCTTGATCGTATAAACCTTGACATGTGCAGGTTTGCAAGAACCGATAAAGCTAGTTTACTTGGGTGATATTAGTGCACTGGAGTGTAGCCATGCACACAAACTGGAACTAGACCTGACAATTCTCAAAGAAGCACATATCAGATTTGTCAGACACAACAAGGATGCCCTCTCGATGAAAGACATGTGTCTTTCTTTTAAAAAACACCCAGTGAGTGACCTGGATTATTGCCATGCACAAACATGCGGTCAGATATGAACATGCCCTTGGCAAAAGGCACGAAAACAATCCCATCATCTAATTTTATTAACCCCCAATCTCATTGGCGATGCATAGCCATTACCACCCGTTGGAGCTTTCAACCCGACTGTGGAAGTGTGGTCAGACGACACGTCCTGGAGAACGGGCCTTACCTGTAAGGGTGGCAACCTTGAAATTGTGTTTAATATGATAATGTGTCCAATAGAGATTGACATATTGGCTCATGACACCCAGCGATCTTGGTCCTTCTTGGTCTTACTTGGTCTTGCTGAGAAGTGTATCGTCTGTGGATGTATAGCAAATAAACAAGAAAGTATATATATATATATATATATATATATATATATATATATATATACAGTGCCTTTGTATGGATTTCATCTGTAAGGGCTAACACAGCCATGGATTCCTCTACCACCCGTTTGAAGTAAACCTTTCTGCTGGAGACTGAAGCTAGCTCAACCCTAACAACTACAACAACGCATAGGATATTTACTACAGCCACACATCCACACAGTGGTTTTGCAGGGTGGCTTACATGGTGAGAGGAAACACAACTAACACATGTACACAGTTAAACCACTCCTATAGCCCATTAGTGATATTTACCTTGATATTTGTTTAACTCTGTTTGACACTATAGGGGACAGAGCCATTGTTAGTTCATGAAGCAGTCACTAGGTGGTCGGGGGACAAAACCTGTATTCTGGCTCTTTGTTCTTATGAAATTCAGCCACCTTTCAATGTTTTACCAAGGTTCCTTTGACTCTCTACACCGATCCCAGAGCAGGAAGATATAATGCTAAAACCCAGGACATGATGTTTTTCACATGGAACGCTTTATTTACATATGTGAGCAAGGCAAGAAAAGTGACATTTCCCAATTATCACTCACTTCTTTTGCACCTCCATTAGTGAAGAACAGCTACTTTTTCACCTCCTTTAGTGAAGAACACCTACTCGGGGGCGTCATGGCGGCGCCCATGGATCATAGGCTATATGCCGTATAGCCAGATGTTAAACATCGAGCAGAGTTTGATGATGGAGTGACTGGATAGGGGGTTGAAGAGCAGAAGTCTTCCCGATCTGGAAACTCTTAGAGTAAGTCACCAGGGCGTTCAGTCAAGTGTTGAACATAGTCGTCTTCACCTTTGTATGACGATGCTAAGATTAATACGCACCGAGAGATGAGGATGTCTTCTAATGATATGCCCTATGGGGAATGTATTTCGGTCATATATGTACTTCGCCGTGACACACTTGCCTCTAAGAGCATCGTTCAATCCATCTCGACACAACTGTGCATTCAAATTCCACTCAATTACTCCGTCCGTTTAAAGAAGTCCCTTACGAGCTTTAAATAAATTGACTATTGCAGGGGCGGGCTTTCTTGAAGACTGTGCCAAGACTTCAAAGGTGTGTTTCAGAATCTGAATGTGCACAGAATATTGCATTAGTTCTACTGCGCTTGTCACTTATCCATTAAGGAAAGTACCTCTGACTTAATTCTTGCAGGAAAGCTGCAACGTAGGCCTTTCAGCTCTAATGCTTTGCTTTGGGGTGAAGGAATAAACGTAGCAGCTCCTGTAGGATGTTAGGGATGGGGTCTCGATCTGATGTTATATTTTTCTCCTTTCCAGGGGCTCTACCCCCAGCCTAGTTCTTTTGTATTTACAGAGACATGATGTATTTATGCGAAACCCTTTCTAATGCCTAATTACCTCACCACCCGTGTATCAAAAGACATTGAACGCAACAGAATTATTGTCATCTTACATGAAGGTTTTCACCTCGAATAAATCTTTGTGATAGATCTCTCAGACCATTTCAGAAATAGGATTGTGCAAACACGATCCTGGAAAATACATTGCTTTTATAGTGGCGAAGCCTGAAAAATACATTGCTTTTATAGTGGCGTGGAATTTTTTTCTGACACCATAATGCCTATTTGTGTATTAAAATCCTAAGGATTTGTTCTCCGCCTGTTTGCCTAACTGTGGAATGGATACAATGGTTCATGATATACCGGAAGCGTGTGGTTTGTGAAACTTTCAATATAGCTAACCCTTTACATACTCAGCCGTAACTACCACTATATAACATAGGTATTATCATACTTGCAAATATTCCACCTAAAAGGCTTTGCGGAAAATACCGCCTATAACCAAGCAGAATGAATGGAAAGCCACTGAGATGTACCCACGTCCATGTGTGACAGATTACTCCGTGTCTACATTTGTAAATTTCTAACGACCATTACAAAAACAAGAAAACATGAAAAATTCACGAAAACATGATAAGTTCACAGAAATGCCGTTTGTATGAATAGTTGCAGTATTAGAAGTGACACAATGCATATTTTGTCAACAGTAATGACGATCAAGGCCTGTTTAATCCAGGAGGGTCTTGTGTGAACGTGAAATCGGTCCGATGACTGTATGCTGATCGGGTACAACCCAACTACGATGAATTGACGACTGGACCAAATTGCTTCTAGTATGACCCACTTATTACCTATTCAAAGTTTGCTTAATCAGCGATGCTTGATTAGATCCCATGTGGGAATATCTCTTTATTTACCCTTGTCCTTGCCCCCTTGTTATTAAAACAGTACCCCCTTCCCATTCTTGAGTGACCGCCAGGCCCCACTGATGTTTTTTCCATGTTCTATGCCTCTGCTATTGATTTAACAAGGCGTGACTAGATTGAGATCTATGCTGTTTGAAGCCGGGCGGAGGGCTCCTTTGACGCAGGCCAGGGCCCGGAGTATTTCCCCAGTGTAGGCTGCCACCAGACAACAAATATCATAAATCGCAGCTTCAATTTTGCCTGCCTGTCGCCTAACACCAAATACACCATGCTCTAGCGAGCTACTACATACAGGTCCCAAATGGAACCCAATTCCTCGATGTATTTTATCATTTCTGTACAGCTATGAAATGTCTGGGATTTGTCAAGTCTCGAGATGAGAGAATTATACAGCAATTTGTCCGCACTATTTTCTGGTGCAGTGAACAATGTATACATAGATTTAACAAAGTCTATCTACATCAGTACATTTAGATTTATGCAAAAATCTAGATATGATGGATCTGCGTGGGAATGTATTCACAAACACCCATCCTTACGATGGTTTTTCGAGGCCAAATCTATTCCAGTGTAGTACAGGCAGAGTACTATGGAAAAACCAAACAAGAGTTAGTTGTGTTGTTGTTTATCGCTCGATGGCAAGATCACATATTACTGCGCGAGACGAAGCCGAGAGCAGTAATACGCGATCTTGCCGGAGTTCGATGAACATTAACACGACTAACTCGAGTTTGGTTCAGAATTTATCCTACCCCGCCCGTCTAAATTACTTCTACATTAACAGATGACGTCATTTGTCAAGTGTATCCCACTAGAGCGATATCTTTCTGAACTCCAGACCGAATACAGTGACCCAATGTTAAGCCTATGGGTTTTTTTATTAGGGGTAGGATAAATCTTGAGAAGAGATGCTCACAACACCAACACCTCCTAATAGCTATTTCCATTGGCCATCACCGATATACAGACAGGAACCACCGACAGACCTTTACCACTGCTGACACAAAATGTAAATAGGTTACCAGGAGGACACAGAAAATCTACACCGTTTTTGTCGGCCAATAGAAATGGGTGTTATATGTACATCCCCGGTATACGAATAGTGCACACTCCCTTTCGTTCCAGCCAGTGCTGCCATCCTTTGCAATCCCAGTGAACCAACTCTAACTGTCGCCTTATAAAGGCCCTTATCATATAGGGTAAATTCCTGAGTGAACCTCTACTTCAGAATGGATTCTTGACATTTGGAATATAATCCAACAGGCATACATACACACGTGATGCATTTGATGCCGTAGTATTTGGATCCTATTTCACACCCGAGCTTTTGCGCAACCGCTCTAAATTGTAAATTATTGTCACTTCTCTTTCGGATACTCTTTCTAGGTAGCAGGATCTGACGTAGGTCTTCATAATTGTGACGGATCATATTGCCATGATTGTAATGAACTGAATAATCAACTGAATAATCAACTGAATTCTCAACGCAGCCGTGTTAGCACTGGGAACTTGATTTTCTGCTTTAAATGCATCTCGGCATTTTGATTCTATTTAAATGTAGGGCAAGACGATGCATGGCTATTATTCCCAGATCTGTTTAAAAAAAACATCCTTAAGAAAGTCACCTTGTTATCATCCGGGCTCCAACGCCCAACGGCGCTGTTATCGCTGGTAGCCGATGGGTGCTGATCACTGCTTGACACAAGCCCAGCACCAGCGAAGGTTCCGGATTGGAACGGGTTTTGGTCGGTGACATTTTACGACTATCAATAACCGGAAATCAATGCCCGTCTGCGCAGGCGCATTGGCCAGTCTCATTTCGGGGGCTGGTCCAGCTGACCTCTGTGCCCACTGCTGTCACCCACTGATGGTCTCGTTGTCTTTTCTTAAAGGAAGATGACAAAGGAGAATTGAGATCTCAAGGTCAGCTACAATGTCATCTAGTTGTGTCCACGTCGAGCACTTTACCAGATGGGTATTTCTGGTATGAGTATCTCACTCCAACCAAGTCTGACATGAGTTCTCAACTCTTTATGAGTTATGTATAATAATTATGAATAGCTCTCTCTTACTTCAAAGTAACTGTGGACACAATTTAGTGTTGTTTCGGAGTATGTGGTCGTTCTATATGGTCTTAAACACAAAAGTCCAACTCTACCTGTACGAATCCGATCACACACTTGAATCAAAGAACAATGATCTATATAGATCCCTAAACCTGTTCAAGTTATTGAGGACAATGGTACACTACGTGAGATTATTTGTAAAAATCAAAACACAATCCAGACTTTCATGGTGCAGTGGGAAGTGGAATTGATTATTTTTATGTAGTTATGGGAGATCACACTATATCGCCGAACGCTGCTGGGGGTGTAGGAACATCTGGTTTCTTACCTAGGTTGAAGTTTCTTTTACCTAGGCTCAAGTCTTTTTACCTAGGTTGACACGTGACCAAAAGCTGCGATCTGATATCAAAGAAACAGGTAAAACAGCCTATTGGATATTGTAAGGCTGGATACGATATCAAACCGGCTAACAGCCGTATGTACTTCAGGATAAATAAAAGAATATTTAAAAAAAACGTCGAGGATGTAATCGCCGCGATTTCTAAGCGGAAACATACTACATCGATGCGGCTATGACGTCGCCATGACGTTGTCGCACAGCAACACGCATAGTAACACTCATAGTAATTATGAAACTGTCAGGTAACTGCTTCGACGAAAACATGTGCATTGAACTTAATATACTCGATAAGGTTAGCCATAGCTTCGTTTTTGATCGGCGGTAAGCAATCGCCGATTTTCTTGATATTTGAAGGATTATAAATAGGGAAACCGATCCCCAGAGAAAAACTCAGAATTACACTTATGGGTTGGAATAATTACTTACTGCATTGACCCTTACTTGGTAACTTTGACTTTCTTTCACCGGGAAATAGTTTTTCATTATTTTCACCCATTATGCAGGAGGGAATTGATGGCATTATGACTGATTCCCATAGGTTCCGCTGATATACATAAGTGTAATGCAGAAGACCTAGTGGCTAGGAGCCATTCCTTAAGGGCTAAAAGTGCTTACAAAACGGTGCGGTGAAAAATGCAATGTAATTGACTAATGGAACTATATTTTGATTAACAAATAATAATATTTTTCTTGTTTATATTTCCAATACTGTGCTCATCAGTAACAGAAGTGTATAAATAGGACATTAGTTTAATAAAATCTATATCATATGGGGTTCTCATGTTGCTCAATAAAACATATTACACTTATTACGCTATGGCTCTGACTGCACATGAGTTCTTTTGGTTGGTTGATGGGGTATTGTTCAATAGCAAAGCCCAGGTCGTATCACAATAACTACACAACTTACTCACCGCAGTAAATGCTGATGTCCATCAAACTCCTGATGCACGCCAACATATGGTAAGATGCGCATCTCGACATAAACAAAAGTTGTGTCAGAATAGACCGTGTTGGGGCAGTGGATCAGGGTTACCAATACATTCTATGATGCACACTGACGTGCTCTACAACACACACACAGAGGCAAACGCTGCGTCGAAGTGCATTATAGAGCCTCCAAATACAATTGATCATGTTCCTTTTTTCCCCTCTTTGATACAAATTGCGTCGGTATACATCGGGAGCAGTCTCTCCTATGTTGGATCCCCGTACCCACAAAAAATCGAGACCTTCCGATGCACACCCACGCACATTTACCCAAATCGCAAACTGCATCAGAGGATTATATATAATATATATTGAAAAATACGATTTTCTTTTTGTTAATAATGACTTTTTCTTTTGGTTAATAATGACTCTTACCAATAGCTATTAGTCCTTAAGTTATGTATGTTTACTAGATTGCCTAAGAATAAGAGCATTTTAAAAAGCAGCTATTTTTGCGTCGTGAGCGCGTCGAAACGTCTGAATTCTGCGTCGGCGTTGAGTTTAATTATATTTCAACCAAGGTTTCCATCCGATTTTGACCACATATAAACTCATGATCATTCAATCTAGTATACAGTTCGCTATACCTATTTGCCATAGGAAGCCTATATATTTTATGGAAATGTAGTTCTTTCTTCTGGAATTTATGAACAAGATGTTGAAGGGTGATGGACGGTAGACACCTAGTGTTTGCCGTATAGACCGATACATTAATGTAGCTGTCAAGGAATTGGCGTTAGGCAACACCTCCTTTGTCTTTTCTGTCTGACATTTCATTTACTGTTTTTACAGTATTTCTCCGACCGCCGTCAATCAACTACAGAAAACTTGCAAAGCAGCGTGATCCTGTGGTAAGTGATGGTGACAAACATGGGAATCGTGGTGAGTGTGGTGAGCGCTGGTTCTGGGTGGTAAATGGAGTGGTTTATGAATTGCATAGTTTAGCTTGTGAGACGAGAAATAGGGATATTAACCAAATGTATTCATGGAAAGTGTTAACCCGATGTACAGGCTAGACGGTCAAGACTGTTTAACTACCTGGAACGGTCCAAGGAAGAACGCCTGTAAAAGGGTGATTGTATCATTTTCCACTTTACCTGAATAAAAGATTTTTAAAAATGTTGGATGGGATAACCTTATAGGTAGAGGAATATCGGTATGGGATGTGGGTGCATTCATAAGGATAAATAGAACAACGAGGAAATGGGGTGATATAAAGATGAAGTGGTCATCGCAAATAATTTATAGAATTAAAGACTGGACTAGGTCAGGGAGGAAGTTGAGTGATTTGATCTGGGGGATAGATATGTTAATAGGGATAAGATGTTGGTTGGTGGCTAATTACAGAATACTCATGTAGGTTATATAGCTACAGAACACCATCAATTTAGACATAGCTATAACTAATAGGTATAGCTGAAATAGTATCTAAATAGATCGAGTTAGAGGGATTTATTCTTAGTTAAGGTAAACGGGTCTTTGTTGTATAAAACGTTTGTTCAGACAGTCAGGTTTGTTCCGTCAGTAATTACAAACGGTCAATTCAGTGATGGTGGCTAACAGTAATGACAAAGATTGAGGTCAATACATGGGCAGGCCTTTTTACAACTCAGATGTATCTGGCAGCAAAGAGGTACTATACAGAAACAGCGGGAACTTTATCCCATATATACTCAGTAGTTATTCAGCCCTGTGGTACAGAAGTAGCCACCCGATGCCAGCGACGGCCAAGAGTGTGTGGGTAAGGGCATGTGTGAGCCCAGGAAGTAAAAACTGATAGATGTTCACAATTCTGGACTTTCTATGGAGCAGGCACTTGGGAAATGGTATGAGACTATGTTTGCTTGTTTCCCTTTCAATTTCCCTTTTATACGTCTTATACATATAAGTTTATGCCAATGTGTGACTTCCTTAGAGCAGAGGATGCTTTAGAAAATCGTGCTGTATAGTTCTATCTCAGAGTCGATTGGTGAATAATGTAAAACACTCTAAATCCATTATTTCTCATTTCCAGAGCTTCTTTCACCTATCAATTTTTCTCCTAGATTTTCCTATAATATAGTTCCTCAAAGACTAAGTCTATTAATCAAATTGATAATACTCTCAGTCCATACATGCAATACTAGTCGACCATTGCATAAAAATACAGCAGAAGACTTCTTTCCTACTCTGCATCATATTGGGTTTTCGTTATAACCGAAATGACCGTTTTATTTTCCATATATCAAATAATATTTGGGGGCTCATATGGACTCGAGACAAGTTTGTACTAACCACGAGATATGCATATACCAACACCCGGTGTGAGCTTTCAAAAGAAAGAATGTTCAAACACAGACGAGACTATCATATCCCTATATTCATATACTCATATCATTCAATATTTGCACCAATAAGTATTTGGGAATATATGATTTGCTTTAATTAGATATACATTCCAGTTTGGGATTGCTTTTCACAACGTGTTGTCCTCTATTACAATCAGACAGTCTTCAAATAATCCAACTACAAGGATATCTTTTCCAGTGTTGCACGTGCAGATCACAACCGTTTATTCAGTATAACTCTTTTATTTTAAAACTCATCCCTATACTAGTTATTCATTTCACTGTGCAATGTCTTACTTTGTCGTAAACACATTGTAAGTTTTTTCCAAGACGTTTCAGAGTATTGGGACAGATTAGTGGCATAATGAGAAGTGGACTTCAGTGGCCAAGTCAGATATGACATGTCTAACACAGTCCTACATTCATGGTTACAGTGGTTGTGTCATGCATAGAGTACAGTGACCGATGTGGTCAGGGTAAGAAGTTGACGGCAAAGGGTGTGAGGGGCAAGAGGGGGTGAAGGATGAGACAACAAGAATGGACAAGGTAATCCATTGGGGAAGGCCAATTGTGTGACATAACTCCCCCCCTCTAACGGAGACAGAGACTAAGTACTACTGATCGTCTAAGAAAAAACACACAGCCGACATCTTCAGTTCTTTGCAACTCTTAAGTGGAATTCATACGGGGAAATTCATGTACCTCAGAGGATGTTTATCTGTTATAAATCCTGCTGAGGTTCTCTACTGGAACACAATCTCCTAATCTGAATCGTAAGATTCTATTCCGTGGAGACAAGTATTTTCCCCAGCAATTGGCGGCGATGATAATATAAAATTTATAGCATCATTTTGGGTGAGAAATGGACCCACTGCTGAGTCGCCGAGTAAGTACCAAACCTAACCAGTAGGATCACATGCTTTTCACACCCCTCACCTCAAGCATACTTGAGTATGTATCAGATGTGTTCTTCCATGTGAATCGAATGCGCTATTTTTCCTCGGGATTATGAGAAACAAAATTAAAATCACCTTCCTTTAAGATGTTTGCACTACAGGAGAATTGGTCGAGACCCGAGGAAAGTTGTGAAATACACCTGTCTCCGGTATATCAGTCTCTACATGTAAATCCCGCCTTAGGTCACTTTGTTGATCTATTAGGGTGCCCTGAGACTGGGATATATCATCGTCAGGTCAGGCCAACTTCGACCATGACCGCTTTACAGGTCTTGCCCTGTTTCTAACATCTGTGCATCATACCTTCTCTCCCGTCTCCAGCTGTGTTGACGTGTGTTAAGCATTTCCAACATGTTCAGGAAGGAAACTGTTTGATTATCTTACAACATAGAATCACACTTTTTCAATAATAGGAGATTTTATTTCAGGATATGTTTTACATCAAGATATCCTTACCTAAAACATTTCCGCTGAGATCAGATGCATCATTTGACTTCTCTGATCGGTTCCCCTTTTTATGATAACACATATAGAATAATAATAAGTATTAGTAGAATGACGCTTTTTATGATAAAATAAGGAAGGACAAGATATCCTGATGTTGGAGATCGACAGTCCCATTGAGAATAGAGGAAAATTGTCCAGTTTGATAATATCCATATTGGCATGTTGATAGTAACACACCATTCATGTTGACGGGAATATATCTCGTATGTAGATGCACTGTCACGTTACAAATGGTAGAAATAAGGCAGGATGGCTTGACAAAAACGAGAAGAATACACATGACCTGCGTTTATTAGGAGAGAGAGAACCGTTCATGTTTACTTCCTGTTGGGAGCGCTGTGAATCACACGAATCATATTTTCTGACAAATGTCATGCTATTTGCTGCATTTGCGAATCAGTAAAATGACTACGCCTTGTTGATTTAAGAGGGTTAGTATATCACAGAACCAACTTCGGAATCAGTTTCGTTTAGTAATACATATTACTTTACTTCACCTTTTTCCACACCGGTTATAGGAATTGCGTGAAATGCCAAAGAAATGATTTAATTATATTTGGTCAGTTGTCTCATGTGGAAACGTTAGGCTAGATCCTCATAAAAATTAACATCACTTGCGTGTGGGAACACGAATGGTAAAATTTAAATCATGAGTAATCATAATAGGAATATTTAAAGGCTTTTTGGAATGATAGTGCTTCAACCGTATATTCATGTAACGGTCCATTAATTTACCTCCAGGTTTTCAGAACACCTTACCGTTACACGGCGTTTGCACAAGACGATTATAGGCGGAGATTCTTGAATTCTGCACCACCTGAAGATTGTCAATGCCTCGACATCGGTACATATAAAAAGTGTAAACGCTTGAGGAAATTCTTGGGTCGATGACCATTGTAGCCAATATTGTGTAATCGACCACCACCTGCCGACAATTGGCTAGACGATCCATAGTCGTCACGTTTTTAGTCGTCAAGTGTAAACGCCGGGTTAGGTTGGCCATCAGACCTGCTGATTGGTTGTTGTTGTTGTCATCTTAAAATTAACGGCGGCTCTTATGTTAAGCGCTATCCACCTTAAATACCTTCTTGGTTCCAATTCTCAGTTTTTATCTCTATCTCTGAATGTCAGCAAAGGTAGTTACTCCTAGATGTATCTAGTATTTTATAATCTACCCTTGCACATAATTTGATCCTTTTACCTACCTTGTGTACGAGAACCTGTTCCGGACATTGCTTTATGTAACATGTTGAGATATCTTTTGAATACAGACTTCGCTTCAATGTTTTTTCTAGAGTAATGTTTGGAAAAAATATAGTTAATATTTTTTAATGTAATGAATGTAAAACAACATACCAAGCTGTGCTTTATACAATACTTGTTCCGTTAATTTATACATATCTATCATCATCTCGTTTTGTATCGTGTACAGCATGGTCATATCATTCTACATGAATACGGAAACTGGCTAACCTGTCCTAGTACGACAGAAATGCATGGTTAAGATTATCACCCAGTATTACCCAGTATTTTGACGTTCGTAGACAGTCAGCCTGTTTTCGTATACATATACCTTTAAATGAGAACATTTATCTACGTCCTGCTATGGAAACGCTTGGGTTGAAGCCGACAGTATACGTAGAACTTTGATATGGCAATAGATGCAATGATACTTCCAAACATATGCCAGTATAGCATGGTATGGAAAAAACACGCTGGTTATTGAGCATTTAGTATCTTTATATCTCTACTTCTGTTTTGCTTATTTAATCTTCAGCGGTTCTCATGCTCATCCTGCCTGTGCCTCCTTTTGTATACCTGATCGCCCCCTCCCTTTGCCTGTTATCATTTGTATGATGACTTCCAGGGAATAGTCTTTTATCGGTTGAGATTCCTTAGATCCTCACAAAAATATGGTAAACTGGACAAGTAGGGAAAAATGCTGATCGTATTTCGAAGGACTTCACATTATAGCAGTCTGCTCCCCTCACGTCAGTTGGGCCATAGCAGAATTTCTAAATTGCATCGAGCCATATATTAAGAACATGTTCTAAATTATAGAATAACAGGCATCATGAATGTTTTTCACTTAGGGTTGATGCATTGTGGCCCATGTCATATTCGGAGAGGGGTTTTTTTTCACAAGAAATTCTGATAGTTTACGGAATACATGGAATCGAGAATGGGACTATTGAGTTATTACACCTGCTTTCTAATCACGAAAGTGATTTTACATGTTATGTAAGCGTAACACAAAACATTACATGGTGATCTAAGAAGCTACTCACGTTTATACTCAACTTTTATTACAAAACACACCCGCGCTTCCGATCAATAATCTGATTTAGACTATTTTTATTTAGTTTAAATTGGTTTCGCCTCGGCCTTTAACAATAATCATGCCTTAAGATATAGCTATAAATGTTTACTGCGGGGCAAGGCGATAGTGGTGGTCCTGGAACGGCAATCACGCTAGGAAATTGAAATAGCTTGTTCATAATCACTGATGAATAATATAGATGAGCATGCTCGCATGCGATGCCAAAAGGGCGGCGCTGTGGTCGCACTCTCTACTTAAATGGCATGATTTTGACCACAGTTATTGTATTGTATCGTTTCATTCTGAAGATATCGTTTTTTATGTAGTGTTCTAAACAGTATTCCAGACTTCCATCAATAAAGCATGAGGTTATGATTAAAGGAACACATCAGCAATATCATCCACGTAGATCAATGATATTACATATAATGTATTTCACGTGATTATCAAACTGCGCTACCTGGAGAACTTCAGGAATTTCAATAGCAAGCTGTGTATCTAATTTCCCTGACATTCATAACGAGTACATTAAAACCATGCTGGGATGCTTCTGTAGTCTTTACCTGGTCAAGATGAAATCACCGATTCAAAACCATGGTCTTTATATTCTTGTGAGTTTTTATTTTATTTTTCATATCAGACATTCCTATCATGAACAATATAGGTAAACCTAACCAACATATTGCATTAGTCTTACTAGTCATTGACAACCTACTACTATTTCCATCTGCACTGGTCCCTATCATCAGTCCTTATTGGATTTCTTTCATCGTAACGTCTCTATAATTGCCTGGTTGATAGCAGAATGTACTTCTTGCGTTCAAAGCCGTTTCATTTTAATCCATAAATCACTATCACGTGAAATATAATTATGAAATCATGTCATTTCTTTATGATTAACAGCTCTTAGGAAGCTCTTTGGAACAAGGGTAGACTAGATATATGTGCAAGTCCTGGTTTGTTAAACTCTGATTAGTGTAAAACAGTGAAAGGTAAACAAAAGGCCGGAGGATGTACCATATTAGGTGCCTAAGTCTCCCAGTTGTTTTCTGCCGTCCTTCATCTGGAATAGTCCAACAAAAGGTTTTAAACTGGGATTAGAGACCAGACGCTATACAAAATTATGATAGAAACAGTCAAGGAAGTCTTAATCTTAAGGAATCCCATGGGATCATTACTGTCAGTGTAAATCCTCAGGGGGTATGGGATCCATACCACAAAGGGATTTCGATCACAAAAAGATGGATTTATACGCCCATAATACCACAAAGAAAAGAAATAAAAGACAGTAGACTAATGGTGGCAATAACCTGCCAATAGGAAATGTTCTCCCTGCCAGACTAAGATCTAGAAGCGAGACAAGGAAGGTGATGTATGCCGATGGGGCAGATGGTTGATCTATTGTAGATATGTTATCGGTGGTGGGTATCATGCCTAATACTATGCCTCCCTCAAGATGCTTAGTGGGACTGCTGATGAGTGAGGAAATAGTGAGAAGATTCCTGACTCAGGCCCAGTGTGTAAATGACCTATCTCTGATGTGAACAATAGTTACTATCGTAAAACTGGATGAGGTTTAATCTTGGCCACCGTATTCCACGACTGGAGTTTGGCAAAGTGACATCATGAGGCGAAGCCGAGTGAAGTCCGGCGCCAAAACTTCAGGAGTGGAATGCGGTGGCCAAGATTAAAATGAATCAGGTTTTGATTTTATCCTACCCCATCTCCTCGATTTTGGAATATTACGTGATAATAATGCTGTATGCCACTAGTGGCATATAAAACTCCGTATGCCAGTCAGCGTGTCATACGGAAACCCAATGTTAAGCCTATGGGATTTTTTCTAGTTCTCTGATTAGGGGTAGGATAAATGAACATATATCTAATAATATTGATTATAGAGTCTCCATAGGAATAGCATGGGGTGTGAGAAATTTGCAAGTAGGAGATTACTGAGGCCTGTTATCTCCTAATTCTAAAATCTGGACAGTACTGGAAATAGTTCCCAAACTTCATTGAGTCCCTAGCGAGCGAAACGCGAACTAATACATGTCGAGACAGCAGCAGACAATATTGCAATCACAATCAATGTGAACTACAGAATAGTTTAAGTTTGATGAATTCATCTGTGGCAATGTCTCATAAACTCCATAATCTGTCGGAATATAGGTTTCGAAGACTTCTTACCTTGTTTTCCTCAGTATTTCATAAATTGTGCAATCCATCTTCCGAAGAACATGTGAATCCAACTTGACGGAGCTATCAGCTAATTGGTGATTGATGGGAAATCTTGGTCGAAACTTTGAACAAACTGATAATATACCGTAATGACAATAGAAACCTTGGAAATATGAAAATAATAATGATTCTGGTAATGATATTTAAGAACAACAATGATTCAAAAAAGAGAAAATGCAGTACAATATATTTATCGTATGACGTATGAAGACAGGAAGCCAGTTTCAGTTTATAACACATGCTGATGCAAATGAATTACCTTAACATGGCTTCTTTCCCTAAAGGAAATAGGAATTTAATATTACCAAAAAGGGATAAACATTTGCATGGCTTATTCTAGAATGAAAGCTCTATCATATACATGTGTATACATGTGTATATTGAATAACCCTGGCATCTATATTGCATTCCTGTCGTTTGTATTGCATTAAGAAGACTGAATGCGTCCTTGTGGAACCTGTTCGCCGAGAATAGAAATCGTGTGTCCTCGCGCCATCTCTGTGATTTTGTTTTGATGTCCTGTCAATTATTACAGCTTCTTTCCCGACTTTCTCAATGTTGAACTTTTTCTCACTGGTTTTACACCACAGGTATCGAAATAGAATCTATGAGATGAATTTAGGTAGAAATCCTACCTCGACATCTTTACAGAAGTGAAAGTTATTTTAGACATGGATATGGTATGAAAACGACTGGCCTTTGATATAGAAGTAAGTCTACCACTGCTGGGGATGAAGGAGAAAGGTGGCTACAGTGGGACTCGCACCCACAACCTTTGGATTAGAAGTTCAGTGTCTTAACCACTGATCTCCACACCCCCCATCCCTATGACGTATATATGACGCCTGTTCATGTATGACGTCTCTGTGACATTCATGAGGACATGTCTCAGAACCTCATGGATCCGTTCTGTGTACACGGGTGAGCGCGGGCGGCTTGGCTCCCTCCTCCACCTACCCACCACCCCCGTCTGGACGGCGCCCGCGAGGAGGACAAAACCAACACGGCGTACTCCTCGGCGCGCCTGGAGGAGCGGTGGCGGGGGGTCGGGAGGGGGTCGGCGGAGATCCTCAGATCGTGCCGCAGCATGGCCCGCTGCAGTTTGTCGTCTGAGGATGTCAATGGGCGGACAATATGTCACGGCGGCAGAACCTAGCACGCGTCGAATACCCACACACAGCGCTCCGTCTCCCGGCTCCTCCACCCGTCCCTACTCCGCCGCCCTGCACTGCGTTATCAGTCCCTATCTGATTAGCCGCACCCCCAGTCCCGCCCCGCCACGCAGCGGACTGCGAGAGACACCCTCTTATCAGTGTGGCTATTGATGAGTCGCTCAGTGGAGTCTAAGAAAGAGACGTGATCTATAGAAGGTAGTGAGCTGCTCATCATGGGGTCTGTCTAAACGATACGCCCTGCCCCTGTCCCCGGCACGCCCGCCTGGCCCCTGCTCTAACGCCGCTGATTTCATTCCCCGGTCTGCCTTTGGTATAGTAGGGAGTCAGTGTCTGTTATCGTGGCATGTATTTTTTTTCTATCAGGGCTTGTGAGGGAAGGAGGGAGGAGGGGTTGCCCGAGCAGCTCGCGTGCATACTTCTGTGGCTCACTCTCAAACTGCAGCCACTCAAATCATGTCATGTTCTCGCTGGCGAATTGAATCAAGATGGCAATGGTGTCGGGCAGCACCAGTGTGTGTCTATACATCCCCGGCGGAGGAAATTTCACCACAGACGTCTACGACAAGCGGGCTCACTCCTACCCCCTCCTGTGCCTTCACCCCAGCCCAGCTCCCCAGAAATTCCTCAGTACCAGACACATCTATGCACCCCTCCGCAACCCCTCAGGTAGACTTGCTCAAGTCTTTGATTATGAACATTCATCAAATGATTAAAGATAATCGGAATACAATTCATTATCGCATGTGTCCTTCTCTGACTGGCCCATGAATCAAAGACTTGTCCACTCTGACCAGAATCTCCTGTTTATGATCCCAAGCCACTCCCTGTAACCCTATACCTACCTCTACCCCTCCCCCTCCCCTCCTCCAGTTCCCAGGCTGCCTGTGTTGTCATAGCAATATATTTCGCCGACTCCTGACTATGTCTCGATTGAGATCAAAGTGAGAAGGTATCAATCTCCCAGCAGATATCCTGACCAGTAGCCAGACCTCTGCTTGGGGAGTGTGGTGCAAAATGGCGCCAGTCTACACGGCCGATTACGGATGAGACCAGTCCCTGTGTCACTCAGAGGGGGTCGAGGGGTAGGACACAGGGACTGAGGCCAGTCTACCCCTCAGGGTGCCACCCCGCCGTATACCCTGTCACCTGTCGACGACGGGGCGTGCTCACAGCCAAATGCCAGCGATATATAAGTCTTACACGTCTTGTCCTAAGTCGGTTTGCACTGCGGCCTTGGTGGAGACGGTGGTGGGTTGTGTTGTGGGGTAAATCAGTTTAAACGTAATTCGTTTCACTCAGGGATCCGTGTCGTTGTTTGTACGAGTCTCCGTGTCCGAGTGGAGAGCTACCCGGAGCTAGTACGAGTTGCTCTGACGAAATCTTCTGGTGGGGATCGTGGGATATTTGAATGGTTCGGATATTTCTTTTTTATTCAAAGTGCAGTGCAGTCAGTAGATGCATGCATCAGAATCAAGGAACACATACATGGTTATTGTATTTTGGTAACATTATTTTTGTAGATTCTTGTACTTGAGACCATAAGTCTAAATACAAGCAGTTTACATATGTGATTTACTTGGGTGTGTGGCATTAGCTAAATGGTTTAGGACCTCTCTTAAGTAATTACTACCCTCTAAACTCGTCACCAATTCAAAGGAAAAACATTTATATGAACTGTTTTGGGGTTGTCGGATGTTGCTTGTCGGCTCAATTTTCCCAATGCACTAATCAGTATGAACCTACAGTAGACCAATATGAAAGAGACGTTCCCTAGCAATTAAGTGTATTAGAAACCCAATATTAAAACATTGGATTACTCAGAACAATTCTGTCAACTCCTCACAACAGCTCAAACCTTCTTTATAAGATGCTCGTCTGCCTAACCAGACGCAAGGCGACTTGGTGTTAGCGATGGGGTGGTAGGCGGCGGCGGTGGCAGGGGGGGGGGGGTGGGTTTTGGACGGAAGGGAAGGGAAGGGGAGGGGAGGGGGTGATAACGGGCTAATCCGTCCCCGGGGAGCCGTGGCCACAGCCCGGCCGCTGACAGGCGCGGATTACCGTCCCTGTGTAGCTGCCACTCCCCGAGCTGCTCGCCGGCGCGACGCTCCGCCACCACGTGCGGCAGGACCACTAATTATCGCCCACCGCCCATTGAACTGTCACGTGACGACGCAAAGCGGCGGGTGGCAGGCGCCGGGGGTGGGCGGATGATGTAGGGAGGGGTACAAGCAAGGGGGGTGGGGTTGGAGGACCCCCCCCCCCCTCACATCCTGGAGGCAGTGGGTACAGTTAGGGAATCAGCCTGCGCAGATGCACCTGGAGTATTAGCCCCTTAGAAAGCTGCTGGAGGAACGGCGCCCGTGGACAGAGAAGTCCGTGGATACGGGGCGACGGGCGGTGAGCAGGTCAGTGTGTCTGAGGTGCTCGTAAAGGCAGGTGTTGGACGTGGTAAGGGCCTCCAGGGCGGAATGGGGGCGGAACTGCGTCAGCGGGCTGCAGGCTGCTGGTTGGTTGGTCGGTAGGGGAAGGGCCCAATGGGCTGGGGGCTTGACGACTGCCAACTCCTACAGACCAGAGTGGGGTGAGTTGCTCACTGCTGCAGGCAAAATCTACTCTGAGCAGCTCAAACCCAGTCACACCTGCAGGGCCAGCGGTCCCCAGCGACAGGGTCTGACCAGGTCAATGTCCCCAGATGCCAAATATTTTAGGGACAGACAGACTGCATGTAGGCTACATGGAAACCAAAAAACTTTACACTGCACATACACTGCACGAAAACCACTATTTTACATATGTATACGAAACGCGTCTAACAGTAGGATTTTGCATCTAGAAGTTCTACCTGTTATCCATCTCGTAGACGCCTTATCTAGTGGCGTATATACATACGTGTCTATGGTGCGGTCTTATATACGTTATATATACGCCTGATTCTGTTTATTTACGCCAGTATCCAATAATTCCGACCTCTGCCACTTGGGGATATCAGTGGTGGTATATTCCATTTGCCATTAACCATCCAAGTCTGTATCATATGAAAATTGCAATCTTATATTACCAATTTATTTTATAAAAACTTAATTATGTTGCATTATGTTGCATTATGTTGTTTTTTTAATTGTTTTTCTAATAGATCTTACTTTCAAACACCATTTCAATGTGTGGACAGTCAAGCTTACTATATAATCGCCTCCCCCCAGTGTCTCTGTGCACCTGGAGTCTGACTCCCGACTCCGACTCCGCCCCTGCCTTGTGAATGCGGCCGCCACCCTCACAGCCACCTGCTCAGCCGCCTGCCCTGTGCACCTCCGACTCAGGACTGAAAACATCTTACACACGCCGAGCGGCCGCTAATCCGTCTACAAACACTGCAGGCAGGCGGGGGTCGTGTACCAGGGCTTCACTGTGGGTAGCGTGAGTGTAGGGTGGTGGGGTGTTGGGGTGTCGGGGGGGCGGTATGGGTGGGGTTGGGAGGTCGCGGGTGGCGGGTCAGTGTTGGTGTATCCTCTACCAACAACCACAGGACGGGGCGGGCCGCGGGTCGCAATTTTTTGGTTTTTTTGGTATCATATATACGCCTGGCGTATATATATCGCACAGAGCAAGTTTTATCTTGGATACGCCAGGCGCGAAATACAGCCAAGTCGCGTGCGCCTACATATGGGAACTGTCTCGTAGACGCCCCAAACGCAGGCGCGGATTACAGGCATATACAAATGAAAACAAGGCACGATACAGCCGATATGTGCGTTATCGCGATGGCGTATACATATGTAAAACGGTGGTTTTCGTGCAGTGATAGTTTGAGTATGATTAAACCAAGTGCGCTCTCAATAGCACCTTTCCCGATATATCTAACTGCACTCCTCATAGACTGATAATGAATAACTGACTTCTTTCTCAAAACTCCCAAAAACCTGGAACTATAAAACAAATTATCCAATAACCTGTCCCCGCGCTGCACACAAGAGCAGTATGTTCATTTTTGTCAGGTCTTTTCATTTAGGCTTATTTAGACCCGGTTCTGATACATGCCATAGTTCTTGGATATTGTATCAGGAATGGGATGCTAGGCTATACAATATCGAACCAGGTTTTAGCGGAGGGTGTCCTATAGAAACAAGCGCGTGTTTAATGTCCCTTCATTCTGCATTTAATCCTAGCCTTTATCTCCAGCCTGCAAGCAGTCATGTCGGATTAACAGCAGCCACTCCCGGCTGATCCTCATCTCCTATTCTAATACTTTACTGTAGCATCAAAACAGATCTATGTTGATAATACCCTGTGGCATCGCACGCCTTCGGCCGCATTAAGTTCCCTCTCCTCACGAGGTGCTATCATATGGTACTCCTCATCATCAAAGACAAACTTCATACTTCATGTGGCAACAATATCTATCTTTCAGCTTGAAAAAGAAAGTAATGCTCTCAGATTTTCCCCTGGACAAACGAAGGGGGAAAACGATATAAATGATTTACCTGAGCACAACCTTTCAATTAAAGTCAAAGGTGACATATTAGCTCTATAAGAAGATGTATTAAAGTGTAAGGTTAAGCAAAAATAAAAGCATTAAAAAGGAATATAACTGGTAGGAAAGATAGACACAATGTATTTAGTTGGAAGACAAAGAGGTATAGTTCGTTCCCATACCACGTGACTTGTTGTCTAAGTAGTAAAAACCCTTTTAGAATATAATTACAGGTTTATGATAATAAAGAGACAGAGTGCGAGCGTCCACATAAAATTCTTTCAGACACCCTTACCATATATTACGCGTCAAGGAATTCGGTCTGACAACTTGTTTTGATTGTTTATGCAAATAAGTACGCCCTCGGTGGTAACTATGGGTTCTGCGATAAAGGAATATCCGATGTGAATTTTTTAAATATCATTTTAGCTTTAGACTGTGACAGACATGTTTCAGAATCCATGGCTACATGTCATAGTAAGGATTGAATTCACGTGTAAAGGGCAAATCTATAATGGATAGTATATAAAAAAAACAAAGGTCCTTACCCTGGTTTAACAAGCTGAAGATATCCTTCACCTGCTCAACATCAAAGACCCTGCTGAAATTGAATTAGTATTTGACAAAGTAGCACTTTGTGAATCAACCACTGGTGCTTACTATTGCAAAAACACGTTGGGTTTAGGAGTTTTAGCTGTACGACTCTCCTACAGTTTCTATACATGGAGTAGAATGGGTGAAAGATGTCGAGCCCTGCTCTAATTAAGTTGGCTTCTTTTTTAAATCGCCTCTTATGTTAAATACAACGATGATCAATTAAACGTTATCACTGTAGAATGCATAAGAACATAAAAAATAGAAGTTGATTCTCTCTCCCATTTACAATTTCAATTTCCAAGTGGATGGCCTATCTCAAATAACCTACCACAGTTTAAGGATGATGAAGCTCAAAGTATAATCAATGCCTAAACGGAGTGGGATACATAGACTTATCTCACCCCTTGTATTTTTTCTCCATAGACTTAACATTGGGAACTCGTATCTAACGCCCATTAGATATTTAGGAAAAATATCCAATGGGGGATTATGTCACAAATGGTCGCCCATTAGTCAATGTGAAGGGTGAGATGAATTCATAAACCCATTCAAGTTTAGTATCAGACCTCGATCCCATCTCGTTTGAATCAAGAGCTACGTAATTCAAACTCGATGGGATACGAGCTCAGACCCTAAACTCTTATAGGTTTCCTCTATATCATCTGGTGGTGCGGAGAGGTGGGGTTGGTTCATTGTTGCACACATATTCAGCTGTTCTAGCTGGTATTGTCAAGCAAACAGTACCATATGTATACATTCGTGTCTCTAGCAGTTTACCAAAGGTTAACCGGTGCCTTGTTCTCTACATCGTTCTGCTTGCAACCGCATCTCATCGTAGGCAGGTCTCTTTGAAGTTAGTCGGTGACTGATTCTATGTGTGATGTATTGAGACAAAAAGAAAATACATATTATGTCTGATTGAGGGGAGCGTACGTTTATGTTATTAGTCGGGGTCGGTCGGGTCTATTCGCAACACAGATGTTTATTGGACATAGGAGTCACCTTTACACAGACATCTTGAGTGCATATGAATCAGGTATGTGCTTCTATAAGGCACAGAGTGATTGTAAGTTCCGCCATCACCCGCCATGAAATTGGTAGATGGCGCCACTGTAGTCGGGGGACAACCACTGTTACCAGGTTTTATCCTACCCCTAATATAAAATCCCATAGGCTAAACATTGAGTTTCCGTATGCTGACTGGCATACAGAGTTTTGTATGCCACTGGTGGCATACAGAATTGTTATCACGCAATATTCCAATATCTAGGAGATGGGGTAGGATAAAATCAAAACCTGATTCATTTTAATCTTAGCCACTGCGTGCCACTCCTGGAGTTTTGGCTCCGGACCTCACTCGGCTTCGCCTCATGAAGTCACTATGCCAAACTCCAGTCATGGCATACGGTGGCCAAGATTAAAACTCATCCAATTTTACGATAGTAATCCATTTATGATCGTGAGACGAGGCTAAACCCTCTATGTCAAGCGGAAAACATATTTTCAAAAGTATCCATTAATAACTGCACCCGCCACCTGGTGTTTTTCATGGTGTCATGGGCATAGCGCAATAGCGATGTGCCCTATATTGTGATGCAAATATGTATACTTATGTAACCAAGTCGCGTAGTTAAGCGTACATAAATATATAAACTATTGAAGAAAGGATACTTATTTAGATTGATGAAACTAGATTTTGCGGGCAATAAATACAAAGCAAGTTTCTTTAAAAAATATGCCATCAAGTGCTATGTCAGCTGTAAATGGCGTATTTCAAAAGTCATACTACCCTATTCTAAGGGATTACCTGATGGTATTACTTTATGGAAATTCGAGGATTTCGTTATCTGCAAGTGTGTCCAATCTGTGTTGAGCCTGAATATATCCGAACAGCCTGCACCCAGCGTGTGGGATTTTATGACTGGCATCGTGAGCGGCAGCTGCGTCCAACAGGGACCATTTGAAAAATGTGGGTTACAGGATGAGATACTAGATGAGATATAGCTGTCACTCGGCTAAAAGCGCCTTCTACAGTGCGTTGGGGTGAGGCTGAGTTTTATTGGTGTGTTCGAGTGGTTCCATCAAATAAGACATCAGTGACTGCAGCGAGCCTGTCCTGAGTGCAGGGTGGCTTCGGGGGATTGAAGGAAGGGATGGCGCTTGAAGTGGGGAAGGGAAGAGATATAGGGGTTTAGGGTCCAGTGACATACACGCAGCTAGGAGTTAAGGTACTGTTGGAGGATAGGAAACATTTACGATTATCTGTTAACTTTTATCATTGGTTATTGTTTCAAAAATGGTCCTTAGCCCACATGAGTATCACGTATCATTCAATTACTTTTTAAGAGTAATATTTAGGTTCCGTTAACTATATTTCAATAGATCATCATCTGACGAACAGATTTGGCACAGATAGCAAATATGCATGAGTATAAAAGAAGTGCAATTGGAAATGAAAGGGCCATCCAGAAAGTACGTACGCTAAGGGTGAGGGGGGCAGTGGATAGATAATTTTGGAAATGTTGCGTGCATCCCTTTTTTAATCTATTGCGTATAAGATGGAGAGAGGAGGAGGCGATAGAGTGTCCAATTTTTCCTGAAAATTTGTGTACATATGTTATGAATAGCTCCAAAATGAGTGAATTATTTCAATAATCCCTTTGTATATCCACTCATATATTTATGTGTAATTAAAAGCCTATTTATGTCCAGGTTACTTATATTCCAAATGTGATTTCTAATCAGTAGAAGAGTGCTATGTTGGTTTTCATTGCCTTTCATCGTCCGTGTAAGTTGAATCTATCAGGCCAATGCCCATAATTTCTAGGAAATGAGCCTTAGCAATATTGTACAAACTATCATTTGAACATCTTTTGCTAGTGAAAAACAAATGGTAGAAATAGAGAAGAGAATGCAGTTGTGCCTCGAGCATAGGTGTGGAATGACAATAAACCTTATCTTATATTCATTCTGTGGAAAAACATAGAACTCATAACCTCTAAACATCAGTTTCCAAAGGGCAAATATCGTCTTTCAGCTTGTAACACCAGCAAGCTATAAACACTTTGATGGGATATACATTTCCTATTTCTGCATGATCTTCCTGGATAGAATAGCTTAGCAGGTCATGCACTTCCTGTTCTATTGTGAGACATAAATGAAGTCCATTGGATGTTTTCTTACTTTTTATATTTTTGCTTTGATATAATGAAAGCCACAGGTTCTAGATATATTTCAATTACACCATATATAAGTGCAGGGTCGAATGATACTTATACATATCAGAGTCTAGGCAAAGGCATAAAGGTCTGGATAATCCTAAAGGAAATTCAAAGGATCGCAGAGCCGTGAGCTGGATGTTCTTCTTTTCGAGTGCTTCTTTTACTAAATCCGTGTGCAGATGGCCTCCGAATGTACCAACTGTCACGTGACTAGATTTCTACTTCCAGTAAGAAGCCTGTCTTCATGCCTTTAAGGAGTCACGCCCTGGTGGAGGTGAGCGGGTGGTGGGAAGAGTGTGTGGGTGGTAGGGATGGTGGAAGTTACAAGAAACACACATCGCTGCTGAGCAGGGAAGAACACAGCAGAGAGTTGACAGGAACTAGGGATTCGCACAGTTCAGTTGGTGTAAGTATTTTGGTGGTGGAACACGGAGACTGCAGGCTGTATTGTGGGTGCCATGTTAATGACACATGGCATTAATTTTCTGTTAGTTTGCATTTGGCACACAAAATATGGACCCTGGCACATTGTATACGAAAATGACAGGCAAAACAGAAGGCTTGCACCAGTGATGCGGCAAGTGCAGGACGTGCAATGCACGTGTTCCAGACGATATGCATCTCCGTGTGTGCCCAATGAGTGACGAATGACATTTGAAAGTGGGTCACCCGGTATGGCTTTAGTTATTAAAAAAGCCGGCAGGAGGCGCGTGATCCAGACACTGGTGGCAAACATTCCCGGCATACATGGCAACTGTTGATATTTCCCCCACCGCTCACAAAGGCGAGCCCTAGGGGACGCTATTGGCAATTAGTTGTGTTCGCTGTCAACGCGAGCGATAATAGGTGAATCTGCGCCGGCGTGATACGGGCTCCGGGTCACACTCTTTGCGCGTGCGCGTCCCAGACCTGTCGCGGAACTCTCGTAGAGCGGAGGGGGCTGGGTGCAGGTCTGGAGGTATGGTGTCGACGCGTGGTTGGGGATAATATGCCTAATTATCTTTGTTCTCACGTAATTACCCTCATTCTATACCGCTGAAGACAGCTTTTCTGGACATCAGGAAGCTGACGATTTGGAAACGGCCTTTTTTTTCACGCAGCATTTTGCATGGGAAGAAACCATCCATTTAGGGTTCCACTATAGTGTATGATAACCACTGTTCTAATGTAAAAGGTCACTAGAACCACTAATCTCAGAATGGGAAACACTATTCCGGTATATATTTCTATTACTGATGAATCCATATTCTGCATTTCACTTCGACAACTAAAGTTACCCAGTGTTGCAATTACACAGGGTCTGGTCTATTATCATTCTAACCAGCAAAGATTATTTCATACAGCTTTTATACAACATTACGGACTATCGATTAAAAGTGCTGCAGAAGCTATGACACTGGAGTGTGTGCATTGATAATTTAGGGGGCTGGTTTGTCCGGTATGGCTTATTTAGCCCTACATGGTTTGGTCTTTTATCCTACCCCTAATATAAAATCCCATAGGCTTAACATAAAGTTTCCCTATGCCACGCTGACTGGCATACGAAGTTTTATATGCCACTAGTGACATACAGAATTGTTATCACATAATTCCCAAAATCGAGGAGTCGGGGTAGGATAAAATCAAAACCTGATTTGTTTAAATCTTGGTCACCGCATGCCACTCCTGGAGTTTTACGATAGTAACTCATCAACTCATGAGGTGTCCAATGATCAGTTGTCGATCACTGACACTAGGTCCCCTTCATATATTAGAAATTACACACATCCTACACCGTGGCTTCTTTCGCAATGGGCCAACCGCCGTATATATTAGAAATAGTGCATAGTAAATAAAATACCATTTCCTATTTCTGATGTTTGCAGCATTCTGTAATTTTTTCTGTTCGAACGCGTTAACAGATCCCACCAGATCGCGCAACGCCACCGAGAGGAGAGATTTTAATACCAAGCATTCTTTAATATGTTTGAAATAGTTCGTAGGATATAGTTGCCATACAGGTCACCAGATGTCAATGTTTCCACCGGCTCCCATTAAACCTAGTGCACACTAATGACGGAGACACACCATGCGAGTAACGGCAGCGATCTCTGGAATCGCCAACAAAAATTTGCGTTTATGTGAGATATTATTTCATAGTAATATCTCCCACAAATGATTTACGACGCAATAATCAGGTGAAATATGAAATAATAGCTCACATATACGCCATTTTGTGTTGGCGATTCCGGAAATCGCCGCGTTACTCGCTTGGTGTGTCTCCAGCATTACCCAGAACCCAGAGACGATCCATCTGTATATATACATACCTCTCGTCGGCGATTTATCAGAATCGATAGAGGAACAATTTATTCTCAAGTCGCCCACTCTGTGTGTTGAATGTTTAAATGTTCCCCACTCTTGTCGTCAAATATCAAAGCTCCCTGTACCCTTCTGGAGAAGCACGCGCGGCTGGGGATTAGTACGCCGTCCTGAGGTGGTGCTACTGCTTCCAAGTCCACCAGTGAAGTAGCTGTTTTATGTTCTCCATATTTAATCTCTATGCTGTGCCCTAATTACCCGCCTGAGATATCCGTTATGACACGTTGTAAGAACCCTCTAGCGGGACTCCCCCCTCTTCATTCCATCTGTTTGGGTGTTTAGACAAAATAAAAACAACTTTCCCTAAGGTGCGGCTGACGGCACACGGGGGTATTTCCGGTGAAGTCGACTCCGTGCTGTGTATATAAAAGCTTTTCTTGCTGATTACGGGGCTGTGTTGCATATTATGTGGCATCTGATCGAGCGGAATTTCCATTTTCTGCTTTATTACACTCGTATTCTTTGCACACAGCCCCATTGCTGAGAATGCAGTGCATACTGCTGGCGCCAGAAACCCTAGCAGAGATCAAGGTGCTTCAAGACACTATCTATGTTTCACCTTCACGTTCAAACTGCACATACTGATATGAAAGGAACTCTCAGGATTTCTCTTAGTCTCCTGATTGAACTATTCCTAGTGAAAAACAATTGCAATACTCTACTGACCTTCAGGGAATCGCGATTAAGTAACTTTTACATACGACGTGAAGTGGGAGAAAGCATGGTTTGTCAAACCCTTGAAATCAAACCCTTGGAAGTAATAGTTCAATGTGGCGTTGCCTCCTGTCAATGAAATTTCGCACATATCATTTGGACACTGGGAAAGGTCTTGTTTCGCATGAGAAATGGAGGTGGTCAACGACGGATCCAGAGTGGAAATCGTCAGGCCGAGATTAAATGTTTGCAGGTACATTCAATCGGTGAACCGAAAACGTGGCACCGAATTGCATAATGTTGGGGATATAAATCATCTACCTGAATTCACGGACTTTGATGTACATGCTGAAATGTTCCTCCCCTGTTCCACCTGAGGATTATCTGCCCAAAAGTGTTAAATAGTCGGCGGGTGGTGTCATAATCGATGGCCATAATCGTCAGGAAGAAACGCCACATTATAAACCTTGTAGCTGAGGAAATAACATCATCATCTGATATTTTGGCAAAGGGTTTAACCTGTTGACTACACACAGTGGCTCTGTTATTGATTCAGTCCAAGAAGATAGATATATCAGAAAAATATTGGAAATTATATTAGGTTATATCGATTTAGAGAATTTGCCTTCTGTTGTCAACAGTCACCCTCGCCTGTATCTGAGACAAGATATCTATAAACGTGACCTATCTTCTCATATTGACTCGTTTGCCAGAATCCCAATTCTTCAAATGTGAACCATCTTGGGGTTATTAGCCATCAGACTAGTATGCGTTACAATCATACGGTAATATCATATCTTTCTTCATAAACACAAAAATATGTACACGGCAAAAGACAAAACAAATTTCATATTCCGGGTCTCGATTTTTCAATTCCGAGCAGCTCCCATGTTTTCTCCGAAGATCGGACGGAAACCTGGTTGTTGAGGTTGTGAATTTTAATGAGATCAATCCGACGTGCAAACAGACGGAGGGGCGGGCGCCTCTTCAAATGCGGTGTGAGGTCCGTGCATAATTAGATATGTTCTGCCAGGATCGCCGTCACCACTGGCGGGCACCCTAATTAGACAAATCATATTTGTTGTCAGAACACTTCAACGGCCGCCACAAGAAACGCTGCTAGGCGGGCCGCCAGAACCGACCGCTAGATTACCTTGGCCCGAGACAAGAAGTTTGACTGTTTGCTCAGGAAATTGGCAATTGGCAATCAGACTTATAATAGTCACAGGCCCTGTGAGGAGCGAGAGGCTCCTGTGGTGTGTGTTGGGGTATTACATGTTTTAACCACGCTCCTCAGTACTGTATTGCTCCCCACCGAGCTGCTCGTGACCTGCTCAGGCAATCACAGTCTGGATATTTTTGATTGGAAAATTTCCAATGTTATACAATGGTGTTTTTGCTTCAAAAATGTCTAAAGGATTGTTGTCTAAACTGAAATTTTAAGCATGTGTTTGGCGTTGGTATATGGGAGAAATGCATTTGAAATGACTGGTTATTCTATATGCCCATTATTGATATCCAGATAAAGCACAGTATTGTAAGGAAGTAACCTGTGATGAATAAGAGTGAATCCTATCCTATCTATTGGTCTCAAAACCTTGGTTTCAGCCATGGGCAGTTTAGTACCTCCCTATTCATCAAATCAGAAAGGATTGAATGTATCTATGTATTTCAGTAAAACGTTTGCCTTGAGCAAGTCACAAGCAAATCACATTTTAAAACAAATACAAATCATTTCATTCTATATTCTATTTCGTCTCGGACATCAGCGTAGATGCAAATGCATGGCTTCAATTGGCTTTGCGTGCAAGACCCATGCAGATTTACTGTGTTTAGTGAAATCACACTTAATTCTCAGGAAAGCATATTTCGGACTGACGCTGCTTTTATTGCATTTGGAATATAGGAGTTTTTAGAGGCAGCGAGCGTTTTAGCGCGGACTGGGACAGGGGTGTTATTAGTGTAGTCAGGTAGGTGCGAGGTGTGGGTAGAGTGTGGTATATGCGCGGGGACAGCCAGGCCCGGCGCCGACTAATGCTGAATGTGTAATTGGCTGCAGCAGGCCCGGATGCACTGAGCTAAGTGCCTGATATGTTCGCTTCCTCCTGTTCGTCCTCCATGGATAGACAGACGTGCCGCCATGTTGTTAACCACGTCTCCTCCTGCTCCTACCCCTTCTCCTCCCCTTTTTGTTCCTCCTGTTTGTCCTTCTCTTGGCCTTTCTCCTCCCATACGCTTTCCCCACCTCCCGATATTTTGTATCTTTATTCCCTTCCTGCTTTTTCCCCATTTCCTCCTGCTCTTAAGCTAACTACTGCCCTACACCAACTCTCTTCCTTCTGACACTTCTTCCTCTGCCCTTTCTTATGGTCTTGACGTTCATCCTTCTGTCCGTTCTCCTCTCATGTCCTTCGGCATGCTACACTTTGTTTGATTCCGAAACCATCTCTCTTTTCCTCTCTCGTCCTACCGCTGTAATCTGTTCTGTTCGTATCTCCGTGGCTTTTCTATCCACCGACACCAATGCTGCTTGCATTCCATCCTTTCACACTCCCTCAATCTCCTTGTACTAGAATATTCCCCCTGCATACGATTTCAATCTTACATTTCGTCCCATCCTCTCCATTATCTTTTTTTTTCATCTCCTTTTATTTGTGTTTCTCTCTATTTTTAATTTACTTGGATCGAAAAACATAACCTTCATTTATTCAATAATAACGGCGATAACATAGAAATACTGCCTCTTTTATAACAGTCCACTTAGAGACTGTCGCTCTCTATCCTCGTTCAAATTCCACGACCAACCAGTTGAATCGTCACCATCCATACAAATTACTGTCTACACATACTAACAACCAGAGGAAAATACCAATAAGTACCGGTGCGTGTACTATACTTATAGCCAGCGTGATATGAAAAACAACTGTACTAAGATAGCATATATCAAATATTATACACCACAAGTACCCAATACCAAATACAACCAGCAGTTTAGAATCCCAACGCATGTAACGTTCAGAACCAATACAAACTTTATCACCGCTGCAATTTAATACATCAAAGCAGCGGTAGACCCTCATTACCATCACAATCAAAATGAAAGAAAACACCACTACCATTTTCGTAACAAGCACTGAATTTCCCACTCACCCAACCAATTTTCCTACTTGCTAACTGTGGCGTTGGAGGTTATACGAGGCAAGTAGGCGATAGATGGTTGCGAGAAGTGCGTAGGAGAGAGGTGGATGGACGCGGAGGAAGCAGGGGAGGGAATCATAGTCAATAAAATACCACTCTCCCCAGCAGCCAGCAGGCCCCTGTGTTTGTTCGCATCGCCGAGGCTGGTTAATTCTGCAGTTTTTCCTCCCGTCCCAACTCGCTGTGCCGCATCTTCAAAAATGCTCCCCACTTATGACTGGCATCATTTTGGTGTGGCGCTGGCAGTGGTGATGATGATGGTGATGGTGATGGCAGAACACTTCCGGTCTTCCCCCTCTTAGTATATATATATATATATATATATATATATATATATATATATATATATATATATACTACCACAAGACTTATCCTCTCCTCCCTACTTCCTCTGAATGGCACAAGGTTGGTGGTGGGTTTTATGTTTTCAACTATCGACAAATGGCACGCGAGGACCAATCTCCACGTCTAATTATCGGGCGGAGAAGCGGCGGGTTCGCTGTTCACGCCGTATACACAATCTCTTTGACAGCGTCCGCCCGCAGACTTTCACTCCTTTCATTTAGGAGCCCCAGTCCTCCAAGCCACCCCCCACCATCAGCCCTAGGACGTTTTATACTATACAGACTTTAGTTAGCCTTGTGGCATAGCGGAAAGAAAGCCCCCAGTTAACAACCAAAGCCTGGCAGGATGAGCTTCAAAATCATGTTATTACATTCACCAATCGCCTGTGGCGAACATTAGCGGCATTGTGGTCTTTAATCCAGGCCCTGTTCTAAGGTTATTAAGCTTATCATAATGGTCTAAAGAAGAGATGTTAAAATGGCTGATGGTGAAACGATTCCACCCTTCATGCTATATTGGAGTAAAAATGCAATTTATGAGAAAGAAAATATACCACCTGGTATTCTCAACATCCAAAAGTTATGAAGCATCTTGCATACACCATCTGACAGTCCATGTTTTAGTCCAATAGTAAATTGCAATCGAGCTGTGCATATATTCCAGGGGCTATACGAATAGACAATAACCAATAGTTTTGTGGACAGATTGCCCTTAACGCGTAGTAATACACGAGCGTGCGCAAGTCTATTATATAGTCAACCTCTAGTGGCCGACAGAGCCGGTTGTCCACAAAAACAACATTTGTTTTAATTATCATCCATCATCCTAATTAAATCGGAACTACATTATAGGATCTACTACATATATAAAAAAAGGAGTATCTTTTGCTCTCCAGGACAGACTGTCTCCGAATATGTTTCGGATTGTAGGCCTCTTTCCCTTAATCAATGGCTTTGGGGCCTGTAATCAATGGATTTCTAATCTCTGATTAATGGTTATAGTTTCTAACAAGTTAGACACCACTGTGGCCCCCATACGTTTCCAACAGGGAATCCGTAATCGATAGATAATGAAATGAATTATAGTATTCCAGCACATTTGATAATTAGGAACAAATAGTTTTGAATCCTTTCATGGCTCTTGTCTACAATCAACACCGACACAGAAAAGGGATTCCGTCTGTATTTGCTGATATGATTCGGTGCAGGTTGTCAGACATCCGGTACAATTAGGTAGCAGATATAGATACCTCGCTAGATGTATTGCTTGCTTGTTATGCCGGCCTCCACGTCCATTGACCATTCATCTATTCACGTTGTATCATCTGATCTATAAGGTTGTACCGCCGTCAATGCATCAAACGCCAATCTCTCCCTCTACTCTGTATCTAGCATCGAAGATTCTTTCAATATTTGTTCAGCTAGCAATAACCAGTTGCCAGTGGTGACACCTGTATAATAAATGGGTCCAGGTTGTAGAGCAAACGAGGGTAGGAGTTTTTTCTGGAGAAATAGTTCACTTCATGATAAGTTTCTGTCCTATTTTAGTCTACCACTGAGTTATTGCATATATGTAATCCCATATCATCCCTATGGTTTAATAGGAAATTAGGATTTAATGAATTGTTGTCATGATTCAGTACACGATTAAATAAGTAGTAAACAGGAATCAGCATGACTGCAGTACTTAGAAGCTATAGGAAACAGCCCTTAGAAGCTGTGAGAAGTGTGTATGGAGACAAATATGGTTTTACCAGAATCTTGTTCACATGAAAGATGCCAGAGGCCAAACCGCTCAAATAGAACTATCGACCGACTGTATCTGTATTTTCAGCTGGGGAAATTGTCTTTACACAATTCTATTGGTTCGCACTATATTGGTTATGGTATGAGATTATTCGGCAATACTTCCATATGTATGTATCTCCACACGGTCAGGGCATATAAAATATGCTGAAGGTATAGTAACGTATGCGCATTATTGTACGAACAGAGTGGGAGCATGATAGGACATTTTCCGTCATCGGACAAAAACGGCACCGGTTATCCAAATGTATGTAGGTGATGACCACCAACTGCACGTCTGAATCAAATAATCGGTCAGGCTGCAGTGTATGATCTAATGTATACGTATTGTTTCTATTGCATTCCATACCATACATATTCCATATGTGAGCAAATCAGTCGGTGGTGGCCTTATTGGATGATCTTTGACAAATTAACCGGTGAACATTTCTCAGCATGTCTACTTTCTGTTCAGCGATTTTGCATCGGCGCTCCAAAATAAATCGGTCGGTGGTTAACAACTGCAAATCGGTGGCAAATAATCGGCCAATGTGGAATCGCCTTATACATTCCTACTATAGGCACCTTTCTGTAGTGGCCGTCTCCGACTCTCCGGCAGCCGGTGTCCCGGGCCCGACGGACGGACACTTCAGAGGCCGGAGCCGGGGCCGGGAAAGGGGAGTCCTTGGGTGGGGGTCGGGCAATATAGACGCAAAATGACGGTGGGCGGGAATCCAACCAGGGTCGTCCCTCACTCCACCAACAAGGCTCCATAATGGAGTGGCTTCCTCAGATTGCTGCTCTACTTCAGGGTTTGATGTAAAAGCACCGAGGACGCTATGTAAGCACTGCCTGCGGGGGGAGAGTGTGTGTGAGTGTGAGGGTGGGGGGAGAGCGGACATTCTGTGTTGAATCGAACTCAATTCTGAAACGCATCCATCACCTCGGAGCTGCTCAGCATGTATAGTATGAACTGCTCTCCACTGCCCCCCACACACACGCCCGCCGCCCTTACAGATGTCCCTAATACTACCACCACCATCAGGCGGCGCCACCTTGGCCACATGAGTAATACCTCCCCGCCAATTACACTTTATACAACCACACAGACTGTCAAATCACCTGATTACTTTTCAAAGAATCCCACGAGCTTTCCTTTTTTTCCCTGAAACCCGGTCTCTATATTCCGGAACCTACTCCTGTGTGTGCGATACGCCCCTGGCGGAACGGTTACAAACAGCCAGAGGGAGAGTTTGATTGGACTGTCGCGGTCAGATTCATCTCTCTTTTGAATCGGTTTAACATCGGTTGTCTCTTTTTTGCCTTTCTGGACGCAGACGAATGTTATCTATAACGTTAGTCTAAACCCGCGCGGCCTCGTGCCGTTTGTTTGCTCGTTTAAGCACCAGGGAACACCGATCATTGCTGGGCTTCTAAACCGAAGCTAGACTGACGTTTGCCTTTTAACTACAATGACGGATATTTGAGCGTCTCCTTTTTACACGCATCCATAATGTCTGAATGCCATATCCTCTTTCCTGTGAATTTCAATTCGTCGTTTGAGATATCTCTTAACCCTTTAAGAACGGCTGCCTTGGGCCCAGCTACTCCCATAGAGACGGGTGCTGGTGGCAGTTTGGTTAAAACCCATTGTTCTAGTTTGTAATCATGCAATATGACACATAATCAAAAATACTTTATTTATTTTGAATAGAAATATTGATTATGATGTTATATCTACATTTTCTGAAGATTTCCTAAATATTGGTCCATTATTTCTTTGTTAAAACATTTGTGTTAATATTGGAACAATGATGCCTCAAGGCATCATGCGTCTTTAGTGCGGTGATGCCTCAAGGCATCATGTGTCTTTAAAGGGTTAAGTCCAATGCACTCTTTAAACAAAAGAGTCTGTTCCGATTAGTTCCCAAATCATAAACTAGTCTTAAGTCTAACGACCATTATACACTGTAAGATTTCGGAACATCAGTGTTCCCTTCTCGGCGTCAAGGAAACAGTACTCTGTCCTTTGTCGCCGAGAAAGGAACATTCATGTTTTGAAATCGTGTGTGTAATGGTGTTTACATTGATGGGATGGCCCATGTCTAGTATATATGCGGAAACAAAAGTACACAGATATAAAATTTGTCACACCAACTGACTCCAATTCATTCAATAATAAATGTTTTGGAAATGTATTTACTGGAATCCTTTGGTGATATGATCAGATGCAATTTGAAGACCTGCTCCGGAAATAATCTTTGAAAAGGGCGGATTGCAACAAGATTCAGAGCAATGTTCAGCAGATATTTGATGACTGAAATATGGTGTCATTTCATTCATTCTTGGCTTATAATTTATCAACATTACGTGGGTTGAGGAGGAGACTGAGCCTTAACCTGACGTTCCTTTCAAATTTGCTTTAGTTAGAATTCAATGCTGTCCATCACACATTGTTCCCTCCAACAAACACACACTTCTGAATCAGAGAATAATGGTTGTCACGAATAATAAATCACCCAGTGGATCTCAAGGCCAGTATTTGTACAGACAACTTGTATTTATCCCTTTATCACTCATCTCGCATACCAACTCTGCCACATGGTTCAAAAGTTCTGCCAATTTGCCCATACTGCTCCCTTAAGAGCATATTTGAAGAAGTGTACTACTATGCGCCTACTCGGATACGCCGAGATATCTATACATGTGCTTCTCTAAGCAAAATTTCTAATTTCTTATTCCATACTGGTGCTCTCAACACGTTCATATAAATACCTCCGATCACAAAAATATTGGGCCACGATCAACTGACAGAGATTGTATGTCGCAATACAAAAATATCAATAGCACGAGGAAGTATCATCGATTTTAAGAACCATCTCTCTGAAATTACAACTAGAGCTTTTATCTGTCATTCTGTAATCTTAACTATGCGAACCAAAAGTCTGATGTGTGTATTGCCATTGTCAGAGTCTGGCTCTGTGCTACACTCAAATGTTCATGTAATATTTGTCTGTTAAAATTACATATATTGAACAGAAAGATAATTATTGTGGTTTGGACATGAACACCATGTGGGCAAATTAAATTTCGAATTGTTCTCTGTTGAAGGAGGTTTTTGCGAATACGAACCTGATATCAAAACATTTCCTGCCAGCATATAAACATATTTAAATTGGTCTTCAGGTGTTTGTCCACAGATGCAGCAACAACTGTTTATCAGGGGATAGGTGACCATGAAGAAAGAAATAGATGCGACAGAAATGGGAAAGAGGAAGGGTATCACGGCGTTTACACCAGACGATTCTAGGGCGACGATTCAGAGCGACGATTCTGAGCGACGATTCTTGAATTTAGCACCACTTGACGACTTTCAGCTGTAAAAGGCTAAACATCGTCTAGTATATCGTTTGTCTGTTTGTGGTTCAACTTCCCAGGGGACCCTGAGGGTATAGGGACCATTCGTCTAATACAAACGCCAAACGAGTGACGACTACATATCACCTGATTACGTCAGGTTATACGAGTTGGCACCACCTGGCGATTATGCAGATACGATTTGACGCGGATGATAATTCCGAGGCGGTATATGTCTATAAACGCTTGAGGAAATTCTTGGGGCGACAACTATTGAGACCGATATTGCGTAATCGAGCGCCAACTGACGACTATTGGCTAGATGATCTACAGTCGTCACGTTTTTAGTCGTCTATTATAAACGCCGGCTAGGGGATAAATGCAATAAAGATTCACAATTGGGAACTAGCGAAGGCAAGTGGTTGAAGAGAATAAAAATCGAATGGAAAAGAGTAGGGAGAATGTTGTAGAGGAGAATGCCAGTCCGTGCGACTGGACAAAGAGAAGTTGATACAATACTGATAGGATTGATAGATATCATTAGCAACTGGAAATGGTAATCAAGAAGAAGGGAATGCGGATATGGAGAAGGAAAGGGACTAGTGAACGACTATGGAAAGGTATTACTGAGTGTAGGGTAAATGTTTCATCGAAAAGACAGGCAGAAAAAAGTGCAAGATCAAGTAATTTTGTGATGGTGTATCTTGAGAAAGTAGTAGACATTGAGAGAGAGAGAGAGAGAGAGAGAGAGAGAGAGAGAGAGAGAGAGAGAGAGAGAGAGAGAGAGAGTAATTGAAGAATGTATGATTTCACAATTTCACAAAATAAGAAGGCGCTGATAAAATGCTAGCAAACTGGATGTTATGAAAAAGCAGGGGAAAAGGAAAAGAATTCTAAGCCAAAGAAAATACGAGAAAGAATGTAATATAAAAAGACCACATGATAGCCGAAGGAAGCTACGGAATAATAGGAAGATAGGAGCACGTCGCTCCTAAACATTACTCCATTATGAATAAATAACTATAGAAAAGGTTTGGGGAATAGAATTGACGGTTCTTCAGAAATGAGGTAGGTATGCAAGACGCAAAGAAATAGATTGCGATGAAGAGAGAATCTACCAAAATATACCAAAAGAGAAATAGAGGTCGAAATAGGTAGTAAAAATACAGAGAGATATGGCGAAGTCACGGGGTGGTGATATACATATAACACGTTCGCTGGAACAGGTTTGCAGTGAGAGGTTGAGTTAAAGAAGTGACTCTCCTGCGCCCTCTACAACGTTCCTCCGGAGGTGCTCGATGAGAGACTTACTGATGTATCTGTTTATTGATCTGCTCAGACCAACTCATGGATCCCTAAGGCCCGCGCCTGGATCCCGCTATCGCAGCAGATCCCCACGATGGAGGAGTGGAGTCCGTCGCCAGGTCGCGCTGCCCCCTCCAGGGCGCGCCTGGATCAAGGGGGACGCTCTGCAATGGGGGTCATAAGTCGGCTGAGTTGAAGGAGATGTCGCAGGGCGCCCCACACCTAATGGTGAGATAGGCGCGGAGATAGCCTCACCGACGTCCCCCTTAGTGCGCTGTGTGTATACAGCCAAAGGTCTGTATAGACTCTACGATTTCTGACTGCGAAGTGGCAACGACACGCGACGATCCCGTGTAGCGACCGATCCACACCACGTGTACGTACGCACTGAGGGTCGAGGGTGGGCGGGGTAAAAAATATCGGAGATTTTGCGGATGCTCCTTCATTGTTCTATTGCGTACAAGATTGGGAAGGGTAGAAAATTCAAGAAATCCTGCGTACGTACTTGATAGATGGCCCTTAAGGGATTGTTTCATAGAACATTATTTGAATCAAAGTGTGCTGTCAAATCATGAAAAGCCAAAATAATTCTAAGATGAGATACCTTTTACTGCTATCTCCTCCGTCTTTAGAGACATGGGAGCAAACTAAAGACTAAAGGTGTATCGGTGGGTGTTGTGTGTTCTTTTCCCACATTGATGATTACATTAGCCGTATCTGAATATTTTTAGTTAACTGCACGTTTTGTGTATTGGAACTTATATGCTGTATTTATCTATGCATTTTGAACATATACAAGAGTCGTGTGTTTGCGGATGTATCTGATACCACCTGACATATCATATGATTCTAAGCAATCTGAAAGCGGAGCATTGATATCAAATTAAGTAAGGTATCTAAAATACGAACTCCCCAGTGCTAAAATCTTCCTGTGAGGCAATTTTGATTTTAGTTAACGAATTACTAGAGTTTCTATTTTTCTTCCCTGGTAAAATTTGTGGCAATTCATATGAAACGATGGGTCTCAAATTACGGAAATAATAAAGTTAATTCTGCTCCCTCAAATCTCGCTCCCGGATAGCGGAGGCTGAAGACCGACGTTCCTCTCTTGCTTTTAAATTCAACGCGAGATTGGAACGTAAATCGCAGGCATTAAGCGTCGGAGGAGATTCCGTAGTTTTACAGAGTGGGCGTAGTAATCATCCTGGATAAGCTCTTGTTGTGATGGCTTTGGCAGGTCCTCTTAAAAACTCCACGCCCACTTTAGTTTGGTTTTTCTTCTAATGTAATATGATATTTGATATTCTAAATCGCCTACTTAAAGGAACCTCTTCCAAGGATTGTGGGTGGGAAAGTTCCTAGCCCACGTATGTCATCACATCTGAGCAGATTCTTTTTTATTGAAAACTAGCTTTGACCCATGCTTCGGTCACTTCGCTACATGAACAGACTATAAAATGAAGGTATTACTGCAGTGACCTATATAAATAAATAAATAAATATATATATATATATATATTTATATATATATATATATACAATATATATAATATATATATATATATATATTTATATATATATATATATATATATATATATATATATATATATATATATATACATATTTATACACTATACTCCCAAGTGTGTATGTTGCTCCCATGTCGCCATACTTTAGGCAAGGCTTTAACCAACAGGTCAAGTGTGAAGGTGACAAATTCATAAAACCTACTTTGAGATTCTGCTCTGTGGATGCTTCAAAGAAAATACCCATTAGGCGCCCACTGATTATAGTCGCTCTTAGACTCGCCTTGGGCCCTGCGTAACTGAACTGTGCGCATGCCCCAGCTCACTCTCCACACACAGGCGCCAGGTAGACAGTAGGAGAACTAGAGGGGATCCCCGTGCTGCTTTCATTTTCCTGGAATTCATCAGCCTGGTTGATGAGAAGGATCCTGGGCCTACTGCAGGATGTGTTTATTTGTTGGGGAGGTATTAAGGCGGCGCAGAGCGGTGGACTGGAGGATTGTAACCAGGTATTAGAGATTATAAGTCTGTCTGATTACCTTCGGACCACACATGAGCTCTCCTACTTACCTCCCAGGCAGCAGCATATGTTTGCGCATTTTAATTAGATGAATAGGTTTTTTTAATCAATGAAAAAATCTTATATCCGACTGGGATTTCATTAACAGCAGTATGATAAATGAAGTTTTTCCTATATTATTGACAGACTCAGGCCCAACACCCACACACATAGAATATTGGCTACAGAATATTAGCAACTTCTGATGTAAAGCTTTCATTACTAGGAAGTAGAATATTTGATTTTTCTGCAGCATTTCTTGTAACCTTGTTCACTTCCTTTACCTCAGGACATAAATGCATGATGAAAATCAAGGTCTCTTAATGTGATTCTGTCTTTCCTGTACTTAGATTCTTTGTTCATCACCCCCTAAATGGTCCAGTTGTCATGTTGTCCTGAATTGCAGAAGGTGAAAGATTAGACAGACTGTCAACAGTTGCCCTGTAAGCAGTGACACGAGTTGTATAGAAAGGATTCTTACACAAAATATACTTTGATGGCGACAGGACCTAGCGCCAAATGGGTTTGTGGCATAACCCATAGTCAGCATGAAGCAGGGACATAGTCTAAACATAGCTTAATGCGTAGCGCAATCGCCATGCATTGAAACGCAAAATTGGAGTGGGATTTGAAAACCATTTCCATTACCAAAATTAAACAAACATTTATTGAACAATGTTCTATGGAACATTGCTATTGTTATGAGAATTGAAAGCAACCTGTCGGGAGTAGGGAATGAAACCGCCTCTCCAGTGAATGATACAGAAGGTCAACTTGCTAATTTGATAGTTTATAAATGTTGAAATACCCTATTATTATACTTAAGCAAATATTTCAGTCAAACCCTATTTTCCTCTTTTGTAGGAAATCAAAGGAATAATTTTGATTTGATTTGTTTAAGAAGATTTACTGTTCCAAGCTACTTGATGATTGCTACCTTTCGCCATGGGTTATTCTGGAACCTTATCAATTTCTGCACTCCGTTCTAAATGATTTGCTCCTCCAGACGACTGTAGTAAGATGCTAATCTCACCACCCATTCTAATGGTGAGACTGGAAAATAGGACCTATTTTCAGGTAACCCAAATCTCTTCCAATTAACTCATATTTCGTGATTTGAATTCAATTGATCCGCTTCATAATGGAAATGTCTGGTTTCTGACAATTGAATTATAGCATCAACTTAGAGGGAACTATAGGCCAGGCATTACAGTGTCATCACATCATCATATTGAGTATCCATATTGAGGCTTTGTCTATACCACCTCAGGCTATAAATAGAGCAATCATAGATGGCTGCTAAATGAGAGCGGTTTTTCTTGCCAAATACAAATGAATACACGAGTCCCTACTACACAGCATCCCAATTAGAACGATGTTTTACAGCTGTCCCTACCCATTACAGTCCGTCAAGTTGTATTTCAAACAAGGCCTGACATTTTGATGCTTAGCAAAGGGTAGATTTCGGTAATGAGGCAAGCCCTTAGCCCCGAATGAATTAAACCTAACGATTTCAGTTTTTTTTATCATTTTCATGATCCACATTTCAGCCAGTTAGCAAGGATGAGAAAATACATTCGATAGTGTAACATTAGCAAAGATACGCTCATCCCTTCTCTTCACGTTTGACCTTAGGTTGTAGAGTGATATTTGTCATGTATATACGCCTTCCTTCTATGACTGAAAGGATAATTCTTGTATTGCGGATATTTTGAGGGCGCTATACTAAAAGCTTTACTGTTGGGGATCCTAGGCCCCAACGTTGGAAGACATACACATTTATCGGTCTGAAGCCTCATTCCGCATACCCTCAATCTGGCTGAGAAGAAAGCAACAGACGTGATACTCAAGACACTGGTAATCAATAACCCATCTTCATCTGTGAGAAAATACTGCCTCGAGCGATACAATTCCACCATTCTGCTCAGCAGCAGACACATGTGCGGAATAGGCATTGACATGAGGAAAGGATAAGTAATTCATGGAACATATAGCAGGGAAGGTCCGCAGGAATATGCTTTTAAACAGAGTATATAGAGTTAACTATACTATCTTGCCTACAGAATTCATCAGAAAAAAACCTATTGAAGTTTAACTCATTTATGAAGATTCTGAGGGTTAGATATATACGAATTGCTAAGGCTATACATTTGTATACAAGTATTTTACCATATACCTATAGACAAACACTCTATAATTACATGCCGCCGTTGGGGGTGTAGTAACTAGTTTTCGATAAGGCTGATGTTTTCATACCAGGGTTTACTACGTGACGCCGTCTAGAGACTAACCAGATCGAGCATAGATGTGTGAAGAAAACATACATGTTGAGGTTACTCGATAAAGGTGAACATGGCTACCCGAGCAATGTTTACCAATATTTCAAGGTACATGTATATATAGGAATACAGACACAAATTAATGGTAAAAGAATCCCAAATTCCCTAGGTGGGGATGCTTGAATTTATCTATCTTGGCTGAAGACATGGTAGATAATTTAAGGCATCCTAACCTTGTAAGTTAGGGACTCTTTGATCCCAAACCAGGTATCTTCTGTTCCTGCTCCTCATGCAATCTATTCCATTGTACCCAGGCTTGACATCCCTGTACCTGTCGCACATATAATGAATTAAAATGAGGCGTTGTACACCGTTATGTTTATTCCGAGAAGAAGTAGACGTGGGTAAATTGATGAGTGGGTCGACCTTCATGCGCTCGCTTGTTTCTGATATTTAGTCGGCATCTGGAGCCTGCCAACAGCGCTCGGGCAAGGAAGTGAGTAGCTCAAAGCAGTGGTGTACTGCTCGGCAAACGAGCACCACCTGAGAGTCGCGTCGGGAGCAGGTGGTAGGACAACACTACTGTCTCGTGTAGGAAATGATAGCACAGGGGAGAATGAGAGAATGCAAATACAAGGGGATGTATACATACGGCAGGGGAATAGAAAAACGCCTATGCTTTAATGTTTGAAGACGCATACATGATGATGAGACATGAGCGACCATTCGAGAAACGGAATTTAAAAAAATTAAGAGGGAGAGGTATTGCGTAAGAATACTGAAGAACTCGACCCGAAGCAAACTCGACCCGGAATTGTCTCCATCCGTGACGTACTCGACCCATTAGGAGAACTTGACCTAAAATGAACTCGACCTGTTTTAAACCGAACTGAAGTACCTTGTCAATGCGACTGCAGATAAATAATATACTTAGTTGGACGTATGTTATCTTGGCTTCAAATTTTGTTTTCCAGGGGGTGGGAAGGAAACAAGCAGAAACCCATATCCCTAACTCTATCTCTATCCATAACCCTAACCCTGGCCCTATTCTTAACCCAAACCCTTAACCGCACTGGACTTATCTTCTAAATCCGCTGTTTTATTCGACTTCACGGGTCGAGTTCTCCAAAACGGGTTGAGTTCTGCAGTAACCTTTCGTTAACGAGAGAAGAGAACCGATTACTTTTTTTCTAATGGATATGTATACACATTTACTATATACTGTAGATACGCACCGTTCCGGCATATGACGTAAAAATACTGTACGGACTGCTGGTCCGTACACTAAAATACGGACCACCTTGCCATTCACATCTATTAAAAAATTGGTTGTTAAGCCAAATGAAATTGATATTCTTTTTAATTTTGGGTATATAGTAAATATATAACGTCCAACCATGCTTGTACAAGTCACAGAACTCGATGCTAATTTACCTTTTGTACGGAACTCGGCGTAAACGCCTCTGTCCGTACAAACCGTAAATTAGCATCTCGTTCTGTGACTTGTACAGCATGGTCAGGACGTTCTATATAAGTATATCATCAAAGTTACTAATACTACAGATGCGGACGTAGTTGTCTCAGTACTATCCCCAAGCTGGCTCCATTCCTTTGGCATAGAATTTTCAATGAAGCTTTTTGTTCTGGTGAAGCCATGTTTTATCAAGCTTTTGTTTGGATCTATTTGTCAGAGATAACAGAGAACAACTTAAACGCATGCTAGATAATCATCTAGGGCAGGGGAACCGCTTGACATGCATAACCACGTTATTGGAGGCTAATTACACGCTCACAGGGGAACTGAACAATAAAGACAAACAATGCGAACAATTATCTCCGGGCCAAGGAAAATAAATGACAAATAACACTTGGCAATCACCAATGCGTGCTTGCGGCCGACTGGGCTTCTGTCACGAACCGTTAGGTATTGATTTTACACGATAATATGTCCTGGGAACGTCGAGAAACATTGCATGTTGCGTTGCTTTTGGGATTAACCGTCGGTTCACCACCCCTTCGCTTATCCCCATCCCTTGCTGTTGTCTTCAGAACAAACCCTGTGAAGCCTTGCGCCAAGGCGGGTGCTGTGATGTCACTGTGTTCACCCTATTCTGAGGTCACCCTGCCTCCTTAGAGACTCACGAGGTTCTATACAGTGAGCAGCTCAGTGCCATGCCATATTCTAAGTAATCCTATGTCCTAATTCTAACAATATATTCTTACATAATTGAATAAAATATATACTAGACGTTCGTCCTCACTATGGCTTATGCCAATGCAATTTAAATGATTGAAATAATATCAATAAACATGTATATATTCTATATTGGATCTATTTACTGATCCTAAAAAGTATTTGTCCAAAATTTGGCAGATGTATATAAACCTGTGTTTATCGGGCCTCACGGCAAAGGGTTGAGGTGCTCACATTGGTGACCCTGATTAGTTTGAGCTGCTCCATATAGCGGGGACGATGTGGCATGCCCACACGCAGCCTGAGGTATAGGTCTGCCCTCACAGATAAACCTCCAATGGCAAGAACGGCGCATACAAGGCAACGTACGGCGGAGAACAAAGGGAACAGATTAAGCCCCCGAGAGGGCGGTGTTTCTGTTGAACTGATTCTTCGCGCCCATGGTCAAGTGATTGCAGCTAAAATGCCTCCGAAGAAAGTGATAAAGAGGTACTGCAGTGAATGGATAACAGGCGTTGTCCCAAACAGAATTAAGACAATCATTTTTCCAATTGATTCGGTCAACATTATTTTTGGCTCTCGTATATATTTCTAAAGGGTCATATATGTCACATGTGAACAGCATGCGTGTATCTGAAAAAGACAGAATACTTATAAAGAGATACAATATTTGCAAATTTGCTACATCAGCAATTGTTGGGGAATTCATGTTTTGTAAAGTTTGTAGGATACACCAATATTCGTGTGTGAATCGGGGATATTAATCATGTCATAAGGAGATATCACCTTGCCCACAATGCACTTCATACTTTATACTTCACACTAGTGAAACTAGTGTAATATGGAAAAATAATGCATAACTTAAGTGATCCCATATTGGCACTCAACCAGTTTGATAAAGGTGGACCATAAATACAATATAGACTGGTTTCAGATAAAAGCGATTGTATGCTCCTCGGAGTTCACCTTACGCAATATCCTCGCATGCGCTCAGATAATATTAGTCGTCAACTCCTCGGTGCAATATTGTGTACATAATTGTTTAAGGATCTTGTGACAAGTAACACACCATAACAGTATATTCCTGTCATATTGCACATACAAGAAACTCAACACGCATGAATGTACATGTATGTGATTTCTCTGAGGCCATATCCATTTTACAGTATAACTTTGTAGAGGATCCAGTTGTAAAACGTAGACTTCTGATGGCCTCTATTGCTAAGTCCCTATTGATACGTCCTTATTGGTACGTCATAGTTGACGTCAACCTTCCATGCCAACGCATCCACAAATATCAACCCTGGATGACAGCTCCATTCCGCTCGCTATGATAACTTCAATGCTGGTTTTGGTGAATATCGAACTTCCACACCGTGCCAGCTATCCCCAACCTACAACAACCCCCACCCATTCTACAACCGCCACCACCGCAACCAACACAGCCAAACCACTGCCACTACCACACCCAGTCACGATGTCCGATTATGAGACTCCGGTTTTTGGCGAGCAATGATCTCCGTACCGGAAATAGCTCGATCGGTTGGTTCTGCCCGCCATTCACAGGGGGCGCGACGGAGCGAGATGGACGTGCCGGAAGCGCCATGCCCCTCGTGATAGATAGAGAGCGCCACCAGCGCTTGCATGTGACCTGTGACCCGGAACTGCACCTGGGCGCGAGGCCCCAACGTAAGCTAGGCGGCATCTTTTCAGCGTTGCAGCGCCGATAACAAACCCTTGCGACTATCGCTTCTCTACTACCATCACTCTCTCCTCACTCCCCCTTTACACCCTCCCATCCTTTCTTTACCTCTCCCTGGTCCAGAGTTTCCTGATATCCTCACCAGTATTTGCCAATATCTACATTCTCCCTGCTCCACGCTCAGCCACCACCACCACCCTTACAAACACCTAATGTTTTCAATCTAACCCTTTCTTTCATTTATTCCTAATCTAGCGAATCTATTCATTCTATGTTTAGTGTCCTGTCATCATTTCCTCCTCTTTATTCTTCTTTTATTCAAGTATTTGCATTCGACAAAGACATAGTCGCTCTTCAACGCGAATCACACTCCCCGCTTTAGCGATCTCACTTTATATCTCCCTAGCCTTTGTATATCATATTCCTTTCTACTCTACACTTGGTTATCTTGGATTTCTTCCATCCATTCTGGGACTCTTCTTCTCATTTATTTCGTTCACTTCCCCGGCTCTCGTCCTCTTGGCCTCCCATACCTTCCTTTCCCTCGCTCCTCATCCTCATTATGCTTTTGTTTAGTATCCCTGCTCTTATTCTCAAGATTAGAACTTCACCTAACCTTACATACTACTCCACATGTACCCTTCCTGCTATCACTTAAAGCTAATAATGTTCTCACTGACATTGTATTACAATTTCGCTGTCCAGTAGACGATGCCATTACGGCTTTATCGGTCTCTTTTGGGACTGACATTTGCAGCGTTTGTTATCATTGATGAATGTAAAATAACCATAAAGGTAGGCTTTATTATCAATTTGTTGAACTGTTGAATATATTTTGATAAGTAATTATGCTCTCAGAATCCACGTATAAAAAAGACAGTTGACCTGAGAATTCGTGCACACGGCCTGAGTTGGAGCCCACCAACCTCTTAGTTGGAACTCAGTGAAGACAAAATTGGTGGTCAATTTACGCATGTCGCCGACGTAGGGCAATCCTGGCGAGGATTTCTGAGACAATATGTGATTCTCGTATAGCTGACGTGAATATGAAACGTGAGGGCACACAACCTGGAATCTCACCTGAGGTTCTTCTATATGGCATTAAAACGAATAAATGACTCTAATGCGTGGGTGGCGGTACCAATAAAAAACAATGGTTCATTGCAGACATTAACCTGCCATATCAGAATAGATACATCGTAAAAAGACTGAAACGTCCGGTGTCTCCCAGTATCGGGAGTGGAATAGATGTTACCTGAAGAATTCGTTATTAGATAACCAGTGGTTACTTCACCTGTAACCATGTCACAAGCAGTTTGACAACAAGGTGACTTAAATGAATGATATGAAGAAACTGCATCGAGATCCACAGCCGCTGAGATTATACCACGAGTTCAAGTTACGGAGTAATCTCAGGAGGCAAAGTAATTTACGCCCCAAACCAAAAGAAATGTCGTATTTTTAGTGGCTATAGATTGAGTGCGGTTCAGATTTTATCTCACTTCTATCACTGACTATTTGGCTGTATTTTCAACATCATTACCTCTGAGTATTTACACCATGGGCATTGAGTATGAGTTCCCAATTTAAGAACATGGGGGATACCAGAGATAAAAAACAACAAAGTATCGCACTGAATAAAAAACCGTGATTTATTGGATTATATGAATCTATATATTTATATCTTTGTTATATAATGAAGCACATTGAATCCTTAGAATTGCGGGGGAAAAAGCTTCTGTTTTATTGGCTATGACATATTTTATGTACATTAGACATGCCATTCTTCCGTCATAACTAAAATACTGAAATATTTGACAGACAGTGCAACTCAGATAACTTACTGGCTGTATTTCCAAGGGACAGAAGAATGGCATGCGATGCTTTTTCTTTTTAATCTTGATGTTAAAAACCCATAAAATGTTTTAAAGGAGTAAAATAAAATGAAATCATGATAACGACTGATTTGCGACCATGAATATGACTTGACAGTTGTGGTGACATCAGAAGTGAGAGGCCGACAGATCACGAAGTCCCATTAGGAATTCACGAAGTAATCATCAAATTTATTCGAGTTTCCTGCTGTCAAAAGGCGTTAAAAACATGATCCATAAATTATCTTTTTTAGTCCTACAGTAATTTGTAACAGTGAACAGTCCAGTATTAACATGATTTCCGCATACATCACCGACAGATTTCTATCAACTCTCTCAAAATTGACCCGAAATATGAATTAATTGTCCTTAATTTTCCATTTGTAGCTAGTTACCCTGAAGTAACATCCTTGTTTGAGAACATACTACGTTCAGTTTGCTTGGTAAAAAGGACCAATGGTTTGCCCTAAAACATCACTTTCTGTAAACCATTTTTAATTGTCCTTATTGGATTAGCAATTACTTGCAGTTATTTTTCCATTATTTTAATTGTGATTTTCTTTCGGAACAACATTAATTGTTTTTATCTTGTGTGGATTTAAAACATACTATTAACTGATGGTAAACTGTAATGTGTTGAATATAGCTATACATACTTTTACATCCTATTGATAGAGAATATATAGCTACGTTTCCCATATACAATACGATATGTTAGTTAACAAATACCAAATATGGCGTTTCCACCTGCTGATCGAAAAGCCACCGATTATATGCAACCTGTTCAAAAGTCGGTCGGTGGGTCTGCTTGAGTTATCATTTGTGTACATAATCGGTGGTAGTCAGATTAAATGTTGATTTTAAATAGGAATGATCGTAGTCGCCGACCGATTTCCATTTTAACCCCGATTAGTTCAACATGGAGACATTTGATCTGTTGCACAAAAAGACGATTAGTGGTACTAAATTATAAAATATTGAAAAAGAAATCATTAACCCTTTTCCTTTCAGCCTGGCGATTATTGCAACAGAAGTGTCACATAATTGATGGGCAGAGCTAAACATCTATTCTGATTAAACACTACTTGAGTTTAGTCAGAATAGATTACACATTCTGTGAATTGATATTGGGCAATGATTGTCTGCTTCATAAAATCATGAAATTTGTCACATGTGATGCATTCCCGATGGATTTCTGAGTAAAATTAAAACATGAATACATCTACATAAATCCGTTGATGTTCCCTTTGGTTTTCATTTTCCACAAAAGAGAACAACCTTCTCTAAGCGAATTCAGGTCCATAAATGTATAATATCCAAGATACGTACAAATTGGTAGGGATGATGAATTGTCCGCAATCTAATGTAGTAGGACATTACTTCACGCAAGCACTTAATCATCCGTCATTTCTTACCAATCTTGATATTATCCACACTCATATAACATAAATATTTGGATTTGATAGGTTACGAAAATACTGGGTTTGAACATCCATATGGTTTCATAGTGCTACTAGGTGTCTATTGAGTTTATTGACCAGTGTGATGCTACTAATGTCTCGGTTGTCAATTTATATCATTAAGATACGTCAAATAGATCAATGAATTTGTTTGTCGACGTGGGGGAAGCTCAGACTTTCACTTTCAGAAATAATAGATAGGAGGTCTAGTTCACTATTTCAATAGTTCCAGGGGCTATGGATTATAGTATTTCATGGGATGTCAATCTGAAAAGAATGTCACAGATTTATGTAGGCTACTGATATTGTTAAATACTTGATGGTATTGTTCAATGGTACTTGATTGGAACTTAGAATTAGTTAAAAGTCTATTATGTAATACAATGTCAGTAGTCATCAACTGCACAAAAATTAATCGTTCATTTCTCCTTTTTATCATTCACCTTATACGGTTTCCTCATTGAATACACAGGGAGGGCATGTCGCTATCGGCAGAGAAAACAACATACTAAAAAGGTACTTGAAAAAGTCCGTGAAATATCACTTACTGTAAAAAGTAGTGTGTGAGGAGATTTTTTTCTTTCCTTTGATAACTTATATTTGCAATGTTGAATAATAAATCTAATATTAACCTGTTTCTGATTCTACTATGCGCATCTTCCTCGTTGTCGACTCATACACAATGTTGACTGGTTTCAGGTACAAGCGGCGAATGCCCCGAAGAGTAATATCCGAGCCCATGCAAGGATATTGCGCAGAGTCAACTCCGAGCAGCATACAGCCGCTTTTATGTGAAGCCAGACTGTATTGTATTTATTATTCACCATTTCCTGACACGATGTATAACGATATTAGTGGGTACACACTATTTTCTAGTATGTTCTATTCTTCCTTGGTATGTGCGCTTTATCGGAACCCGGAGCATACAATATCTCTATACTCCGGTTATGTTGATACACACTATTTGCATTGGCCAACGAAAACTGGGTAGATTTTTTTAGTTCATCTAAAAGCCCATTTCCATTGGCCGTAACCGACATACATACTTCACACAAGGCTCAGAAGAATGGGCCATCAGCACTGTTGACCCTAAATGGAAATGGGCTGTTTGGAGAACAAGAAAAATCTATACCGTTTTCGTCGGTCAATGGAAATGGGCCTTATGAGTTTTCTATGGATATTTTGTATTAGGTGGATAATGAAACACAATAACCTAGCTCAGCCTCTTAAATAATGCTACGCGTCAGTTACACCCACTAATATCAGAAAAGGTTAGTATTGTATATTAGTTGCTCATATTGTCTGCTTTGTACACATCAAGACTGAGATGCAGAAACTCGACATGCAACCAAATGGAGGCTCCATTGATCGTGCCTTATAGCGCACATGGGCGCTGAAAGGAGCATGTTATGTCAGAAGTGAACAATATATAGTTTGGTAGTATCCCGTTAGCACTGCTGTTGTGACATCCATTATTTTAAAAAGGGAATTTGCTTGTCCAATATCAAAATTGACAAAATTAATTCATTACTTTGAAGTCATGGCCAAGGGAATAGAAACATGTACCTAACAGCAGAAAGTCCGGATATTTTGCGTTTCGTAAGACGTTTTATAGGAAACCGTAGTGTGTTCACTTGCGTAGATATCATTTTTCTTATCATTATTGTATTGTACTTGATAATATATCATAGTAGTATTCAATATTCTTACAAATCTACTCTAATGTGCATATATTGCTAGTAGTTTATATGTAAGGCAACAACCATGATGTTGATTTGTAATTATTAGAATAAAAATGTGCAAATATGTGTTGCACATGATAATACATAATGAAAGGTATAAACTATTTATGAAAGGAAGTACCATAGGGTACCGATAACATTAACAAATCATTCACGTGGATATATTATGAGGATAAATGCAAAATTGTAATAAGAATATTACATCCTATTTGGCGCGGTTGATCATGAGGCGCACGGCTTGCCATAGTGAGTACAAACACCAGAGGTACATGCTGTATCATGAGGCGCGCACGGCTTGCCATAATGAGTATAAACACCAGACGTACATGCTGTATCATGAGGCGCACGGCTTGCCATAGTGAGTACAAACACCAGACGTACATGCTATATCATCAGGCGAACGTCTTGCCATAATGAGTACAAACACCAGACGTACATGTTGTATCATGAGGCGCACGGTTTGTCATAATGAGTACAAAAACCAACCCTAAATGCTGTATCATTAGGCGCACGGCTTGCCATGGTGAGTACAAACACCAGACGTGCATGCTGCTGATGCTGCACCGCCATATCACTCATAAATCATACGCTTGTCGAGTCGCAAGCCCAGGCCGCGTATAATAATAATAACACGCCATCATGTCATCAGGAAATTAATTAAATAATAACTGGGGCCTCCCTCACTAAAAAGCCAAGATCTTGATTGCGTTGAGGCGTTGTGTGGGAGCGCAGAACATGTGGTCGAGGAGAGGGGCCTGGCATTTGGATCGGTGGTTTTAGGACAATTATTGAAGCTAAGCTCATATGGCTTGGGCCGCTGTAGTGTTTAGCTATATGAAATAATTAGGTCAACGCACATGCGCAGAACGTTGTTATTGATCGCCTGGCGGAAGTATAGGACGTGGAGAAACCACAGGCATATCGGTGGCTTATCCATCATAAGATGGGGATGCAGATCACTGGCCTGTTTCTCGTTACTTATGATGCCTCACTGGAAAGTGTTTGTTATCAAATATGCACATCATTTTGCATTTTAGAATCTCGGGAGACGAAATAATATGAAAACCTCACCGAGTGGAATGTAATTAGACCTGTTATGGATCACCTTCAACGTGCTTCAGATGTGACATATCATAGGTAAACTAGGAACAAATGGAATGTTCATCATTGAAGAAATGAGCATGCAATTATAAATGAATAACAATTAAAAGGTTTGGGTTACATTCGATATATGGATTGTTTTCTGTAACCCGCTTGCACCCAGTCAACTTGCCATTTCTTCAACTGCCTGAGACTAGGATCCAAATATATCAAGCACCAGTAGGTCAATCAGGTATTTCTGTCTTGAGTGATTGGTCATGGTCAGTTGGACATGCTTTTAAGACTCTGAGACACTGAGACTCTGGCATCCAGTTCCTTTCCAAGTCTCACAGTGTGTAGCACGCATATAGTGATTGGATAGCTTTTATGCAATAGCTGGAGTCCTATATGTAACCACTATTACCTTTAGGCAACGTACATAGCGCGTATAAGCACTCTCTAATAAATATATAGAAATATGTACAGGTATAGATTTACACTATTCTTTATTGTCGATGGCGGTTTCGAATGTCATACACCTTGAATATCAGTAACTGTAATCTTTCAATACTTCTGATATCATATATAAGGTAAAACTCCCTCTTATTCTCTATTTTCTCTTTTAATCATATCAATTGTTCTCTGACCACTTTCTCATTTCTCTGGCATCCCAGCCGACCCTCTTTACTTAATAGTTACCCCTCCCTCCATTTCCACTTTCCTCCTATAACGAATATTCTTTTCTTTTTCTGAATACGTTTCTAGAACAAAATTATGTCTGGTGCTGCCTAGGAAGCACTCTGAATAGGTGACTTTATGGAACATCAAGGAATAAAACGATATTGTCCGATATTCAGCGTTTGATCACCGGCCAAATGGAGAAGTTAGGTCTATATGCAGTGCATCTATATAGAAAACCACACAGCTTTCGTCATTGGCGCAACGAGTCGAACACTATACAACTCCGAGTAACTCCACTCTGCAAAGCTCGACTAGACACATACGCATTACTGTCTGATCTCGTTCACTAGTTTTTAAACGCCCACGACTGGCAGCGGGGGAAGGAGGAGGTGGGGAGAGACCAATAGACAAAGCACCATGAGGTGCTCACTCACTCTCACTGGTAAAACTTTCATTTCAGGCCGCAGCTCCAAGGTCCACTCACCCAGCCTTTCCGTCGCAATTTGGCGGTAGCCACTCTCTCCCCAGGTTGGGTAAAATCATTTCCCCTTCTGCTCGCGGACTGACTGCATAGGGACTGGTAAGGTAATGGGTTGATGGATTCACTGTTAGTTAGGTGGGACCGTTTACAGGCAGACCTTCAGGGGCCTCCATTTGTTGCCACGTTCGCATCCCTCTGTTTAACCCTAGGCTAACCGTTACCCCATCGCCATACCCAAGCCTCACTAGCTTCCCTCGGAGATGCAGGCTGACGGCGGTCGTTGGTTGTTAGTGGTGGCGCACAGGGCAGAGTGAGGCTATTCCTCCACCAAACCATTCATTGACTACTACTTAGCAAACACCATCTCTCGGGATCTCTTCACCTGTCTGGTCTGGCATTTTTCATGGTAATCTTTGTTCAAACAAATAGGACCCAAACTGGATGCTATAGGCCTATCTAAGGTGAGAGGAGACCGCATTTAACCAGACTTGAAAGGAAGCTGAACATAAAAAAAACTATATGGGACTATATATGTAGTAATCAATTGTTTTATATTAGTATCGACCATAACGATTGAATTTGTCTCCGATGATAGCAGTTCTAAAGTCTCAACAGAAATGTTCAAAACAAATTGCATTTATCTGAGGGAATCATATCTTCGAAATTCATACTCGATCCATGACGCAGATATAAGTCTTACGGGCATACTTCGCAATGCACAACTGGCTCCGTTGCTCCGTAGGTAGAAGAACAAGGGGCGGGGCATGGTAGTGCTCGATGCTAATTTACCGTTTGTACGGAACTCGGCGTAAACGCCTTGGTCCGTACAAACGGTAAATTAGCATCTCATTCTGTGACTTGTAAAGCATGGTCAGGACGTTCTACATAAGTACCCGATTATGGCTTTTGACACCAAAGACCGATTACATGATACTTCCACTTACAGTCGTCGTTGGTAAAAGAAAGGCGCTGTTTGGTAATGAAAAAGAGATGGCCAACAAATTGATCCTGAGTGGGAACCATTGGTCTGCCGCTGATAGATTTACTCGGTCGGTTAATTGTATCGGTGAGCCAAATAGTCGTCAATTGGTGCCGGATTACCTAATGTGGGGATAAAAATATAGTCGACCTGAAATTTAAATTATGCGCCTTCAAAGCGGGAATTAGTAGGCGGGTGGTGTTAAAAGCCATACTACGTGGTTATAATTGTTTGGTTTAAATGCTGCATTATTATATATGTGTGTCATGGGAAAGGTATCAAGTTTGCCGAGCTGCCACACTTGTTTCTGCTTCTCTAAGAGGCGGATGCTTCAAAGCTATCTTTGGAACTATAAGCATATCAATAGCTTTTTTAGTCAGGGCCAGCATTAGAACCTAAACGATGGATGATTTATCTACTTACTTGGAACTGGCTTTAAATAGCATGCTACTTAGCAGTGTACAGAAGCATTGATATCTCTGAGGTAAAATGGTTGAGTCTCTCAACATCATAGATACCATACTATCCGACTCCGGTTAGGATTAGAATTAAAAACATTCTAATCAAACATAGAAACACATGCAGTAAACATCTCTCTATATATCAATATGAGCTATACACCTTATGAATACAAATAAGTGGCAGCTGTACTTTTTATTGCCGTTTCGGGTCACATGTCTCAAACTGGCCCCCCTCACCTACACACACTCCTACACATACACCCACACACACCTACACACACACCCGCACACACACCTACACACACACCCGCACATACACATACACACAAATAACCAAAGTAATGTCTGGCCCTCCAAATAGAAATACCAAACCCCGTAATTGATTAGCTGAATAAAAGTTGGCCCCAAGCAGAAATGAAGAACAGAAAATGTATCCCAATAAAATAGCGAATAAACATGAGAACTGCATCCCACAGCTACAAATAATGAATGACACCTAATCTCTGAGTGGATTTGCATAAGCAATATCGCCAACTCGTACCTATACTGGCTTTTCATTAGGCAACAAAAATCAACAATCTTATTCTATACTTCCAGTGTTTCTTAAATAATCAATATTTCGGTTGTCTGTTGTGTGTCTTTGCTGTTTCTCAATTTGATTTGATCACAAAATTCACCCGCATGTACACAGCTACTCTGTCTTTTGTCTCATCAGTAATATATCCCTTTAGAGTTTTGCAAAACAATGAAGCTTTTCATTTTATTTTGTGATATTTGCACATACAAAAATGTTTTTCACTTTGATATAAACTCCAGAAATTAGGCCTTGCGTCCACATACTACGATAGAAATTTAGACCTACCGATATGGCACCGATACAAAAAGCAAATATCGGAGACACATCAGGAAGGTACAAAATCGTAGACAAATGTCTAGACATGCCAATCCACCACGCATCGGAAGGTTTTTTTTTGTTCCTAATCGCAGAAACGTGGTCAACTGCCCCGATATTAGGTGACCTTCCGACGCGATTTTGATTTTTTTATCGGGAGGTGCATCGTAGACCCATTCTGAACCATATCGTAGTAGGTGGACGCCGGACTTACATGCTATAGTATCTCTCGTGCAACAACAACAGCTGTATCAGGCACCATACAGCATCTGAAGAATTCGCCTTGAAAACTTTTTCTTATGATTTCTAGATAAAGGGGGTGTTCCACTGGACCAAATGTCGCCGATTTGGTAGCCAGACACTCGCCGATCCTTATCGGACACCCTAGAGTTTCTCAAGTCTTTGATAATGGACATTTATTAAACTAATATCATCAGAATTGAATACATTACAGTATGCGACCTTCCTCTGAAAAGCCAACAAACAATCGATCGGGTAAGAATTCGGCCAGCACCCCCTTAAGAAAACAATGAAACATGAAACATGAAAGTATCGGTTAAAAGACGGTTTGAGTCCACTCTTCTACTAAGGCGGCCCTACCTTCTATAACTGATTCTTGAAGACCCCTAACGTGTAATGGCTTACGCTCTCAGTTTATTTAAAACCGACTTCTACACCACACGTTAACGCTCTTATCGTAAAATCCGAAAGCCTTGAAGTCAGAAAAAACATGAAAGACGACTTTAATTGCATGGCAAGTGAATCATTATATCCCTTAGTTCTTTCCTGCTAAATAGGATTTATATCTGTTGACTAGTTTAGCAACTTTAATTGTGCTCCCAATATTTGTACCAGGTACAAATAGTGCGTCGTTTCCGATTTTTGCCTACAAATATCGCTTTGGTACCTCCACCGACTTTATATTTCACCGACTATATATATATATCACATATTCGTAAGATGGAAAAAGGGATACAAATTTCAGGGTGACGATTTCTACTCCGATCATTAGGCAATTTTAACCACCTGACGAACTCTTGGCTCACCGATTATATGTCTCAGGGTATATTTAATCGGCGGCAGAATGGAACGGGCATAGAGGAAATAATTGGTAACAATCAGTCATCAGGTGAAAACGGTATGTGTGCTTCGAAGTTCACCGATTATTGGTAGGGATGAATTCTCAAAAAGAACAACCCAACGACTTTGTACAGTGCCCAAATAATCGGTTTCCAGTTCTTCGGTAGAAACGCCGCATAAGCATGTAAAGACATAAGCCGTGTTTACACCTGCCGTTGGAAATTACTCCGATAAAGTATGGGGAAGAGAATAGTTCGTCAGTGGCGCTCCCGAGAAAATGGCGGCACTGCTAATCAGTGAAACTGAAAGTCATTGAGGCATTTACATCTGACGACTCATTAAAAGGTTTATCTGCACAGACGGAATATCTCTTTAAATCTGCATTCATTCACCAATTGATTCAACACGGTTTGATTTCGTCGGTGGCCTCAAAAAGCGGTCGGTAGTGCCAGATTACGCTATTTGGGGGAGAGAAATTGTCGCCGGATTTGGAATTTTACTGTTTACACTCACCGATATTTTATTGGGAACGTATACATACTAATCGGTCGGTGGTGCCAAATCCTATAATCGGTGTTCAAAATCAGTACGTTGTCAAACTTGGCCCTTGTTAGAGCGTACTTGCACGCGCTAAATACACCATCTAGAGGTTAGAGGGGTCACATTGAACTTTCAGTGTGGTTCCAGAAAACTATCCCTTTGCTATCTGCATGCTGTTCATAGAGAACAGAGCAGGGAGCCAGTGTCTCAGGGTATTAGAGGTGTGTCCAGCTGACCATGACCAATCACTCAATCACTCAGACCGAAATACCTCATGGCCCACATTGCTTGATATGTTTTGATCCTAGACTCAGGCAGTTAGAGAAATGGCAAGTTGACTGGGTGCAAGTGAGTTACAGAAAACGATCCATAGACTGAATGAAACCCAAAGCTTTTAATTGTTATTTATCTATGATTGCACGCTCCTTCATCAATGATGAACATCCAATTTGCTCCTAGTATTTCAACAAGCTTGAAATACTTTGACAAACACAATGTTCGACACTTTACCTTGAGACAGATCTCTAGGGTTCTTGTTAGAAATGCTTGAGGATAATATCGCAAGGTGCTCCAAGGTAGTTGCATACAAATTAGCTTGGGGAGACATCGGAAACAGAAAAACCCACTCGGAATTATTTTGTGATTGGGTCTTGATTTTCTATTGCTAAATGTGCCAGAGGGAAAACCACGTGACATGGCGGCGTGCTGAACGGACGTGTGTCGGCTGGGGAGAGGAGAGAGTGGACTCGCTTCTCGTGTGTATAGGATTAAATAGTCAATACCCCAACGAACTGTAAGTAGAGTGTCTAAACTTATCTGCTAAGTTGATTTAGCTTTAGGATGGTTTAGTATACATACTGATTTTGTTGGATTATTTTGACCTACAGTGAGAACTCTCAGTGACTGTCTGTATTATCGCCTAGTGTACCGTACAATGCTGAACGCAGGCAGTACTGATAGGAAAAGATATCGCTCAAGTTCTCTAAGCCCGCAAAATACTTGACTGAGTAAATCAACTCTACTAAGAAAGAACCTGTATAAGAGAGCTAAAAGCGATCTCATTGTAAATCTTGGAAAACTGTTTGAAGAAGCAACTATGGAGACTGATGACGCTAACCAGGCTCCCCCGGCTGTCGATCAGCCAAGCGAGGAATTGCCCGTTGACGACCCTACTGCTAAAGTGGGATTCACACGGTGGGACTCATGTACCTCACAGTGTTCAAAATCTCATGCGATTCTGTTCATTTTTAGGTTGAAATGTCTTTAACAATTACAGGGGGGAAACATGTATCAGGAAAATGGAACCCTATAATTTAGACGAAGAAATTTTGTTCCAGTACAGAATCTCCGCAGGATTTGTCTCGGAAAAGCACCCTGTAAGATACATGAATCCCATCGTGTGAATCCCACTTCACGAAAGGGATATGCCTTTATTAGAAGGTGACATACGGGCCATCCATAAAGTACGTACGCAGAATCTCTGTATTGTTGACCCCCCACCCCCCTCCCGATCCTTTACGCAATAGAACAATAGTAGCTCTGTAGTAATAGAGCAATAATACGGAAAATTTCCAAAAAATTTAACCCCCCCACCACCCCCACCCCCTCAGTGCGTACGTACTTTATGGATAGACCCATACCAAAAGACCAAATTGAAAAACTCTTTGCTATGATTGCGAACTTACCAAATCGTAATTACATTGACGGCAGGTTTACCCAAGCTCAAATTGATACGAAAACTCAACTTCAAGGATGAGCTGCTGTCATTAAAAGCTGAGAACACAGTGGTCTTTGATAGAATGAACGGTAGACAGGATGATCTGGACAGGAGGGTATCTTCTATCGAGAACACTATAACCTTGCTAAATAAGAAATTGGAAGCTACCGTCAAAAGGTGTAACAATGACCTAGACAAGTCAGCAGGCATGTCATATGCGAATGTACTGGGAGGGGCACCAGATAACTCAACAAATTACTATTATACATCGAGCTGTAGAAACATAGTAGTTTTGGGAGTTTTGGAGGAGGAAAGTGAAGATCTGCATTTGTTGCTACATGAAATCTGTAATGTAACAGGTGTTACAGTTCCTAAAAGAGATGTATTGAGAAAGGTTGAAAAAGTCCTACAGAGCAATTGAGAGAAGCGACAGGCCGGCGCCAATCATGATTAGCCTTACAAATCTACAGGTGAGGCAATCACTTCTCAATGCAGCTCCAAAGTTGAATAGGTCACACTTAGCATATGTGACCCTAGCACCCGATGAACCCATAGAAACCCGCAGAAAGAGGGGGTTGTTGAGAATGACTAGGGGTTATCAGAGGCGTTTGGATGTTGCAGCACGAATTGAAGGTGATTGCTTGTTCGTGAAAGACCAGAGAGGTATTTTACAGACAAGGTGTTGCATAGACCTGTTGGGTTGAAACGATCACTGATGGTCTAAGACCTATTTGGATATAGCTTTGACATACAGGCGCATGTAAGATAATTCAACTGTGCAACGGAAACGGTTACTATCCACGATCGTCACTACTGTAAAACACCTCCCAGATATTCACCGTAGAGGAGGTTGATGACATTCCTGATGGATTATTGACAAATGATTTCATTGCTCGTAGGGGGCCTAGACGTGGCTACGATCATGCAGTACTGAATCATTTACCGTACCACAGGTCCAGTGCCTATGGATAGTGAGATGGAAGATGATCATAACAGAGAGGCTGTATACCTGGAAAATAACGATAACAGAGAGGCTGTAAAGCGACCTATTGTCCCATTGATAAATAATGAGCACCCAGGTGAACGAATTTGTGACACAGGTAGGAGTCTTCTTCGCTGGTAGCTCAGCGTTCTTGAGTAACATGTATAATTGCGAGTTTCAAAACCATATAGCTGTTAGCGGTGTTGATAGGTCATTCACATTTACCTCGGTTGAACAGGGATACCAGTTTGTCAAAGCGCTATTCTATGAGAACTATGAATTAGCTGGGATTCTTTTGAGTGTAAAAGAATTATAAAAGAATTGTTCAGAGAGTAACAGGTGATAACTTGAATGGGTGGGACAAGGTTAGTCAGGATTGGCTCATAAAATTCGATAGGGATAAATTTAGCCAGAATGACACCTTGAAATGCAAGCTGATCGCAACCGATCAAGCAACTTGTTTTGTTTTGTTTTGTTATTTGATCAACAAAAATGATGATATACAATTCACCACATTCAAGCAGCGTTCTTCCATTGAATACTTTGATAGAGGTCACCCGGAATCTATACAGGGGTGCGGGAATCAGTTACGAGCAAGCAATAGAAGCTGTCAGTTATCCTGGTATGAACACTTTCGGTAAGCTTCTAGCCGGAGTACAGGACATGTTTGCTGCGCAGTGAGGTTCCATCCTGGAAAGTATTCTTGTTATGCACTATGAATACCTTGATTATTGGCGACTCGCGTATCGATGGGGCCCAACACCTGTTGAAGGCTGATCCCTATGTCATTGATGTGATACGCTTACCAGGCGCAACCTTATGCGCGATGACTGACTCAGCACTTGATATGGCTGACTGCGTTAGTAATGAATTGCGGTTCATTGTGTTTTGTGGCTGTATTTGTGACACCACGTGGTGTGATTCCTTTACAGGTGAAATGGGTCTTCATGAGTCTGACCTTTGGAAATTCGTAGACTTCATAAAAGGAACCATGAAACAAATTGATGAACTCTTTTACAACGGTAAATATCGGCATGTACGAATTGTATACGCAACATATTCCGGAATTGAACTTGCACGGTACAACCCTTATCCTACGAACTGGTTTGACCAGGCACACCTAGATGTACTAGTCCAGAGGGCAAACAGAGAAATAATTTGACACAACCAGATGAACTTTCTTGCTATCCCACATATCTCTTCACTGGTATTCATGTGCCACTCGGATAAGGATAAGATGTCTTTCTTATATGGAAAGCTATATGATGGCTGCCACCTTTAGTGTAAATATGACATGAAATTATCCAGAATAATTACACGTGCAGTTCATATGTGCGTCCATAACTGGACTTCACTCTGCAGACTTAGATTAGTCCGAGAAACTTTGACTGCCTAGCAGACAGTCAGAGAGCACAACCGCTTATTCCCATAGTACAAAATATCAGGTCCTTCGTTCTCTGTAATACTGTCAATGTAAGTGCATTTTTATGCTCCCTTACCTTCAGAAATGTATAATAATTCCTTTTTGATGATACAACTCCTGTTTTGTTCCTTTATGTTACTTTCGAGAGCCTTTTTGTACAACTCATTTAACCACATTTCAACACTTCTAACTCATGTCAGCTATATTTGATAAGCTGGTTCCTGGCAATCCCCTGTGAAGGATTTCCTGCACTTTTGAAACCAGTTTTTTTTAATTTTTGGCGCCTGCAGAATACATAGACATGGATTTTACAAACACTGGCTGTTCTATTACTTAGAACTAATTTATTTTACTGCATTTTGCCTCAGGAAACTCTCTATCACAAAATCAGAAAGATTCAAGTATATTTATAAGGAAAACGGCTGCTGAGCTGACATGTACATTTTTGGTCGACCTGTTAGCCTAGGCCTCTATGGGTGTGCTCTCTGACTGTCTGTACTGCTTCACAGTCAGAGCTTCTCGGACCAACTTAGATAAATGTAGTACTCAACGAATGCATGGCCATAAGGTAGAAGAGAGTACTTCATAATTATTGTCTTTACAATACTTACTTATATCATAATATACAGAATGTTGTGATAAGGAGATTGTTTTGATGATAGAATAGTTCGGTGTGATGAACTCGTCCAGGGTACGTATAGTTTAAAATGTATCTTAACTCAGTCCAAGGTCGTAAATATTCAAATGCTGTGATAAATTCTTGCTCACTCTTTGATGAGGATACTCGGTGGCGGCAAGGTTTCTTGTATCAAAGATTTTTAAAAAATTTATTTTAAAATTATTGTTGTTGTGATGAGGCTTATGTCATTCGCAGATTCAGAGCAATGTACACTTAATATCACATCATAGAATTTGTATAGATGGAGTTTTTCTATACATGTTCTTTAGTCGTTCAATAGTTAAATTCAACACACTGTGTGGGGATGTTAGTCCCTCTTTCTTCCCCCCAGCCCCAGCCCCTAAACAGGATAATATATAATAGGAAAATCTTCTTCCCCTCTCTAAATCCATTAACTAAAAATCCACGCCGTGGGGCGCTTACTTGACCCCCTGAATCAAATTGAAGTTGGCTGGGAAGTTTATCCAACCCATCCCAACCCCTTTATCATCATCTAACCTCATTATTACATAACTCTCTATGAAAGGAAAAGGTTTTAGGATATTGCAGTATAGCATTCGGAGTTTACCCGCTAACTTTGAACAGTTCAAACTTGCTTTCAAAGAAAACGATGTAACATATTAGATCCTACAAACGTTTCCAAAATATGAATTACTGGATTACTTTAAAGACCAAAATATGCACCAACTCATATAGGACATAACTCGACCCAAGGATCGAGCAGGGACACTGTTAGATCTTATGTTCACAAACTGCTCTCATGTAGCCAACTCCGGTGTTACAGGGGATCTTATCTCAGATCATCTACCGACTTTTGCAGTGAAAAAGAAAATGAGGGAAAAGCAGTCTAGTTTGAAATTTAAAGGAAGGACTTATAAAAATTATAATTGGGAAACCTTTGCGGATTACCTTTCGGAACTAGATTGGAATGAATTATGGGCTAGTAGAGAATCTAACTATTTATGGAATGTTATTTCAAAGAAATTACAGATTATTTACAGGATTACTGTCCCATCCGTAACATGCATTTTATACAACACAAGGACCCCTGGGTGTCAGATGAAATTTATCATAAGATCGAGAATAGAAGGAAAATAATGTTAAAATACAACGAAACCAGGAACCCAGACTTGCTAATAAAGGCCCGTAGACTTAACAATGAAATTTGCCAAAATTTAAAGGATGCCAAGAGTAGTTTTGCCTTACCCAATTAAATAATGTCAAACATACACCGCAGGACTTTGAGAGATTAACGAATGAATTATATAGCTCGCATAGTAATGCTTTAGAAGCTGCTGAAATGCTCCAGTCGTCTGTGAACGAGGTTTATTTAGTGTGTTTGCGAAACGGTATGACTTTGAAAAGTGACAAAACTAAGACTATGTTGTACTCATCTGAAAAAAGAGAAAAATACTTACTTAGATTGGAAGTTAAATTTCCAAATACAATTTTATCACAAGTAAGTTATTATCGGTTTCTGGGAATAGACTTATATAGCAACTCGAAGTTTAAAAAGCATATAAAAGAAGTAAAAAGAGAATGTTAGTTCTAGATTATTTAAACTCCGAAATTACGGGTTTTCATATCAAAGGAGGTGGCCCTGACTATATACAAGGTAATTGTGAGGCCCATGCTGGAATATAGGTCGTTTATACTAGACAGTGCTAACAAGGAGGATGTGAACAGTTTACAACGGCTCCAAAATAGAGCATTACGGATTGTTCAAGCCAATAAAAAGAAATATCAAAGAACTGATGATTCGTACGGCCGTTCGAAATTCATACGTGTGCGATGACTCCTTGTTTCAATAGCCAGCTTACTATGGAAATACAATGTATGCATGATTATCCCTAAGCCCCAGCGTCCACTGAGCTCCTGAGACGCTACTATAAATCTTACGATGCGTGCATCGAGGTGCATCTTCGGGTTTATAGGCTACGGATTAAAGTTGACTCCCCAATGCGATATCAATTTTCGGACTGGAGATGCATCATAAGGCCTATTGTAGTGTCCTAGGAGCTCAGTTGACGCAGGGCCTATAACATAGCCTACATGCTACTCTTTCAGCGTTATAGCGTTATACCCACACGTCTAATGCTTGTTGGATTGAGCTCGGCTGATTTCTGATCTCGAGATGACATATGCCGTCCCCAGATGTGCCTCAGGTGCATATTGAGTGCAGTTATTAGTCGTGGAGTTTCTACAAGAACTACTTGTCTCAGCTCATGCCATCGGATAACTTACAGTAAGGTAGAGCAAGAGCTAGCTAGCTATATTACTATAAACTATAGCGTATTACTATTTATCTCACCCCAGATATTTTTTCTCCATAGACTTAACATTGGGAACTCATATCTAACACCCATTAGATATTTAGGAAAAATATCCACTGGGGAATAATATCACAAATGTTAGCCCATTAGTCAATATTAAGGGTGAGATAAATTCAGAAACCCATTCAAGTTTAGGGTCAGAGCTCGATCCCATCTCATTTAAATCAGATAGCAATTCACGCGGCATTGCCTTGTGAATTACTACGTGATTCAAACTCGATGGGATACGAGCTCAGACCCTAAACTTTCATGGGTTTCCTCTATAAAACCTGTACATGAACAACTTTTACCCGCTGCTGGGCATGACGTATAGATAATGTTCGGGACCGCTGTCAGGTTGATAATGGATGACTTCGTAAATAAATAAAATGCGTAAGTAAATAAAATACCTGAAGTTATTACCAAGATATAGTGCCACTATAGTTGGGGGACAACCACTATTATCTTCAGTTATAATATGTAGAGAATCTTGAGACAAAGCTAAAAAAACAACTTGATGACTAGACTCGCTACCGCGTGTTTTGTTTGGCGTCGGGGGCAAGATGGCCGATTCCATAACACAATAGCTATATATCGTATAGATGGACGCCTTAGTATTGCACTATTATATGATGTAATCAATGGAGTTGCATTGAAAGCTGCAGCCCATACATAGGCGACGGAAAAATCTTAATGGATAAATAATAAATATCTAGATTGACGCCCATATATTGTGATATTAGTTAGCGTATATAACAGGTTCAATTACATTTTACGTTTCCTTTGAATCAGAGGTTAATGAAACACTATAGAAACAGGAGTATTTAGTTCAGACGTAAAGGATAAGAAATTCGTTAAAACGTTTGTATTGAAATGTCATAAACATAATAGGGACGATCGAGTATACATATTCCTGTTGTGCAGTTTCGAATGACTGGTTTGTATCTAATGTCATGTCAACATGTAGTCACTTATCGAGTAAGGAAAAAAAGCTGTATGTAACTGTAGTGTTCTATGAGGAAGTATTCGTTAAAAATATCATGAAAATATAGATTTCCTATTTTAATGTCATAAATTCCTAATAGTTATCCAAACGGAACTGGGGTTATTTCTGGAAGTGAAAAGCTATACAAAGAGATATGTTCAGATAGTATAAGATTCATAATGAAATGGAGAATTAGTAAGATCTTATATGATATAGGATTTCAATTTACGAAGTTGGCACTTGGAGTTTGTCAGCGTAGAAAATGAAACAGGGGGATTGAAGAAAAAACAAGCTTAGGTGGACGGGGCCCTTAATTATATATCGGAAATAAGAAGGTCTACATTAGAAAAGGCGGGCCAGATGGAGCCCTGCTGTCGACAATGAGAAAGAAAACAGAGCTAAGAAATTAATTAAATGGGAAGGCCTAGATAAGAAGCAGACCACCTGAGTTCAGCTCTATATAAGGAAATGAGCAGCTCGGTGGAACCTCGACTGGGAGAAAAACAGCCATGCATAGTTCTATTGATAAGGGTGAGCAGCTGAGGGTAGCGCCTTATACACAGCAGAATCAACTCAGATTGAGGGCTGTGCACCAAAGAGCAGCTCGCCGCCGATCGCCGGATCAGCGGGACCAGGCCTCTTCATCAAAGACGGATTCGGGTCGTAATAAGAAGAGAGTGAATGGTTGTGAGGGTTGGGGTGGGGAGGAGGAACTGGAGCCGCCGCCGGGATGTCTATAGGGACTAGTGGCTGATTCCCATGGGGGAGGTGTGGGAGGTGGGTCAAGGCTGAACCCAAATCCCTCCAACAAGTAAAAAAGATGTAATAAAAGGATAATACCCCTGAATATCCTTTGTGTCCCGATATCCCTATAAGGACGACCTCCAGTGGGGTTTTATGGACGAGGTTAGTTGCCATAGTGTGTTACGAATATCACCAATATAGAGCTATATATATTTACATTGTCATGGAATGATTATTTTCATATATGCTTTAGTAAATACAACAAGCGTTAACCAAGTCTGCCTTCAAGAAGCTGGTGGAGAAAGAGCTAAGTAATATGGCTCTGGAAACATGAGAACCTTATTTTGTGACATGTGACTGACTACCTTGTAAGACTACTGTGTATAACTTTATCATCATTATACTCTCCCTCATTACATATATTGTATTTTCTGTTACACAGTCAATGTTTCCAATTGTAACTTTCATGGAAGAACTGCCTATGACAGAATGAATAAAGTTTATAACAAAAAAAGAAATCTCATATTCTACAATATCAAAATATTATGCAAATCCGATCTCCTTATAAAAATCAATTATTGTGAAAATTATTGACAAAATCGTGCCTTCAGTGCGGTCACGCTTCCAGGCATTATGCGTCGTTAAAGGGATATATGTTACCTCAGTACAGAATCCATTCTACATAGACCATCTCTCTCGTAAGGGCATCGAGTAACAAACCAATCGGCTCACTGTGTTATAGTGTGGGAGGAGTTGCTCTTACTATAACGTAAGGAGCGCCTCCGCCCTTTTATGAGCTGCTCGGTGGCTGACGTCGGAGGAGTATCACCTCTTTTTTGTTATCTCTTTCTGTGCTGGGATCAATGCGGATTCAGCGATGGTTGGGCTGGTAGGAGAAGAGAGGAGGTGTGGGAGAAGGTGTTGGGGGTGGGTTCGATCCGGCGGGACTGCACCGCCGCAGATCCGGAGGTCCCGGCTGCGCGTTGTTTGCCGCCGTCAGATGTGGCTGCTCGGCGGTTCAATGATGCAGACAGTGCCGCTGGCGTGGAGCAGGGAGGGGGTTGTTACCAGACTCACTGCTCGACGATGGCGGCGGGTTATCAGTGTTCCCGAGCCCCACCTCATGATGGTGAGATTAGCCAACGCTTGTCGCTATTGTTGTGATAAGTTCTCATTGTCGTCCTGGCATTATATAGTCGTGGCGCTGTGCTGCACTCCTCCCTTTCGTCAAGGTGCTACGGACCAATATTCCACTCAATAGACCACATCATTCTTATCTCCATCTAACCTACGCTACTTTATTCTCCCTCTTCTCCTCTTAAACAGACCTGCACATTCCCATCTCCCCCTATACACATATTAGAAGCGGCGCAGAGAGATGAAATGTTGGGGTTTATGCCCTATGATGATCCTACAGATTATCTTCTTTCGGTGTGGATAATTAATCCAATATAATCACACCTTAGAATCATATCTATTCTTCACACCCTCTCTAATGGATCTTTACCTTTTTTCTCTTTATTATCTACATCTTATCCTATTTTCCCTTTTCTGTTCCCACTTCAAGTAACCTTGTTTATATCAATCTCAAGGTGTCGTCCACACCTCTTTCTTATTTCAGCCTCTGTCTAACTGCCATTTTTGTATTCGTTTTGTTGCCTTTATTCTTTTCGGTTTCGTCGAATTCTTTGCTATTTCTAGACAATAAGTTTTTTTTATCACAGCGAGAATCAATGGTGGATCAATGTAACAGAACTGTCTTGGCACCTTTTTACTTCACTAGGTCTCGCAGTAAATTGTGGCTCTGTCTCGTCGATACTTTCTGAGGAGCTCGTCTTACCGATTATATCCTGCAAGATAGAGGTGGACTCATCTGTTTTGTGCTATACATAATGATATATTGATGATATATTGTACCTGTCATTGCGTTGTTATATATCACACCCAGACGTTTTACTCACTACCTCACACCTTGCACGACATGCATTCATCCTACAGACCTTTGGTCCTTTCTGATTCACAAGGTATTACATAACAGCATACGACCACATCTGCATATCTTTGAAATTGTTTTCTCGCTTCCTTGTAAATATAAATAAATATATATATATATATAACTATGCTCACAAAATAAAAACACACGTTTTACAGGGGAATATCAAAAAGTCGTTTTATTCCTCTAGTTATAGTTTGTTCTGTTTACTATGTAATAAATTCTTGCATATAGATTGGGAGAATGAAGTGCTCTAGAACCCGCCTGTCATTACGTACGAACGTTCAGGGGGCTTTATGTTCAACCAAATTGAATGTAAGGGTCTCTTCCGCAAATATAAATCCTACCTAATTGTTGCCTGTATTTTAATGTAATAGTTAATGTTTATATGTTGTTTTATCACATTCTCCAAACGGGGCAGCACTTCCTGCTGATCTCATAGCCTACCGCTACTACTACATTTTATGTTAACTACGTAAAACCCATTGCTCTTATTCCAGCGGGTTCTGTTCTTTATCTCCGAGAGTTTTTTGTAACCAATTGGGTTGTCTGTTTTCTATACAATCCATAGAGCAATATTCTATGTCTATATTTCTTGCTAATCTGCCTTACACCTCCACCCAGCCACATTCCCACGCCTTGGCACACCCCTTTCCACATTATCGCAGGTGTCACTAAGGAAAACGCAGAATCAATATGTGTATCAAGACATCTGTGTTCCCCGTCACTTGCGCCTGGGCCGTAGTTATTCCAACATGCAGATAAAAGCTGGCAGTGTTGCCCAATGGAAAAACTGAGGGAGATTGTAGTGGGGCAGGGGAAGGGGGTGTGGTATCCACCCCGTCCTGATGAGGAAATCAGGACCGCTAATCACCCCGTCGCCATGGTGATTGATGACTTGACCTGGTGTTGGTAGCCTCCAAATCGCCGATTATGAAACCCATTGTGATTTGGTGGATGAAATGCGATGTCCGTCTACTGAGTAAACGGCGGAGGTCACCTCAGCCTCCGATGTTTATATTTGAGACATCCCTCCCTCCTGTTCCATCCAGCCTCCCACTTTCTTTCCTCACCCTCATCTCCTCCGTACCCGAGCCACATCTACCCCTTCCTTGATAGCCCTCTCGTCATTGGGTTGGCGGTATCATTAGCCCCAGGCAGAGCCCACGCAGGAAGGAACGGCCGCGTAGTTTATGAACTCATTAGCCAGATTTGGGTCAAATCCACGTCGAAGGCTGACGGAGAAAGTTACGGCGACAGAGGAAACAACTGCAGCCTGATAGCGGCAAAGGAGGCGGGAGGGACGCGGCCTGCTGGAGACTAAGGAGGCCCGCTGGAGGAGCGGGGATGGAGACCACGGCTATACACCTAAGACCAGTAGCACCACCACCTCACTAGGAAGCCACTTGGAAGCCACTTGGAAGCCAGGCCTGGCGCATCACTGATATAGACACAATATCCGCGAGGCAATCTTGATCTCAGAATGGGCGGCACAAAATCGCCCTTCAAGTGAAAAGATAAGAAAACGCCCGCCATTCTTGAGATTGAGCCGGAGTCCCCGCGGAGGGAACTCCGCCGGGGCCCGGGAGGCGCGTATTGGGCGCGGGCCTCGAAATTGTCCAATTGTAATAGATAGAGTCGGGCTTAAACTGGCGCCCCGGGCCGACTAGAGGTCGGCGCCCGCGGAAGTCGTTGGAGCACTAGATCAACAGGGGTAAAAAAATACCCGTTCTCCCCGCCAAACATAATCAGTCCCTCAATTCCAGGGAATGGAACCCGGAAAATTGTGTGTACATTTTGCTTCATAGGCATTTGCTGTTTTAAACCGTGAAGCACGGCAGAGAGTACAGACACCCTTCATATTCCACCATAACAATACACACCAATACGGTCTGTATAGTCTGCGATATTGCTTTGATGAAAATAACAACAATATCCGAAAGGCTTCTATGGCATAGAAAGCAACATGTTTCATCCAATGAAGCCAAATATCAACGTTATACGCCATATTACAAACAAATCCAAACGTTCTTTCTGTATTTTGAAGAAGCTATGAGTTAGATTACCAAGACAACAGCAGCAAAACGTTTGATTATGTATTTCAAATTCCCAACAACATTTTACTTTGATTTATAAGGGGATTTGGTCCATTAATTTCCGCCAATCGGCCTCCTTGATAACCGCTTTTTCCGGGAAAAGAGATTTCGAACGGAATATTGAAAAGGAGGGAAAAGGAGATTTCATGTGGTGTGCTACAGGATGCACTGGAGTCAACGGGAGGTAAAAAAGGGACAGGCGGATACGATACCCATCATCCAGCGGTGTTGATGTGCCCCAGGGATTATCTGGTTAGCGGCTACTTTATTAGTATTCATTTGATTACCGAAATAATGGTATTTGATTAGACAAGCAGCCTGAGTTGAATACATTACGCTCCTGCTTGGAGGCTGATGAGGGGCGGTAATGGTGTCGAGGGTGGAGGTGGAAGGGGGAGGGAGTAGGCTGATAGGGAGGAGGAAGGTTGCGAAGGCAATGAAGATGGGGAGGGGGACATCGTATGGTCCTATTTCTGATAATCTGGTGATCCCATAGTCAAAGTTGTTTCTCTGCTATTTTCTATTCAAATAGTATTCTTTGGGTTTTGATCCAAATTTCACCTTTATGTGAAAAGGGTATGTCATTAATGTAACATTGCAATCATTTAAATGTCAAATTATCTTTTCGAATATTATTTGATGCTAACCCATCAGTTATAACATAGGCATGTTATTTTTGACTCGGAATAGCCGCAAACCTATTTATTTACAGAATCGAAGGGATACGGCCGCACTGAAATGATTTAGCACAGGAAAATCAGCATCTCCTTAAAAGATCAAATGGTTATTGCTAATCTTTTATAAACAGCATAAAATGGCTGCTGATGGTAGGAAAGACACTGAATCCAAATTGTCCTTTATCTCATTCTGCCGATGTTACTTATTCTGCTCAGTGACCAACCAAATTGTATCTCCCTGTCCAGGCATTGTATTGATTTTCAGCCGACTTATATACTTTTTACAGATATCTGGTATAGCAACAGTTTTCATACGGAATTCCGGGTACGGCAGATTCAATTCAAATATCATATTGCAAGGTCTCGTCAGGATAAGGATTGCGGTATTTTCCTGACAAAAATATCACACAGTCCATGCCCTTTTAAAGGTGAGTAACCTTTAGCCAACAAACCTGACCTTCATGTTTTTATCGTTCTCGTACAAAACTGACTCAAATAAAATGACCAGGTTCATATCATATACGTGACGATTAGGGTGTACCCGCGAATATCTTGTCAAATTATCGTAATTCTGCCGCCTATGAAAACAACAGCGACTTTCATTGCCTCTTATTATTTCCGCAACTATTATGAATACAAGCACGAACTGTGTATCATCTATGCCGTTTTACATAGAGTCAATAGGACATTAAAGAGCAATACAGACTGGAAATATATGTCTATATTTCTTATCTCTAACCTTTAGTTTCATGTCTGAGGATGTATTTCAGTAATTGACAGTGAGGGGGGTATGTTAAAGGGTATTGTATTACATAATTTACATATTATATATACTAGATAACCTATGCTAACCCTGATGTCGCATTCTTTACAAGACTTGTGGGTTATGTACATCAAAAGTCCACGTCACACAACGCCTAGTACATCATTCGCATTAGTCAATATTTACCCTCTCAGTGTGCATATGGGATGGTACATAAGCCTGCTGTTATCAATATATGTCTATCATAACAGGCAACCACATTTGATAATAAGGTCTTACAAAGTTGGTCACACCCGCACCACCCCAACCCAGCATTCAATTAACTTTCTTTCGCAATAAGGTCTATCCTACCCTAGCAGCACTACCCAACCTATACGGCTCAGCCCAGTGCATCAAGACCAGAAGCGTGTACCCTCAGTGGGAAAGTAACATCAATACTAGCTCATTACCATCAGGGAGGCGGCAATCAACACTGTATTAGTATGCAAATTTCTAAGTCAAATATTGCTCTAGCATCAGGCCACATGGTACTGGACGAAGGCTTGGTGTCTCGGCAGTGGAGGAGGAAGGAGGAAGAGTGAGCAAACATACCCGACACAAACTGGGAACTGGATCTCGGAGACGCTAGACTACTACTCTGGTCAAGTGGGAGCTGTCTGTGTGTCGGGGAGGGGCGAGGAGGGGGTTGAGATGTCTCCATCCGGATCGTACAGCGAAAGGCGTCTGGGTCGTCACACAGGGGACGCTATCAACGCTTCTTCCCGACGAGATTGGTCACACCATATTGCCCCCAAAAGAGCATCACGGGTTTAACCCTTAATAAGATGCCTTTTATTACTAATTATTTATAGTAGCTGCTACGCTATTTGATATTCCCAAGCCGAACCAGGATATTGCCTCGAGACATTTTTACTTATATCATACGTACCATTTGCTTGAATATAAATATTCATATAACAACGATGGTGCTCGCCTACATAATATATGGAGATCTTCCGCAATAAGGGCGCGAATTACATAGAATGGAAGAGACAACCACGAATGTTAGATATCATACAATTCCATTTGAATCTCCTAATGATTGTCCATAGGAACCTGAAGGGATGGAATTAGATGATAAGATATATATCTATACTGCAGCAGGTTCTTACCTTGCAATACAAATATAGCTAGATATTACAATTAGATGACATCTCACAGGGTTTCCAAAGGTTAGCTACTATCTATTTTGACGCAAGGTTAATATTAGAATCAACTGCTGAAGAGTGTCCCCGGTGAATGTTCAATACCTATAAAAAATTAAGTGCAATCATAAGATTATACCAAGAGGCCGATTGCTAGGCCCAAGGAGCCAGTCGAAGTGGCATCTAGACGGGCCTCTTATGTAATCACGAACTCCGTTCAAAAGGAACTTCTGAGGAATTAAACAGAGAGCTTTAAAAGTCTCGTACACCGAGCTGCTCGCGCGGCTACATTCTGGGAGTAGACACTCTGCGGGTTTTGAGGTGTATGAGTAACTCATCTAGCGCTGATTATGAGCGGTTCAGGTGGTGGCTGAGATCACAAGAAGCAGGCATGACTGGGTCTGAGTTTCTCCCGTGCCTTTCTCGACCCAGCACGTTCGCCGCCAGATATTCCAATTCCTCACGACTGTGTCCGTCCCTCGGGGATTCCACGTGCGTTTCCGGTTAATGCGCGCGCGTCTTGTTGACCCAGATTCCTGGTAGCCTCGTTGTCGATTAGATTTTGAAAGGGAAGGGAACGTGCCAGCGTCTTAATAGCGGGGATGAGGCGGTGACGGGGCGCTACCGTACTGGCCTCTATTAGATTAATCATCTTAGGGAAGCCGGGGTGAGGGGTGTGATACGAGGTGTGAGGGTGTGACGGGTATGTGACGGGATGTTAGGGTGATCGTGGGTAGTGAGGGTTTGCTATAGGGTTTTGTGGGTTGCAGGTATTACACAAAAACGATATGGTATCTATAATTGTATGACCAAGTCAGGTTTTTAAAGTACATACGTGTGTGCATCTGACAAGGTGAGCATGGAGATAGTGCTAAAAATGTTATGTCACATACTGACAAGGTAATACGATGTTGGTGAAATGAAATGAAATTTAATACACGAACCTAAATATCAGGCATTTGGGATTATTATCTATGTACCCAATATAGTGGTGGGCCTAGACTACTTGCGCTTTATTTCCAAACAGCATTTCATCAGTAACTGTAATTTCCATCAGTGAAAATAATTGGAATCTGGTCCACTGGGAGCAGAAACGGGAGGAACCAGTCTATCGGGACAGAGTGGGTTGGATGGATCAATGTCAGCATGTGTGATTGTCCAATTGTAGTAGACCCTCATGGCAACATTGAATATCAAGTCTAGACATTGGATGAGACAAAGAAACTACGTTATAATCCACAAGGAAACGGAAATGATGAACAAGCGAGACATGGGGCTAGTTCCTAAATAGAGGATTTGAGAATTCTGTTTACTCTCTTTACATCTACAATCTTTTATGTTATTGATTGATTGCTCTATGGAATGAGATATATTGCAGATATTTGACTGAGGACTGTAATTGATATAAATGTATTTCACTTTACTCTTTTTCCGGTAGTAGAAATTCGCGGTACTAGTTCTATGAACCGGGAGATTGTGTGTCTGTGTCTGTCTCGGCTTTTCTTTACCCACCCATTCCCTGGGACGTTGAAAGAGCAAACTAAAATGTCAGCCACTTACTGGATGCCATTTGTCTGGTCGTTTCATATTCAATACTTTAATATAGAACTACATGAAAAGCATTTCTTGTTCCAAGCTATTGTCTTTAGTTGCCACTGTATTGTGCTATTTGTGTCTTAGTATATGTAGTTTTACTTAACGTTCACCGATTTCCCATGCTAATGGTTTTTGCAGGTAATGCCCTGAGCAGGAAGGATACATGTGGAGGCAGAATTATCAGCTAAAGCCCTAATTATAGCCATACAAATTCATAAAATTCGTAAAACACCTCACGATTTCTTGAAGGCTTCTGGTCCTATCTGGTGTGCAAATACGCGAATAAACATTTACAATTTGTTGCCTATGTTTACATCGTGATTTGATTGATAACTTGGAACTGGCGCCAATTGGAGCCTGCTGTACATACAATCGTTCACTCCACAAATCAGACGGAATGGGTAGCAAGTTCCCAAGAGTAGTATGCAGCATAAGGAATCGTAGATGGTGAGGGAACACAACCATGACAAATAACGGCATTTCATTCCAAATACCGATGTCAAACTACTCCCAAAGGAAATTGAGCTAAGCTTTTACTCTTTTATTCATTGAGGCATACTATCGTAAAACTGGATGAGTCACTGTATGCCACGACTGGAGTTTGGCAAAGTGATTTCACGAGGCGAAGCCGAGTGAAGTCCGGAGCCAAAACTCTAGGAGTGGCATGTGGTGATCAAGATTAAAACGAATCAGGTTTTGATTTTATCCTACCCGGTCTCCTCGATTTTGGAATATTACGTGATAACAATTCTGTATAACACTAGTGGCATATAAAACTCCGTATGCGAGTCAGCGTGGCATACAGAAACTCAATGATAAGCTTATGGGATTTTATATTAGGGGTAGGATAAAGCCTGATAGTAAAACTTTTTCGGGGTTATATATGTCTCCCAGATCCACCCATAGCACTAGCGACTCCCTGTTGTGACCGAACACCTGTCTGGTGACTGGAGACCGTCTCAGATAAGAACAGTCTGCATCTAGGGACTCCATCATAATGAAGTGACACGGAACTGGTGAGATTAGCGTCACACTCCACACAGTTTTCCCCTCACCCCTGTAATCCTGGTTGAGGGACCCCTTCCCCAAACACTGCACCAGCATGGTTATGGCAGCTAATTAGAAATCTCAAGGAGATTGTCTCCTGCAATAGTAAATAATGAGAGTGGTTCCGGGTGGTATCACGACAATGTTGACCTTGTGCAATAAGGAGAGGGAAATGGGTCGAACCAAACCCCGTGACAGATATATGCGGGGAAGGTGCTGCGCTATGATACATATCTCAAACATTGACTTATTAGGGAAAGCACAAGTCAGGGATAAGGTGGCATATGGACCGTTGGACATGTGGACTCGTGGGATGCGCACCGTCTGGTAGAAGACACAGGAGGGTCGTGAGAAATAGGCCGCCCGCAGTTTACATTAATCTCAATAGGCGGTGTGGTTGCTTCGGCTGGAAGCACCCCTTAGTGATATGTTCACAGCGCGTGCAGCGTCAGCGTTTAGAACTACATCGCGGCGGAGATATTGTAGAAACGACGCCGACTGCAATCCGCGTATTAATACATTAATTGGATACGAAGCACTCACTGGCGACTGCATTTGAAAGCACCATTGAAAGGCAGTCTGAATTCATCAGAAATTCTTTGCAAATCTGCACGTTCCCGCCAACACCTTCATCACTTTACTCCCGCTCTTTCCTCACCCGGCCAATATATACTCATCCCTGTGATATAATATAAACCTCCAGATATAAAAAAAGCAGAGACAAATCGTGCCAGACTCTATGCACACCGAGTAGATTATCAAAGGTTCGTCACGTATCATGTTGCCTATGGTATGGCTCACGTAGAGAGAATCATTGATTCATGTAAGAATGATTTTAAACTTCCAATAAAAAGTGTGACGTTTTACATCTACCAAACGAAATACGTTAAAAAGCCGCATGCTTTGCTCATTCTTGGCATATGTCCTGGCTATGCGAAGCATTTCCAAAGCTGGCCAACCGAAATTATTGGTAAATTATAATACAAAATCTATCAGACACACAATAGACATATGGCTGATGAGGATAGGGGAACGATATTATAGGTTTTTGGTTATGATTAGCTTACATAGGCTGCTGGTTTTATATTTGAATAAAGAATCTTCCATTTCGTACTAATTTCACCCCACGCACAATCATGAAAATAGTATCAAGAAATTAATTTTCCAGGAATCTGTCTGAGCTCTAGTCTTCTGGTTATAGTATTATTAGACGGGATGCTTTTTCTTCAGCTAATAAGTTGTCGATAACACGGAAGTATAGGGGTATTTCAAGTCAAAAACGTACGTAATCGCCTCCCAGGCGCCTGACCTGAAGCTTTAGGTATCCATGATGATATTAGGCGATATGAAATGTGTATCAAAATACCACCGAAGTTCAGCACAGTTCACGATAGAAGCTAGAATTATATGTTTGCAAAGAAGAAACAGGAGGAAAACAAAATATTTTCCAAGAAAAACCCTATTAGACCTACATTAGAGGCAAGGTTGATAACAAGAGATTGTGAAATGATGTTCATAGAAAAATGCTCCAGATCACAAAATATATGAAAGTCGGTTCCTCCTTTAGGAATTGCCATCAAAAATGTTGTTCCCTTGCATGTTGGTGTACATACATGTATTAGGAAACTGAGGGCGGGTAACAATGTATTTGTGAATAATTCTTTTACTAGTGAAAGTTCACGGTCTGCCTCTTACGCCTTCTTGGAAAGTTCCAACACTCGGATTTAGTTACAAAAGCACGGAATTAGAAGGAAATCAAACACTGACCTTTGAAACTTAGGGAAGAATAACTCCTAGGCCTAGTCAGATTTCCCTTTGTCACGTGCAAGCCGAAAACCTTACCCACCCTACTTTCAGTCATCAACAATAAAATGCATATACGCCCTTCAAAGTGGCACTAATGAGGCAAAAGAAGGGCACAGAGAACAAAAAGAGCCCCTGATTAGTGAACAACAATTAGACAAAAACACACCGCAAATAATAACTGATGAAAAACCGCGGGAGGTAGGCTCCACACAAGGAACGGCAACATACTCGGTACGAGCTCCATGTATTCGCACACATTTATACGTTACCCCAGGCTGTAGTCTTCGTAAGGTATTGTTAAAATGAATGATCTCACCTCCAACTGTTTGTCCCAATATTCAACTATCTAAGTGATGGAAGTGAGTCAACGCCTACCCTAAATAAACAATTTCATTCAATTTCCGAGAAAGATTTTGGCGTATCACAAAATGTATGGTAAGATAAACCTTATTGTAAATCAGATGCTGATATACGGATTTCATGGTATTTTCTTTACTGTATAACAGCCAAAAGGAATTATACAAATGCACCTTGCGCACCAAAAGTGTTTTTCTAAAGAATATTGATAGTTGTGTTATGTAATTCAGACCATTTCCTCTATCGCAGGTTATTTGAGAGAAATATGTTTTTATTCGAACGAATAAGGAATTCCTTTCTCTTGTAGCCATTCAGCATACATATCTAATTCTTGTTATTCCATAAGCTGCCTTTATTGATCTTTATAACTTAAAGTTGAACATGAGCTCTTTCCTGATTTATTTGATTATCTTTCGATGAAAAAAATAGGTAAACAGTGCTCCTCTGAATTTACTAACTACTTCACCTTGAAAAAGAATGCAATTCACATACTACATCCAATTCATAGTATAGTACCCTGGTCAACCACCATTTTACTCATTCACACATACTGCACGCATATGTCCTTAATCCGACCAGCCTCTAACCATCTCTACAGACCTACTTACAAGTACGATTTCAACAAGACTTATAGACCCCGCACCCACCAACGCCGATGCACGCCAATAGCACTCCCAATACACTACGATATAAAATGTCCGAATCATAGTGCATCCGGAGGGCAATATCGGATGCATCAATATGCAACGGTGTGCCTTCGAGGGTGAAAAAAGTGATCGTGGGTCCTATGTAGCTCACGATTCAGCCAGTGCATTGATACAAGGCTTGAGGTAGCACATATAAAATACTTCATAGTTCTGGAAATAATGCATCGTTTGCAGTGCAGAATCATCCATATTAGGCTCAGGTATTTTGTACATTTTATAAGTCTCCGTATAGTATTTCAAATATTTTCCTGGGAGATTGCGTCATCCATGCACAGCGATATACTCTGACAATGTTTAAAACCGTATTGGTGTGTATCATAGAGTGATTTGTAGAAGTGTGGTACACTACTACGATTTTGTTTGACCTCCCGATGACATTTTTTATTTGAATCGGAAAGTCAATCTCAGAGCCATGATACCTATCGGCGGCAGAATTGGCGTGAGTAGGTACTAAGCCTAAGGAATTTCTGATCGTAATTCATGGGGATCTAACTTCGTGAATCGGCATCAGAATTTTGATTGTTATAGACACCATACGATACGATTCTCCTTTAATAGGCAGCTCATCGGTGTATATCAGTGTGCAGTGTGCGGTCATCGTTGAAACCTGTCCAACTGCCCCGATATCAGCTACGATTTCGCTGCGATTTTGAATTTGTATCGGGAGTTAGAAATGGTAGCGTATCGGTGTCCATCGGGAGCCAGGTGGACAATCCCTCTTAACGTTCTTCAAACTTCATGGAAACACATTTCTTCCTCTCACATTGTAGATCAGAATAGAGGCCGGCGTATTTACGATAGGAGCATTATGTTCACATATACACAAGAAGATTATCCCTTCTTATTGTTACTTTCAATGTGTAGAGTGAGATCCGTGAATAAATGTGAACCATTGAATCTATAGGCAAGCTGTATGCGGCTCGTAATACTGTGAATCGTCTCGGAGACACTCCTCCAGCAGGCCCTGAGAAGGCGAGCGGTGCCTCCAGGGCGTCCACTAGTTAAGACACCCGCCGCCCTCCTGTCAGCCCCAGACTCAGGCGCATGCGCACCGGATGCCGGCTCCCAGGTATGATCCCTCGCACGCCCTCTGGCGAGGATCGCCCACACTGAGACCTCGTGTCTCAGCCGTCAGATGGCACCACCGATTTCCCGTCGTGCCCCGCGGCCGGAAAGGACGCCGGCAAAGGTGCCGGCAATGTCACGTGACTCTCGGCGGGGAATTTGAACATGAGTCTATTGTTTCTGACTGAGTCCTCACATGGTAAATATGTATCCCATCACCAGCTATGTTTTATAGCTAACTGGCGACATGCATTCCCCTTTCATACAGCTAGGTTGGAACTATGCATACAAGGAGTCTCTCTTCGTATTTTGTGTCCTTCAATTAATCTCTATTATTGACATGCTTATAGCCATGTTTTTAATATCGCATTCGTAAAATCAGCAAATGATATATTTATAATGATCTACCATAGAGGGCACTTACCCTTGATTTATACTAGACGACTGAAAAATGACGAAAGTAGATCCACCGAAAAATTGTGGGGTCGTGATACCAGAGAAAATATCCTTAATAAGAATCATCGACCCAAGGAATGATTGACGCGTTTGACACCAGACGATTCACCATATTAACATATTAATACCTGATGTTCACGTATGCAGGCGTTTACACTAGACTGTTATGGACAACGATTTCTGATTTCTGTTTAAAATGCAGGTGACTGATCATCGACTATGATTTACGACTTGTTTTTTTTATACAATCGTGATGTTTCTCGACGATTAACTCAAGCTGCTCTGAAATATTCGCCAGCGTAAAATCATCGTTATTGAATATATCATCATCTGGAGTAAATGCCGAGTGAAGGTCAAATATTGGAGAGAATTCCTGATGATGACATCGTACCTTGATCGTGTAAATACCGCACTTGAGTGATGTAACCTAAGAGGGACAAGCACAGTGAGCTAGATGGTTGGTATACAGGGAAAGTCGCTCTTGTCTGATTATCTAAAGGTCAGGGACTCACCAAGGTGTCTGGCTGTCAAACATCCGCACATCAACGCTCTTGAGATTTACAGACACATTAGGCTTCGGCACGACTGTAACTCTTGTTTATTTCCCCAAGATGCAGCGAGATGTATCTGATGCAGGTCATTATTCTCGTTCTGAAATTAGTCAATACCTCATGAACTTTTTACCCATGTCCCTCGCCCTACATATCAGCGGAGATAATTATGTAAACCCATAAAAGCCTTCATATACCATATGGCATGTTTATTATTCATAAAGAAAACAGCACATAGCGGATTTGATTTGTTAACCTTTAATCTTCAAATCATTCTTAATGATCGGTTGTTAGCTTCTGATATAATATTTTTCATTGATATCCATCACGCATACTTAAAATCTATTTAAATGTACGACCCTAGGCATTTACCTTGTACCCGTGTACTGAATAATCTAGGAGCAAGAATGCAAATGATATTAAGCCGGAGACACACCTAGCGAGTCAAGGCGGCGATCTCTGAAATCGCCAACACAAAATGGCAAGTATGTGAAATATTATTTCAGAATAATATCTCCCATCAATAATTTAGCGTTTTAGAAGCAATAATAATGTAAACTATGAAATAATGGCTCACATACACGCCATGTGTTGGCGATTCCGGAAATCACTGCGTTTCTCGCTTGGTGTGTCCCCAGCATAAGTGTAGCGTTTCCCGGCTATTACACTTAGCCACTACTGAGATATGATCGTATAAATTATATCTGGTGGTCAAGGTCCTATTCTATGGGTTTGTACTATCAGATCAGGTCGGTTCATGACTAGTGTAAAGTTGGAGACACACCAAGCGAGAAACGCAGCGATTTCCGGAATCGCCAACACGAAATGGCCTATATGTGAGCTATTATTTCATATTTCACCTGAATATCGCTCCCAATGCGGTAAAACATGATTAGGAGATATTACTATGAAATAATATCCCACATACCCGCCATTTTGTGTTGGCGATTGCAGAGATCGCCGCCTTCACTCGCTTGTTGTGTCTCCGGTATAAGTCAGTTAGGCTGAGATCTCTATTCACACAACACAGACAATGAAGATTTTGATATAATAAGGTTTTATTGAAGAAATCTGCATCCTCCAGGAGTGCCGAAGCTCAATCACGGGCTAAAATGCAATGCCTTAACATTGCGTGTTAAGTAGCGGTGCATGGGGGAGCCGGTCCAGCTCAACCAAAGTTAGAGGCCCAGTCTTAACCACCACAAATAATATGAGCCCATGCTCATCCAGCTCTAAGGAGAGTCTCGAAACAAGTGCCTATGAATTATTGGCAAATGCAAACTAACCAAGGAACTCGGATGTCGATTGAAACCAGCACAACTACCGTTGCTAACTGCAAACCCTATTTTATTGTAACTCATGATGTACAATGAAATCAAAAATGGCTGTAAACAAACAAAATATCTGTAAAGAAAGTTGTGAAAAAAGCTGCCTCCTGACCTTTTAAAAATTGAACATAGCTCTCTTTCAGAATGTGTACATCGGAGGTTGAACAATTACATCATAACATACTCATTGGTATCCAGTGCTATTTGTCTGGTTTGAAAAAATACCGACATTAACATGACCCAAAAAAACATAAATCAAATTATTTTCTCCTCCATCACTAATGCAAATCAAATTTCATCCGGTTTTGTCCATAGCATAAAGCTTAAACCTATATATATAACCGCCTGCATTTGAGGCATACCAGACCCTATAATTGATAGGGGGCTCCCCACCCCCTCCTGATTGTATACGCAATAGAATAAAGCAAAAGCACACGCAAAATTAGTGAAATATTTGCGAAATCTTTTAACCCCCCCCCCCCCCACTCAGTGCGTATGTACTTTATGGATGGCCCCTAGATAACAATGAAATTAATTCCTTAAAAGGTTGAACAATTTGTTTCATAACCACTTGGGCTCTCGGCGCCCACACTCCCTACACTAGCACTGGGAGTGCGGATATGACATCCATTATAAGACAATATTTATCAAATTAACTGCGGATCGTCCAACCTAATCGTCATTCCTTGGTCATTAAAGTAGGCCAACCGCCAAGGCTAATGATAGATCCATTCTATTTGCAAAGTTTATAGCTGGCAAAATATTATTCTGCTCTGTATAACTTAACGAAGAACCCTGGATTGTGGAAAGATATAGTACAGGAGAGTGACAATATAGCAACAGAGGTGGCTGTATTGGGCGATGGGTGTATCAATCGTTACAGCTACCATGTCAGTTTATCTACTAGATCAGAAAAGTTGAGTCAGAGGAATCACTTTGGACCAGTGCCTCATTAATTGTGAATATAAGAAGTAAAGACTATGTATATACTTGTGACGATGGTGCCTTTTCTTGTTCTTAGGTACAATCTTCCTGCCAATCAAAACCGTACATAGACAGACTTGCACACAAATCGACCAAGGCAATGTTAGAAAACACATAGAAATAGATACAATTCTGCCACATATTTTGATAATGTTATCCTTTTAGCATTTTAGAGACCAATAAATAGCGCCAGGAAACAAATATGCACTTTTTGATTAAGCGATGATTCCTTAGATGTGAGCATGGATATAAAACAATGCAATGATTTGTTTGGGTAGGCAGGCCGAGCGGAGGTCTGCTGCCTGTGCCAAGCGGAGCATGCATGTTGTCATGCTTAAAGGCTTCGCTTGACTGGGTCTGCGCTAACAATATTAGGTATTTCGTCTGCATCTTAAACAAGCCATACTGAATATCATTTTGTCGCCTCAATTGGACCTGAAGGCTGACACACTGTCGGCATAAAGCTGTCAGTCCACCACCAACAATGTCTCTAAATATTCTTTCGTATTTTTCAGTCGATTCTATTAGCAACAGCTGACTGAAAACGGGACAGCAGTCGTAGAAGTTAACTGACACGATTCGCCGCTTTCCCTTTAAATGGCATTCGGACAGGTTTTCCGTGATTGCTTTAATCGAAAGGATGTCATTCTAAACTTTCTGGATGTTTTCTATCTTTTATTCAATTTCTCTATTCCAATGCAACGTCCTGCCTACTCATTCTGCTCGACTGGGCCCTAAATGGAAATCCTTCTGTAATTGATACTGAGTGGGTATTTAAACTCATGAATCCTATTCGGTCTACTTACTCTTATTTTAGCTGCTTCAGGCCGTCTGTTTCTATAATCCCAACCAGCTATACTCAGCCCACCTTTTACCATAATTTATTTTACCCAATTGGCCTTTCACTTTTAGGAAATATTCTTGATTATACTAACAAAGTGGATTGGTAAATCCCAAGGATAATGGACTAATTTTCAGTCACAAAACAGTATAAATTCGGAATTCCCCTGAGACTTAGCTTTTAAGGATCCCATTGCCTTTGTTTGAAGTTAAATAAAGGAATTAGGTTCTGTTAACGAATTCTAAAGACTAAACCCCGCCCGAGACGCCTGTGAGCATGCACAGAACGATAACTTCAGATGGGATCAGCGTGGGGCAATGTCAGGTGGCCACTGACTACCCTGTATATAAAAACCATTGTGAGGCAGTGATCACTAATGATCATGACAGCTCTGCTTCCAAGGTCATGTATGACAGGCCCTGGTTGACATACTGTGGGTATCGGCCTGGTTTGATACATTCAAACCGACCAAAACCAAACCACTGACACAAAATAGCAGCACGCAATAAATGTCTTTGTGTGGTCATGTGTCTGTGTCTACATATGGATTATATGATTTTAGAGTGTACTTGTACACGCTATATACATTGCCTTGGCCTAGAGGTTAGAGTGGTTACATATCGACTTCCAGCGTACTGCATAAAGTAATCCCCTCACTATCTGTATGCTATTCACTGTGGTATTGAGATGAGAGCAAGGAATCAGTGTCTCAGGGTCTTAGAGGCATGCCCAGCTGATCATGACCAATCACTCAAGACCAAAATACTTCAAGACACACTGGTTTCTGTTTGGATTTTAGATAGGCAGTTGCAGAAATAGCAAGTTGACTGGGTGCAAGTGTGTTACAGAAAACTATCCATAGACTGAATCTAACCCAAACCTTTTAAGGTTATTCATTAATAATTGCACAATCATTCATCTATGATGCTCAGCACAATAAGACGCTGGTTTTAATACAAGGCAAGTACCATGTTACAGAATGTGTTCCAGATTTAACAAACAACATGATACAAATATGATGGAAAAAGAAAAACATGTCAATAGAGTCACACCAGCGATAACAGCTGGCAAGGCCTGATGGCCATGGATGACCCAATATTTTTGTTCTGTCGAGGTTAAACAGGAAATAACACTTTTGCTCAGTTATGTGATAATATGTGCTAATACATAGCAGGTAGACGAGGCGTAGCAAGGTTTGACACTCTTCTTCACCCAACGCTTTGCGACCACGGAATAGAGAGAAGCGGGAAATAGACGAGCGGACGACGCCGCTGTCAGTCAGCATACCCCGAAATGCGGCGTTTTGATTGGTCGAGAGCCGTTTATGTTGATTTTCAGGTCTCACGTCGGTAAATAGAACCGTGCGGCGTGTGAGTGCTTCGACCCGACCGTCGCTGGTTGGTTCTATGGGGAGCCAGATGTTTCACAACTGGAAAAAGATCACTATCATCAAGAGATCTTATACCGGGAGAGATTCCAGTCCCAGTGGCAGGTTTTCTCGTGCTGCCATCCCCATTCCAATCTGTCGCCATCCTGTCGTTTAGCACTACATGGTATTTCATACCATATAGAGGATATCTCCGCATGTAGCGAGGATATTTATTCTCGTGGTTTCGACTACTAACCAGTCTCATCAGGCAAGGTGCGGTAGGTGTTCTTCTGTGGTCTTTCTGCTAGAATTTCATTCTAGCAGCGGAGTATGTAGTTCCATTATTTTTCCTAAATTCAAGAAAAAATAGTCGATTCGTTCTCTCTATTATTATGTCGTTCTAATCTTCACTTACTTCAGGGTTATGGGGGGGATCATTTTGGTGTAACTTTTTTCGTTCCGTTAGTCCCTAAGTGGGGCTTTGGTTGGAAAAAAAAATTTTGACGTGGCATTAGACCCGGAAGTGATCGTGTTTGTGATGATTAGCCGTATCTATTGTCGAGCGTGTTGAGGCCCTCGGGCGCGTGGGTTTTGAGCCTGTGGATCCAGTTAAACTCAATTTTGTTCCTTAGTCTTGAGGCTTCTATTGACTCGGGATGTCTATATATATAGTGTCGAGTATATATACTTTGACGTCCTGGGTCCCGTTGTGTGTTTTCTCGTTGAAATGGTTTGGTACTTCGTTCTTGCTTTCATGTTTCTTTATGCAGTTTAGATGTTCTCGGATTCGTTCTTTGATTTTTCTTTTCGTTTGACCTACATACTGGGCATTGCATATTTTGCATTCTATGCAGTAGATGACGTTAGAGCTGTTGCACGATGCGTTCCATTTTGTGTCGTGGGTTCTCTGAGTGGATCTTGATTTTATTTTGCCTCCTGTGTCTAGCAGCTTGCAGTACTTACAGTTCATCTTCTTGCATGCGTTGCGGTCTTTATTGTCGTTTCTCTCTTTCTCCTTTTTGGGGGTTTTGTTTCTGGATTCCCCTTTGTCTTTGTCGATCTTGTCCTTGTCGTTGTCTGGATGGTAGTTGGTCCTGGCCTTTACCAGGATGTCCCTGATGTTTTTGGGTCGTCGGTATCCCTTGATGACTTTTTTCTTGTGGATTTGTTTGGTGGTTATTGACCGGGCTAACAGTTCCCAGTTTTTGTCCACGATGTTTCCGATGCTGGCTTGGTTGGGTTGGTACGTGGTCACTAGAACTAGGTCTTCGGTTTTCGCCTTTTTGGGTTTCTCTCCATGGACCAGTTCGTTTCGGTTTTGTGAGTCTACTTTACTTTTGCAGTCTAGGATGGTTTTCTCTGGGTATCCTTTGACTCTGAATTCCTCGATTTTCTGGTTGCAGTTCTTTTCATAATCCTCGTCTTTCTTACAGATTCTGCGTAGTCTCAAGAACTGGGAATATGGTAGGCTTCGTTTGGTGGCTGGTGGGTGGGCTGAGTCGTAGTTGAGGTAAGTATTGGCGTCTGTCTCCTTCGTGTAGAGGTCGGTGTATATTTCTCTCGATTTTTCATCTATCTTCACCCTTGTGTCCAAAAACGCAATTTCCGTTTTTGAATGGTCCGAGGTGAACTTGATGGTTGCGTGGCTTGAGTTGAGACTTTCTATCCATTTATTGAATTCGGTTTCTCCATGATTCCAGATTATGAAGATATCGTCTATATATCTGAGCCAAACAGTGGGTTTCAGTTCGTTGTCTTTTTCGAGTTTTTCTTCCAGCTGTTCCATGAACAGGTTGGCATACGATGGTGCCAGCCTGGTTCCCATTGCTGTGCCGCTGATTTGTTTGTAGTGGTCTCCGTTGAATTGAATGTTGTTATTTTTCAGTACGATTTCTAGGAGCTCGACCAGGGAGTCGTTCGTTGGCTTGAGTCTGGGGTCTCTTGTTTTTTGTAGTTTTTGTCGAATTGCATCTATTCCTTCATCATTTGGGATGTTGGTGTATAGAGATCCTACATCTAGGGTCGCTAGGATGGTGCCGTTTTCCATTTTTCCCAGCGACTCGATTTTTCGGATGAAATCGTTGGTGTCCTTGACGTGTGATTTGATTTTTGGAACTAGTGGCTTGATGAAGTTATCGACGAAGGTGGATATTTTTTCGGTGGCGCAGTTGTTTGCCGAAACGACTGGCCTTCCTGGTGGTGGTCGTTGAGGTTTGTGTATTTTCGGAAGGAAATACACATGCGGTGCGCGGGGTTTGTCTGTTCGTAAAGCTCCAGCTGTCTTGAGACTTATCTCCCCTTCTTCTGTCATTCTTTCTATCGTTGCTTCCACCTTGTTGTGTATTTCCGCTGTGATGTCTCCGTTCGTTGGTAGGTAGACCGATTCATCCTTCAGTTGTCTGTTCGCCTCCTTTATGTAGTCCATTGTATCTTGTATGACCGTTGCGCCTCCTTTGTCTGCAGGTTTGATGGTTACACTGTTGTCCTTTGCCAAGGCCTTCAGGGCCAGCTTCTGCTCCTTACTGATGTTGTACTTGCCTTGTGTTTTCTTCACTTGTCTACTGAGATCTATCTCGTTTAGAGTGATGAAGCCTTCTAGATTCTGCGATCCCGTGGGAGGTTTCCAGTTGGACTCTCCTCTGAGTTTTCTGTTGAGGTCTGTATCTTCGAAGGTGGCGAAACTGCCTTTGATCTGTGGATCTCTGACGTTGGTGGCTGTCGGTAAAAAATATCCCAGTTTTTTGTTGGGTTTCGTTGGTTCTTTCGCGTCGAAAAATTGTCGGATTCGTAGTTTACGGTGAAATTTGGCTAGATCTATTTTGCGGTCTCCTTCCCCCAGTCCCCCTTGGGTTGGGCAGAAGTTGAGACCCTTCGCCAGGACTGAAGTTTCTACTTCCGAAAGAACTCTATTTGATAGATTTACAACTATACTGTTTTGGGTTGTTGAGAGGGGTTGAGGGGTCGAAATGTGGTTGTCACTGATGTTGGCCTGAGGGGTATCTAGATTTTTACCGATGGGGTGTGGGTGAGGTCTGGGTTTGACAGATGAACACTGAGTCGTTAAACAGTTGGTAACTTTATTAACGGTAGATACAACATTTGCATCCTCCGGGTTCAGGTTATTTGTAGAGGGTTTGTCTCTGGAGGTCTTGTCCTTGGTTTTCTTGATGGGATGTTCGGTGTCGGGTCGATGGGCATTCTGGTCTTCGTCTGAGTCCTGGTCCAATGTCAATGGTTCCCAGCGGTTGCTGGTGGTCCATACTGGCCATGACTCTTTCGGTCTCCTGTTGCGTTGTTTGGGTTGTCGTCGACGTTTCGGCTTGGGTTCCGCTGTCTCAGTACTGGTAGGGCTTCTCGTACTGCCAGTGTTCCCTTGGTTTCTCATCGTACCTTCCGCGTTGCTGGTGGTAGGGGGGTCTTCCGCCGCGGTATGGTTTCTTGCTTCCACGGTAGTCTCGGTAGTTTGGCTTGTCCCTCGACTCATACTCGTGGCGTCGATATGAGTCCTGTCTGGTTGGCTCCTTGTTTTCTCTCTCGTGCGGGTATTCTGGAGTGCCCCCTCTCGCTCTGCCAACACTGCTCGAGGGGGTGGGTCGAAAGGGCTTTTCATCACGTTTCTGGGTGCGTTTGCTATCCGAGTCTGCTTGCTTGCGTGCAGTCCGGAGTATGCTTCTTGACAAGTGTACCGTATCTTCCTTCTTGGGTCCACTTGTCTCAAGTTGTTGCATCCTCTTATTCAGCTCGCTCTCAATCATGTAGCCTTCTTTTTCCCACTTGGAATCCAAATACTCTGTGAGTTTTTTCATCTTGGCTTGGACGTCGTCAGCACTGTCTCTATCGTACAGTTCTTCTCTCACATTCTTGAGGTTTTCTTGCATCAGATTTCTGTTGCGGGTCTGGTCTTTGTCGAGGTACTTGGAAACTTCTTTCATGATCTCGATCGCTGCTCGGTGTCTGACGTCGGCGATCATGTCTGTGAGCTCGTGGCTGTCTTGGATGAACTGCGGCAGATTCTCCAAGCCGAACGCCCAGCTGGTTGGGAGGTCGGACTCCACCGCACTGTCCATCCATAGCTTGCGGAGGTTGCTGCGTAAGGTGTCGTTCCCGTTTTTCCTAACAGCTCGCCAGGTTGCCTGCAGGTTTTGTCCTAGTAGTTTGTCCAAATCCTGCAATGATATACATTTATTTGTGTCAACAGGTGTTGGGTCATTGTGTTTGTTGTTACATTCAGAATTAGAGTTTACACTCAATACCCCATCATCCGGTGTCGCTGTGTTGTCAGTATAGGCAGTTGCAGAAATAGCAAGTTGACTGGGTGCAAGTGTGTTACAGAAAACTATCCATAGACTGAATCTAACCCAAACCTTTTAAGGTTATTCATTAATAATTGCACAATCATTCATCTATGATGCTCAGCACAATAAGACGCTGGTTTTAATACAAGGCAAGTACCATGTTACAGAATGTGTTCCAGATTTAACAAACAACATGATACAAATATGATGGAAAAAGAAAAACATGTCAATAGAGTCACACCAGCGATAACAGCTGGCAAGGCCTGATGGCCATGGATGACCCAATATTTTTGTTCTGTCGAGGTTAAACAGGAAATAACACTTTTGCTCAGTTATGTGATAATATGTGCTAATACATACACCAAGGGCGGATATTTACACGTCTGTAATATCAAGGCACACTGTTTTTAAGCCTTATTTTTAGTGTTATTTTGAATTCTTAATAATCGGGGATTGAGCGCAGTTCAGGAGCCAATAAGTTCCAGAGATGGAGGCCTTTACGGTTCAATGAGTTCTTGTACATGGATAATTTTGGTGGATTTTTCTTGAAGGTATGTTTATACATATAGTCAGAAATATGTATTTCCCTTCTTGCTTCCAGGAAACCGAGTTGAGCAGTTCTGTGAAGAATGATACGGGGGTTCTTGGATGTAATTTGAAAATGATTCGAATAGTCTGGTTCTGCAGTTTTTGTAGTTGACCAAGGTCATATTCAAAGGCAGAGTCGAACGGGTAATCCAGGTGTTAGTTACCAAAGTATACACTCGTGGGCATCTCTCCCACCCCCGACCCGCGGATCAGTATGGAGAAGGGCTGTTGCCCCTGGTAACAGCCCCCCTCACACAAGCTATGCGGGCAGCCACAGCTCACGGGCAGTTCACCCTGGGAAACCAACACATCTAGACGCACAATAAAGCACCAGAGGGAACTTCCAGAATCTATCTTCATTCTAAAGTGCTATCCGCTAGACCACTTCATCGGATAGTGTCACTGGTGGAGAACCCGGGAGTATCATGGACTTATAAATAGTTAAGCATACTTCTGGGGGAAGGTACGATCTAACCTTGTTTAATGAATACAATTTATGTGACACAATCCTTCTTATGTTGTTTATATGTTGCTTATAAGTTAAGTTAAGGTCCTCCTTAAATTATTATCATGTCATGTTTAACTAGAATGCGTTATATGCCAAAACCTATGCCTCATACTAAATGGTAAAACTAAACTGCTCTTCCCTGCCCTACCCAAAATCGTAGTGTTCATACCAACATCAACCAATATCAATATCCACCAACATCAATCCACACCAACCAGCACCAACACCCTCAGCCACACCCATTCACGCCCACATCTATCAACTGCAACATCAATACCCACCATCACCATCGTTAATAAGTCAACAGCAACACCAACTAACACACACCAACACCAACAGCCATACCAACAACCACCAACACAAACACTGACAGCCACCCTTACCTACACCAACACCTACTCCCAATGTATCAACACCAACTCATCCACAAACCCCACACAATCACACCCACATCCACAACACCTGCCAACACTGCCACCTGTTTTATTGAGATTAATGCCTGGCGTTCACCTATTACGATAGAAATTTAGACTTACCGATATGGCACCAATATAAAACACAAATATTGAAGACATATCAGGAAGGTGTAAAATCGTAGACATATGTCTAGACATGCCAATCCACCATGCATCGTAAGGGGTTTATTTTGCGCCTAATCGCAGAAACGTGGTCAACTGCCTTGATATTAGGTGACCTTCTGACGCGATTTTGATTTTTTTCATCAGGAGGTGGATCGTAGACCATATCGGAGCCATATCATAGTAGGTGGACGCTGGGCCTTAGTCACCGATACTGGTCCTGACTGTCAATTCAGGTCTGGATAAGGTGGCTTTAGCAGTTGCCAAAATCAAATTGGGACCACATTCTGCCAAATTAAACATTACCTTAAAGGGGGGCGTCCACCAACCAAGACAAGGCTATGACAATGGCTCCCCGACAAGGTCCACCATTGGCCTACAATTGGAGGCCTTGTCGTGGTTGGTGGACCCAAGTTCCCGACAAGAGTCTATGACAAGGCCACGATTGGAAGCTTGTTGGGAGCCTTCCGACAAGGCTATGACAATTTCATGCATGTTCGATTTTTTGTACAACTGGACAGGTTGACTCAGTGGGAAACCCTCCCCCACCCTCCACCGCCCGCCCATGCCCGCTGCTGCCCACCGCGAGGTGTTATGGTGTCGGCGGGGGCCGGGTAGACATGTGGTGTGAATGCGGCTGCATTCACACCTGTGCGGTCGCATTTGCAGGGGGTAAGATGATTTCAGTAGTTAGCTATAACCTTGAAGAGGGTGCTTATATGCTAAGCCAAAATTGACCACACATAGGCATGGTGTTTTAAAGTCAAATCTATTAGAAAAAACGGTAAAAAAAAAACAAATACAGGGTTTATTGTGTGTAATTAATCAATTTATACTTAATTAGGTTTTTATAAAATAAATTGGTAATATAAGATTGCAATTTTCATATAATACAGACTTGGATGGTTAATGGCAAATGAAATATGCTACCAGTAGTGTCCCCAAGTGGCAGAGATTGGTGTATATACAACGGAATCAGGCGTATATATGACGTATATAAGACCGCACCATGGACATGTATATACGCCACTAGATAAGGCGTCTACGAGACGGATAACAGGTCTAACTTCTAGACGCAAAATCCTACTGTTAGACGCGTTTCTTATACATATGTAAAATAGTGATTTTCGTGCAGTAAACATTATCGGACTCTTTGGCATTTTCTGTTTATGTGAAGTCATTTGTAGGGTCTCAGGGCACCCTGTCGGATTCAGCAATGAATGTTCGTTGTTATATATGCCTTAGAGAGTAAAAACGAGCGTTTAAACAACGTGAAGTCTAACGCACCACGTTGGGTTAAGCTTCGTTGTAGTTTCGTTGTGGGGTCTATAATCATCGTTTCTGGAGGACTTTATTTTTTGTTATTCATGCAACGACCCCCTGGACTAGCTTTTATAATTGTCGAATGAGTTATCAATCCCGGCCATAGAATTATCTTTGCTCAAAAAGGATTACAATAGGACCAAATGCTTTTGACATTTTGTGTGTGTAGTGTAGTCTTCACTGTACGTAAGGGGCAATTCTCTGTGTAAATCCAACCCAATCATGGAATTCGTAAGTTTCTATTCATAAAAAAAGACACAGTCTATAATGTTAGAAATCACAGCCATTGTTCACGTTTTTACCACTTAAAACGAATATCCAGAAGGTAATCACAGAGAACGTACAGTCAGAAGGTGGGAGCTGATAAGAAATAATCCAATATCTATCAATCACATAGGTTTTAGACCGTTGGAAATGAGAACGCCACTATTTGTTCTCAAAGTTGCTCCTCAATAATTTCCCTTCATTTTTCTGTGTGTGAAATGGATCACCCGAAGAGCAAGGTCTGAAATTGGTTGGTGTTGTTATCAGAGCATTCACTGAAGTGTCGGTGGACATTGCCTGATTTTCTAGTATCTGACAAAAAGACCTACGTCGATGATACAGCATACTGCGTATGATTGTATGTATACATGTATATACCGAACTTTGCTCATGCAACAAAGTCTATTACTTTCATACATAAACATAACTTTTGTGCATATCATCTCTACATGCATGTACATGAATGAAGCATAAAGGTGGCATCACTATTCCTTATGCATGACACCCCCTTGTATTATTCCCGTTCCCAATTCAATGGTCTTTTGTATAACACAAAATACTAAATTTGTCAATGTCATTTATCATGCATCATTCAATGACATTTGATATTGCCTGAATTCAATATAAGTCTCGCTTTTAGAGCTCAGAATATTGTAAATATCAACCCAAGGCCTAGGGTACTGTGGATGTAATACAAAATCTGATATGTTCAATATACGTAGACGTACAGAAGACAAAGTGAGGTTAGTGATATAGATGTTGATATGGAAATTAAATAACCGAAATCCTGAGAAGACTGTAAGTAGATTATGAATCAGTCATTGACCGAATTTTTTTGAATGAATTGTGTGTCAACTGATTTGAAGTATAAGAATAATAACACTGGGTCGTGCAACCTCAGCCATGGGAAAAACAAACAGCTAATATAAAGAGGCATCTACAGACCTATAGTTAAAGCATGAATACTACTATCTGTAGCACTGTAAACAGGGAATGTTGGGGTATGTTGTATTATGACTGTATACAGCGCGTGCGAGTATGCATTGAATGCACTGTCACAGAATATCTTTATGATCGAAGATTTTTTTATTTGATTTTTTTTTAAAAGCTTTTATTTATACTGGAGAATCAGGTTAGATGAACTGGCACCTATCTTCCTCCCTCTCCAGTTTTGATCTAATTTGTACGTCCATGCCCATCTAGTGGGCTAACATGACGTGGCTTAACATAGGAAGATAATGCTAAATATGATTTGGTATCACAACAGGGGTTGAACAGTGTATTTTATACATATTTGTACAATTAATGTGGTAACAGTTTTCCAAATTATCAAGGTTCATACAATATATAACCATGGTGGGTGTTAGAAGTTCTGGTAATAATTGCCACATCTTGTAGGTTTCTTTTGAAACTTTCAACTGTAATTGATTATTTTCTTTCAATTCAACACCTTAGTTGAAAAGTATATTGTGTAGGCTATAACTATGCGTCGTATAGTGAACTATTTTTAATGTGTTTTTTGTTGTTATATTTCTTATTCAAGAAATTTTCAAAGACGTACAACCATCATCTTGGCCAGGACGCTCTTCTATGCAAATTAAAAACAGAGTATGCATTGTGAAATTTATGGTTTTTGCAACCGTAGGGTATAGCTGCTTCAGAGAACACCTGAAGTCACTGGTCTACTGTTATCTGTTATCAAGGCAATACACAAATAAAGTCAATGTGAATTCTCTGTGGGAACAAATGGATGGTGTCGAGTATAGATCGGATCATGTTGTCTAATACCCAAGTTTCGATATTGTATCACAGTGGACCTGGTGATAAGCCTGATATCATCCGCACCCACGGCGGGGGTGATATGGAGTATTTGGGGGCTCACCACTCTGACAAGGTGGTTCAGAATCACTGGCTTCGAGGACTTGCACGAAACACATCCAGAGTAACGCCTCAGGATACACGAGTCGATTCCTTGGGGAGAGCTGAGATCAAATGATGCAATCTAAATCCTGTCGGCGGAGCCGTTTGTGTACTGTATGATCAACCGCATAGAATTCAGTTGATTCCTCCTTTGGAGTTGATCCAAGCGAAAATTGAAGATTACTATCGAGCTCTACAATGTGTATACATCATGTGGTCAATTCGATTTCCTATGTAACATCTAGAGGCACAATACTATTGCAGCTCAGATGATATGCAGGTCTACGTGTTTCATATATAGTATTATTACATGCTTCTATATGGTTGTATCCCCTGCGTATACCACCGACTCATACCAATGACGTATAATTTTGTACGTCGCAGTTTGACGTACAGCATATAGCTATTCAATCGACACCAAAATTTGGTAACACTTCGAATTTAAAATTGTATGTATAGTATAATATGAGAAGAAGCTGACTGTAGTTGTACGTCAAAATACTTGGTGAAATTGTCAATAAGATGATGCCTCTTCTTAGCACTGGGATAATCTAGACGACAATTATACCGCGTATTTTGTACTTATAATAACCCTGTTTCTGTATATAGCCCGACTCAGCCGACCGCCCTCAGTCTGTGCTAAATTGGCCCCAATTATCCATCGAGGACGTTTTCCAATAGCCGACGAAAACGACACCCTTTAATTGATTGGTGCCACTACCTGACTATATGTCGGTATAAAATAATCAGTGGGGTGCACTCTATCCACTGTTTCTGCCTTATTTTCCACCAATGGAAAATGGCCTATACAATCACACGTTATAGAAAGGCTCTTTTATCACCTAGCTCTTGTAAATTGAAAAAGAAACAGAGAAGGTATACTATATCTATGAATTTACTTTAGAAGACACCATCTTAAATAGTACTGGTCTATGGTTGTATGATGCATCATTGATCATCCCCAAAGGTGTTTCCTCTAGAAGATGCTGTACCGAAACCATCCTACAATTTAATGTGTTCATGTTGCTAATAGAGACCACAAGGGCGGTTTTGATGGACCAAAATGGGCACTGCACTCTTAACCTGCCCATCAGTGGTAGATTATGCCCTCAGGCGTGGTAAAAGAAATTAACTAAGTGCCTCGAGGCTGTTTTCTGAGCTCCAAAATGTTGCCACCCATAAAATAGTGAATGCCATTTCATTATGAACATATGGAGATCTACCATTGACACTGACACTGAACCTGGAGTTAAATTAATGGGCCTTTAAGGACGTCCACCTATGGCAGAACTACACACTTGGGGACGACTACTAGTGGCTGTACACACTTCTAGGGGACGAGGGCATTGTCCTCTGAACTCAGAGTTCGAAGGTTTATCACAGATTGTGATTGGTATCCTTAATATTTTTATATCTATCATTTAAAATTCAAAAATATCATGTTATACCTACATTCTGTGTAAATTTAAAGTTAATTGTTAAATATTACCGTTTGAAAAACAATATCATAGATATACAGCAAATGATGCATTGAGGCATTATCCGTCCCGGGGCAGTTGATGCCTTAAGGCATTATCCACCCTTAAAGGGTTTTGAATAAGCTATAAGTCTCTACGACATTCCGTGCATTTTCAATAATATCACGGGAATGTTTAGAAATCTATTCGTAAATTGATGATACCTAAGTCCACTTGCAACTCCAATACAGGCACATGTGTGTGTCTTGCTGATGTGGTACTTTATAGGCTTAAGTGGGCATCTACTTGGTAAGGTCTGGTCATAAAGGAGCTAATGAGGTCACAGTTTCCAGAGAAAAAATCGGATTAACCTGTGACAGGAGAGGCAAAACAAGCTCGTAAGACCTCGCCCACTACTATATATTTATGGCAGAAGGCACTGACTGAACGTCAGGTTATATAGGGGAATACCCTTTCTCCTGATAGTAATATCTATCTATAGCATGTCGCACTGCACGAAAACCACCATTTTACATATATGTGTACCTTACACCAGAGGGGGTAAGAGTTTATATTACATGTCAGAACAACTCACCAGGTGTCATCACCTCAACACCCTGGTCGCGCACCTGACCAGGTGAGATTGTCACTTCCGTCTTCACCACCCTGTACAGATGACGCCATTGTTCTTCACTTTCGTGATTTTTTTATCAGCTTTCATCACGGCTGACATGCCACAACGACTACGGTTTTGCCGTACATGTTCATCCTCTCACTACAAACCTACGGGTAAGCTATGTAATAGGCTGAGTGAGCGATTTACAGCGGTTTATTCTGTTAGAGGAAATCGTGAAAGTAAAATGGCTACAGGAGGCGCGGAAGGCGAGCAAAGCCCACCTCAAGAAGGACTGTGGGCCGCAGAAGGCGATGAAGAAGTCACGCCTTCACTACTCAAATCCCAAGTAAAGTCTGAGTTTCAACAAGTATCTGGCCGTCTACAAGGTATTGAAACCTCACTCAACTCTTTATTATCTAAAATGAGTGAATTGTCGTTGGGCACGGGTGCCTGTCCAAAAACAAGTCAATGAGGCGTGACAGACAGCAAGGCCCAAGGCAGCAGGTCAATGAGGCGTGACCGGGCTCGCGAGGACGACAACACAGGACCAGCTGATCGCGGTAAAGGCGATACCACTGGGAAGTTCTCTGACATCGACAAGGCTTCGCGATCTTCTAAATTGCTCAAACGAGTTGAGCAAGTCAAGACAAGTTCTGCTCCTACCATCACAGATTCGGAAACCGATGATACTACAAGTTCATCAAGCGATTTAACATCAACAACGGATTCAAGCGACTCAGACGATTCTGACACGCATCACAGGAGGAAACACAAGCAAAAACGTGTTGATAAATCGCAATCTACCCGGAGCGTGCAGAAAAAACTCTCTAGGAAACAGGAGAAAAAGAAAATGCGTAAGTTTTCTTTGAATAGGTTCATTGATAAAGCGTTGAAAAACAGAAAGCCCGCTCTTCAGGAAAACAAGTTGTAAAAAACCCAAAAGGTAAAAGCGATCGATCAAAAAATCGCTTCTGTATTACTTTTCAGGATGGTAATTGCAATGCCCCTTCTTGTCGCTTTGATCATAAATGCATCGTGTGTGAGGGTGAGCATTCCAGGTCCGAATGCGAAGTGATACGTAAACTGAAGGTTGTTAAATAGGATGAGGCTCCGGTTGTGGGCGATACCGTAAATACGTCTAATGATCTCCACATTGATTGCGAAGTTTTATCCGATCCTACTTGTAGTTTTGGTCTTGATATACCCAATGTAAGTCTTGTTGTAGATTGTGATCATAATCTAGAAGGCGAGGGTGCCAGCGATTTTCTCTTAGAAAAGGTTTCTGGATTGGAAGCGATGAATCGCTCAAGTTGTAATAATCATACCACTACTGAGTGTACAGTTACTCAAGGGAGAAATGGGTTAATCTTTGATATTATTGTACCCGAAAACAATGGTTATTGTTTTGACACAGACGTTGTTTATTTTGATCAATGTTGTAGCAATAATTATTGTCAAAAACAACTTCTTGGCGATCGTCATGATTTCTGTATTTGTATCGGTGAAAATGCTCATATACCGGTATCCTCAGATTGTAGGACTAAGTGTAATTGTTCATACACCTTGAATGGAAGTCCCATACAATTGAAGCCAGGTGCTTGGGCTTCGGCGATTTTTTTGATGGACAAACATTCACCAGAAGATCTTTATTGCTTAACTGGAGTGTGCCGAGGATTCTCAATCGTTGATGATGGATTTGTAAACTCTTACGATTGTGAAAATTATAAGTCTATCTATGTTGATTCCAACCGAACCAAAATGAGTAGTACTGTGGAAGCGGAATTAGCATCAGGGAAGATATCAAGGGCCGAGATTTTCCCACAATGTATACATGCCATGGGTGCCGTGATAAAAAAGGACGGTGCTCTGAGACCCAATAACAGACTGTCGCAGACCCCGGGGCACAAGTATCAACACTCACATGGATAGAACCACCCAAAAATTCTGTTTTAATAGTGTTGACTCTGCTACTAAATTGATCACGCGTGAAGGTTTTGGTGCGGTAACGGACATTAAGGCAGCATACCGTTCGGTCCATGTGGCCCCCAAACATCGCACCCTGCAAGGGTTTCGTTGGACTTTATCAAATGATGATACATGTATCTTTCTGGATCACCGTTTGTGTTTTGGTGGCCGGTCCAGTCCATTCATATTTAACTGTTTATCTGATTTTGTGGTGAGATTCCTCACAATTTTTTCAATTTTCACTTGTGTAAATTACCTGGATGATTTTTTCGTTTGTGGAACTGATTATTTTCAGTGTCACTGGTTTCAAGAGAAACTCATCTCAGTGTTAGAATTCTTAGGATTTGTAGTAAATAAGGATAAAACCTCAGAACCCAGTCAAAAGGTGATATTTTTGGGTGTTTTTATCGATTTTTGTAATTTTGAAATATCATTACCTGAAGACAAGATTGCTCAAGCGAAGATCCTAGTTGCAGAGGTTCTTTCAAAAAAATGGATTTATTTCAAAAAGTTTGAAAGTGCTGTTGGTTACTTAGCGCATTGCGCCGTTATCGTTCATGGCGGTAGAACCTTCATGCATAGATTGTACCAATCCCTCAAAGAAAATCGTGGCAATCGTAGAATTCACATTGATGTTTCTATTACATCGGATTTGAAATGGTGGGAATGTTTTATCTCACTCTTCAATGGACGTTCTTTAATTCCTGATGAGCGTTATGATCACTGTATTTGTTATACGGACTCTTCCATGTCGGGCTTCGGTGCTCATACCGAAAGCAACTTTTTATTTGGGATATGGAATAATCCATGTATTACTTGTCCACATTCAGATATTTCCCCTATATTTGATAATTTTGATCGAAATATTAATGTGATGGAGTTGTGGCCTGTGATTCGAGCTATAACTCGTTGGTGTATATTATTCAAGAATAAGATTTTAGATCTTTATATTGATAATACCCAAGTAATACAAATGATCCGCACGGGCAGAAGTTCTAATATTTCTGCAATGGCATGGATCCGAGAATTGTTTTGGATTATTGCCCTTAATAACATACATGTTCGTACACATTATGTTAGGTCTGAGGATAATATCTTAGCCGACGCCTTATCTAGAACATCCGACCCCCATTATCATCCTGTGTTAGACCGATTGACGACAGTTTCCTCTGTTGTTATTTCAGACACCTTAGAAGAAATCAGGACAGATTGTCTTGAATTTCAGGTTCAAGGTTGGTCGGTTAACACCTGGCGAGCTAGGAAATCTCAATGGCAACGATTCATTCGATTTTGTGATGATTACGGGTTTGAACCGTTTCCAGTGAGTGTAGATACCATATGTTTGTATTTATCTTTTCTCGCCAAAACATTGAAATATGTTTCTATTATTAATTATCTAAGCTCTATATGGGCTCTTCATAAGTATTTTGATATACCACATGTAGATAAGTCTTGTTTTAAAATCAAAATGACTTTATTAGGTATAAAGAGAGTTTTGGGTAATATTCAGTCACCTGCTACCCCTTTTTATCCAAAACAACTATTGGATATGTTTACTCTCTTGGATATGACTAAGAAGGATGACTTAATCTTCTGGGGAGCAGTGACTTTATCATTTTGAGCATTATTGAGAAAATCACATGTTACCCTTTCTCCTCATACTTTGACAAGGGGATCGGTTGAATTCACCTCTTATGGTATCATGTTGTGTATAGTATCATGTTGTGTATACAATCATCTAAAACAATTCAGTTCAAAGACAGAACTCTACGATTGCCAATAAATCGCTCCGATACCCCATTATGTCCTGTAAAATGGTTATCTAGAATCATTCAAAAATTTTCATTATCTCCTTAGGATCCACTGTTTCCTGATCCCAGGTCCAAAGTTATAAGGCCTTATCCTTACCATGTTTTTTATCGCAGACTGAAGGAATTATCTGTTAGTATCGGATTATCTGGTAGATATAGTCCACACAGTCTTCGCAGAGGCGGAGCCACGTTTTTGGTCTCTATAGGAGTACCAGTACACGAAGTAAAACGTATAGGGGACTGGAAGTCCTGGGCGGTGTTATTGTATTTGTCGGAATCGACTGAGAGTAAATTGATCAAGGATCGCAGAATTTCGTATAAGTTAAGTTTGGTTAATTAATTGGGCTTGGACTCATTTATCCGAGCTTCCTGGATCCTCCAACTCCTCTCTTCAGTTGCTTCCTCATTAATATGTGTACCTTACACCAGAGGGGGTAAGAGTTTATATTACATGTCAGAACAACTCACCAGGTGTCATCACCTCAACACCCTGGTCGCGCACCTGACCAGGTGAGATTGTCACTTCCGTCTTCACCACCCTGTACAGATGACGCCATTGTTCTTCACTTTCGTGATTTTTTTTTTTTTTTCTTTTGTCATAGTTATGTAATAAACTCCGGACTCATTTATCCGAGCTTCCTGGATCCTCCAACTCCTCTCTTCAGTTGCTTCCTCATTAATATATATGCCATCGCGATAACGCACGTAGAGAATTCTTTAAGAGTGTGCCATGTGATGACCTTGTACTAATGTCAAGGTCATATTCTCAAGGTCACCCCAACAGGTTTTGATGTTTTTCATGAAATTTGGGAATTTTACCATAAATGACATTGGAGGTAATTGAAAATTGGCAGTAATTGTGGGGCGGGTGATGTATGTCACGCCATCTGACAGCTCTCGGACGCACGACGGTACTGAGACGTCTGCTCACCAGAGGGCCGCACCAGCAGTCAGCACAACGCCCGCTACGATTTGTAGCTGTTTTAAGTAGCTCCTCAGAGAACCCGATAAAGATGCGTGCAAGACCAGAGAAAGACTACCAAAACTGCAAAGACTGGATGCCTTGAGATCAAGACCCGCATGAGACAGTTTGTCAGCGATACAAATAAGAATGAAGGATGATTCATCAGAATTTCAATGACTGCGGGCTCCGGTCGTCAAGCCCAGCGGTCATCTCTGCCATTCAGATACACTGGACCCAGCACCCGCTCCCCGCTACTCGATATCGGTGTATGCGCGGTACTCACAAGCGGCGGATCCCGCGATCCAGGCACTTGGCGACGGGCGCCCGGGCACCAAATGCCTGACAACAGTCACTCCGACACCTACAGATGCAGCACATGACTGGAAATGCAGCTCACGACTCGGTCACACTCGCTTGGACAATGCAGGTATGTGATTTGTCTCAGCACGCAATGCTACATACAGAGATGACGTCAGGCGCGTCGGTACTGAGATGAGCTGCCAGATGGCGCCAGGACACGGGTTCCTCGCGGTGTCATGAGGGGGGTGGCGGTTCCTCGGGTTGTGCCCCTACGCTGCCTTATGCCCGTTGGCATTTTTCATACTTTCCTCATATACATTACTTGAAAATATGATAAATAAATTTTTTAAGCCAATCACACGCCTCCTCATAATTGGAGGTAATTGAAAATTGGCAGTAATTGTGGGGCGGGTGATGTATGTCACGCCATCTGACGGCTCCCGGACGCACGACGGTACTGAGACGTCTGCTCACCAGAGGGCCGCACCAGCAGTCAGCACAACGCCCGCTACGATTTGTACCCGCCCGTCCCTCACCAATCATATAGACATTGACTGTCAGGGCTTTATGCCTTATGCCCGTTGGCATTTTTCATACTTTCCTCATATACATTACTTGAAAATATGATAAATAAATTTTTTAAGCCAATCACACGCCTCCTCATAATTGTATTATAGTATAACTTACACTGCACGAAATTAACCACTTTATTTATGTATACACTCTGCGTAGGTATGCTTTTGCGTACACAAGGTCGTCCTATTCCCCGTGTGTATACGTCTTATCTGTAGGCGCCTGATTCATATATATACGCCTGATTCATATATACGCCTCATTCTGTTGTATTTACACCACTTTCCAATAGTTCCGATCTCTGCCACTTGGGGACACTACTGGTAGCATATTTCATTTGCCATTAACCATCCAAGTCTGTATTATATGAAAATTGCAATCTTATATTACTAATTTATTTGATAAAACCTTTATAAAACGTGTATAAATTGATCAATTACACATTATAAACCCTGCATTATGCTGTTGTTTTTACCATTTTTCTAATAGATTTTACTTTAAAACACCACTTCTATGTGTTGGCAGACCAGCCCCAGTATATAATGGCCCTGTTCAATCATATAGTTGACTTCTAATATCATCTTACCCCAGCCTCACCCCCTCCTCACTCACCCCCTCCCCCACCCCCACCCCCGCCTCACGGGCGGTTCAGTGAGGGAGGCGGCCGCATTCACACCTTGGTTGAGGTTGGAGTCGGTGGTACCCGGGGGTACACGGGGGTACCCGGGGGTAGCCAAGCGAATCCTGTACAAGGGCTTCAGTTACGGTTGAGTGAGTGTAGGGAGTCGGGTGTTGGGCCTAACGCCTCATACGCTGGCGTGGAATACGGGCGTATATATATGAAAACAAATCGATTTACAGCCGATACACACACTTCCGCGATGGCGGATATAGGAATAAACTGGTGGTTTTCGTGAAGTGTTAAAGAAACGTCTTGAATTGTAATTTTAAAGCTAAGTTTTGCCACGAACTTAGAAGGAGGTCAGTGGTTTTGCACAGTGGCTGGCATATATATGCATAGCCACTGGTTTTCATGTATGTGCGTATGTACTCGAGCTTCCTGATTAAAACAAAATTCATTTCATCCCGAAATTGGTCTAGCAATATCAATCTCCGTAATAGAGAAATGATAACAATTGCTACTTATTTAGGATTCGGATTGCGGCTATTTCCGCAACACTTGCTTCTATGCTGTTGTTATTAACCTATTCGCGATAGAAAATGAGAAACTTATCAAATAACGCTACTTATCCTGCATCCTATGTTTGAGAACGATAAGCTAGTTATAGCCTACCACAAATAAACGCAACATCGTTTTATTGAATTCTTATATTATGAAAGCCTATAGAATTACACGTCGAGATTAAGGAACGCTTATGGAGGTCCATCTTATTTCAGGGAAACGCCCTATAGGGCATACGTAATATGCAGATTATGACCAAACTATGACTTGTGGTCGGTGAATATTTCCCCACATATCTATAGGGGACAGAGTCCTTGTTAATTTATGAAGCAGTCACTAGGTGGCCAGCAGTATGGTAGGCCCCTTCGGGGGGACAGAACCTGTATTCTGGCTCTTTGTTCTTACGAAATTCAACTGCCTTTCAATATTTTACCAGAGTTCCCTTGACTCTCTACACCCATCCTAGAGCAGGATGAGATAATGATTAAACCAAGAACATGAGGTTTTTCACATGGTACACTTTATATACATATGCCAGCAAGGCTAGAGTTGTGACACTTCCCAATTATCACTCACTTATTTCACACCTCCTTTCGTGAAGAACACCTACTCCGGGGGCGTTATGGCAGCCCCCATGGATCATAGGCTATATATGCCATATAGTTATTAGCGAGATGTTTGTCTCAGTTTCTTCTGACGTCTAGCATACAACAGACCTATATATCAACTTCGGCAGACCGACAAAGTTCTCTGGGAATTCTGCATGTTTCCATATAGTTATCAAACTATATATGTGAGGTTAGTGGCAAGCCCATCGGGAAAGCAAAGCCACCTCCGGGCGTTTCTCATGCGCGTAGATTGAATTACCTCGTATATAACAAACTCAATCGGGAAAGGTCTCTATTGATGACAAAACGAAATACACAAGCCGGCGGGTTGATCAGGTCTGCCCACTCCGTGCCCCCGCTGTTGGCGCAATGATATGGTGAAGCGGGTCTCTGGAGGCGTGGAGCATTGAGAGAGTCCATCTCCCACCCCACCATCCACGACCCCCAACCCCCGCCATAAACTGCTCTGTCTGTGTAGGTGCGGCCCGGCTCTGTTTGAGGGCAGCAGGGGGCGCCACGGTCCATTGAATTAGCCCGACGTTGGCCCGACGTTAATTTTGATCGCCCCATGGCGCTGTAGCCACCTGGCGGGATTGCTCCACACTCCGAATTACGCGCCCTGCCCCAGCGTCCACTTCCGGCTATCATAGACCGCGCCGCTTCCGGATCCGGTTTCCCATCAGGCCGTGCTTTGGCTTCCTGTATTGGAACTATCATCCGGGTCCCTGGGGCGGTAAGCGCTACGACTAATCGAGGGAGAGGGGAGTGGGAAAGGGATAGAGTGATAAGCAGAGGGACATAGGATGAACCATAACCCCCTGCCTCCTCACATTGTAGACCCGGCTACATCTACTGTGCACCATGATTTGCTTTTCTGGGTAATATAATTTTTAGGCTGCAATGCTACTGTTAGCGTTTAGACGAAGCGTGGCAGTACACACACTTCTTCTGTCTCCCACCGCATTGCGACCAGGAATTTTTTTCCAACCACGGCCCCCTAAGGGAAGACAGCGGAACGAAAAAATTAAAAACACTGCAATGCTACTGTTCTTTGGAATGCAGTATATGCATGAGTATTCCACCGCTCACTTCCAGTTGCCGGTGAATGTATACACTAATCTCTCTTATTACATATTCAGGCTTCCAATTTATCCTTGCTTCCCGCACTCATACTTTACACCATATTAACTACTTTTCTTTCTGTATAATGAGCTTGTTTCTAACTGTACACTCTTTATCATCATAGACCAAAAGATTAATTGTGTCAATCTTATCCTTTAAGAGACCCCAAACATTGAGGTTTCTTTCTCCGTTCTTTTGTCTGATTGAAGGACAAGGCATGTGTGGGGTACATGTTTTGCTATATGATTGCAAATGGGATCTGAGTACATATACGATTATGAGACGTCCCTTGATATGGGCCCTTAACGTGCTCGAAAGTATCAAATATAAGAGAAAAATCTAAGGCGATTGGATTCTCATGAAGCGTAGAGGCGATAGACTTAAGGATAAGTGATGATAGAAGAGAATAAAATCAGAAGCAGGAGTGGGGCACCTGCTCTGTTCCTATTCCACCTCTGTCGTTTCATACTGCATTCTATTTTTCCCACCCTTTCCTTATCAATACACGCTTCTGCTCTTCTTTGAGCAGTATTATCTATAACCCGCTCACCCTGCTAAATCCTCAAAAACTTTCCTCTTCACGTCATATCCCTGACTTTAATCTTGGTAAAGGGGTTACAGGCTGTGAATACCCTTATCGCACGACACCCCTAGAAGAACCCGGACCGGACCCCTGGGAGGAACCACCATCGCCAGCAGGAATATGCCCGCACCGCACTCCTTCCAACCTCACCCGCAGGCTAGTACCCCCTGACGCCTTTCTCTCCCGGCCACCCCTCCCCCTCCCCGCCCGCCAACCACCACACCGGGGTGATTTCATTTCTGTGATGGATGATCGAGCATTCTAGCGACCACTGGATATTGAATATAAATTTGCGACCAGGGTGGCGCGGGCCTGGGGCAGGCTTCTGACTCAGATCTGGGCACAATCATATAATGGCCACACCCTTGGGGTATAGGAGGTGTCGGTGGGGTTGAGGAGGGGGTGTGGTAAAAGGGTGCACAACTCTTCGGCTTGCCCGCGGAAGCCAGTCTCCCTCACCCCTCCCCTCCTAAAAAGGCAAAGCAAACATGGCCCACCCCAGCAGTGTCCGCCACTGTGGTCGTTGTCTGTGACCTCTAAAGGATTCGTGTTTTTTTGTTATTGCTGATTGTCGATGATGGAGGAGATGGCTCGCAGAGAAAGGCCCCCGTCTAATTGAGGCCTATCTCAGTCGGCGAGCCGCTCCCCGGACAACTGGGCCCGGCCCGGGACAATGGTGAGCTGCTCGCCGCCCTTTTCTTCCCTGTCCCGGGAGCAGAAAGCGGACTGGGGCCGCGCCTAATGTACTAATCGATTTCCGACGATCCGACGAAGGAAACTAGACAATGATCTGATTTGCCTACACTATAGACCAACGCCTACTTTATGGAGATTCATCAAATTCCAACCGACACTCCCACGCTAAATGTGCTTTGTGTGTCTCTGCGGGTTTTCTAGGAAATCAAAATGGAATCCTTATCCATAACACTCGTTAGGCGGCGCACTTCTTGTCGCGTCTGATGCAGGGCTTTCACCCCCTGCCAGCGGCTCTTCTACGAAGTTTCCATCCTCCCGCCAAGATGACTTGATGCGGGTCATGGGGTCGTTGTGATAGGCTACGGCAATATATATATATATATATATATATATATATATATATATGCGCCGTTCCAAAGTTTCCGAACCGCATTAATTTTAAGTTAGTGACCCGGGTTCCCGCGAGGGGGTGCGGCGTACAGGCACGGCCGGAAGACGCGGCCCGGGCGTTCATCGCGCGTCCACTTCACCCCGCACCAATTACCTGACGCTGCTTGTGGTCCCCTTGCCCCGTATTAAAACATTACGCGGATGGCCGCCAAATGCGCACCGCCCCACACCGCTCCCCGGACGCCTAACCTTTTGTCGCAAACTCAATAATTGATGCGTGCTATCATTTTATAGACCGCTCGCTGATGCCGCCAGGGGGTTGGGAAGGGCAGTGAGGTCTTCCTTCTTCCGGTGCACTTAACCCCATTTTGTCTGAAGCGAGACGCTGTTGTGGATCTATAGTATAGTGATATGAACACTAATTCGGGCTGTCTTTTTAGTGACACATACTTTGAGTTACTATATACCCATGCTGTATATACTGTAAATACGCACCGTTTTGCATATGACGTAAAAATACTGTACGAACCACTGGTCCGTACACTAAAATACGGACCACCTAGCCATATACATTTATTAAAATTGTGGTTGTTAAGAAAAATAAAATTGATTTTTTCTTAATTTCGGGTATATAGTTTATAGTAAGCGCCTCGGTCCGTACAAACAGTAAATTAGCATCTCGTTCTGTGAATTGTACAGCATGGTCAGGACGTTCTATATAATTATAACATTTTCTTGATTCTGCTCAATTTTCTTTCAACAGATGCTGCTACTCTTTGTCGGATCTTACGGTAGACACTCGAAGCCATTGCGTAGGCACATAGCACCATCCGGTGTCTACCGGAAGTGAGGATGTTGACGATCGACGCGATGGTGCGCGCGCCGCTACAGAGGTCGACTGTGGTGTCCGATAGGGGGCGTGGCTAATAGGGCGAACGCTGGACAGCGGCGTTCGACGCGACGTCTGGCGGTAAGTTTTCTCTTATCTACATCGATTCTGGTCGTCTGGTATACGCATGCGTAGTGGAGCATAGCCGTATAGCAATTAGTGTGAGTAAGCAGTGGGCAAAGTGTATGTGAGAGGGTCAGGGCATGAGGGCATGGGAAAGAATATACTCTGCAGTAAGACTGGACTGTAAAGCCTTTAGGGAGAAGGGATAGGAGGTTTTCTACAGCAATAGACATGACAAATGTTTCCGTACAGAAAATGTCCTTAAACCCCCTTCGTAATCGGTGATGGTAAAAGAAACCGCTGTTTTTCGATGGTAAATGAGGTAGTCGCTAGCCAATTTTTGACACTTAAATTCATTCCACCACCGATCAATTGAACAACAGGCATCATTTCATCTGTGGTACAAACCGTCGGTCGGTGGTGCCATATTACGTTATGTTGGGGACAAACCTTATTGCCCCTTTCTGTTTCCACGTGCACCTTACGAGTATTGCACCATTAGTGTCATATAATCGGTCGATCATGTTAGATACCATAATCGGAGGTCATAATCGGTAGGAGGGAACGCTGCATTAAATTCATGTAAGTGAATGGTGTCTAAAAGATATAGATTGGGCTTTACTTGATACTTACAATCCGTTCTGTATTGTCCTCACTAAGAAATGCAAAGTCCATTTCATCCCCAATTCACACACATAGAACGGTTCTATAGGACTATTGGGCAGCAGTTACATTAAAGATGATCAGGAAATCAATCTAAAGTCGCCAGTCGTCGGTCGCCGTTTTGTTTTACTGCTCTGTCGTAACGAAGGACAAAGTGCCGGTTGTATTCTAACTGGCATCCAGAGAAGCCACCGGAATGTGAATTATTTATTGATTAGGACACCAGTATCTTCCAATCGATCTGTGAAGGTAATTTTTAACACGTCCGCGCATAACAATGAGCCAAAACGTGTCTTTGTGTACTCAATAAAGCAAACAGTAAAATCATATTGATTTACCAAAGTAAACCTTGGTAGTAGAGAAATGTTATCCTCAGTTGTATTCAGCCAAGTATGTCAAGTGGTGTCTGCATTGTCAGAAAAGACACAGATAGACTTATACAGTATCGAATTTTCCTTTATATTTCCGCCATGGTATGACACATCTGACATCAAATCAACAGAGAAAGAACTTAGAAGACACTGAAGCTATCTTTTTATGTATTTTCTGAGACTGCATCTAGCCAACATTTATTCGCCAATGTGTCCTTAATTTGATTCGGCCCAGCAGATTCAATTGAAGTCAAAGTAATTCTCTGCCACTAGCCGATAAACTTTGTAAGCTTGACAACATAACCAGCTTCACTTGATTAATTCCAGAAATGTGGGAGATGTAGGGCCCATCTCTTTGTAAGCATACTGAAGTTTCCTGTCGGTCTTACACTTACAGTCGTGTGGATACATCGTTTTCAGTAGTATCCACTGTGATACCAGTGTTAGCCGATTACTTTGGTTAGAATTGCTGTATTTATTAGACGGTTCTATCCCAACTTTGAACACCTCATCTATTTAACATTCAAGATAAGCTTAGACCTTAGCAAATCTATCCACCATATTCTCAACAATTCTGTTAGCGTGGGGCAGAAGAATAGTTATTCAAAAGTGTTTTAAACAATTATGTAAAAAGATAAAGATATTACCACGATATAATTTTATGTTAGCAGTATCCACATATCACCAAGCACCAGATCTGTTCCATTCTCTCTGGATTGAATTCTATGGCCAGAGGTATGCAGAGATGTGTGATTCTGTTTTAAAAAGTAGTTACATCGACTCACCTTTGAAGGAAATATTGAAAGGATTGACAATCTAGCTCTGTATAGTCATACCAGGGGCCTGTTTCATAAATTTTGAACGATCATCTAAAAGATCGTATAATGATCGTAGGGCTGATATCGTTGCATATATTGTTTTCGTCGTACACGTACGACCTTTGTACGATGCTATCAAATGAGAATGGCAAAATATTGTTACATAAACATTGACCTACATCGTGCAAATGGTCTTATATCGTCCAAAATCGTCCTAACTATGACACCTTTAGAAGGTGTCGTGGCTGTTGATTCATGTATTTAGAGTGAGTATAACTGCATCAAAGTGTTTGATGCCTGTAAAGAAAAAATCCTCGAAAAATCACTGAAATAGCTAAGGCTCAAATTTGTGCTGTTAGTTGAATTCCAGTAGGCTGGTCGTTAAGACTGGAACCCAATAAGTCATAAGCAGTATGGATGGATGGGAGGGAGGATGCATATCTGCCACATAGTAGATCTATGATCCCTTACGATGTATGTCAAAGATACTATAATTTGTACGAACGATTCATGTGTTTCCCTACGACCTGCTTTATGTAACCAAATTGGACAACCATCGTCTATGAGGTCGTACATTATTGGATAGATCTTATCGTACAATGGTCCTATCATTCAAAATTTATGAAACAGGGCCCAGGGCAGTTACATTGCAAAATATATATCATGTATGACTGTCAATCCAGAAGGTTATACTTTTATATGGGTCATGTCTACTATGATCCCGCAACAGTTCAAATTACTAAATGATCACGAGGTCATTCGCATGGTCTTTTGTGGTAACTTTGCAGGTTTAATTTCTCCTGTTCTAATGCTAGTGAGAGGCAACATAAACTTCGTCACCTACATTCCGAAGAGTGCTTCCTGTAAGAGCAATCAGTAGAGAAAAAATGTGTAAGTGATCATAGAGATATCTCTTAGTCCACAGCTTTTCATTATCACAACAAATGCGCTAATCCTATTCTAAACAACCACCAAGATAAGAGGATCTGAAGCCTCAAAGAAACATACAGAGTAGAAACACCAAGGTTTCAACTGGGACTGACCATGGATGGTTGACACAATGCAGGCCAACAGCGAAGGTCATATGGACAATTGCCTGCAGGCATGTGCCTGTGGGCAAGAAAGGGGCAAAGCGGGCTTAGGGTTAGCAGAATGGGGAAGGGGGTTACCGGGGGCTGACTGCAATCAGGAGACACCAACCTTGACGAGAAGCGTCCAGCCTCTGGGGAAGCCACCTTCCACCCTGAATGCCGCCCACTCTCCGCAGATTAACCTCTGACTTATACCTTCCTAAACTCGGGTCTAATCTGCCATAACTGTCTCCAGTCTCCAATCTTCATACCCTCCGACAAATTGTGCTATACCCTTTCCCATGGTATGTTCTCGACTAGGAAAGAAAGTCCTATAGACACGTATGTATATACACACATTTTGGCTTACAGTTTAAGATCAAGAGATCCTATTATAATGTGCTCCACCAGATGTTCTGAGATTCAAGTGAGGTATATCGCAAAAGCATATGCATGCATGCAATGAGCTGCCATAGTACTTCAGACAAGGAGAGGAGTATATTCTAACCAAATATACAGTTACTCTGTAAGGTGGTGGCCTTATTGTGTAATCTTTACCTAATCAATTGGTGAGGGTTTCAAACACTAGGATATTTCTATTAACCGATCTGGCGTGGGTGTACCAACGATATCGATGGGTGATTTCCGACTGTAGATCGGTGCCAAATAATCGACCAATTGAAAATTGTGTATCGATAGAGCGGATAGATAAGAGGCCTTTTAGAAGGCAGTCTTGCTTACGGCAGTATAAGGATATAAAATATACGCCATGGCTGGGGAAGATTAGGTACTTGATATTGTGTAGTGTTGTTCCAGAATCTCCGTCTAAATGTATGCGCATCGAACTAAAATAGCGTAAGATATAAATGGCTAACGCGAACGACTTAGTTTATGTGTCAGGCTGGGCTCATAAAGTCTGTCTAGTTTGTGAGCACTCCTCTCAATACATCAGCTCACAACATCGAGTCACACACATTGACGAAGGACTGATTTAATTTCCACCTGTCTCTATACAGTTTCATTTTGTTAATGCAAAACAAATTCGTAGTCTAGGCTCATGTCTAGGAATGTGATTTAGCATCGTTTTTGTAAACACCACTGAGGTAAGTAATGTTAATTATGGTTCTGTGCAGACATAGGAATAACAATGGATTTAAAAAAAGAAGGGTTTAACGTTTACCTAGACCCTAGATGCTTCCTATAAAGGAAAGATACACGTTGTAGTGTTACATGGAGACAGTACTATTCATTCAATGGATATTACTATAAAGATCTGATTATGGGGCCAGCGGCTCTGATAAGAAAAAGGAAACTAACCGAATAATGGCTCATTTGGTTATAGAAATGTCAATAGCACTTTATCCCCGATGCAGATACGCTATGTAGATGATAAGCAGGTATGCACTCCCTTTTCATTAATTATTTAATGACTTATGTTTTAAAAGCATATCCCATCGTTGTAATACAGTATAATAGTATCATAGCCAATAAACTTCGGCTTGCTGTCAGGTTACAATGACCCCTATCACTAGTATCAGAATTACATGTCATGACGCATGTACATATGAGATGGGAAACCAACACTATTACCCTAATTCCAGGATAGTGCGTGCCAGCCTGAGCCTCTTGTGTAACCCAGGTTTTCATCTCTGGTCCCACATGACATCTCTGAGCTTCTATTATCCGCAGGTCTCCGATCCTAAAATCGAACGATGGAATACATGGACATATACTAGTGGATCCTTGTCATTCTAGGATAAACATTTCCTATGCATTCGAACTTAGACCGACAACATCAGTTAGCATCTTCATATGTTTGAATATTTATAATATTGAGACAATTTTCTTCGAAACATTCATTTACTCAGAGAATAGAATTTCATGTGAGTTTGAGTGGAAAGCATTCCACGGGATAACTTTTAGGAGGCAACCCTCTTCTCGGACCCTGTGACTGGGTCTGAACCTGCACGGACTATATCTGGGTTGTGCATGATGGACTGGGCCTGCTCTATTGCTCAGAGTCTTAGGCTATGTCACATGGGTTAACTCGGTTGCGTATAGCGCTTTTATCTCCCGGATTGCTGGTTATGTATGATGGTTTGGGATTTGTTGTGCCACATTGGGATCAGAATTGTGTGTGAGATCATAATGACTAACGCGGAGAGAGGGTTGAGAGATATTTGAGGTTTATTGAAAATATTGAGGAAATAGTTTACGAGTGAGGGAGGTTGAAGGAGTAGTATAGTGTTCGTGGATTGCTGAGTAATTCGACTAACGAGTGTAAGGAAATGAGTAAATATTGAGAAAATTTTGTTCTAGGGAGCCGGCTGGGTGGACAGGATTACTCCGATGCAGGAGTCCGTTTGAAGTGAGTGGAGAGTGATGGTCATGTGACATGTGTAATGTGAGTCCTGTGAAGTCTGGGATGGTGGTTGGAGAGCAGAACCCCCTCCCGTGCGTATTACAGTCAACAAGTTAGTCCCAAACGATCAATGGTGATACGCGAAGGTTTGAATGTGTATCATCCTAGTAACAGGCTGTTAAAAACTAAAACTAAAATCCATTGAATATCCGTCTTTAAGCTGATTTTAAGATCTACTCTTTCTTTTAGCAATAAAGTGCCAAAGATTTACGAAATGTGACCTAATGCATACAATGTAAATAGATGTATTTTGCGGGTTAAAATAATGGCCTGGATGAGTTGTAACACTATTCATAGTTAAACAATAGTTTGAGTGTAGAGCATCACTAAATACCAGTGGTTGTAAATGATGGTCTGCAACTTATATTATCCAGGTTCCGGGCTGTGTAGAATGGTTTTAGCCAGCTTTATTACTCATGTTCCCAGGCCGTTCTTGACTGACTGAGCCTGCCGAAATGGGCCCGGCTAAAACCACCTGTTCCCGAGATTAATCAGAACCATGTGATCAGAAAGATCCCAGATCCGCATGATGTTTCATTCTGATTATGATCTTTGGCTCAGATAAGTGCCAATCGCTCATGGCGTTTTACCGGGTCCCCATTTCATAGCGGCGGTGTCCTGTCTCTACCCCCAGCCCGCCTTCACCCTCACTTCACCCCCATATCCAGGTCCATTGCCCTGGGTCCCCGCAGTGAGAATGTGAAAACATCCCTGATGCCCGCGCAATGTTTGTTTGATTCACATGCCTGTCGATAGTGATCAGTGTTCAGGCTGCTCGCCAGGCGGCTCTCCTTACTTCCGCATAACCCGGAAGTATTACCAAATGGTCGGTGATGAAAATAGATACTAATGCGTTCTAGACGTAGTTATGACGTTTTATGTGGTGGCGTAGGATTCTGGACCTTTAATTCATTTATTTATTTTTCTTTTTTACAAATCATAGGGAAACCCATAAACTGGTGAAGAATTCGTCCAAGCCCCAAAGATTTGAGACAGGAAGTCACATTAAAAGGGGAAGGATCATATTGTGTTCCCAATATGATGTTAAAGGATAAGGATCTCCATTGAACAAGTTTGAAAACATTCAAATATATCCAGGGTGTTCATATGAAACGTGTTTGATTTGCGTCATGTATTACCAAAGACAGCGTAGCATGTTTATTGAATTGGTGAAATGAATTAAAGCTTTGCAAATGCGCTACAATTTAAATGAGCCAATGACAAACTCAAATTTAATTTGATAGAATGTAGTAATCCACAAGGCGAAGCAACATAAATTACCTAGCAATTCAAACAAGATGGGATCGAGTTCTAACCATAAACTTGAATAGGTTTCTGAATTTATCTCATCCCTCACATTGACCAATTGGCGTGTACATTTGTGACATAATCCCCAATCGAATATTTTCTCTATATGCTCCATGGGTATTGAGTACGAGTTCCCAATGTCAAGTCTATAGGGAAAAATACCAGGGGTGAAATAAAAGTAAATATACTCTGACCTGAAAATACAATTTGGCTCTTGCCTGTCTTCTCTTTGGAGATTGAAAGTTGGAGGACATTTGGCCAATCATTAGCAGAGATTTCGGCATCACACTGTTGTATTCAAAGGCCATCTTTGTAGCAAACTAATGGCCGACTAGTTAACTATAAGAAAGGAGACTCCTGTCTGATATATGCATATAGATCATTTTAAATAGTTTTGTGCTCTTTGTTTCGAAAATCCTGTTGCTTGATTATGGCTTTTTAAAAGACAGGATAGTAGGTACTGTGTCTTTTATCGCCTCAGTAAAGTAGAATCACAAGTCAATATAAACAATATGGTTCGGAGAGACTTGCACCTTACTGCTGACAGATGCCTAATTACATAGGAAAAGAGCAGTTAGAGTCATGGCTGGTTTTATGGGATGCTACCCTCGTAAATTGTCCCTCTTTATATTTGATCTCATTTAGGTATATTTCCCTCTTTATTCATCGTTAATACGTTCACTCTAATTACTGTTCGCCATAACTGTGTGCAGGACGCTATTTCTTTTCAGTTCCGCCCTGACGTTTATATATTGATGACGATGTTCACGGGGATACTATTACATCAAATGATTGAGGAATCATTGTATGTTTACTTTGAAATCAAAAGATGGATCATGGAAATTAACACATAAGGATATAGATATGACAAACATAAAACTGACAGTGTATAAATCAGGGCCCTCTTTTTCAGTCACGACATTATCTTAGTCTTGTAAGCTGAGATATCTCAGCGTTTGTAAGACATTTTGCAAGACAAAAGATGGCCGGTGTGCTATAGACAGTATCGTAGTGCGCCACGTGAGATCGCCGTTAAAAGTGTCTCAAGTATAGAATTGTCTTAGGTTCTATCAAAGCTCACAGTGCGTATATAGAGGATTTCCCGTGCTTCCCTTAGGAATTAAGCAATGAAATTTTAACATGAGTAAGAGATACATATATCCTATAATCGTACCAAATATGAAGAAGATCGGACGTTATCGGCGTTTGAATGTTGTCATTGCAATCGTCTGCTCTGGTGTACTCTTCTGTCAAGGTCGCCGCATAAATTAGCGGAGGCGTGCCCTGATGGTCTCTGATAGACACTGGCCACCAGAGCAAACAATTGCTATGACAAAATTCAAACGCTAATATCTTCGGATCATAGCCGCCGATTTTCTTCATATTTGGTATGCTTATAGGTTATATGTATCCCTTACTTGTGTTAAAATGTCATTGCTTAATTCCTATGGGAAGTGAATTTCCGCATTCATTACGACATGTCCATAATTGTCTTGGGTCTATGACACTTTCCAAGACATTTTCAACCACGTGACCCTAAGATTGTCGTAACTATAGCACACCTCAGACCACCCTAAGTGTCATAGACCTAAGATCTTAGGCATATCCTCTAAGATATCATGTCTATAGCACACTGACGCCTCAAAGATGTCTTCCATAAAACTTGTCGTGACTGAAAAACAGGGCCCAGTATTCTCTAGGGACAAAATACATGAACAAATTAAGACTTTGGAATGCAAAGCCTCTCCATCAAAACTAATGTCAGTGACATGTGATATGATAAATTACTAATTTAAATTCTAATGTGAGAAGTCCCGTTAACCCTAATGAGGTTTCATGTGTTACATGTCACTTTTGGCCCACGTTGCTCACACCCACTTGCCAATCTTACACCCGCTTGTCATAATCATGGACGCTTTCTGCTCGTACATCAGTTTCCGTGTGACATATACACAGTTGTCTCGACCATGCCCACTTCGGCAACGCATATGTTAATGATATGCTAATTTGCACAGAGGTTTTAACACAAATAAATCAAAAGCAAATTCCTCACTGACAGTAGCTCACTTCAGTTAAAACTGTTTCTGAAATACAAATTTTGATGATATAAACAAAGACATGCATAACTATGACAGTTGTGGGATATGTCCTTGGCATTGAAGTGACGTCAGATTCCCTTAGGCTTTAGCTGTGTTGATATTGCTCAGATATCAACCCGATCAATATGCCCCAGTAGGCGAAACGTAATACAGCACAAGTCCAGCCGACGGCAAAGGGATCACAATCTAATCGATATGAATAAAACATTGTAATGGCGCCTCTACAACTTGCTCGAGCTGCCCAGACAAGTAGCTATCCCCATGTCTGATACAGCAGAGGCCATAGCTATGTGTCACACCCGGTCATTCCCGCCTTCCACACACAAGCTCTCCTGCAATCCCCCTGTCCTCTAATCACATACAATCTCTATCGTATTACCTCTTTTTTATATACATACTGTCCGACAACTGTCATTCCCGTTCTCTACTTGCAACAACTCCTCTTGAAAGTGTAATTCCCCCATACTCATACGTTAATGGAAAGCTCGCAATTTACCTCTTCCACTTCAACCACAGCGAAATCCCTTCAAAATTTCCTTTCCTACAGACGGATAGACACTTCCATAAACCTTTATATTCTCTGAAAAAAAACGCTCACCCAATAAACTGCACTTTATTCCTCTCCAAACTTCTCATGCATAGTACTTCCTCTTCAGTATTCCTATAAATATCAGCTTTTTTCAAGGACACTCTTACATTACGACAATGCGCATAGATCTATATTCAAAGCTCCTGAAAATGTGTTTGCAAATTAAGCATCAGGGGCCATTTACATTGACCGGCCACTGGTCATGAGCAGCACCGTTGTGCATGTGTGGGATGATGCAACTTGAGAGAATAATCTACCATAACTTCTGATCTCATTAAAGTAGCAGGCTTCAAATTAAGGTCTCAGTATTTAAAAATCTAGTGGCTTCCTGAACATGATGTTGATTATATCAGAAGTGAAGTGCTTAGAAATGCAATGCTATTAGTTATACCTCAAATTCCAAAGATATGTTTTCATTCGGAATTTCTCCTTCCATCACACCTGCAATATGCCATGTTCATTACTCTTCTCCATGTATACACACCTATCTCTTTGGGGATCTCCGTCTGCTGCCGTCACCATCTACCTCAGAGTACACTCCGTCTTCATCCAAAACGATTATGTTATAGATGATCTTCTTAATTTAAATTTCTATTTCCTCACATTAAATCCAATGGGGACATCTTTTCATACAGGGGTTATCTCTAAAATACATATGAAATACTAATATGATATGCCTTGATGAACACATATGCTGCCTCCTCATAATTATTAAATGTACCTGGCGAGTTTGCAATGTGCTCGCATTCTTTCCTCTGAAGATTCTACAAAGAATATCACAACAGAGTTCCTATAAAGATATACTTTATATGCCGTCTTGTATATGCATTATTCATTTCATTCGCTGATAACTAATTGTGACAGGTTAATGCGTTTCTAATTGAATCAAGCACTCGCGTTTTAAAACATTGTATATCAGGGTGGCATTTCAATCTGGCTGCAGATTCCTCTCACTTAGAACTTGACAGATGTAGATGATCCTTCTGTGAGATTATTCGTCTAGCTTCACGAGATTAAGTTGTCACATCTCTATGCTTGCAAATTATCTTTTTCCATGGAGCAACCATCAGGATGTACAGACTAATTGATATTGATAGTCCCGTTTCTGTGTATACACCCTCCCTACAGGAAATAATCCATCAGATATCAACACTATCGTATCACCTACTGGTTTGGCACACGACACATGGACTGATAAAACGAGCAGGAATCTTGTTGCTTTTGTTTTGTGACCTTTTTGTTTAGCACCTAGCAATCACATGAAGGCTTAACTTGGAAGTCGGGGGCTTTTCTCCATTACACTGGCTGTGCAGCAATTGCTCTTCTGACAGGCGTGTAGCAGGAACCTGTTTGAGCAACTCGCAAGCCGCCATTTGAGCAGTCGATGGCCGTTTCGTTATAGCAGGAGCCAGACAATTGAATTTTGTCTGGCGGAAGTTTGAAGAATAGTTCAAATGGCATCTATATATTAGACCACAATTAGCAGGTGGAAAGGCGATAGCGGGAAAGGGGCTTATTGAAGGTGGGGACTTGTTAGCCAGAGACTGGGTGATACAGACAGATCATAGATAAAGATCGAAGGAAGAGACAACTTGGTGAGGATACAAGTACCATACATAATGGAATACCGCACCGATTATCGCCCAAAAGGGGTATGGGCGACAGAAACATAGGCCCCTGGTTCCTAATAGGAAATGTGAACGTCTTCTTAGATTATAAAAGTGACCACACTACTTAATCTTTTATATAAAGCACGATTAAGGAATTTTGTTACTTCATACTGTGGTTGTGAGTATATAACCTACTTCATATGCCGTGAAATCTGAATTTTGAGAAAAGCTGAGATCACTACCTTCCTAAAAGGACCACACGAGGCTGATTGTCGGGAGCAGGCCTTTTGATTGCCAGCTCAAGCGGAAGTTCTCCTTCCTCCTCACCCCATTCATGCCAACTGCTTGCTCACATCGCACCGCCAATCCACCTCTCACTTACCCATCCACCATCAGGTACTACACCATTCCTCGTTCCTCCCACCCCATCTCCCCGACCGCCAATCCTCCTTACAAGCCCCCATCCTCCAGATCGGCTGGGCCTTCGCGGAGCGATTCAAGGTGTCCCCCTAACGGGTGATACAGTACTAACCGGAAGGCCAGCCACCGGAGCCTGGCGCTACCCAGCAGTCCCCGCGCCCCGCTACCGCCAGGCTCCACCGGACGTGGTCGACGATTACCCAGAGAGCCGTTCGGGCTAATGATGTCGCCACCTAGCGGGAGACGGCCTGGTAAAGGGCGGCGGACACGGGCATGGGTTTGTAACTGGTTGTTAAAGGAGCTGTAACTAGCGGGTTGTGGCATAACTGGCTGTTTGAAAACGGCAAAAATCCCTACTTTAAAACCAGACTTTGAGTAACTACTTGTGACATTACCGGTTATCACGAGAGGATTAAAACTGCCAATCATCGAGGTGTTTGGAACAATCATTACCATGTAGCCATATCAACAAGTAAGATCTCCAATATCTTGAAGCTTCAAATACAAAAAGTAGTGAACCTCACTTCAACAGTCAATCTTTTTCCACCATGAAATATGGTATTCGGTACTGTTACGTTCCAAAATCCTTAACCGTACCATATGGAAGAGAATTTTGCAATAAGTTAACCGAGATCCGAGCTACGCATTTGTATTCACGTATGTCTTTTCCCGTCAGGTAATTTGCAATGGAAAGTGACAAGAGATGTGTAAAAAGATTTCTGTGTATTGCCGAACCGTGTAAAAGTGTCATCTAGAGTCAAGGAATAAAACTGAAGTTGGCTTTGATGAAATAATTATAGATCAACAAAGTGTCCTGAAATATCATATTCCTAACGACATTGAAACATTTTTTATATAAATATCGAATACACCAGAACAATTATGGTTATGTTTTCTTTTACCCGAAGCAGTAAAATGATCCACTGCTGGTAAAAAATAGAGGAAGAGAAAAACATCACCAAATTTGGAAATAAAATGCATCATCCTGCGTTGGTGATTAATTTGTCTCTGTATTTGAGAGATCTTAGAAAGTTGTTACAGAACTCAGTTCTCATGACTTCTTAATCCAGGGTTACTCAGTTCCACGGAATGGTTCACCCGCTCGTTTGTGGTGGCGGGTCCAATTACTCTGTGGCTTTTGCCGTTGGCTAATAAGACATTCATGAACAATCTTAATTTCAGACGCTAATTTCACTCGACGAAATTAGCCAGACGAGCTTTGGCATTAAAGTTAATGATGGGAATGATCGACATGCCTTGGCCGGACAGCGGCAAGAAACATGACCCAAAACGGCCGGATGTTCGCCGGAAAGCGATAAAAAAAGTTGAATTGACGGTAAATATTGATAAAGTGCTGGACGAGTACGGATGTGAGGAGGCAGGCTGGGAAGGAGGATTTATGTGGGAGGAGGATCGGGATGTAGGCTGCACAAGAAGTGGGTGAGGAGGATGTAGGGCGGAAGGGCCAAGTAATCTCAGAGGGAGAGAGTTGGTTTGTAGGTCTGTACTTTTAAGGAGATGACCAACAAAAGAATAGGTGTATCTGTATTCCAATGCACGTATTTGCGCCTTTTTATGAATAATTATCTATGTACCGCTCTTAACCTTCAGTGGGGTGCCGTATCATACTATAGTGTTTTATGGTAGTTATCAATATCCATATATTACGATCAAATCCATTGATAATAACCTTAACAAAGACAAAGAATTTAGAAAGGTATATGGCTGATTTGGTTAAATGATCTGTCTTAATAGATGCCTCACTATATGGGTGCCACTATTTTCTTCTCGCTCTATTTTCTTTTTGCTCTGTATATTCGACATTTCTTCTCTGCTATTTGCCTTAACGAATATAAGAAAGCAATTTCTTTAAAGATAACACGGAGAGATAGTGGACCATTATCAACCTGGTCGAGGGGGAGGAGGATGTGATACTCCACTCACGATATCCAGGGAGGGGTATTTGGTAAATGTCGAGAAAATCTAGGAAGGGGTTTAATGAAAGATACGAATGAGGGATGTTTAGACTAGATATAACACATGGACTAAAATGTAAGCATCCTTTCCACAAGGAAGTAAACGTTTATATATATATATTAGCACCACTTGCTTTGGAATAAGGCGTACACCAAGTTCCTATTCTCTGATGGTGGTTCTATCTGTTGAATAATCAAACAGTTAATTCACCCAAATCCTAAGATCAGTGCCAAAGAGGGTTCTGATTTTAAGCACCTTTGCCTTAACCCATGAAGAGCGCTAATGCCTTCAGGCATTATGTACAGAGGGGGTGGCTATGGGCATCATGCACATCTTTCAATAAAAACAAGAAAAAATAGAGACTTTGTAAAAAAAAAGATATATGCAAAGATATTTGTGGAAATCAATGTATCATTTTTAAAGATCATTTATGGCAATGATAAAGATCCTTAGGTCACTTTATCGAAGAAAGTACCAAAGACTGATGCAAAAGAATTTTTGAAAAAAGAAACAATAAAAAAACTATTAGAATAGAACTGGGAAGGTAACACTAGCTGTAAGACACGTGATCTAAGGGTATATCTAGATTTAAGGAAAAATGATCTGTGACTGAGTTGTAACTTGACTGGAATAAGAGATGTATGTAAAAATGTAATATGTCAAGATCTGTATATAATAGAATGTTATAGTAAAACCTTTACTATTATCAATATCATTGTAAAAACATTGTAAATATCATCATTTTTGGTGACGGGATACCATTGTCATATTTGCAAGGAAGAACGATGTACTACGTCGAATGCAATAGAGACATTTAAAAAAAACCAACAACAAAGAACGTGTTCTCGCCCTTGTAGCCACTGCTACCCACAGACCTACTCGCCAGGAAAGGGTTCACTCTAATTCAGTACAACAACGTGCTGCTGGGCAGTAGCCTATGTGACCATTGTCCTTTGATCTGGTGGACACCTGATTTACGATCACGTGATGAGGTGGCTAAGGTCTTCTCAGTAAACAGATATCTGAACAGGACTCATAGATTGAGGCTTGGCGACCATTGACACCCGCATCTCGGCAAATGTCCTACACATGTCGTGACAGAGACGGAGTACTAACGACAACCAACACGCAGTGCTGTGTCTCCGGTTCCTTGTAGAGCTGTAACTAAGAGTTGTGAGAGGCTAGAGCAGGCTGCAGACTCCACGCCATCCTCCGGGCAGTGAAGTGAAGGAGATCAACTTCAACATGCGATACTTGCATGACTTCCATTCATCATCCTTTTTACTGCGATATTGGAACATTAGATAGAGTGTGATATTACAACACCTAGGATGGTTTACTGTTAGAGGAAGGAGGAGATGCGTCCACCGAAGGGCATGAGGTGTGGTGTGATAGTAAGCGCAAGACGAAGGTGTCAAACATATGTATATATATATAATACCTAAACAACTCTAGTTGCAAGACAAATGGCCAAGAACTATATCCTATCGCATTTAGTCACAACCTTTACGTATTATTAGATACCTAAAACATGAGAAAAAACCGTTTACGTATGTCGTCTTTGATTCACAACACCTCAAGCTTCAATAGCAATGATCAAGCCGTAGGTTGCCCTGTGGTCAATTCCTTATGTGTTTTCTGAAACAAACTCTGCGAGTCACTGAGACGGTGATAATGGAAAGTTCCCAGCCTAATATATTCCGTTCGTGCGCTAAACACTATCCACAGTGCACCGTACATTACTAATACTGGTCCCTGCCCTTCCCCAGTAGAGGTCATATATATATACGTTTGGCCATAGGCATATATAATACACCGACCTGCAATTCCAGCAATTACTGTCTACTACCACGACAGGCCACCATGTGTGATGTGCCACTTTGTTGATTCCTATATTGAATGATATATCAAACCAACATGACTGGACGGATGTATGTAGAAAGTTCTGGATCAATAAAGAAATTTGTACCTAAAAAAAGGATGAGATGTGAAAAGAACAAAGTATAAGGGTGTATACTAACGTGCATCAATAAAGAGGCTTCCTGATTTTACAAGTAATCGGTATGTGAGAAGCAAGGTACTATATCCATACCTATGATGTCTTAGAAAAAGGTGAGCATTCCTTAAGCAATACACAGAGGATTTTTTTTAATAACCTTGGGCAATTAGATATTTTCTCACCTATTTCCAAACCTTTGCCAATAAATGATTGGCTATTAATATTAGAATAAGAACTATTTACCGTAATGGAGAGGAACGATTATAAATCAATATGAAATATCTGAATTATTCTTACTAAAAGAATTATAACTCAAAATTCTACCCAAGAACAAAAAAAAAGATTTCCAATATATGCATCCGAAACACAATAATAGAGCTATATTTCATCCCTGCTATTAGGACATCAGGGGAGATGGAACATCTTTATCACCACGATGATGTCGTACCACCAGAGTGCCTGATAAAACCACTCCCTACATCCTGTAAGTATCCATACAATAGCCTCCTGCCTGGACCCTTCCCTCAATAGGTATAAATCACGCCAGTCCAGTTAGGGCCCTGTACAACAGTGCCACTAGCTTAACGCCATACACCAATAGGGACCGTCTCTTGTCGTAGAACGATGTAAGGTTCCGCATTTATTTTTCATGTTTAGTGTGCTACTTCTGGCCTGCATACTGGTAATCTAGAGAGCAGGGTGTGATGTATGACTCTTTGTTAGTAGGCTACTTAACGGTGTATACATATTGATGCTTCTTTGTAACACTCTCACCGGAGGGGGGTCCATCGACGGGTCAGTGATGTTAACTCACATCAGGGACACTCTCATAGATCAGACGCACCGTTTTCTCGTATTTCTACTTAGAACATGTACTCTTTGGATAAGATATCTTAAAATAAACACCTTAAGAGGAATGATAAAACATGCGTTATGCAATTAAAGACGGGAAATCATGTTTCCAGTCTTTGACATCATTAAGCTTCCCATAAACGTCACTCATAAAGAATGCTTTGAAAATCCTCGAATCGCTTTTTCGATTTGTTCCCGCTCAGTGCCCTCAATATTTGCTTTAATAACCGTCTTCAAACAGAGGGTATTTTTTCAAACCTAATACGGATAATTTTCACTCGTCCTTGCCCGGGCACCCGCTACTGATCAAACCGCGTTTCTTTGACGCCTTGCCAAACAGTCTTAAACGGTTTAGCCATGTTTCGTGTCTGTTCGCTTTAAGTCATTAATGTTTCCGCCAAGGGTCCGGGATACAGTCAGCTCGCAAGGTGGGGAGGGGGAGCTTCTCTTAGGTGCCCTGCTTGAGGGCGTGATTGCCCCACGACCAGGCCTGCCTCTGCTCTAATGATGATTGCTACTTAGCCCAGTACTGCATGGCGCCTTCACAAGGTCGCCACAAGGCAGCCGGCGGCTGGGAAGGGGGAGGTGGCAGGAGAGCGCTGCTGGGTGGGAGTGGGGGGGTGGTAGTGACCGGATGGGCTTCAGTGGCTGCTGACGGTGCAGGAGTGAAAGGGGTGGGAGGCTCCAGAAGAGATGGGAGGATGGGATTAAAGTAGAAGAGGCTGGACACAGGGGGAAGGTGTGGGTGAAGGGTTGTAGACGGTGGGAAGTGGGTGACGGAAGACGGGAGGGTTACCGGGGGGTTGTTGGCGGGGAGCCCGGGAAGGGAGGCGGCGGGACGGGTGCCAACACACACAACTCAGGTGTTGTTAAGCACCGCTCGGCACCCCGTGACTAACCTTGAGGGAACGGCGGTAATGCTTGTCGCCCACTCCGGGAGATAACTGTCAGGCACACGGGAGAGGTGCGCCCACCAACCTACACTCCCACCTTTATACAGAGACCTGTCGCCGTACATGGCCCGCCGCCATCTTAATTTCCATCCTCCCTCCATACTTCCTTAAGTGTTTTTCCTCTCATGTAGCTTCTCCTTGTATCCTTACCTCCCTTCTCATCCGTAGATCCCTCTCATATGGTAGGTACAAACGACCGAGGAATAAGTTCACCACCGTGTTCGAATACAGGTCCATCTTGTATAACTATTTGCTTGTTTCTTTGCAAAGAATATACGAATGAAAGGTGATTGAGGCAATCACATTTATTAGTCGTACGTCCTCGCGTATGGTCTTTCTTGTTGGTATGAATACGTCTCGTCCAACCTTCTACTGATCCTTTTCTTTGCAAACATTTTCTGAAACTCATGTCCTTTCTTAATCTATTCCTTCAATATTATTCAATCAGTCTTCTCGCAAACTTACCATATATAGTCTCAGTTTTATATTCCCAACCATGGTACTTCGCTTTCCCAGCACCATGAGCCTTACCCAAGCTAGCAATACCCCACATCTCTCCGCTGAAACACTATTATTCCATCAGGTGATTTCTTCCAATTTTTGCCCACCACTCATATTCCTTCTTCCTCCATCCTTTTCTACAAATCTAATAACGTTCATGTTCACGTTATCATCATCAGCTTAAAACTCAATTGTAATTGTGCTGTATCTCACACTCCACCCCTCTCAGTGTAGCCCTTCTCAAAGCTGCTCCCATCACTGCACGAAACTAATCACTTTATATATGAATGCACCTGGCGTATATATAGGTATGCTTTTGCGTATACAAGGTCGTCCTATTGCCCGTGTGTATACGCCTTATCTGTAGGCGCCTGATTCACATATACGCCTGATTCATATATACGCCTGATTCTGTTGTATTTACACCAGTATCCAATAGTTCCGATCTCTGCCACTTGGAGACACCACTGTATTATATTTCATATGCCATTTGTCATTAAGTCCTTGGTATATGGAAAATCCAATGTTATACCATAAATTTTGATTATAAAATTGTTCTAAAACCTTATTTGGTATCTTTTCATGAAATACATATAATAAACCCAGCTTTTTTTGTTATTTTTAAAAAATAGATTGTACTTTCAAAACACCACTCTTCTGAAGTCATACTGTATATATAACACAAGGTCTGATCAACTACCAACTTACCACAGGCTCAAGGCCTCCGACTCCCCCCCCCCCCCCCCCCCACACCCCCCACAGTGATACAGCCGCATTCACACGCATTCACGTCCACGTCCAAGACCCACGAGTGCGGGAGTGTGGCTGTGAGTGTGGCTGTGAGGGTGGCTGGGGGTAACAGGGCTTCACTGTGAGTGAAGGGAGGGACTACTGCCGACCCTGGTAGGTTTTGTAGGTAGAGGACTCGATATAATCCGTCCACACACACAGGGGGAGGGTTGGGGTAGGCGATTCATTTTTCTTTTTTTGTGTTATATACGCCAGACGTATATAACATTTATACGACCGGCGTATACATGTTGCGCAGAGAATATTTCCTTTTGTAAACGCCAGGTGTGAAATACAGCCAAGAGGCATCCGTATTCAAAAGGAAACAGTCTTGTATACGCCTCATACGCTGGCGTGAAATAAGGACGTATATATATGAAAACAAGTCAATTTACAGCCAATACAAGCACTACCGCGATGGCGTATATAACAATAAACTGGTAGTTTTCGCGCAGTGCATAAGAGCAATTCCTTCGGAGCAGCTCCTGCCAGTGCAGACCCTCCCACAATCCGTCTCAGATCATCACCTCTCATAGGAGCCACTCTCATCACAACCCTTCTCAGAGTAGTTCCTCTCGTTTGTAGTCGACATATTGCACGCACAGTTGATTCCTGCCCTCCAGGTGCATTCTGTCAATCGCAATCCGATTCCTGCCCGACTGATTATATTGATACCTGCAGATATCGATGACAGTGCCCGGCCGTGGGGCCTCACGGTGGGCGCCGGACGTGGCGCCGGCGGCGACTCGAGCATTTCCCGTGTTTTTATTGTGGGTATTGAGCAGCTCAAGCCGCATGCTCCCTGCGCCACAATCACAAACCACTGCCCCGCGTGCCGCTCAGCAACCTCTTCCGGTGCATGCAGCAGCCTCGTTTTTGGCGTGCACTGAGGTCACGTGACGTTCCTCGGCACTATTTACATGAGAGAGATCGTAGTAGGAGATAGCGCTGCTGGTTTTGGTGGAGGGTGATGTCCGCGGTGTGCATTTTTGTCTTGTTTACAGTATTGGTGATTGTTTTTTTTTTTGTTTTTTTTTTTTATTTATTTCAAACCAAATTCTGTGATACAGATCTTCCATTTGTTGAAGTTGTTTTCGGTGTTCTGGGTGTGGTACTTGTAGATTGGGAATGTCAGTAGTAGTGATTTATTTCTGTACTTTTTTTCCATTTGACTTACAAAAAAAGCAAGTAGTGGTAATTGTACGAAGTGGTGGTTGGCATGGTGTCTGCAACCCCTTTTTTAATGCTATAAAAGACAACGTCCAGACCGATAATCTGCAAAAAGTAGATATGCTTTGTCCCAATCAAGTATAACATATTTTCCCTTTGATAAACAATGTTTTGAACATTTCGATCAATATATTTTATACATATCAACTGTACTTCTGTCCAGAGTTGATTCCAACAAATCTCATGGATTACGTTTATAAAAAACATATTCACGGTCTCTCAAGCTTAACCAACCCCCTTCTTCTAACGAGAGGATCGACATTTGTAATTATTGTGCTGTTAAAGCGTTTCATGAGTATCAATTCATAATCAAGTGATTCAGCTCTTATGGTTTGTACATTGCAGCGATTATTAAGATCATCCATAAGGAGTTCTATACTTATTCTTGTATAAAGTCGCAATTCCCCCTGGTGGCATTAATAGTCCCAGTGCTGTTGTAATAAGTAAATACTGTCAATTTATATTAAAGCCTTGGTGGCCAGATGATAGTTGCAGACAGTGAGTTGGGTGGTTGTGGCCTGTTGGCGGTGTTAGTGGTATCAGTCATGTTGTTGGTGGCGGTGGTTGTGTTAGTTTGTGTTAAAAGTCAGCGTGGCCATAGCGGTGGTTGTAGGCAGTGAGTTTGGCAGTTGCGGCTCGTTGGCGGCGTTAGTAGTCGCAGTGTCGCTGGTAGTGAATGTGGCCGTGTCGGTCATAACCATCCTCACTGACCATGTTAACGTCCTCGTTACCCACATACACCCGCCATGTCAAAACGCCGCGCGGACACAGCAGTGGGCGCGCCGTGTCGGATTTACTCCCCTCATATTACACGACCAGCTCGGCCCGTCCATACAAATAGGGGCCGGCAGCCCGGGATATCGATGCGGCCCCGTATCTCCACGCCGCCTGGCATCCCGTGACAACGGCCAGACAAAGATTTAACTCTGTCTGCACACGTCAAAGGTCAACACTTTGATCACACTTTTCATGTTGCTCACCCGTTAGACGAAGAGCAGGTCAACGGCATGCTCTCTGCTATTTTATCCTATCCCTAATATAAAATCCCATAGGCTTAACATTGAGTTTCTGTATGCCACGCTGACTGGCATACGGAGTTTTGTATGCCACTAGTGGCATACAGATTTGTTATCACGTAATATTCCAAAATCAAGGAGACAGGGTAGGATAAAATCAAAACCTGATTCGTTTTAATCTTGGCCACTGTATACCATTCCTGGAGTTTTGGCTCCGGACTTCACTCGGCTTCGCCTCATGAAGTCACTATGCCAAACTCAAGTCGTGGCATACGATGGCCAAGATTAAAACTCATCCAGTTTTACGATAGTATCCACCTGGTGGCTGGTTAGTATGGAGAGAGGGACAATATTTGTTGCTGTAATTGCTGCCTCCATGTAGCTTTTCCACTAGGAGATTGTAATTAGTCAAAGATGTTTATCAAATTATTTTACCAGGCACATGGGGTTATATAGAAATGTGTAGTGGAGGCTGTGTCATTGTTATAGCAGCATGGTCGAGAGTTGCAGTTGCATCAGCCGGCAAATACTTTTGTTGAAGCAATGAGGGTGGTTTTAAATCATGCTTACGCCACCTCTTGGTGGCCAGTCGGTATAGGCCAATGAAAATTCAAGAAGCGACCATCGAGCCCTATTTTAGGTAGTAAAAATAAGGATATGTTTTTTTCAAATTCGAAAGTGTGTCATTAATTTGGAGATTGATCGAGGTAAATAGAATGTGGAGGTATAAGTTATAGTTGTTTTGACAGTGTTATGAGAGCAGGGTTAGGAGTTTAAGCTATCGGGACGTGAGGCCGCAGAAAATTGTGTTTACATAAATTTGTCGTATTGAATGTGGCAGCACATTCATGCGGGATGTTTACGACTCTCCGAATATAACCTAGAAGCTGCCTGGTATTTGGCATCTGCATTTTACCATCAATCCCCCAGGCACAATATATAAGGCACTTATATAAGTCCCTCCATACTCTTTGCCTCCAGATTTTGTACTTTCATCATTCCTTTTTTTCATAACTTTCATTCAGGGTAAATGACAATTGCCTCCAGGCTCGGCCTTGCCCGTTCTGCCGCCTGGTCCCTCTATGGTCTGAATTGACAAGTTCATAGAAATGAGTAAAGTTGGAGTTAGCTAAGTAGGCTGGTTATCGTAAGTCTTGAATTCACTTAAGTAGCAACAGAGTTATAAAAGCTACTGGTATCCTTTAATATGAGATGAGTACAACAGCAAATACAAGGGTTAAAGACTTAAAGATATGCCAGTATATATTTTTTCTGATCGATACCTCACACCCAGCGCAGTCATTTGTAGTAGTAAGTATTCATATATACCTATGAGCGAACGACCTATGATTACCTAACGCTGCTGGGGATGGAATAACTTTTGTTTACTGCCTAGGTTGACGTTTACTGCCCAGAAATGAAATCCGTCAGCAGGAAAGATACGTGGGGGTTGCCTATGAAAGAGCTACATATACCACAGTCAATAGACATGGTAGATGCTAGACTAAACAAGTAAAGTGCAACTTCTATCCCACTTGCAATCACAAGCTGGTCAAGGAATTACAAAGAGGGTTAACAAAAGCAAGAAATTCACAATGGAATAGATTTGATGAAAGAACCAGTTGCAGTCAAAATCGGCTTGTTTTTGTCTGCAAAACATTCAAAGTAATTAAATTCAATAAATGATTTAGATTTTTATTATTATAAATGATGGTATAGAGCTCTTTATGTTTATTCCAACTGTCAAATGCTCTGTAATAACTACTGTTGCAAACGGGGTTTTAAGGACGGCCACCTGTGGCAGACCTGTCACCATAAGGACAGGTCCTAGTGATTGTGTATTTCCCTAAAGGACGAAAACATTTTGCATAAAGTCCTAATTTGATATTCTATCACGTGATATTATTGGTAATCAATAATATTTCACTTATTTTAGCTGACTGATATTACTTTTGATATTATACCTACATTTTCTGAAGATTTCATGTAAATTGATAAATTATTTCCTTGTCAAAAACGATTTTCTAGGTTTAAGTGAAATGATGCCTTGAGGCATCATTCGGCCTGGGCCGGTTGATGCCTCAAGGCATCATTCGGCCTGGGCTGGTTGATGCCTCAAGGCATCATTCGGCCTTAAAGGGTTAAGGGTGGTTGTAGGAATCTGAGCCCTTGTTTCTGACGGGTAGAAAGTTGCCTGTTGCCTATTCCTCCATCACTGTCACCTGCTATCTAACCACCAACATATTGACTCTGCACTATTTCTTCCCCTTTGGATTCCATTCTGGAGCCTAAACCTAAGGACTACCGTGTGCAACCAGCCCAATCTCCCTGCCCTTATGTTTAACAATCTTGCCTCACCTCTCATTTGAACAATCCTCTAGTAGCTGTCTGTCAACCTCCGTTTGAAACGCGTAGCCCTGTTGCCTTACTATTGTGGGCTTGAAGCACGGAGTCCCATTGCCTTACTATCGTGAGCTTGAAATGCATAGCTTCGTTGCCTTACTATCTTGGGCTTGAAGCACGTAGTCCCATAGCCTTACTATCATGGGCTTGAAGCACTTAGACCCATTGCCTTGCTATCGTGGGACCTGCCGCCAGCTTTCCACCATTACTGCGCCTGGTAATTGACATTGATAGAACCACGGTAAACATTTGTTTCCTGCTCGCTCCCAGGCTCCATGCAAAAGACCCCTGGCCCCCCGTCGGCCTAGCACTACCTTCTGTTACATTTGGCAATCCTTCTCCCAGACATGTACACACAGAGACATCTTTAGCTGTCAGGTTCTACATTTGACTTTCGTGGAGCAGACATTAATGTCCTTAGCTCACATTCTCCTCCTCTCTATATTTATCCTACAGCCCTTCTCCCTTCCATCGCATGTCAGTCCCAGACCTGATTATCATACCTTCCCTACCTCTTCAGTGGGACACTGTTGCTTTCTACTATCATCAAAGTATTACTGTTTTTCCCGTGACATCATCTTCAGCATAGTTGTCATTATTCAAGACATCTGTAGTCTTCCTTTTCAGTCCAGCTGCCTTCGCTTAATTCATGGAGTCAAATTCAGATGCCGATTCAAAGTCTCCATCCCAAGTTTTCTCAGTCATTTTGTAGCGTGTTGATTGTGCGGGCGCATCTGACTGCTCAGATGGTGTGACCTGGGGTGGCTGGCATGGCAGCCTTAGATCCCTACCGTCTCCAATTCAAACTCACATATATACTATATATATCCTTCATTCTATATTCAAGCCTTCCATCTCTTCTCAGTCTCCATTTAACTTCTCATTTAAGTCCCTGCAATCTTTCTCTCCATATTTTCCCTCTATTTCCGTCCTTCTCTGTCTCCTTAAAGCTTAGCCTTTTTTGTGCACTCATCATCTAGGACATTTCTATCTCCTCTCTCCATTAACCCACGCGTCCATCCTCCATTCAGTCCATCAGCTCAGTTATCCCGACATCCATCCATTTTTCTTATTGTATTTCTGCACGACTTTTAAGGATACTTAATGGAACCATATAAATACTTCTGACCTGTTCAAAATGGTATTAAAGAAGTAAAATGGAATTTTGAATCATTCTAAAGTAAGTATCATCAGAAATATTTAAACGTTGGAGTCAAAATACCGAGCATGCTAATTAACCATATTACCTAAAATCAATAATATATAGTATAGTCTTGAACCTGTCTGGGTGTCAAATGAATTTCCTTGTTTTTTCCTTATTACCCTAACTATTATTATCTTGTGTCCTTTATATTTCTCACATCCTTACCTGCATATCGGTCAGTCTTCATTATTTGATAACATATGGAGCTGAAATAATCGTCTTATATGGAATAATATATATTCTGAGTGGTTAAAAAAGGTTAATGAAAGACTACACATCCACAACGCCACCACAGCCTTCTACTGGAAATAACCTGAGGCTGCCTCCTGGCGGTCAACCGGGACACTTATCGCGGGTGCTCGTCATGGTCGGCCTCATTCATTTTTAAAACGGAGAAGACTTCAGGGGCACATTCTTTTAAGATGACGTCAGTGTTGATTTGATTGACAGGTGCGAATGGTGGTCGTCATGCATTTTGTAAGAGGCGCCTTGGAGGTGGTGGGAGTGGGCGCCCATCATCTGATAAGGCTAATGTACTAATGGACGGCCATGCACGTCAACCCATCACATGGGCTTGTCACATGGGCTTTGGTATGAATGCATTACTATGTGGACACCTGGATATCATATTGGTGTGTCATGTTGGACCTAACATGGGTCCTCGTATTCAACTGACCAGGCGCCTCAGGATAGCTCAAAATTGCTGTACAGAAAGTTCTTGGACTGGTGACAAGGGTTGTTTATATGTGACAGACCGGCCACTAGAATAACAACAACTGATGAAGGACCCAGCTAATCCTGATGATATACATGTAATATATTTTAGGGATCTCTCCGGTGTGCTCGCCATCTTGTCAGGTTCGTCAAGTGGGACTCAGATCTCCTATTCGACACAAACGTTTGTCTGCCATGTGTAACGGGTTAGAGAAAACAGCTCATCATGAAAAAAGTGTTTGTAATCTAGAGGAACGTGGAGACTTATATATACGATGCATCGTTGTGCTTCCAAGCACATGTGTTCACCTTTATAATGTATTATGATGGAAGAAACAAAAGGTCATCATCATAGTTTTAGGAGGAACCTTTCCATGACCAGTCGGCGAAGGAAGGTTGGGCGTGGGTGGGGAGGGTGGTTGAGTTGTTATGGCCTAAGACGGCTGAGCTAGCAACCTCTAAGACCGAAGTTAGCTGTCAAGTTCAAAGAGTGTAAAACGGGCTTCTTGACTATATTCATGACTACAACAGCTCTTTGCTGCTCGTATTTGGAACTATACGGTCATCCATCGAAGATGAACGTAGCATTTGTTCTTAGTATTTCATTATCATTATTCAGGATCATAGGAAAGACCTACAGGCAGGTTCTCAACACATATATACGCGACCTACTGCCTGGTAGCCAGCTATACGTCAAACCTTTTCTGGTTTGTAAAAGACATTAAGTTACCAACTCGATATCACCTTCCTTTTAAATGAGAGAGTGTGAGATCTTATGAGAGGGGTACGAAAAGTGCATCAAACATAGATACCTACTCAATATTATTTGGTTCCGGATATTGGTGGCCGTATTCTCCGAGGACCTCGTATTTATGTCCATAGACTTAATATGAGGAACTCGTTCTCAACAGGCATGGGAGTACAGTAACCCATACTCAATAGGTGATAAACAGATAACTATATCCAAGTTAAGTTAAAATCAAAAACACAGATGTGTTTGGTCTGTGTCCCCAATAGCTATCTCGTTTGAGGCACTTCAGAATACTCACTCGGTTATCGCCTCGCTCATATCCCTCAGCGCTCCAAAATCGATGGCATACGGGGCCACAGACCAAACACTCATCAGTTTCTTTCTCAGTATTCATCATTCAGCATTGCAGAGATTACCCCCACCCATAATCTCTACCCCGGTGAATTACACTCTGTATAGGTTTTCAATGGAGGCTATGTATCAGGTAGACGATACATGGAACGTGGAATGTTTCTATGGTCAGTCATGGGATACCTATATAGGCCAACCAAGGAGTGTTAACTGGCCCAGCTATTAACATGCACCATTCCTTTTTTAGATACGGGGATCAGTTATTTATATGGGGCAGTTGATGAATGGCTTATATGGTAAGTCATCTGATGTAAACTTGCATTAGCCAGTCTTTGGATGTTCACTTAGTTGACCATGTCAAATTTACATGGGACATCATGGGTCAGTCATGTGAGCTTCACATCAAACATGGGTGTTTACATGGTTTGCCATTGGATGTTTACATGGGCTAGTCATTATATCAAGATAGACTAGTCATTTGAGGTTAAACCTTTTATGTAATGTTTACTTAGTGAATCATAAGACATGTACTTAGGCTAGTCAGTAGATATCGCTTTAGGCAAGTTGTTAGATATTCGCATTTGTCAGACAATAAATATTTACACTGGCCATTTATAAGATATTCACATGTGCCTGTGATGTTGACTTGTGAGGGATGTCAAATGTACCAGTCTCTTGGGATTGGAGCCTAATGGCTCACTAATAGGCCTCGGCGAGTAGATCGCCCTTATTAAAAATAAAGTACCTTCCCGTTTTTCCCCATCCCACAAGAAGTCTATGTTATGTTTACCATCGTTAACAAGTATTATTATGCCATAGCCATGAATAGGTAACTAAGGTGTTGAAGAGGGGTGGCCCTAATAGCGGCTATAAACGATAACGGCTGGTCATGAGAGGCTCACACTGCCCCGTGTTAAGAGGATGGGAGAATGGGGACGTCAGCGAGAGAGCATACTATGACTAGGAGTATGAGTGGTTAGTATAAAAGTGTCCCAGCTTGGCGAATCGTCTGATATGAATAATATAAGGTTAAATGGATTATTGCAGGTTAGGTCTGAAAAATACTGATGTTTTAAAGGAATACAATTAACAATGTCTATATATGATGCGTGTGCTTTACGTCAATGTGAATGTGAGATGTGTGGGCTGTCTGTGGGTTTTGCAATATTCAGGGATGTTGCTGACCGTATCATAGGTATGAAGGATAATAGATTCTGGAGTGAGTAAGTGTAAATAAGCGGATTTTTTGTCTCGAAAACTACATATTGATATATTCATTGTATCGTTAGGAATCAATCAGTTTTGAACTAATTGCTTCTATCAGTTGAAGTCAAACGTGATTTATGTAATCACAATTGTATAAGTTTATAAAATATATTAATATTTCATAGGTCTCGGATACATAGCGTTATGTAGGCCTACATAAATACAATTGGATAATAGCCGATAAAATATGTATTTCTATGTTATGTGGATAGGCTGGATCTGTGAATTCGCTGAGGTAGTGTTTAAGAGAGTGCAATAGTGTAAGATGAGTGAGAAACCTGAACTGTGAAATCCATGCTTGATACGAATGGTTCTTGAAGATTATACCTGTAATGATATTTGTTGTGAAAACATGTTGTCAGTTAGTCAAACTGTTGACAAATAATTCTGATATGAATCTTATTGGCAATATCCTACCAACAGATAGGGAGTCTCTTGTTTGTTGAAAACCACGTCGCCTTAATAAAATAAACCTTTGCGGTAGATATTGTGTTAAATTGATATATCTTCCTAAAAGATGGATTTTAAAACCACTATTCACCCATGGCAAATTGAGTTAGATTTTTCTGATGGATCTTACAGATCGATCTCATTATTTTCATATTTGAATTCCTTTCTTTGATGATAATTCCCGATAAGATACTCATGATTGAAAGCATTTAGAGACCTTTGCGGCAAATACCCATTACCGTACATTAAGTGTAACTATCCCTTTTCTAATATGGCGCCACTATGAATCACAAGAAACACACTTACAAACAAGCCTTGTCTGTTCCAACATCGATCGGGCTTAACTCGCTACAAACAAAGGCCCGCGCGTCAAGAACCTGGCCTAATGCTTAGCGCACTTTGACTGCATTCATTTTAGGATGAATGCTCTTTGTGACCATTCAGATCTCGCCGTATGGAATAGTCCTCCACCAAAGGTCTGGGCCTTTTACGGTGGGACCGATTGCCTGGGGCTGAGCCGGCAGTGGGCGGGGGAGAAGCTTGTGTTGGCGGCAGCATGGATTGGTGGGTATTGAGACAGGGAGGTGTGAGTGACAGCAGTTATTGCCACGGGCGCTGTTGTTATGCTACCTTCAGACGGAAGTTTCCATGGCGGCAGTCAGGATTGGGTTTAGACGCTCGGTGGGTTAGATGGTTAAATGACTCCTATTACTGCTTTCTCTTCCTTTCTCTTTCTTGCTCTCTTGGGTCTTGGATCGCCCTATTCTTACAGAGGTAGTATGCAATCTCGTCTGGTTATTGTTTATTGAAGTGGATCTTCAAATGAGTCCAATCCTAGAATAAATTCAACTCGATTATTCCCTCGGGGACTCCATAATGAGCACTGAATATTCAGGAAGGAAGTCTAAGATCTTAAGCGATAGCTACCTACATCTCAATCTCAAATAGCTCTAAAGGCTAGAGAGAAGCTAGATTATGGTCATGGGAGCGTCTCGAATTCACTTATGGACACGGTATTTTCATATATTTATTTGAGTAGCTTTTCCTATTGGAAAAAGATTGTTTAAAACTCTGCACTTTTGAAAAGTGAAATGGAGCTTCTTAAGGTTTCAAACAGTTAAAATACAGTTATTGAATTAATCCAGAATGCTCAAATCACATAGAGGAACACACTGTCTCGCTGTATGTAAAAAAACATATCGCTTCCCCCCTAAAACACGGTGTTCTGGCGGTCAATGCATCACAATCATATGGCATCCACGATGCGTTTCTATCCTACCCTTCATATGAATATCCATGGACCTAACATGGAGTGACTCTATTCCCCGGTTACGGTATAAGATATTTATATGCCATGCATGACATGTGAAATTAAAAACACCAGACGGGGTAATATAAAATCCAAACGTCAGTCAATTTCATATGATTGTATATATATGGCCTTCGTTGTTTTCTGCAGCAGATATAACCCAGCTCTGCTTCGCGATACCATTCCGCAAAGACAACTCTTTCCATATAAACGATTATATGAAATTTCGTGACGTTTCTTGATATCAACTATAGGGTCATACTTCCCATCGCAAGCCCTGTGTATACGGACTATACATGTAATGTTGTAGAGATAATCTACGGTGGATTGAGAGATGTCTGTACATCATACGTGGTGCTGGAGCCACGATCTCAGTCACCTTGTATACGTCTCAGGTCAGACCTCCATCACCCCGCACTATACAAGGTGTGGCCAAGTAATTGATCTGCGTGAGTAGACCAAGACTGCTTCTTACTGCTTCAGTAGATCTTAATGCCCCCCTGGTGAGTGGTCAGGCTGTATAGTCGGCAGTCTAGTATCGCCCCACTGGTATGGACACCAGGTGGTGCAGAAGCAATGAGATGGAGAGAAGTGCCACGAGCCTGTGAGCTCTGGTCCTTCTTCGCAGAACGGGGATAAAAACATCAGCAGTCAGCATGGTGGGCAGGTGGGGCTCGGCATGTTTCCTGGTCACAACTGCGGGGCTACTACGCCGTTCCTATATAATCTCAATGGTAATGCAGTACATAAATTATATTCCCAATAGACTATGGACTAGTACAAGTCACCTTCTTTAAACTATCACAAAAAAAATACACACATGATTCTTCATATTTTAAACATGTAATATTTACTTTCTCTAGACTCTAATCAATGTATTAAGTCTATCTCAGTACCATAATTTTGTATATTGATAGTGTAGGGTAATAGTATAGGGCACCCTTGCCATTGTCAGGAATATATTCAATTAATGCTTTCCTGGGTGCTGATCAGTGAGATTAATCTGCTAGGTCAGGCAGCCGGATCTAAACATCCGTGTCTGGAATGCTAACTGAGGAGGACATAAGGCAGTAATCTAACGTGAAGAAAGCACGCTTGACCCGACCTGAAAGCAGAGAATAACAATAAAAAGAGGTGTTGAATAGTAATATATGGGGATTAACCTTTCTGACTCACGGTGATTTCTACCGAACGCCCTGGGTGCCAGGCAACCATTGCCAGTGACCTCAGAACAGGATTGCATACTAACACAACTAGTGTCCTCAAACTGCCGCATGTTCTATCATTAGTTACCCTTAGTCTGTTGGGTAACGGTGTCTCTGTTGTGCTTCAAGAGTTCTCAGAAGCTAATATGTTGTTCTCTAAAATTGCCATGCCTAATTACCAAGCATGCGCAAACCGATATATGGCATTTTGATCACATGCGTTGAGGGGCAGAGGCCGAGAGTGTCTCGGTTCACACATTACAGGATTACCTGAAGCCCATTAGTGCGTTCCTTAACGTGATGGCAAATGGCAAATATAAAAGAGAATATACTACATGATAGGGGTGGGGTTTATTGGTTGCCGACGCAGTATTTGGTAAAAGCCCTAGGACATTCAGTGTCTGTAGATTGTCTTGATTATCATAATATCATGTCAAATGTTGGAATATTTACAATCGACATATCCTGGCGAATGTATTTAGGCAATCAAGAAAAATGAAACTGACGTAAGTTTACAATAGCATAATGGTACCATACGGGGATTGGGTAACTGTAATTGTACGTCAGAAATATGCAGTATGATTCAAATATACCAAGTATTCTTCACGTACAAATAGTCAACATGTTTTCATATCATATCTTAATGGAGCAAAATTCACCCCTCTATTAATGTCAATGGAATGGCTGTAGCCCGGACATACGTCTGTAAATACGACTTGGGTCTGAGCTGGCGGTATCATAGGAGTTATTCCTATAACGTATCCATGTGCTTTAATGCATACGAAACCGTATCAAGATGACATAGGACGTTTTTTATGTGTAGCCCTAATAGTTCGATATTAAGGGTCATGTGACTGCGAGAGGGTCACACAGACTTATATTGATTGCACACACGGTGAATGCGAGCCAGCACGAGCACGTGCTGCCTTCTCTTTAGTATAGCCTCTGCACGTGCATGAATGAATACTTTAAATACTGAGGGAATCAATGGCTATTCATTGTTTCGAGGTATATGATTTGCCTACTCTAGTCAATATCATGTTGGATCCTTGTTTACTTTCTTTTCTATTTATTCTTTTAATTGGAGTTGGAAATTCTTCGGATCTTTGTCCTATACGAAGGGATTGAAGTAAGAATTGATTTTTTATAATAAGTAATTAGATAGACCTAATGTAGTCCTAGCTCTAGCATATTAACATATTTCCACAGAATAAGGTGAATTGGACAATAAATACGTACTGGGTGTATACTGTTAAGACTAACCAGTAATCTTTTTTGATGAGCAAAGGATTTTGCATCTTTCATTTATTTCAGTGGTTCCTTTTGTGTGTTACCTTTATAATAGATCTCAAGTACATGGTTTCAACTCAAGTTTGCTCCCCTTTTATGCATTTTACCTAATCATACGACGGGGGGAATATAGAGCTTCTATCTTGTACCTACTGCTGATTATGTTAAACCTTACCGGTATTTCACCATACCTTTCAGCCACGAGGCATGCAGTTTAGCTTTCTTTTGCTTGTTTAACCTTCGTACACCTTGCCATTGGATCATCTTTTTCTTTAGGACTGTGTTGGGTTTTTAATAATTTTATTTCAGCATAGTACTTGACTATATCCCCACCCCTGCGTTTGGCCACATCGGCAGTCCATGGTCGCACACCTGTGTCCCGGGATAATGTGCTTAATGCTGAGATCGATCGTAGCCCTCTGACATGACGATCGTGACCTATGAACTCTGACCAGCACATGAAGCAGACCTCCTGAGGCACTGTGTGTATGAAGAATCCTCGTCCACCGCTAGGGTGGAACACCATGTTCAGAGTTTATTGGAAAGTTATCACATTATGTATATGCGTTCTAAACAATTTAATCACAATGTTAATCCGTGTATTTGGTGATATTAAACTAAACACTTTGGTTTGACGAGTTTGCTTTAGCTTGGTCACATCTGCATAGCTTGGCAGAAAGAAGTACAAAATAGCCACATACCAGACAAACATGGATGCCTGGTGCACATGCTTAGATTCGGATTCAATATAGCAGGACCTTTAACGTTTCAGTGTGTTTCTGAGGCCACCCTTCATGTCAATCTGTTAAGAAAAGGACTATCTTGTATCAATTGCGCTAGAAACATTTATTAGTTGAGAAGATATATTTGTCCATTACCATTAGGTTCATGACGTCTGAATTAATTGACTTGGGCGATACAACGCAAAGCAATATGATGCATAACTAAGTGTCACATAGCTAAATGCTGCATGGATGCATGACACACAGCTACATAACACACAGTTATATGACTCACTGCTAAATGTCGAATAGCTTAATGATGCTTAGCTACATGATACATAGCTAAGTTTGTATAGCTTGATGACACATGGCTACATGGCTACGTGAAGCACAGCTACATGACACATAGCAAGATAATGCACAACTATATGATGCATATAGACATGATGCACAGCTATATGGCGCACAGCAAAATAATGCAGAACTATATGATACATATACATGATACACGGCTACATGGTGTATAGCTGTATAATGCACAACTTTATGATACATAGCTATATAATGCATGTCTTCATGAGACACAGCTACATGAGTCATATAGGTACATGGCATAGGGCTGCATAATGCATAACTACATGACACATGGCTCAATGTTGTATAGGTAAATTGCATGAGGCTGCATGATGCACAGGTACATGATGCGTGTCTAAATGATGTATAGGTAAATGACGCATAGCTCAATGATGCATAAAGATGTGACACATAGCTGAATGATGAAGAGCTACATGGTGCATGGCCAAATAATGCATAGGTACATGGTACACAGATACATGGTGCATGGGCAGAGCTCCATGGTGCACGATGATAGATAACGAAAGGCAACCTTATGTATAGAGTGACCTGTCACACAGTGACACAATCCATGGTGACATGGTGCATGTTGACATAAGCCAGAGTGACATGACAGTGGTACAATGTATGGGAACTTGACGGACACACAATGCCTGGAAACATGTCCCATGCTGACATAACCCGGAGAAAAGTTTAAATGGATGATTAAGACTGAGGATAGCTAGTAGTAACCCTGTTATGCAAAGAGATGATGTATGGTAAACATTTTCTATACTAAAGGGTTTCTGTTAGACAATGACATGTTATGTATGGTGATGTACTGAACAAATCCATATTATCATAAATCTGCCCCCCCCCTTTACCCGTCTGCCTTTCCTCCTATTCTCACGGTAGAAGTATCCGGAAATTGTACATGAGAAACATGTATTGGGCTGCACACCTACCTCACTCGAAATGGAAGACCTGTTTCACAGAATTTAGATTTGCAATAATAAAAAAGGAAATCTACAGTGACCTCACACACAGTGGCAGAACATATGGCAACATGTCATATGGCAACCTGATGACTGACGACATGTGGCATAGTGGCGGGACATATGGCAAAAGGACGCAAAGTGTTACAATGCATCACGTGAAGTGTCCTGAGAACATGACTTTAAGAAATGCCTTGTATTTCATAAAGACTCGTGGGACAGGAGGAGATTGTCCCTGTTTGACATACTCCAAAATCCTCTTATTTATTATCATATGCTTTTGCCCTTCTATGGAATATTACCCGCCTCTGGGCATAAGGTATAAATAATGTTCACACCCGCTCTTAGGCTATGAATCGATGAGCTTAACGGTTTTCAGGTATATAAGATAAGGAAAAGTAGTCACTTAGTACATGTAGTGAAGGCCCAATTTCACTCACATTCTTCGTCCCCAGCTAGCATCTGAAACACTTCATCCAACAGTTTCCCTTGCAAAACCCCCATCCTATGGCTTCCATCCTACATACGCCATCCTGCTCTTGCATTTCCCAATTTTAAGGGGTTTATTTTGCACGGTATCATCTCCCCGCTACATACACCCCCGCATGCTGCATTGTGACACCACCGTCCCTGACCAGCCCTCCTCCATCTGCCCACACCTGTCCCCTCATGCAGCGCCCCCTCGTGCTGATGGATCACCACCGTTTGCCCGCTCCTGACCCCTAGTGGCTGGGACGAGCGCGACGGCACGCGACCGGTCCATCGTCGCCCGTCAAAATACAACCTCCAACCCCCCTTACCCCACTCGTCCCTCTCATCATCTCCGCCCGCTCCCGCCACCCGGCCGCCGACGAACGGCGCATAAAGGCCGTTTGGCCCCGGTCCCCACGACCACCCGGCCCGGGCCTGTGTGCGCGCCCGCCTCGACGTCTTCCTGTCCATCCTTCACGGCACCTGCATATAGCCATGCCCCACAATGCCGCCCGTCCATCCCCCACCCACCCACCCGCCCGCACTATCCCCCATCCACCCCTGCCCAACGTTCCGTCCGTCCATTTGCAGGGGGCTGTGTCACCTTGCCCCGTAGCTGCTGAAAGAGTGCGGCTTAATTCGGGCCGGCGGAGGGACTGGCGGGGCGGGGCGGGGGGCGGTGATCGGGCCCCGGACAGCCGAGCCCGATGGCGACATTGCGTGCTGGCCGCGCCCACCGCATACAGGTACATATTAACGTCCCATGCCCCTCTCCATATATGTCCTCTACTCTCTCCGTTTCTATCCTCTGACACACCCACCCACTGCGTACCCACTCATTCTTCCTCTGGCCTTCCCTAGTCAGATCTACCCTCTCTGTTTCTCTCCTACTTCGATCTTGATATGTCCTTGTTTCCTCCTATTTCAAGTATTTTCTTTAGTTTAAGTGCTTCCATTTCCTCACCTTCGAGTCCACCTTCCTACTCCTTTTCTTTTCCCTGAAGTTGATGAGTTGGCCTCATTACCTTCACTTCGGAAAACTTAATGATCTTTTTTTCATAATTCTACTCCTTTCTTCTTTCCATACACCACTCGTTTACCTAGTTCTCATCTTTCCCTTGCATTTGTTGTTTTGCGCTCTTTCTGGATCCTCAAGTAACCCCCAAATTAATTTCTTTTCCAATAAACACATAATCGATTTAACCTCTCTTTTTTTCCATCCCCATCTGTCCCCCTAAAAATCTCTTCCGTACCACATTTTCCGTCCCACTCTCGCCGTTCTGCATGTGCTTTGAACACTTTCATTGGTCCTGTCTTCTGCCCGTTTCGTCTCTCGTTTCCTCACTGAACCTGTGCCGGTGGCATGCGATCGTGGCGCCTAGTCTTACTGGTAAAAGCCCGTTATGGGGACGTTATAGCTGGGAACAGGAAGCCGCGAACTATCGCTATCGTATAACCAGCGCCTAGAACGGCTCCCATGCCTGCAACCGTTGGTGTTCCGAATGACAACAAGGCCAGGCCCACGATACATAGATCATTCATTGGGTGCTAATCGTAATACACACGTTTACCGTTAACCCTCTCATGCTCAAATCCTCTGTACTATAGTAATGTAACCACAATGGGAAAGTTACCACTCAGCGAAAGTTCTACTTTTTTTATTTTTTTATTTTTTATTGTCAGTGCCTCTCAACATATGTTAAGTTTTTCAGGCACATCTAAATTGGAGACAATGTTACATTAATCCGATGTACAATATACAGTGGGTTTCCAAGAAGATTAAAATGCTTCCGATAAGTCACGTCAACTGCCGTGTAAACGTCACTAACATCGTGCTCAGTAGATTCAACACTGGGAATGTGACAGTGCTACAAATAACGATAGAAAACTTTGTACCTGAAAACTGAAGCAATCGAACTCATGCAGTTTAAGATGACATTGGTCTCAAGGATTTGTTTTATTTATGGAGATATTGTCTGTGTTCTAGATTCGCACACGCACGAACACACACGTCCGCTGACACACTCACATACAGACACACATGCGTCTCCGAACATAAAAAGCAGTTTACATTTCTTCACAAAACATCAAAGTTATTCATAAATCTGCCACAAAAAATGCTTAGGACAGGCCCCCAAAGTGCTGGAATCTCGCACAATGGAAATAATGGGAAATACATATTCTGCAGTATTTTAGACGATAACCAAGTGGTAGTACCAGAAACCCCTGCTGTGTACTGGCCATGTCAAACGTATAACCACTGATCACGCAACCGTACTTTAAGCCTACCACAAAGTCGACCACCGCACGCACCCACCCTTAACCACAAAAGAAACACAAACTGCAATGTAGATACAGCACAGACCGCCATACTTTATCACTGGATTTGTTGTGTTATATGTATTGGCTTCTCCGTTTGAAGCATATGGCTAAGGCAGGTCTATTGTAAATCATCCGTTGACACATGTTTTCACTCAAAGCACCAACACCCAATCACAGCGCAATCCTACCCCACCTAAAGGTATAAATCTTCAATATATCGCACCCCATTATCGTCAGTACTCCTAAAAACACCACACCCATCTTCATCATACACCCCAACTCACCTGCAAATTACCCCCTCATCAATTGATACAGCCCAGCGTATCATAATAATCCACACACACATACACCTGCACACACACAGACACACAGACACACGGTCCACCATGATACACCATTGGCAGGTACATATATAGCCTTTCACTCTATCTCCATTGATAGGCACCATTGGTAGGTGTGGCGTTTCACTGTCCAACCCCATGCGGGGTAACGGAACGCTTTTGTAGGCGCCTCATGAGCTGCTCGCTTTGATGAAGCGCACAGACGAAACTGCTCATTCAGCAATGCTTTCCAATAGGCTGCAGTAACGTTAGAGGTGAAACGTCATCCGCGTTCATCTCTCCGCTCTATGTGCCTCCCTTGAGGGGTCCAGAGAACGTGAATATTAGTGCGTGCTAACAGGCATCGGACTTTCTATAAGTCTGGAATGGTGTTAATGTGAAGGTGAGGCATATGACTTTGTTGTCTTTGGAGAAGTACGGAGCTACTTCAGGAGAGCTGTCAACTTAGTGCTGATAAAATAGTAAAACTGTGTTCAGCCTTACTACTCTCTTCCTGTTTTCCTTTCAAGTTAGCTTTCTCTACGCATTCCTCAAACAATCTAGCACCAAATCCCTCTCCCTTTCACCAGCTCCATTTATCTACATATCATTTTTTCCCCATTTCTGAATCTGTCTCCAAAATACATCTGCCCACACAAGGTATTTCCATTGTCCCTATACTTATCATTATTCTCCCCTCACTAATCCACTCTTTGTATCTCTAATCTCGATGAAGCTCTTCTCCATTCTCTTTATAGCTGCGCCCTCCGTCTCCTTACACAGTCGTAAATCCAGGATGTACACCCGCATTAAACACTGATATGGATTGTATACGCATGCTACCTGTGTTGTTACAGCGTTGATGTAGCGTGGGATAGGGCAGTAGAAGACCGGTTCTACGTGCCCAGGGTCTACATTGTCCTTAGAGCAGACACAATACGACGCTTTATAGGTCCTGGCTGTATCTTCTGTTGCACAAATTGTGGCTGGTGCAATTTTATGACCTCGCCAATGCTATGTCCTAACTGTAAGAGCACACTAGGAAAACACCTAAAGCGTTAAAAACGCCACGGCAGTTTAAAGCGTGTATATAATCATTGTTCTTTGAATAAGATATATTACATTATTAAAGCCCTAAGGGTGTAGTATTCAAGGCAACATTTTATATTAGGTGATTATTTCATCTGCGAATTAGGTATGACCGGAGAGGTTTTCATTGGTTGACAACCTCCACAGACACAGCCTGTTGGCCTGTCAATGTTTGTATTTTAAAACGGTGATTTAATGGGGAAGAGAAAAACAATAAAAAAGAGACAAAAGGATCCAATCGCAAAGAAGGTACGGATCGGGTCAGAGGAGTGTGTTCAGTAAGCTTATGTGGGATATATATGTATATATGTTTTTAAATAGTTTATTGACAACATCTGACGTACATCGGTTATTCCTGTTGGCAGTTCCTCTCGGTACCTCATAACCACAAAATATTCCATAAGACCATATTGGGTGCAGGGATGTGATGGGATGGAGTGCATGAGGGTGAATAATAATATATATTTTATACTACATTAATTTACATCGGCAACACGCAGAGGAGACGTTAGTGGCAAAAATTTGCACAGAGGCATGCAGGTTACTTAATTAGTGGGTACCAGGTGGCATAATGATAGTGTGTGGCAGTAGTTAGCAAAGGGTTTGTCACTGAAATATTATGAATGTTGGGGAACTATGGATTTATGTGAATATATGTAAGTGAGTAGTCTATAGTAGATGCAAAGCTGAGAGCAATGATTATCATTAAAGCAGTTAGCACCATATAACAGGTACCAAGCAGAGGGCAACACATATCCTGTAGCACATGCCAAGCAGATGGTAATGCATATCCTGTAGCACATGCCAATCAGAGAGCAATTAATATCCTGTAGAGAGGGCCAAGTTGAAGGCAATGAATATCTTGTAGTAAATGTCCAGCAAAGGGCACTAAATATTCTATAACAGGTGCCAAACAGAGGGCACTGAATATCTTATAATCGGAGGAAGGGGAATGAGTGCCTATAGGGGTAGGAAGCAGAATGCACTGGGCAGTCTGTCGTGGACGAGAAACAGTTGCCAACGAGTGCAGCCTTTTATCTCACCCCAGATATTTTTTCTCCATAGACTTAACATTGGAAACTCGTATCTAACACCCATTAGATATTTAGGAAATATATCCAATGGGAGATAATGTCACAAATTTTAGCCCATTAGTCAATATTGAGGGTGAGATAAATACAGAAACCCATTCAAGTTTAGGGTCAGAGCTCGATCCCAACTCATTTGAATCACATAGCAATTCACGCGGCTTCGCCTTGTGAATTACTACGTGATTCAAACTCTATGGGATACGAGCTAAACTTTCATGGGTTTCCTCTATAGTAGTTGTTGGTAAACAGAAGACAGCCTCGAGCAGGTTGATCATGGTGGTTGAGCAGAGGATATTCTGTAGTGGGCAGCCGGCGGGCGACCAGCCTGGCGTTTAGATTCATGGCCGTCGCTGTATTATGCATTGACCGTTAATCTACGGGCGGAGTTTTATTGTAGAGGTCGACGGCACACGGTATGTCCCGGGAATATAAAACAGCCTGCCATGAGTAGCATCCCCTCACCCTAGCCTCCATACGCTGCTCAGTAATGTGCCCATACCACGACACAAGGTACTGTCTCTGATACACCTCTACCACCATCCTGGCCTCTCTTATTAATACCATCCCCCAACACTCCTATTCAGCCTGGCACACAAATCCTGTGATGTACACCTGGTCCTCTATTTTCACCGAAGCAACATGATCACTGCTCCCAAACCTCGACTCATGACAACACGTTTTGACTCTGCACAACTCAAAATCTCTATTATTGGTTTAACATTCTCACCTAGTGGTTTTTTTCTCAATAATCTCTGTCGAATCGAGCACATGCTTGGTTTCACTATCATTTAGTTTTCATTATCTTCTCTATGGATATCCAGCTAAACCATTGCAATTCGCTTTATTGACATCCTTTAAATAATATCCTACAGTGAGGCCGTTATCTGACATTTCATCCTATGATGGGATATATATCCACATGAATAACTGTCACTCTAACCAGTTACTCTAAGACCTCACCCCATACTTTCACACCTTGAATCAATGAAACTGTCTGCAATAAAAAGGAATTGCACGGTAGGATATAATAGGCAGCTTCCTATCCTAACAAGCCTGACCCACTTTCATCTCTCTCATACTCTACATACCCAGAGCATACCATCTCCATCCAAATTACCCACAGTAATTATGATCTCCCTTGACATACACAAACTCCTTAAGCCCGGCCCAAATCCATGATTATCACCCTTACCTGCCCTGAGGCACTCTCACCGACCCTGATCCATCTTTATCCGCCCGGATTAACAGGACACTGTCTTGACCCACCATTAATCATTACGTCCAATGTGACTCAGATGGACTCTGCCACTGCTTCACATTTCTAACCAGACCCCTCTGTTTTACCCCTCAATCTCCTTCACCGCGACTAGGTAAATACCAAACTGACTCAGACATTACTACTCAATATACCAATGAGCGTAGCCCTCTTTCTTACTTTATGAAATAGACATGATATCCTAGCTTGATTTAAACAGAAAATCCTCTTTCATTTGTCCTATGCTAAATTTAACCTAATAGAATTATAGATAAAGCAGAACGTTTTGGGCCCCTAGTAAAGTTTATGTAGTCAATTTGGGCCCCTCCAGTAGCCTCCCTTTCCCCGCCGTTGGTCCATTCTATTAATATCCAACCCTTCTTTTATTAAAATTCAGAATCCATCTGAGAATCCCCAAGAATCCTCCTAACCATTCTCTAACCATTCACTACTTTCACACCCTACATCCCCCCCCCCTACATACACACACACACTGCTCTGCTCATCATCCGAAATTCTGTCACCCCAACCTCGACCTTCCCAGATCAGTCTTCACTACTGGTCATCTCAACCCTGCCAACCCTCCCGTCACCCCCTTCTCGGCCGGATATCTTCTACCCCCATGCATGGTCTGTGCCTAATCCCCCCATAGTCCGTTCCCCACCCCTATCTTCTTCATGGGCTCACTGCCTCAACACAACCCCTTCCAGCCTCCCGACTCTGCTGAGAATCACAGGCCTTTGTACAGACCGATCCCACCAAGTCAGTAAAAAAAGGGACAAAAAACACGTCAGAAAGTAAACCCGACACAACGAGACCTTGATTGACCGCAAATTGTAAATAAGGAGCTTTGATTGACCACAAATTGTAACTAAGGACCACCGTGATTGTCCGCTGACTGTCACGAGGCTTACTCTAGTGGAAAGCGTCGGGATTTAGCGTGACTGATTTCTTCCGACTGGAGTAACCGAACTAGTCTACGTATGCAGGCTATGCTTTAGCGCACCATGTAACTATGGCAATATATATAGCAATGGAGAATATGCCTCAGCTATGAGACAAATGGAATCTATGTCCAGAATGTGCCTTAGTTATAAAAGATCCGCAGTCATATGAATAATCCAGCTCCAGTATTTGCTACATTTCATGACAAAAGCATATTTCACTCAATGCCTGTTGTCTTGGTGTGTAGAGTCTAATTATACTAATCACACCCGCCCTGTCATCATAGAAGAAACATACAGAGATACATGTATGTAGGCTAGGCATAAGCATAACATCTTTTGATATGAACCTTGACTTACTTTTAACTGACAGTTAATCTATAGTTGATCGCCTAGAATACAAAAGAGGGCAAGGTTTATATCGATCAAAAGACAATTTTTTCTGTCAGAATGATACCGCCCTCTCGGACTCACACAGAGTCGACGGCGGAGGCCCATCTCACAAGATGAATTCGCACCAATTTATATCGATCAAGTATTGGTGTTCATATATAGATTTAGTATGCGGGGACAGTCACAGTATGCTTCCTTCCAAAGTATACTGGTTGAAAGTGTGAAGCCATCGCAAGAAGACATAGCATAACGGGTCTTTTGGCAGAAACTTGTCATGATACTAATATAGATATAGCAGTATCACAACACATACAGAAATGTACGAAGGCTATGGGCAAGGACAGCATATATATATATATATATATACTAACCTTTGCTTTATAAGATATAAACCACAATCAATGTATATTTATATAGTCCGCTCCCTAGAATACCAAAGGTTTAAGCATCAGTGGTAGGCACATAGTGATAAAATATAGTGGTTGATCAGGCACAGTGTACAAGTCATGCACTCTACACCCAAACATATTGCATAGTGGGCTCACAGGCTCCACGCGTAAGTCCCGCCGTACTACTGACTCACACACACTGCATCCTTGTGGCGGCAGACTACGGAGGGCAGCGTATGGAGAGTGTTTGTTCAGGTTATGGGATAAGTCCACGGCTTTGTGGACCAGGGAGGCGGGTGACGGGCGGCGGGACGCTTTTTGATAGAGACGTGGTGGGACCGAGATAGGGCGACGGCGTGCGGCAGGCCGCCCGCCTCCAGGGCGCGGCGGGGGTCTCCTGGAGCTCCCCATACAGTGAGCAGATCAATGGGAACGGATCAGCTCACCCTCCAGTGAGCAGTTCCGAGGGGCTTTGGTGTGGAGCAGCTCGCAGCGTCTGGGTATACAAACACACTGCTCTAACCGCATGGACGGAGGCACCAACGAAGCCGACTTGAACTACGAGTCAGGGGAGGTAGTATACGAAGCGAGGGATTGGCAGATAAGGCTAAAACACCGAGGGGGAAGTCAGACGAGTCCAATGTCAGACAGAACGGGCCAGCAGACCCGGCGTATAATGTCATCAAAGAAGATTGCAGAAGGCACAGGGGGGTAGCGGGGGTCCCAAGTAGGTCCGCTCTATTGATATTGATAATAGGATTATGTTTATGATATCTGGAGGGTGTGTGGAGGCTGGAAAGAGAGTGGCGCTCGAATGACAGGCGTTGGCTGAGTGGGGACAATAAATATCCATTCTGGCTAGTCCCGAGCCCCCTCCTATCCCTCCTCGTACCCCCATCACCACGCCCACACGCCCCTGAATGCCGATGCCAATGTGTCTCTGTAGACATGTTCCCGTCCGGAAAAAAACACTACCGGATTAAAATAACGTTACTTTAAAAGGATATCCCTAACGTGACTGTCAGTAGTTGTCTAGGTGGCTCAGAAACCGCCAGTCATCTGTGACCTATAACAGAAATAACCCTGACGCTCCAGACAACTCCGTCTAAATTTTAGGTCTCATACTCTGATGATACAAACGCCATTCCACCTATCATCATGGTGGTTAAGAACCGTATTCTTATCTTATATATAATAGGGCACCACTTTTCCCCCATACGAAGATGAGCTTAACGTGAAAAAACTAGATCAGAATCCAATTAAGGGGGCTATGTTGGGGTATTGATGGCTGCCCACTTTGTGTGTTAAGAGGTCACGGACCTTTGCAACTCTAGCAAATCTTTGGCTTGATGGGAAATGAGTGCTATCATCTCTGCCAGCCTTGCACCCAGGCAGAAATCAATCGCCACACGCGGAACCCTCTCCGATTAATGCATCCCTCCTGTGAATGCACAGTGTGAGCGCCGTGATGCACCAGCCTTCTAATTTTACACCATTTACCCCTTTTTTGCCGGCTTAAAAACACGCCCGACCAACCCCCACCTCCTACAACAAAATAAAACCCTTTGATTAGGCACCGATAAAAACTACTTGAGTTATAGACGGTTCGTGTAACAAGGAAATTAAGTTTTGGCCATGCGGGGTAGAAAAAGAGGAGGACAGTGTTGGAAGACTTTTTGAAAAATGTTGCCAATCGAAGGCCACTCTACTCATGCCCATGTACCCGCCCTCGCCCCCTCAGTGACAAAGTGGGCTGACTCTGTAGGCAGCTGTGCACAGATCCACTTAACTGGCCTTTAATTCACCGGCGGATTGCAGAGTTGGGCCGAGTGCAAAATAAAGAGTGATGGGAATGAGCTTGAACTGTTGTTATAGGGGTGTGCCACTTGAATTTATTGTGGGAAATTCGGCAAAGAAATTCAGGATATTGAAGTCCTCTGCCATTGTTACCTTTTTAGGGAAAAAATGCCGTTGTCACAGGGGCATCATCATGTTCTTATTCATCCGTCCCAGGTGATTATTCGCAGGAGAATGGCTCCTTGACTGGGCCCTCAAAGGGAGAGGGAAAAAGCAATGATTTACTCGGTACTAATATTTGATTCGCTGCAGCGGGCGCTCACGACTGGACAGTGTCTTATCCTCCATGCTGAGCCTGGGGCAAAACACTGCCACACAGCAATTCAAAACATCCGTTTCCGCCGCCCGTGTCCTTTAAATCTCCATTTTAAGTGGTCGTGTGCCTCTCAGCTCTGACCTATCGCTCCTCAATGTCGTAAGTAGTCAATCATCAGTGCGGGTTTGTCAGTGCTTTTCACTAAAGTAGTATATAGAAAGTGAAGGTTTCCGCTGGCAACCACCTTTGTTGTATATAGTAGTATAGGAAAATGTTGCCTCAACTCAGGCCCGAATAAAACCTCTAAGTTAGATATTGATTTCATAGCTCAGGCTTATCTTTTCTAACGTCTCTTCTTTCTAACTGGCATCCCATTTTAATATAGCAACTCCGCCCGAGAAACTACTCATTTTGAATGACTATGTGGAAACACCATATACATATATCTGCATATTCTGTAGCAAAGCATCAAGCATGCCAACTGTGTATGACGAGTCATCCAAGCAATACTGCAGCATAGATCTATCGACAAAGATAACCATCAATGATATTTAATATGATAACTTGAACCACACTGCTGAATGTTAATTGCAGAGGAAAGGTTTGTCTCCAATTTCGGTGAATGGAGATCGAAACAGGATCTTGCTCGACGGCGAAGATATACATAGTACTGATTGGTTTCAGATACAAGCGGCCGTATGCTCCGAGTAGTTGACGCGTAGCAATATCCGAGCGCATGCGAGGATATTACGCAAGGTCAACTTAAAGCATACAACCGCTTTTATCTGAAACGAGTCCGTATTGCATTTATTATCCATATTTATTTTAATACACTTTAGTTGTGCACTATTTTTTCATATGCGCCTTTTTTTCGTATACTCCGTCTTTTTTTTTGCAGCCGGGAGTATGCAACATTTCCGTATGCGCTAGGTACATCCATACCGAGTTCCCATATGTTTACTATGGACACTTTGTAGATGGATAACAAATACTCGTTCTCGGCTGTCCAATTTGGAGTATTCTTTGCTGGAAACTGACACAGAAATAAATATTGGGACACATTGATGAAAAATAGCTCGCGGGAACACCTGCTCCCGCTGGCCGGGATCAGGCCCGGATCACTGCCGGGTCCCCTCGCCTTGACCACCGGTCAAAGCTGTCCCCGGGCCCTGGCCGCCCCCGGAGCCTGGACAGCCCCACCTCATATCCCCCACACATAACATTCCTTCCTGCCCTACTAACGGCCTACCAGTCTGATCACCATCTCTGTCCTACTCCACATGTCCCTGCCATACTCATGAGCTTTGCCCAAAGCGCAACGCTCTCCACGCGAAATACACTCCTTTAATAGAAAAGCAATGTAGGTATTGCTCGAGAATGCTCACCTGCATGCTAAACAACTACAAGAGAACGTCACCAGTGTTACTGCATTTATAAATGGTTCTCCTTAAACTTAGATGTAATTGAGAAAAAACTTAGTCATAAGTGAAGCAGAAACGAGGAGGGACAACTGGCCTTGTGTCTGGCTTTTGAAGTAGGTGTGAGGTTTTGTGTGAATAGATAAAGGGAAGTGGTAGGTAGGGGGGGAGGTAAGGTTGTCACAGCACGTCCACATCATACACCTCCTGACCTACATACTGGTAGTTTATCACTCAGTGTCGGCTAGGTGGCGCCCCAGGGGGTCAGCGGTGATCGCGGCTTTGAGCGCAGATCGCCGGCGACAAGTCATTGATCACACCTCCGGTGACGACCCTGCGGACACCCCCATCCACCCAGCCTCCTCTACACCCCAACGATCCCAGCCGTGACCCACACAGCTTCACACCTTCCTCTGACATCCCAACACTACCCCAAACACCCACACGGCGCCGGGGTCACTCGGTACCGATGTACTCAATGTAGATTGGCATTTTGGTGGAGCTTTAGACCTGTCACACGCCTACTGGGATGCAAAGAAAGAACGATGCACTACAATGCAGAATTGCCCATATCGTAGTGTGTCAGAAGGTCTGTATCATAGAGCATTATTGCATCGGTATGCGTCATATAGGTTACAGTGCTTCAGGGAAGGTCATCCTTCTCATACCATGTCTATGTGGTGAAAGAACTCTCACCTCGGTAAATGTGTAGGGGTGAGATTTCTATGTGAATTCATCACATAGATTCGATCACCACCCTAGTGGTGTAAAAGAACCTTGAGAAAGTCTGGAAAGGACCTATAATGGTTGACTGGACGTAAAATCAAACCAAACAAACAAACAAGTGCTTCAGGGTAGCAAAGGTGATCATGATCCTGATGCAGCTCACGATTCATCCAGTGTCCGATGTAAATCTCAAGCAGCATTCTAATATCAAAATGTACTATAGCCCTTGAAATACTGCATGGCTATAACGTTTTTACCAGAATATACAGAACGATATCATATAATTTTTCACATACTAGAACAATCAAATTCAAAAATAAATGTAGCAGCATCATGATTATGACAGGGTATTTATTTGAGACCTATTATCAAAATTTCAGAATTTTCTGTTAAGTATTTAACATACATGTGAGAGACATATTTCAGTTGAATGGGCTCCGGATGCATGCCTTCCCAATATGGTTTTCAAACACGTTTTAAAATCATAAAGACCCTACGATGTAGCGGGAGCGCATTATCTATATAGAGCATCAGCGTTCATTGTAGGCCATGTTGGTAAAACTTGTCCATTACTACGATTCCCCCTTTCTTTACGACGAGACACAATACGCTCTTGGTGCCAAAGTCGTAGTTGGTGGGTACACTTTTTATGCTGTACCAACAATGGTTAGGCCCGGCATCTACTGAGCTCCCGATGCACTAAGATAGACCTTATGATGCCTCTTCAGACGCAACTTCGATATCACGATGGAAAGTCAACTTTAATCTGTAGCCGATACACCCATGCATAAGATCTATCATAGGGTATCGGGAGTTCAGTGGACGCCGGGCATTACTGGGTAACTCGTCCTGAAATGAACTTTATGGGAAAACTCGCCCTTTGTTGGGGAAGACAAACCGTAATATAGTCTTAGGCCTCGTATGTATGTTCACCTGCAAGGAATATTAGCATCCTCTTGTAGCAACTACGTAGCTAATGATCAGACAAGTATATTGCACATGAATCCTTTGGTTTACAAACCTTATATGAACTTATGAATAGTAATTGCTTTTTATACAATGTAAGAGGAAATCTTTTAGAGCGCAAGTTCCCGGGATGAATCCATTTCGGGCGGGTTCTCCAGTATTCTCAACAATGTGGGTCATATAAAGGCAATATATAATGTGGATCTACCATAGCCGACAGCCGTAGGGTACGAGCAATGCGATGTGCAACATTCGTATCAAAATGTCAGTGACTCAGTGGGTACTCAGTGGATATAATCTAAACTTCATATAAAATGCCAATTCTGGGACAAAATTCGAATGATGTCTCTGGGTGTAGAAAATGAAAAAAAACCCACTTAATTAATGAATATTGATATATCACATTGATATTATAATATAACAAGGTTCAGTGATTGAACACTCAGCGGAAGGCTGCAGACGAAGGAAATTATTAAAGCACACCCAGCAGTTTATGTTTGGAACACCGTATACGAGACATAATATCGACTGGTCAACGCCTACCTACGGGCCTTAAGGGGGGGTAGGTAGACATCACGAAACGCAATCTGCATATTGGGACATCAGTCAATAAAATGTAATACTGAGATGGACAGTAAGGGAGAAAGGTCTAATGCGTCAGTTTACAGATTCTAATCAGGCAATAGACTAGTACTGAAAGCAGCAACGAATCATCGAATAGATAACCTACGGTGTCTGTTATCATCACTTATGACTCTCTTTGCTTGTCTCACAACGCATCCACATTGTTCATTTACACATCATCGTTGATGGAATGCCGTAATCTATCATTAAACCCAAATAATCCCCGAATGTCTGTTAGATTCCACATTATAGCATCCTTCTAAACAAACCTAAATGTAAACAATGGTCTAATACAAAGGAGCTAGTGAGGCCTACGGGAGATGCACGCGCCATCAGACTCCTGCTGTGTAGAGTCAGTAACAAACAGAGAGAAATGCAGCAGTCTGTTGACACACAGAGAAAGGAGCTGCTCCCTTATTGAGTGCCCACATTAACTGCTCGTGTTCCGTTGTGTGGCTATGGGAACTCCGCAGGTGTGGAATTAACAGGCGATAATTGTCCCCGGAGATGTCATCAGTATTAGAAGAACTTCTACATTGCCTATTTTAAGGTTAAAAAGAGATCTACTGGCACCTTCAATTTATTAGGAATTGCTCCTAATGAATGGCCTCCAAAAATATTCAAGGAATATGTTTTCTTCAAAGTCTCTCAGGATAAACTTCACCATCCTGTTCATGAAATAGTAGGTTCCGATCTTATATCAGGCACACTACGTGCGAGGTGGACGTTGATAAAATATACTTTCACCTTACAGGAATGCATATTTTAGTTTCACAATTCCTTTACCATGTATACGTTGTGACGATGAATGTTTTAACTGCCGATCTAGCATTTATATTGCCGATAATTCCTCGGATAAGGGAACAGAATGAAGGTCATGGAAAAATAAAGTCAGTGGACTTAAGGCAGAATATCTCGCTTAAGTAAATTTTCACCAAATATTTTATTTAAGCAAACATCTACACTTGATTATGATGATAAGATTAAACATAAATAGGACCACATGCAATTTTAGGTATGAGGTAAGAAAAACTAGAAACCACTCATGCAAAATAAATCTTGTGAACAATCTAGATGCCATGTTTCATTATCTAAGTATGACATTTTCTCCGGGTTTTGGGCCTATAGGCACTTTATACAATCTCCATATCCTAGAACGAGGCCTTGAGAAGCGAGGCTATTTTAATGACGTCACAGACTACACGACGCCCGGGCATCGCGCTGAATAATGGAAACAATGGCCTTGCGCATGCGCTTTTGAAAGCAATTTGGGGAGGAGCTGAGGGCGAGACGTTATCAAGTCTCGGTAATATCCTGTCCCCACGGCAGTGTCCTGCTCCCTTTCCCCGCCGGCCCGCAGCCATGTTTTAATTGTCCCAACTTTTACATACGGAGGCACCCGTAGGGGATAAACCTTACCCCACGTCCTTGCTGCCGTAGCCTGCTGGGGAAAGTGGAAATACTCTGTCCCATTTTACAGGTGTATTCTTGTATATCAGTCCGAACTAACAAACTTAAAAGTTGTTTTGAATCCCACAATTATATGTGTGAACCATGATTAAAGTTGCCGCTACAGTTTGGGGCCATAAGGTTATCTCAAAGTGTTTTCAATAAGGATGGCAAATCAATCAGGTGAATCCATTCTATCGTACAATTTTCTAGTGTAGTATCATTTCAAATACCACCAACCATATAAACAGATTAGCCAATGATCTAGAGTAAAGCAATTTGAAAACGATATTGAGCAAATCAGTATGCAAAAAAATCTTACCTCATAGTCTAAACATAAAGCTGTCGTTCACCTAATCACATTCTATGTGACCGAAAGATGGTTAACGAGTGAATTCACATAACAAGCTCCCACCTAGTTGGTAATTCCTTTGGTTACTTTGACTCATCAACTCCATAGTGATTTGGATACAGATATTCTTTATGCCTACAGATAAGCTTGTTTGTGTTGGCCACACAACTCTTGAACAGACCATAGACTATGAGGCCTGGGAGCGATAGTGGAGGGGTGGCGGTCTTGTGTGGTGTGGTGGACATCCTAGGCGGCCAATCAGGAGTTTTGGGCGTAAAGCGACCCCTACCGACACCCTCATCTCTGCTGCCCCCTGTCGGCCATGCCTAAATTAGCAGGCGGCCGCCATGGCGGAGTTCGTGTTTCTGCGGGGTCGGCTTGCCCGCGCACGCGCAATCGTCACGACCGCCTAAACTCGCATTGTTCTCCACCTTGTCTGCCGCTCTAGGCCGCTCCACGCCTCAGGGGGGACATCAAGCCTAACGCCGGCCTAGCAGAAAGCCTGAGGAGACGTGGATGCGGACCGGAGATGACGCAGACGCGGAAAGGGCCCCCGGAGGTACGCGGGCGGCGTTCGTTCGAGCATGCGCACAAGCGGGCAGCTCGCACCGACTCATTAGCATGTCTAAAAGCTGACAGAGGCGATCTGAAGTAAACGCGGACTGACAGCTGGGGTCTGGTCCGTTAACAGTGCGCCGACCGTCATCAAGCCGCACCAGCCTCGTCTCAATGTCCCCGCTCGCGCGCTGCACATCCGGTTTATTAGTGACAACTTCCGGTCAGGCAGAACAGATACCGTATCGGCGGCGCAGATCGCCCCCTCTGGCGGGGTGTTCGGGGATCGGACGTCATCATTGAGGGATCAGTGGGCGATATTAAGGGATGGAAGGGGTCAAGCGTTGACCAGTCGTCAGGGGCTGCCCCTTCCCCATCCCTTCCTCCCCATCCCATGTCAGTCAGCATTGCCGTGTCGCTTAAACCACATTAATTGACGGCTTGATAAACGCGTCACTAATCACGTGTCAATCCTCGTTCCCAGCGGCGACCGCAGCGCCACCGCCTGAGCCAGCCTGACGCGACACCACGAGCCGGCGCTGTTGTCCCAAGGTCGCGTCTCAAGGTCATGCTGATCTAAAGGTCAGGGCTAAAGGTCGAAGTGGGGTCATACAGCGACGGGCGGGGAGAGAGAGGGTAGAGTGTATTGAAGGTAGGACAGAAAGCCTGGCGTTCTCGCAGAGAGTGAGATTTCGCGAGTCTCTGAATCCATTTTCTTAATGACGTCAGGTCACCTTCACACGGACGACCGCTCGCCTTAAGGGGTCATAGGGTGCAGGTTGCTGCCGGGGAAATGACGATGGGCAATAATGCAATCACTGCTGTCTCTGCGATCACCCCCACCCACCCACCCACCCACCCACCCACCCAGCCGATCGGAAGTCCACTGACCGACCACTAGGCGTCTTCCTTTAGTGACCTGCCTTCATTGACCACCACTCATTGACCACCCTTCACTGAGCACCCCACCCGAGAAAGACCCCTCAGCGAGTACCATCTCTCAGTGCCTCTGAGCTAGCTTTCTCTTAAATATAGGCTACTTCATCTTCATAACGAATATCTCCTTGGAGGTACTTATATCTCCTTTTATCATCCACCTGATACAGAGTGTCCATAGAAAACACATACGGAGTGTGTATGGACATACCCGGCGCACACCGATATGTTGTATCCTCTAGGGGCGCATACGGAAAGATAATGCGTGCATTACTAAAACGAACTGATATCGACATGCCAATTGTCAAAATAATGGTGAATAATAAATACAATATAGACTGGTTTCAGATAAAAGCGGTCGTATGCTCCTCGCTCGCATACGCTCGGATATTACTGCGCGTCAACTCCTCGGAGCATACGGCCGCTTGTTTCTGAAACCAGTCAATATTGTGTATGTCCTCCACTTCCGCACTGGTATCCATGATAGTCACACTCCATCTCCCTGCTTTTCTTAACCTAAGGATATTTGGCATCCCTGCCTGCTTCCTTGTCCTATTTCTCCTATCGCATTTCCTCTACTAATGCTCCATAAACACCTTTCTTCGATCACATTTCCCTAGTCTTCCATAGTTCACCAGCTATCCAGCAATCCGAGTTATACCACTCCTTTGTACCACACTCAACCTTGGCTACCAATCTCCACAAACCTCTCCAGGTTATCCATCCCTATTCACCCCATCCTGATCACCCCGTTTAGTCACCCGTCTCCGCTCACCCCTCTCTGATCATTTATCCTTGAACACCCCCTCCCTTCCCCGGCCATACCTTTCCTGTCCAGGCCTCCCTGATACTGTCTCAGCCTGACTTGTCTTCTCGACCCGTTTAGTAAAATGCCATGAGCAAACGGCTGTGGGCGCTGAGGGCCAATCACTTACGGCGCCTAATGTAGAAAGTGATCATAAAGCATACAGGATTAAAAGCGCCCACTTCCCTCTACCCACACGCTCAGACACACAGCGACCCGTTTCGTCATCCATCTTGTCAGAGCCACGAGCAGCTCGCTGGCGGTTGTAGCCCAGTAGCTGGTCGAGTGGAGGCTGCAGGGTATTGAATGTGTTGTAGGTTTTGGGTGTGTGTTCTTTGGACATGCAGGGTGGGGATAGTGTGCTGTGTAGGGTATGGGTAGACTTGCCCATGTCTTTGATTATGAACATTCATTAAATGTTTGAATAAAGTTCATCATAGTATTATCCTTCTCCGACTGGCCCATGAATCAACCTGTATCCCAACGAGGAGGGTAGCCGTAGGGTGCAGGTACTGGAGCCAGTCTAGGGTATGGGATACGGTGTATGATTAGTGGGAAGTTATATGGGAATGTAGAATATATGTTATGGTATGTATAAGGTATGGGGTGTTTGATGTAGTTTAGATTGTATAGGAAACAAAGACACGTATTTGCCGAAAATACAAATACTTTCATGACGCTAATTTGAACCTCTCCTGCTAGAATCCCTTGAAACTATTTATATTACTCATGTGATATATACATCACCAATCAAACATTCTCTTAAAGTCTCTAATAAATAATGATGAACATAGAAAAAAGCCTTATCCATGGAAGCAGAAACAAGATTTATTATTACTGAACCCATGAGTGGTGCCTGTGGTATTCGTAGTATTTTAGAGCACCTCTATTGGGCCTATACTAGGTAGGAGGACTAAAATATGATATAGGGGGTGTTTTTACTGCTGACGCGGGTGGGTTACAGGATGGCGTGTGGAAGCACTTGTGATGTATATCTCACTCGGCCTGACAAGGTCAACTGCTCGTGTTTCGCTGTCTGTGCCTCAGGAGCAGTTCAGTGTGAAGAAGGTCAGCTAGAGGTCACCAGTGAGCCACTCAGTTAGAGGCCGCCACGGAGATTGTGTAACTCTTTGTTGAACTCTGAAATCAAATCAGATATAGAGACAGGGTTCTACAACTTAAAAATAGAGCTCATTGAGGGCGATCGATTATCACAACACTAGCTTACATGGATTCTCAAAAGACTCAGATCTAATTTATAGACTTTGAATATACGCCTTGTGGTAAAGATTCTACATTAGGTTTAGTCTGGGTCAATAGTTATTCATCATCAGCCAGAATCAGTTTATGTAGAGTTTGATTTATGGATCCACTTCTAAAGCACCGCATACTGTTGGATAAACAATGTCTTTGACTCTATAAGCAACGCTTGCTCGTTCACCGCCTGCTGCAGTAGACAGAATATGTGGGAGTCTGATGAAATGCAGCTCGTTTTCCCCATATATAGCAAGCGCTGTTGTTCACGCTCACTAAGTAGGTCACAGATCTCCTCCCATGATGCATGACCGCCCCAGACCGGAAGCGGAAGTCGTATCGTTTGCGGGGTTTGCCGATAGGTGGCGTGGCGGTCGGCGGGTGGTGGTGATGGTGGTGGATAGAGAGAGGGGGTTTGCTGGGGGTAGTTATTGTGCGCGCACACAAACGTGCACGCGCGAACCCCGGGCCTGTTCCCCGCCTCCCGCCGCACGCGTCGCCGCTAATAGTTCCTGTGAGCCGGGCAGTGACAGTGATGGAACGCCTGGCGTCGATATTAAATCCCCGAGACATCCGCCTGCAGCCTCGACGTCCCTTCAACGTCCTCCCGCCCCAACCCACCCACCTCCCACTGCCCGACAACGTCGTCAAGCCCCGGACAGCGATGTTACCTCCACCGGCCACTCCCCTTCCCCACCCCCGCTTCGGACATCGTCGTCAAGCCCCGGACAGAGATATTGCCTTCACCTCACCCTCCTCCGTGTATCTACAAGGATGGGCCAGTAGGCTATTCATGTTGTCTTAAGGTGGGTACCCACTGCTTCCGACACACTCCGACAAGGCTTACGACACACTACGACAAAGAAAATCCCTGTCGGAAGGGCTCTGTCGGAGTGTGTCGGAGTGTGTCGTAGAGCCTTGTCGGAGTGTGTCGTAACGGTTTGGCGGGAAAAGAAAGGTTGCCACGGTACCGACACACTCCGACACAAAAGGCTCACTTGAGGGACTTAATTTATATAGGAAATATACTGAAAAATATGTTTTTCTTCAATTTTCGAAAAGAAAAACGTAGTGAATTGATGTCTTTTATCAAGAGTATTCGATATCCGAACAAATATCTATAATCATGTATCTCAGACCTGGATTATGATTTTAAAAGTATATGATTATTAAAAATGTTTATCATATCTGTTCCTGAATATGTTCAATGGACCATTCGTAATGCATATCCCTATATAACAGAGGATAAAATGTTGTATATATGATATTATAACAGTTTATAAAGGCGCACGTGTGTGGGTGGGGGGCAGTTCATAGCTTTAACATAGTGCAGAATGCTTCCGACACACTACGACACAAGCTGACCTCTACGATAAATTAAACATGTTTAATCTTGTCGGAAGGGCTACGACACGGCTACGACACGGGCGCTGTGTCGTAGTCATGTCGGAGTGTGTCGCAGTGTGTCGGAAGCCGTGTCGGAACGGTGTGTCCACTGCTACGACAAAAACCCAAAACGTTCGATTCTGTGTCGTAACGCTTGTCGGAAGGCTTGTCGCAGTGTGTCGTAGTGTGTCGGGAGCTCAGTGGACACCCACCTTTAGTATGAACAATGCGCGCATATATGTAATATATATATATATATATATATATATTCTTTTCACATGCCAATTTTATTTTTATCATTGCTATTGTTAAGAATATAGTGTAACAAAGTATCATGTATTAAAAACAACCAGCAAACATCAGGAACTCTAGTTTCATCATATTGGGTAAGATTTAATAAGTGATATAAACGTTTTACAAATATTATCATGGATTCTGTAAACAGTTATGAAAAGGCACATTCTCTATAACACGCACAAAACGGCATCTCTAAAACACCACATTGGTCTGGATTGTAATCTGTGCTGGTCGAGCAGCCAGACCTGGCCGAGCACAAAGGTTTAAATAATAACAACACACATTTGCATAAATCCATAAAACAAAAAGAGAGTTTGATATGAATTGCAGGCAAGAGGAAATGAACCGGGTGGTAATGTCTATGAGGCCAGCACTTTCCAGGCATTGTGCATAGAGGGTCCATCGATTGCAGCTTGTGGTCCTAACCAGTCAGCAGCTTTAGTTTCAGATTTATTCCATCCCTTACTCGTAAATCTTGTTTGAATTACTCTGTCCCTCACTAATCAGCACTTGGCGAACTAGGTCACTTGGGGAGGGAAATTTGCCACGTTTATATTCAAAATCAGTAAGGACATAGAGGTTGTGAGTGTCCTGGAATTTTGATAAGAGATCGGAATGTGCAAACATCAAATCTTCTATAAGTATCAAAATGCGTTACAAATTAGAATATCTCAGGTGTTCAGCAACCCGCAAAACTGTGACAAACATTTACACGGGAATGTATACCTTGATTCAGATAATTAATCAGCCAGGTAAGCCATCTTAGGCACATATTAATTTGTGTTTAGCGATTGACGTTGGTAGTAGAGTGTGTTCAATGCGTGTCCAGGATATTTCAGTGACTGATAGTTGGAAGTACACGTATGGTAACCAAAGATGGAACTGTCTACCTTAAAATACATCAATTCACATAAAATGTTCTTAGCACCTTTATTAGGTATAAACTTATAGATGGAGAAAATGTCAAATGCAGTGTTTTACTGTCCGATATCACCTTATTGTAGGAGGCTGACGAAATTTAGGCCACAGTAATTTACCATTTTCATACTGAGATCATCAATAGAAAAGTGATAACAACGGATAAAGAAGGCTTGTTTTGCTCTTAAGAAATATTCATGATCCTCAAAAATATTTCTTCATATATTTGGCAAATTATTGATTTTAAACATATTGAAGTATAACAAACGCGTTGACGTTAAAGAAGCCTATTAAATACTTAATCCAATAAAATCTAGATACGCTTCTCGCTTAGGAGAAATTGTCTGAACAGACGACATGCTGAGGTGAGTTGCTCTGGTGTGCAGGAAGAGCAGATAGGAGCATATCAACAGTTAGGTCCCATCATAGTGCTGCTATAGTCTCCCCGGCGAACTGTCTCCGAGGGGAAATTAAAAAAGGAGGGAGAGACTCAGCAGGTGAGAACCCACTCTGTGACTTCCCGCCCCGTCCCCCTCCTCCCCCTCCTCCTCTCATAGGTGACATTTTAATACTCGGCACAGCCCGACACCCTCCTCCAGGGTGGGCGCCAGTGTAAGCCCGTAGAAAACAGGAGGCGAGTAGGACGACGATGAAACTGGAGGTTTTTCACTAATTAACTTTCCCGGTGTTCTCTATCAAAGGGAAGACACATTACGAGGAGCGAGGTAAACTGAAGCTTTCTACTTCTTTCCCCCTCCTCGTCGAGCCTTAGGAGAATTGAACGCAAGAAGTCATTGTTGGAGCTTTTTTTAGGGTGCTCTTCTCAAGTAGTTGGCAGTGCATTTAAAATAATGCGCCACGCCGGCAGTAATACGCCTCATATGAATTTAAGGCGTTCATAGTAGACAACAAATTGTAGCCTGAACATTGTGAATGTCTGCTCATTGATAAAGGATTCACAGGGGAAAGAATATAGCAGGCGTTAGATTACAAGGGTGTCCATCAAGCAATACACAAACAGACGTGTTAATGTTATGAAACAATGGAGGGAAAATACTCGTCACGTGACTCCCTTATTTCTCCACGGGTGTCTTCATGAGCTGAGCTAAGGCCTAATAGCAACATTGTCTGTGTACATGCATTATAGGCAGGTTTATACATGTGACTAGCTATATGTATATATCAAGGAACATGTATAAAATAAATAGTACTGTTATTCCGTTATGCTTATAATGACATGCTTAAATATAGCTAAGGGGGAAGTCTAAATATGTATTAGCAAGACATGACACATATCAATATTGTACATCATTGTAGTGAACAATATGGTGAGCGATAACAATGGGATGTATGCAATTCGTAAGAAAATTGCAAAATGAAGATATGCTGCTTTTAGAGAATACTAGAACAACTATGCGTGTGTTTAGTGTGGCGTCGAGTGTCCTTTTCTATACGAGGACATTGATATCAGTCAGTCGTATGTCCAGTTCTTCATATATTGACATTCTATGCTTACAATGAACATATTTTACACCGCTATATAGAAATATGACCATTGACATTGGTTTAGTATTGTACTATAGAGCGTTTCCAACAGCATGTGTATGTCCTTTCTAGATTTCAATCCTGCATTTAAAGTGTACGTCAGAACACTTGGAAAAGGGTAAGCATTGGTATGATTTGACTATTTGGACTTTTCATATAACGTCCTTCTATTATTGGTTATATATGATATATTATGCTTATACATAAGTATGTCTCTCACACCATACTAAAAACATATATATATATATATATAGACAGTTTTCTGTCCAATATGATGCCCTTTTTGCACAATATAGAAGATAAGACGAGGCTGGGAATTAATGAGTAGTATCATTCATCGGATGCAAAGTAATAAACACTCGTGCTTGATTAGAAACATACTCAGCTTAACAATTAATCACACACGATATCATTGAGTAACACGATGGTCGATATATGATCACATATAAATCGCATACGAGTACTGTTTACACCAACCATCACACATGACGGTGCCCCATTACAGCACATTGCCCAGACAATAAGACACCGATGACATCAGTCCGCATGCATTATGTGGTATCAATCCCTACAGCAACGCCTATATTATACCCATATTATCAAGAAACGTCACGAAATTCCATACACTTGTTTATATGGCATGAGTTGTTTTCGTGGAATGAAATTACAAAGAGGAGCTGAGTGATATCTGTAGCAGAAGACAACGAACGCCATGTAAACAATTGTATGAAATTAAGTGACGTTTAGATTTGATCCTACCCCATCACATGTTTTTAACTTCATATGTCACCTGTGGCATATAAATATTATATGGCATAACCGTGGCATACAGTCACTTCATGTTAAGTCTAGATGGAGATTTATATGAGGGGTAGGATAAAGAACATTACGATGCCCTAAATGGAACAGTATAGACTAAAGCTAGTCGTCTGATCTCCTTAACCTATCGCTGTTGACGTGCATTCAGAGACAACATGAATGTCGCAGACGACATCAGTACAGACGCTATGTGGTGGGACGCGGCAGCCCGCCCCGCGACCCGCCCCAGAAGACTCATTGCATGAAAACTGAGAGCCATAATTGCACATTCATGTTCCCGGTGTGGCCAGCCATGCTCGTTTCAAAGAGCGGCCAGTTTCCCGCGCGGCTTTCCCGCCACTGTGTACAATTAGGGATGTCTGAAAGTCGTCTGCTCCACGACCGGCACTGCGCCACTCCGTCCTCCGGGGTGTTCCAGGAGTTGCATTGATTGTGTCATCCTTTCTTTTGGGGCATAACACAATCCCTAACTTGACAATCACAATGGCTTTAGCACCTACCCCTCTTTCCCGGACGTGGAAAGCACACACCAACCTACAGAGCACGACTTCACACCCTATCCCCTGTGCCCACTGCCGATACACCCTGCGATCTCAGGATACAAACCTGCAAACACACCCACTGCCATTTCCCCCTGATATCATCTCCAGCCAAAATCTCCACCGCTGGTTCCCGACCCACTAACGTGGTAATACCAGGTAACGCCACCAGGCGCTGTGACCGGCTGCAATCTGATTACGAGGCTGCGTCTGCAGGCGGGTCAGTTCATGATGGTGGTGGTGGTGTAGGTGGGGGGTGGTGGTGGTGGTGGTGGTGGTGGGAGGCGTGGTAGGCGGGGGAAGGATCGAGGTCCTCCGGATGTCATTCCGGGGCAGCGCCGTCCTCCTGGGCGTAGGGGCGGCATGGAGCGGGCTGAGGTGCAGGGTGGGTGGACGGGCAGGTAACCGGGTTAGCCAGGAGGCACCCCATCTTACCACTGTCAGCCCGGGAAGATGGATCAGACGACGGCGCCCCGCGTAGAGCGTTATTTGGGCGGGCCACGTCGCCAACGCTGACGTCATTATCATAGCCCGGATTACGTGGCCCTCGGACCTGCATTAGTGTCCCTCCAGGGTGGGTGGACAGGGGGCGAGAGAGGGGATTGAGGGCAGGTGGGGTGTGGCGGGGGTGTTTGTAAAGGAGCGTGGTGTTGGGGTAAGGGGGCGGTGTGAGGGGATTAGGCCGGTCGTCAGGAAAACCTACGTGAAAGCAATGCACTTAAAGGCCTCAAAACTTGTTGATCGCTTGGCAGGTTATGGACAGGGGGCCCAGATGGTGCGATGTTCATCTCTATCAACAGCTACGTATACAACAGGTTTCATACAGAGGAGGGCCAGTTGCAGCCAGAGCAGGCTTCGGGTAAGACAAGTTAACCTACGGTGGCTGGTCTTCATGGAGTAATATTACATGAGTTGTGTAGTATAACATGTAAATATCTTTATTGAGACATGAAACATGAAATGGTGAAAAAAAACTTCAATAAAAATCAATCTGACTGCTAAATATTTACAAGATGTATGCCTGCATCCAATTCATGAAAATGGCCGTGGATCTGCTCGATGTATACATACTGACATCAAAGATAGTTACATGTTGTTATAATGTCCTGCGCTGCTATTACATATAAGAATTGGGTTCCATCGTGTATATCACCAATGGTATTTCGTTCCCAGAGACTTAACATTGGGAAATAATATTCAACGTTCATGGAATATTGTAAGACAAATACCCAATGGAGGATGATGTCACAAATGCTATCGAATTAGTCAGTGATAGTGAAAAGATAAAATCTGAACCGCACTCGATCCATAGCAATTGAAAATGCATTATTCATTTTTGTTTGATACATAATATTACTCAGCTTTACCTCGTATATACTCCACCACAAAAGCTCAAGGCACATTTTTAGTGGATACTTATGTCTTGATGCAGTTCCTTCTGAACTATCCACCATTCTGCCCTTTTAGGATGGGTTTGGCTGATTACATACACTGAATTGAGCTAGATCAAATTCTATGCCTTTACTTGCACTTCATTACAAGTCCCAGAAAATTTGAAACTGAAACTGATGATTATTTGCAAAATCATCACGTTGAATGTCTACAATTTATTGCTAAATGCACCCGTGACATACTTGTCCTGTGGACAAACTGTTGCTCTCTTAAGTTACACTATTAACTGTTCGCAAATTAAGGACTCCGCCGTTAAGTCCAGGAAACGTAATATAGTAGTAGTATTTACAGGTAAGAGTGTACCTGCAAGTTATACTTTGCCCAGTTAATGGCAGCCACTCTGGTGTGCAGATAGCAATCCTACGGCCGTAATCAGTTGGCAACTCTGGAAATGACTTCATGGCTGCCTGGGGACGGTCCTCACAGCTCGCTTATTGACAGACATTTGTTTGAGGCGAGCTTCTGGGAAGAGTCTGAGGTGCTCCTTCAACGGGGCCCTGTTACACAAATATATGTCGCGCCAGTGTAAACATATGTGTTGCTTGCTGTCCTGAAGCCTGTGGCCTTAATGAGTTGCTCAGGATATGCCCAGGTCCTAATGAGTTGCTCACAACTCTGCCATGCCTTAAAGGATTTTATCAGACATAGACCTAGATCATACATCTAAACATTTCTTGGTATGCATCTTGACTCCGTCTCAGATTTCTGTTGAGATGAATTTCATATTGAAACTCATCAGAACATTATCGTGAATGGAAAAGTGACCTCGCTGAAATGAGGATACAAATCGAACCGAATGAGGCAGAAGATATAGGACATCAATAACGCTATAATCAATTATCAAGTTACTTCATGAAATTCTCAATACAAGTATTTTCTACCTGTCCAGGTGAACGAAAAACAAAAATACAGCCTTCATGATTTAAGACAAATGTATCCATAGCTAGAATGCTATGCACTACGTGATTGTACAAAAATTACTAAAGATTTGTAGTTAATATGTGTGAGTTACAACTTAAAAAAGTACGAACGAAGTTAAGACATGATGATAGGATATTGCAGCATTAGAAAGGTATTAGAACTCCAGGTGTTCCCTATGAGGAAAGTGGTTGGTCACATGATGTTCTGATGATTGAAACTAAGGTTGTTGGTTTGAGAATGCCTCAGTGCTGCCTGCGCTGAGCGGCAGCAGGAAGATAACATCTGGATGAGGTACAGGTACTTGCTGCTTCATGGTGACTAGTCTGCTCAGTGGGCACCGGAGGCCTGATTCTACCTGGAGTGAAGTTACCTCATGAGAAAGTGATTGTGTGTATATAGTTCTACTCTGTGAGTGCCTAGAAAACTGACATTCTTGAAACGGGTGGTCATAGGGAGAGCACACAGAGTGAACTTGCCGGGACTCAGAACACTGTGTGAACAAGGAAAATAATTATACCACACTGAACTTTTAGTGAGGAGGAACTCACTGAAACCTGAATGATAGACTCACATATTGGATTGGTTAGAATGATGGGATGATGAGATGACAGTACAATGAAAGCGTTATTATTATACAAGTGGTTCTGAGGTGTGATGAGACGATAGACCGATACATACATGTGATGATTCATATTCGTTGGAATTGGAGTATTCAATGTAACTAACGTGTGATTGGAAAGGAGAAAATTTCGAAAGTACAACTATCATGACAATTTATCATTGAAGGCAGTTTGTACTTGTAATGATGCTGAATTACATAACTCATTAATCATCTCTTTGTGTGGATTGATTCTGTTCATTAAAGTAAGTTAATAAGATCTCATTGTTTGTTGTATGTACCTCTGGTTGAAGATGTGTGGTAACCGTGCATCTATGGTTGATTCACAGCAAGCAGTTCCACGAAAATATTACGAGAGATAAAGTATTTCATTCTGAGATTTAGGATCTTCGTACGATTCACCTAATAGCGGTTCCCAGGTCTTAAGTAATATCTTTAAGGCCCCACAACAGTACAACTAGGACAGAGTTATCAGTGAAAAGAGCTTCTCGAAAAGATACACAAGTCCTCCGTTTGTTAGAGCATCTTAATTTTCAGATTCTATTGACACACCATAACCTTTGTTAATTAATTTTCGGACTCATTAAATTCGTTTTCGCCAGAATAATCACATCATAGATATTTATGGAATTCACGTTTAAACTCTAGACACGGGATGAAGCCTTTACAGTCGAGGCAAATATTATCCATGCGGCTCACACGAGTAATATTGCAAGCTGCAACCTCTACCCTGGACCTACGGACATGGTCAAGATATAAATATACTGATCACGAGAAGTGCTGTCTATAAAATCTACTCACCAAATAGCGTCATCTCTATTATAAAGTGGTTGGTAGGTAGAAGTGCAGCATTGGGTAGGAGGAGGGTACAGAAGGTGAATGGAGGGGGGGGGGGCTAGGCAAGGCGTTTCCCTCCAAAATACTACTTGTCTAGAGAATGGCTTAACCAGGAGGCCAGCTACATTCTAGCCCAATGGTCCGTCAGAATGTTTTTGCCTCGTCGATACGAAGGTCAATGTGTGACAGATAATTGAGGCCATCCACTGGCCTCTTCGTTAGGTTCCATGTCTATTTTCATTCGAATAGATTCAGAAATTTTCTTGAAATACGTTGGAGCTGGGAAAGAACATTGGACAATAAAGTTAAAAATAGGGTATGGTTGTGGATGATAGTAGGGTACAGACATGGGATAGTAGTTCTTATAGAAGGTGGACCCAAGTATTGAAAAAGGGAAGCAATAGATATAGATGGGAGGTAATCAGATAACTATTAAAGGCAGTGACTATTTGTGCAGAAGAGAGCGTACAAGAAGTGTAGACTTACATAAATGACATATGAAAAATGACGAGGTAATAGAAATGAAACTGTCGGCAGTAGGCGGAACAGTGAAGTGGTTTAGGAGAGGCCTTGGAGACCCTGGCAGTATGTAGAAGGCCTTTAGGGGTCCCCAGGAGCGCTGAAGTGGTTTAGGAGAGACCCTCAAGGCCCTGGCAGTAGGAATACGGCCTCAAGGGTTCTCAATCAGGGTCAGACGCCAAAAGTTGCGAAATGGTCCGTGCAGGAAGATCTAGTGGTGTGAGGGGAGATTCAGCACTTCAGTGACTAGCGAGACCTAGTATAGGCATCAGGGAAACGTTGCAGTGGGCGATGAGATCATATATTGTACTAGGATACTCAGTAATTCATCTATCTTAAAACTCATTCAAGTAGACTATATTGGTGTTACCAAGTGAAAAATATAATAGGACATATATGAACATTTCAAGAGGTGTGGACAAGACTATGAAAGAAGAAAATGTACAAAGATAGTGGAAACACAAGATACTGAAGGAGAAGACCAGACACCCAGATTTATAAACACAATAGGAAGGAAGACTGTTAAATAAGTATGTAAAAGATGTATGGGTGGTAATCGAAAACAAAAGTAAACAGGAAGTATATATACAATGCATTATAATAGAAAAAAGTAACTAGTATGGGAGAAGACAGTTTAAATGGGGACCTAGTAGTGAACAGGGAGACCTAGTGGTATGAGAAGAGACCTCCTAATGTGAGAAGAGACCTCCTAATGTGAGAAGAGACCTCCTAATGTGAGAAGAGACCTCTTAATGTGAGAGGAGACCTAGAAGTGTAAAAGGAGACCTAGTAATGTGAGAGGAGGCATATCAGTGCATAAGGAGACCTAGTAGTGTAAGAAGAGGAGTGAGAGAGGGGACATAGTAGTGAGAGGAGACCTAACAACGACGTACTTGTGTTAGAGATGACCTACTTTTGTGAGAAAAGACTGAAGTCATTGTGTGAGAGGAGACCTTATAGTGGGTGAGGCGACCTAGTAGTAAGAGAGGAGACCTAGTAATGAGAGAGGACACCTAGGAATGAGAGAGGGGACCTAGTAGTGTGAGACAATACCTAGTACTTAGATAGGAGACGTAGTAGTAAGAGAAGAGACCTAGTAGTATAAGGGGTGACCTAGTAACGCAAAAGGACACCTAGTAGTGAGGCAGAATACCCAGTAGGGTTAGAGGATACCTAGTAGTGTTAGATGAGACCTAGTAGTGCACGGAGATATAGTAGCGATAGGCGGGGAGACCGCCAAGACCACTAAACCTCTCCACGTGGACGGCCGCTTAATCTTAACGACCACTGCAGATAAATCAGGGCGGCGACTTTAATGAGGCCTTCTCCGTAGACCGCGGACCCCGCTGACTGCACGGCTTCTCCGGAGGCCGGCCAGGTGCCGAGCGACTCGCCAATGAGCAGTTCAGAGCCAGCCTGCCGCCCCGAGGTGCCAGGTGGCAGAGGGAGGGGGAGGCCTGAGGTAAGAGCAATGTAGCAGACGCACGCCGCTGGTAAGACAGATAAATGAGGGGCGTACGATAGAGTTTTGACGAACGTACGACGAGTTAGTACAGAGATAATACTGATGATAGATTCGGGACAGAGTGGCGGGGGAAGCCTGTAACACTTGGAGGGGAATTTACGACAGAATTGCGACGGATTTATGAGGACGTATGACTAATTTGGGATGGGATGTACGGCGGAGGAAGGAGGTGTTTATGATGGTCGTATGACAGAGTTGTGACGAATATCGACATACCCGTGACGTATTCATAGTGGAGACCATGGTAGATTAGGCAGACGACGGACAATGCACGTTTAGGGCAGATATATATGCACCATATATATGTCGCTAATTCAGAATGAACTACTTTCTTTTTTCGCGTTTACAGGGACATTGTAAGAGTCTACGACGGTAAAAAGTCTCAAACCCAAATACCCTTTTCTGTCGAACGTTTATTGACAAACTTGATATTCATTAGATAACTCACGGAGTGAGTCATGCAAGACTGGAGCCATTGGAAGGTGGAGCTGATAGTAAGAAAGAAACTGATGAGTGTTTGGTCTGTGTCCTCGTTCGCCATCAAGTTTGGAGTGTGTAGTAATATAAACTAGGCGATAACCGAGTGAATATTCTGAAGCACTCCAAACGAGATGGCTAATAGGGACTCAAACCAAGCACGAATATGTTTCTGATTTTATCTTAGCATGGAAATATCTATCTGTTTATCACCCGTTGAGAATGAGTTACCGTACTTGCAAGCCTGTTGAAAACGAGTTCCTAATGTTAAACCTATGGACGTTTATTCCAGGCTAAGATAGTGGTTCATATGTCACTCAAGTATAAATTAAAGTCTTTAAAAAATACAAAAGAGAAAGACACCGTTGGTGGAGGTATTATAGACATTTATGATACGGCTGACGTTTCTCTGAGGGATATATTCAGAAATAACGTCGAAATAATGTCCAAGAGTATACGGGACGTAACCCTACTAACGGACCGTAGTGGACCGTACGCGATGCACGGTCACTGTACACATGTGTGTGGGAGGGGCAGAGGGAGGTGGGCGTAAAGGGGGCCGTAAGTACGGACTACGTGCGAGCCATAGTAATTTTCCAATTAATGCTCCTCGGCTAGTCATTGTCTCCATCCCTCACGGGGCGGGGCGGCCGGGGAGGACCGGGGGATGCCCGGGCGCGACACCCGGGAGTGGCCGTAGACATCCCGGCGGGGTGATTTACCGTGCCGTCCCGCGTTAATATGATAAGAGATATCTCATTGAGGAGGTGATAGCCACGCCCGGGGCTAATGTATATTGAGACGGCGCCACCAGGCGGCCGATAAGGACAGATGACCCCCGCGTCGGCCATATTGTCACCCGACGTGCCACACCTATATACTCAGCGAGACGCTCAAAACGAGGGGAGAGGTGCAGGCCGTGAACTAATGGGGATCCGCGTACAGGAGGAGGGGAGGTTGACGTGGAGGGTTAACTGGACTTTAAATAATGTAGCAATTGAGTTGGTTGGTTACTGCAATCATAATCACAAGGGGAGCAATCCATAAAGTAGGACGATAGTGGTAAATAATTTGGAAAATTTTGTCCATTCTTCAATCTATTGGGTACAGGATGGAATGGGGGGGATCGCGGAAACATCTTACAGAATTTGTGCGTGTATACAGTATGGATAGCTCCAAGTGGATTGTAGAGATAATGTGCTGACGTTTCAAGCACTATTCATCCCTATGCACCTATACAGATTACTAATGGATACATGTTAAGACGCAATATGGCGTGACTTTCCCGATATAGCTAAAATCGCTATATCGCTAATGCATAATACATAAATATATTACCCGATAGACAGGCAAAATATAGGACAGACCTTTCAACGATTAAAACACTAAGGTTGTATGTTGTAAAGGAATCGATAACTATTATTTTTGACTAAATATGGTTATTGATATAGTAAACCAAGATATCTTATCGAAGAAGCTAGAGTTGTATGATATTCGGAGAAATATTCTGAGATAAGTATCTAGCTATGAATAAAGAGCAGATTACTAGATGATTTAAAATCGGAAGAAATGAAAGTATCTTGTGGATTACTGCAGCACCCCTCTCATAAGATCTCACACTCTCTAAGTCGTATTCTGTACTCTCACTACGCTCTATGGAGCCTTGAGAATCCACTGTCCTGCCTCCCGTGCTAAAGACGTACATCAATGCAACCAAATATTCTTATAATCTCAAAGATGCCAGCTAGCGGGAATTCTGTGTGCCAGTGGATTCTCAAGGCTCTAAGCCTAGTTCATTAAGAATTCTTCTCCCATAGAGCGCAGTGAGAACCTTGTACAGAATACGACTTAGAGAGTGTGAGATCTTATGAGAGGGGTGCCTGCACGGGGCATGTTGCATCGGTAATAGAAGAAGTAAAAAGTCTGGTTTATTCCGGAGACATCGTCCTGTTTGGATCTTATGATACTCTGTGGAATATACCAAAAAACTACGATTAAACTTCAACCTACTTTGTGATTATTATTGGTATGACAATATCTGTTTGAAAATGAATCCAGATCAAGGAAAAGTCATTATATTCAGCATCTAACTAGGGGCGTAAAGAACAAGTTTGCAAGCCTGGGGAGAAGAGGACTGTCCATAGTACAAAGAAGTAAGATGGTTCTTTAAATACACTTATATGTACCCGCCCTCAATGCACATTTCTATTGTTAGACAACAAGACAGTTATGATCGATTTAGGACTTGAGGTGCACTCGTTGAGTAGTAGATTGTCGTCTGGTGTCTGCGGGCAGGAAGTACAGCAGATAATGATAACCAGCAATAAGGAGCAGACCGCGTACCAGCGGATTATTTAGAAGCGGGGAAATAGATTATCTCATCTGAGGCTCTTGTCTAACGGCTCGCATATTGTTTCAGACAAAATGATATGGAAAAGATACAATATTGGATTAGATATATTGAATACACGAATGTAAGTTTATTTTGCAAAGCATGACGGTTTATCATGTTACAAAGTACTGCAATTGTATCACCAAACCTAAAGATCTGTATTTCCAGCTGTAAGAAGTGTAAAGTGGTGTTTAAGACTAGTACAAAGCTGTATACCTGTCAATGTTTACCTGTCACTACTCACATCAGGGGATCAGTGCACCAGACCTATAAGAGGTCATAAGACGTTGTAATCGCCGCAGTAGACCACAGGTGAGTGGCCCACCCAGACTTAGGTGGTTGTGTCATCAGATCAGAAAAGCGTTGTGTCATCTCAGCCCCACGGCAGGGATAAAGGTAATCGATGAAGTCAAAAGGCTTTGTCAACTGATCAAAGTATGCTCACTTCTGGACCTATTTGCCATGATATAACACCACGGTTCTAAGGCGTGTACCTGTAATGCGGCGTTCCTACCTGCAGAAGTAATGGGCAACGATTAGTTGATCCCTGTGAAAAGTCGATCGGTGGTGGCAGCAGAAGCGTCGATTGCAGAACACATACCCCGTTTCCTCCTGACGACTAATTTTCCGACTTTTGCATTGAAAGCAACTGAGAAAATATCGATACTGCTTCATGGGTACTAGCCTGAAAATAAAACCCTCGGACTGCAGCCGAGAGTATACTTCCAATAGACACACCTCAGTGGCAGGATTAAGGCGGGCACCTACCAAAGCCGTCACAGAATTCAGATCGCCCGATGCACACCGATGTGCTTTACGATGCCGATTTTCTGCGACGTAGACCGTCGGAAGGAAAGCAATTTCTGTGTCGGTGTGCATCGCAGTGCGTCGGTATGTTTTAAGAGCCAAAAGGTCAATAACCTTAAGTCCTTGAATTTATATATAGTAATAAGGGGTATAAAACCAGGGGGCCGTTGAATAAACTACAAACGACAAAAAAGGTATCTTATAATTGTCGTTGGGGTCATATGGCCATTTTTATGATAGTGTTGTATGAAATAATGTGTTGTAAACATAAGATGTTTTGACAATGATAGTAACTCTTACAAGATGTTGTATACTATAGAGGAAACCTATGAGAGTTTAAGGTCTGAGCTTGTTAACCATCGAGTTTGAATCAAGTAGTAATTCACAAGGCGAAGCCGCGTGAATTACTTATTGATTGAAACGAGATGGCAGTCCAATTATATCTATAGATAGTGTGAAACAAAGAAAATATCGTATCTCAGAACCATGTTTTGCTGTGGTCAGTATACTGCTGCTTATTTTTGTCACATTTGATAATGACAGTTGTTGGTACACTCCTCACTATGCATTCACGACTGACTGACCAGGGTTGACCGACTCGCCTTTATATACCCGAGTACGGCGCTCTGAGCGGTGCCCCGATCTCGGAACACTGGTTTATCGTAAAGGCATATCGTTCTCAAAGATGACTGTGTCGGAAAGGTAACCAATACCATTACCCCATATCCCTGAATGAAACAAGATGGAAGCCGGAGTGGGCTAATAAAATTCTATTTAATCTTATAGGTCTTATTGATATGAATAAGTATGTATACAATAAATATTATTAATGATAATAACAATGTATAATTGACAGATGTATTGATGTCAATTATGAGAAAGTTTATAACATAAAAAGTGAAGTTATTATGGATTATGACAAGTATGTAGTACATGTAATAATAAAAATAGCTCTAGGAGTGTAACGAGTAGTAGAGAAAGGTGAGGGTGGGTGGGTAGAAAAAAGGGGGTTTCACCAGGGGGGGCAATGACCACCCCTGACCAAAGGCCATGGCTAACCCATGTTGTTGAGGTCAGCGGCCACCCTACAATGGCCCACACTGTTCTCTGTTGAGAATTGTACGTGATAGCCCTGCCCTATGCACACTCAGAGGCGTCGGAGGTGGGGTTGAGACCTTGTTACCAGAACCTAATTACTGAAGTCCATCTTTAACCCTTTCCCTGCAGCACCCTGTTCCCCTGCGCAGCATTACACGGCAGGCACCTTGTTTGGGAAATAGCTATATCATGTGATATGTCATATGATTTAAGTAATTTGCCTTGGTGACTGATCATATTTTGTTATACCAAATCAAAGGTCAATATGGCTCTCATACATTGTCAAAATAATCTTTTTATGTATTGAATTTTGTATATAAGTATCAATGATCCCGCTAAGATGCCTGGAGGCATCTTCCTGCCATAACCAGGGAAATACCTGGAGACATCTTCCTGCCGTAGCCAGGGGAATGCCTGCAGACATCTTTCTGCCATAACCAGGTAAATGCCTGGAGGCATCTTTCTGCCATAGCCAGGGGAATGCCTGGAGACATCTTCCTGCCGTAGCCAGGGGAATGCCTGGAGGCATCTTCCTGCTGCTAAAGGGTTTAACTAGATCTGGTGCTTGTTTAATAATCTAGGCTCCTAAACGAAGACCGAAGAAGGCGATGTGGGTCAACTCTATTCAACACTTATGGAAAACCTTATGGACGGCTAAGACTTAAGTCTTAGCAAAGGAACATAATTATTATCAAAGGATAATGCTTGTACAAGGTACATAAAAGGGTCTTCATGTATGGAAATTATTCAACGCGCCCCAGGTATATAACCATGTTGACGTCCCCAATCCACGACACGCCACCTGGCTGGACACAGCCGTGGTGTATACGGGGAGGGGGAGGGGGCCCTGGAGGACAGCCATAACCGATCATTAATGCGTCTCCCGACCGGCCGATCAGAGGTGACGTCGACCCGCGCCGCTAGGTGACGCCACCGAGCGCCCACACCGCTATTAACACCCATCAAATGTGCGCGCGCCGACAAGTGTGGCGAGGTGGTCGGGGGGACCATAGATTATACTGCCGCTCAGGAAACACCCCCTCCCTTCCCTTCACCGGCTTCAGTAGTGAACACCACCCACTATTACAGGGTATGACACCAGGATGGTGCTAGGAAAATACAGAGCAGCTGCAAATCACAACATGTTTGCTTCACCGTTTACAATCTCACACTGACACCTGTTGTATCTATACGGTCCCCCTTACACACCATCTGTCAGATGGACTCCAATCTGCTTCCCACAATAAGCCACCCTATAGCTTGTACTCTGACCATGTCACCTATAGCTCGCTACCTGTCACTAGAACCCTGTTGCTAGTATTCTGTCACTCTTATCTACTACACTCAATCTGCATATATCCGAACGCTACCCTTAATCAGCTATCCTATCCCTCTAATTCGTTTATTTCATCTGATGCTCTGAATCTGTATTTGCCTGTCAAAATTATCCATTATCAGTCTCACCTTATGTCTGGTCTGTTTCTCACCTTTCCTTTATTCAGACAAAAAGCATTCGAGAATCCACAAGTCGTTCTTCAAGACTCGTGATCGTTCTTCCAGGCTCGTGGGGTACTAGTCCCAAACTGCACTCCTGCATCCTAGATATAAAATGTTATTATGATTAATGGCCAACCAGTTCCGGTTCAACCTGTCATCCAGAATCTGCTCTTTTTTCTTCTAGATTTTAAGATGTCATTCTCACCTTCCTTCTCACACCCTTTTACTTTCACCTGCTACTTTTATTTGAGTTTATTATCCACCTGATACAAACTGTCCCAACACATGGCTCGCATATATGGGCTCGCATTAGCACTACCAGAAGGGGATATTGACCACAATATCCTCCTAGTATGATACATGATAAAAGCCCTGAAACATTCCTAGCATACAAAGTAGTGCGTGAGAAGATCGGCAGCCATAATGTATTTCCTTTGATTTGCAATGCTTAACAATGAATACAATATTAACCTGTTATTGATGCTACTCTGTGTATCCAGTTCGTATTAACTCTACGCAATATCCTCGGTCACGCTCGGATATTACTCTACCTCAGCTACGCTGTCAACCTCGCCATTCCTGCCCTCATTCATAAACATACTCTTTCAAACATTCCCCAACCTATCAGCTGTTCTCTTCATACTATCAACTCACCATTCATATCCCAAAGCCTTGATACCTTCGCCATACCAGTAACTCCATATCCTGAAAAACTTCCTTCCCTTTCCCCAAGACCCGATACAACCAACATTGCCATATTGAAACTGCAGTTACGAAGTTCTGCAATGCTGCTAGAGTTCATTCTTGGGTTTATTATTAACACTCACCCTCCCATCCTCCTGGAGGCGCCGGACATGTGTAATTAACCCCCGTTGTCGCCGACAGGGGCGCCGCAGTAGTCAATGCTTCCGGCACGAACTCTGCCGCGCAGGAGAATTCTCCATCAAGCCATCATCCGGATAGACAGCGTCTAAAAGTCCGCCAATTTAATTACCAATATGGGATTATGCTCTTCTTCATTACAGCAAAAGAATAACTTTAACCCAGTTGGTTTAGTTTTTCGGTCTGTTGCTCGAGGTACGCTGGGTCCGTGTAGTGTTTCAGGTGGGCACTAATCCGGGCAGAGATTATTACAAGGTAATATAGCTTTTTGGGGGCGAATCTCGGCATCAGCAGTAATCTCCAATAAGCCGGCCTGGCCGAGAAGGACATCAATACACATAGCCGTCGACGGGCCAGGCGCGCCGCGCATCGCCGTAAAATCCCCCACCAGGTGTGCAGGGGTGTGTTAATAAAATAACGTGAAAAATGTGTATCAGGTGTGAACTCAGGTAGAAGGAGATCTGGGCTTTAGCATCTTCTACGAATGCTTCCGAAATCTTGATATATATATAACAAAAAGCATAAATAAGGAATCTCTAAAACAACATATGAGCAACTTTAAACTACCAGATGAACCCTATGGAATGGACCAAAATCAGTATATGATAGACCACATAAACAAATTCTTAGACAAACACGCACCCTGCGGACATATAAGATTAAGACCAAAAATGGGTTAGAACTACCGAAGGATATAACGAACAATATAAAAATGAGAGCACAAAAGCTAAGAGAAATAATCAACAATCCATCAACACAGGAGCTAGCACGATTACGCAAGCTGAGGAAGACAATAAATAAGCAAATTAGGAAATTCAAATCAGAAAGAATGGAGATGTTAATATCCCAAAATCAAAAAAACCCACGTCGATTTTGGCGGATTGTAAACGAAGTATGGGACCCTAACCATCAAT